>JAWDJE010000004.1:130625000-131825000 GCA_035047345.1 Bradypodion ventrale | reverse complement strand
CTGGCAGTGTGAAAATATCTGATTTTCCAGACCCCGGGAGTGTGAAAAATATCAGAATTTCCTGACCCCGGGAGTGTGAAAAAAATTAAATTCTCCTGACCCCGGGAGTGTGAAAAAATCCAATTTTCCTGAAACCGGGTGTGTGAAAAATGTGATTTTCCTAACACTGGGTGTGTGAAAAAATCAGAATTTCCTGACCCCGGGAGTGTGAAAAAATGTGATTTTCTTGACCCCGGGAGTGTGAAAAAAACCCAATTTTCCTGACCCCGGGAGTGTGAAAAATGTGATTTTCCTAAAACCGGGAATGTGAAAAAATTTGGATTTTCCTGACCCCGGGAGTATGAAAAATACGATTTTCCTGACCCCGGGAGTGTGAAAAATGTGCTTTTCCTAACACCGGGAATGTGAAAAAATTTGGAATTTCCTGACCCCGGGAGTATTAAAAATGCGATTTTCCTGACCCCGGGGGTCTGAAAAATGCGATTTTCCTGACCCCGGGAGTATGAAAAAAATCCTATTTTCCTGAGCCCGGGAGTGTGAAAAAAATCAGAATCTCCTGACCCCGGGAGTTTAAAAAAATCTGATTTTCCTGACCCCGGGAGTGTGAAAATATCTGATTTTCCTGACCCCGGGAGTGTGAAAAACATCAGAATTTCCTGACCACGGGAGTTTAAAAAAATCTGATTTTCCTGACCCCGGGAGTGTGAAAATATCCAATTTTCCTGACCCCGGGAGTGTGAAAAATGTGGTTTTCCTAACACCGGGAATGTGAAAAAAATTGGAATTTCCTGACCCCGGGAGTATGAAAAATGCGATTTTCCTGACCCCGGGAGTCTGAACAATGCGATTTTTCTGACCCCGGGAGTATGAAAATATCCAATTTTCCTGACCCTGGGAGTATGAAAAAAATCTGATTTTCCTGACCCCGGGAGTGTGAAAATATCTGATTTTCCTGACCCCGGGAGTGTGAAAAATATCAGAATTTCCTGACCCCGGGAGTGTGAAAAAATGTGATTTTCTTGACCCCGGGAGTGTGAAAAAAATTAAATTCTCCTGACCCCGGGAGTGTGAAAAAATTCAATTTTCCAGACCCCGGGTGTGTGAAAAATGTGATTTTCCTGACCCCGGGAGTATGAAAAAAATCCTATTTTCCTGAGCCCGGGAGTGTGAAAAAAATCAGAATCTCCTGACCCCGGGAGTTTAAAAAAATCTGATTTTCCTGACCCCGGGAGTGTGAAAATATCTGATTTTCCTGACCCCGGGAGTGTGAAAAAAATCAGAATTTCCTGACCCTGGTAGTGTGAAAAATATCCAATTTGCCTGACCCCGGGAGTGTGAAAAATATCCAATTTTCCTGACCCCGGGAGTATGAAAAAAATCTGATTTTCCTGACCCCGGGAGTGTGAAAACATCTGATTTTCCTGACCCCGGGAGTGTGAAAAAATGTGATTTTCTTGACCCCGGGAGTGTGAAAAAAATTAAATTCTCCTGACCCCGGGAGTGTGAAAAAATCCAATTTTCCTGACCCCGGGTGTGTAAAAAATGTGATCTTCCTAACACCGGGAGTGTGAAAAAAATCAGAATTTCCTGACCCCGGGAGGGTGAAAAAATGTGATTTTCTTGACCCCGGGAGTGTGAAAAAATCAGAATCTCCTGACCCCGGGAGTGTGAAAAACTGTGATTTTCTTGACCCCGGGAGTGTGAAAAAAAACCAATTTTCCTGACCCCGGGAGTGTGAAAAATGTGATTTTCCTAAAACTGGGAATGTGAAAAAATTTGGATTTTCCTGACCCCGGGAGTATGAAAAATACGATTTTCCTGACCCCGGGAGTCTGAAAAATGTGATTTTCCTGACCCCGGGAATATGAACAAAATCCTATTTTCCTGAGCCCGGGAGTGTGAAAAAAATCAGAATCTCCTGACCCCGGGAGTTTAAAAAAATCTGATTTTCCTGACCCCGGGAGTGTGAAAATATCTGATTTTCCTGAAACCGGGAGTGTGAAAAAAATCAGAATTTCCTGACCCCGGGAGTGTGAAAAATATCCAATTATCCTGACCCCGCGAGTGTGAAAAATATTCAATTTTCCTGACCCCAGGAGTTTAAAAAAATCTGATTTTCCTGAGCCCGGGAATGTGAAAATATCCGATTTTCCTGACCCCGGGAGTATGAAAATATCAAATTTTCCTGACCCCGGGAGTGTGAAAAATGTGCTTTTCCTAACACCGGGAATGTGAAAAAATTTGGAATTTCCTGACCCCGGGAGTATGAAAAATGCGATTTTCCTGACCCCGGGAGTCTGAAAAATGCGATTTTCCTGACCCCGGGAGTATGAAAATATCCAATTTTCCTGACCCCAGGAGTGTGAAAAAAATCCAATTTTCCTGACCATGGGAGTATGAAAAAAATCTGATTTTCCTGACCCCGGGAGTGTGAAAATATCTGATTTTCCTGACCCCGGGAGTGTGAAAAATATCAGAATTTCCTGACCCCGGGAGTGTGAAAAAATGTGATTTTCTTGACCCCGGGAGTGTGAAAAAAATTAAATTCTCCTGACCCCGGGAGTGTGAAAAAATCCAATTTTCCTGACCCCGGGTGTGTGAAAAATGTGATTTTCCTAACACTGGGCGTGTGAAAAAAAATCAGAATTTCCTGACCCCGGGAGTGTGAAAAAATGTCATTTTCTTGACCCCGGGAGTGTGAAAAAAATCAGAATCTCCTGACCCCTGGAGTGTGAAAAAATGTGATTTTCTTGACCCCGGGAGTGTGAAAAAAATCCAGTTTCCCTGACCCTGGGAGTATGAAAAAAATCTGATTTTCCTGACCCTGGCAGTGTGAAAATATCTGATTTTCCAGACCCCGGGAGTGTGAAAAATATCAGAATTTCCTGACCCCGGGAGTGTGAAAAAAATTAAATTCTCCTGACCCCGGGAGTGTGAAAAAATCCAATTTTCCTGAAACCGGGTGTGTGAAAAATGTAATTTTCCTAACACTGGGTGTGTGAAAAAATCAGAATTTCCTGTCCCCAGGAGTGTGAAAAAATGTGATTTTCTTGACCCCGGGAGTGTGAAAAAAACCCAATTTTCCTGACCCCGGGAGTGTGAAAAATGTGATTTTCCTAACACCGGGAATGTGAAAAAAATTGGATTTTCCTGACCACGGGAGTATGAAAAATACGATTTTCCTGACCCTGGGAGTCTGAAAAATGTGATTTTCCTGACCCCAGGAGTATGAAAAAAATCCTATTTTCCTGAGCCCAGGAGTGTGAAAAAAATCAGAATCTCCTGACCCCGGGAGTTTAAAAAAATCTGATTTTCCTCAGCCCGGGAGTGTGAAAAAAATCAGAATTTCCTGACCCCGGGAGTGTGAAAAATATCCAATTTTCCTGACCCCGGAAGTGTGAAAAATATTCAATTTTCCTGACCCCGGGTGTTTAAAAAAATCTGATTTTCCTGACCCCGGGAGTATGAAAATATCTGATTTTCCTGACCCCGGGAGTATGAAAATATCCAATTTTCCTGACCCCGGGAGTGTGAAAAATGTGCTTTACCTAACACCGGGAATGTGAAAAAATTTGGAATTTCCTGACCCCGGGAGTATGAAAAATGCGATTTTCCTGTCCCCGGGAGTATGAAAATATCCAATTTTCCTGACCCCGGGAGTGTGAAAAAAATCCAATTTTCCTGACCCTGGGAGTATGAAAAAAATCTGATTTTCCTGACCCCGGCAGTGTGAAAATATCTGATTTTCCTGACCCCAGGAGTGTGAAAAATATCAGAATTTCCAGACCCCGGGAGTGTGAAAAAATGTGATTTTCTTGACCCCGGGAGTGTGAAAAAAATTAAATTCTCCTGACCCCGGGAGTGTGAAAAATGTGATTTTCCTAACACCGGGAATGTGACAAAATTTGGATTTTCCTGACCACGGGAGTATGAAAAATACGATTTTCCTGACCCCGAGAGTATGAAAAAAATCCTATTTTCCTGACCCCGGGAGTTTAAAAAAATCTGATTTTCCTGACCCCGGGAGTTTAAAAAAATCTGATTTTCCTGACCCCGGGAGTGTGAAAATATCTGATTTTCCTGACCCCGGGAGTGTGAAAAAAATACGATTTTCCTGACCCCGAGAGTATGAAAAATATCCAATTTTCCTGACCCCGGGAGTGTGAAAAAAATCCAATTTTCCTGACCCCGGGAGTTTAAAAAAATCTGATTTTCCTGACCCCGGGAGTGTGAAAATATCCGATTTTCCTGAACCCTGGAGTATGAAAATATCCAATTTTCCTGACCCCGGGAGAGTGAAAAATGTGATTTTCCTAACACCGGGAGTGTGAAAAAAATCAGAATTTCCTGACCCCGGGAGTGTGAAAAAATGTGATTTTCTTAACCCCGGGAGTGTGAAAAAAATCAGAATCTCCTGACCCCGGGAGTGTGAAAAAATGTGATTTTCTTGACCCCGGGAGTGTGAAAAAAACCCAATTTTCCTGACCCCGGGAGTGTGAAAAATGTGATTTTCCTAAAACCGGGAATGTGAAAAAATTTGGATTTTCCTGACCCCGGGAGTATGAAAAATACGATTTTCCTGACCCCGGGAGTCTGAAAAATGTGATTTTCCTGACCCCGGGAATATGAACAAAATCCTATTTTCCTGAGCCCGGGAGTGTGAAAAAAATCAGAATCTCCTGACCCCGGGAGTTTAAAAAAATCTGATTTTCCTGAAACCGGGAGTGTGAAAAAAATCAGAATTTCCTGACCCCGGGAGTGTGAAAAATATCCAATTATCCTGACCCCGGGAGTGTGAAAAATATTCAATTTTCCTGACCCCGGGAGTTTAAAAAAATCTGATTTTCCTGAGCCCGGGAATGTGAAAATATCCGATTTTCCTGACCCCGGGAGTATGAAAATATCAAATTTTCCTGACCCCGGGAGTGTGAAAAATGTGCTTTTCCTAACACCGGGAATGTGAAAAAATTTGGAATTTCCTGACCCCGGGAGTATGAAAAATGCGATTTTCCTGACCCCGGGAGTCTGAAAAATGCGATTTTCCTGACCCCGGGAGTATGAAAATATCCAATTTTCCTGACCCCAGGAGTGTGAAAAAAATCCAATTTTCCTAACCATGGGAGTATGAAAAAAATCTGATTTTCCTGACCCCGGGAGTGTGAAAATATCTGATTTTCCTGACCCCGGGAGTGTGAAAAATATCAGAATTTCCTGACCCCGGGAGTGTGAAAAAATGTGATTTTCTTGACCCCGGGAGTGTGAAAAAAATTAAATTCTCCTGACCCCAGGAGTGTGAAAAAATCCAATTTTCCTGACCCCGGGTGTGTGAAAAATGTGATTTTCCTAACACTGGGCGTGTGAAAAAAATCAGAATTTCCTGACCCCGGGAGTGTGAAAAATGTGATTTTCTTGACCCCGGGAGTGTGAAAAAAATCAGAATCTCCTGACCCCTGGAGTGTGAAAAAATGTGATTTTCTTGACCCCTGGAGTGTGAAAAAAATCCAGTTTCCCTGACCCTGGGAGTATGAAAAAAATCTGATTTTCCTGACACTGGCAGTGTGAAAATATCTGATTTTCCAGACCCCGGGAGTGTGAAAAATATCAGAATTTCCTGACCCCGGGAGTGTGAAAAAAATTAAATTCTCCTGACCCCGGGAGTGTGAAAAAATCCAATTTTCCTGAAACCGGGTGTGTGAAAAATGTGATTTTCCTAACACTGGGTGTGTGAAAAAATCAGAATTTCCTGACCCCAGGAGTGTGAAAAAATGTGATTTTCTTGACCCCGGGAGTGTGAAAAAAACCCAATTTTCCTGACCCCGGGAGTGTGAAAAATGTGATTTTCCTAACACCGGGAATGTGAAAAAAATTGGATTTTCCTGACCACGGGAGTATGAAAAATACGATTTTCCTGACCCTGGGAGTCTGAAAAATGTGATTTTCCTGACCCCAGGAGTATGAAAAAAATCCTATTTTCCTGAGCCCAGGAGTGTGAAAAAAATCAGAATCTCCTGACCCCGGGAGTTTAAAAAAATCTGATTTTCCTCAGCCCGGGAGTGTGAAAAAAAATCAGAATTTCCTGACCCCGGGAGTGTGAAAAATATCCAATTTTCCTGACCCCGGGAGTGTGAAAAATATTCAATTTTCCTGACCCCGGGTGTTTAAAAAAATCTGATTTTCCTGACCCCGGGAGTGTGAAAATATCCGATTTTCCTGACCCCGGGAGTATGAAAATATCCAATTTTCCTGACCCCGGGAGTGTGAAAAATGTGCTTTACCTAACACCGGGAATGTGAAAAAATTTGGAATTTCCTGACCCCGGGAGTATGAAAAATGCGATTTTCCTGACCCCGGGAGTCTAAAAAATGCGATTTTCCTGACCCCGGGAGTATGAAAATATCCAATTTTCCTGACCCCGGGAGTGTGAAAAAAATCCAATTTTCCTGACCCTGGGAGTATGAAAAAAATCTGATTTTCCTGACCCCGGCAGTGTGAAAATATCTGATTTTCCTGACCCCGGGAGTGTGAAAAATATCAGAATTTCCAGACCCCGGGAGTGTGAAAAAATGTGATTTTCTTGACCCCGGGAGTGTGAAAAAAATTAAATTCTCCTGACCCCGGGAGTGTGAAAAATGTGATTTTCCTAACACCGGGAATGTGAAAAAATTTGGATTTTCCTGACCACGGGAGTCTGAAAAATACGATTTTCCTGACCCCGAGAGTATGAAAAAAATCCTATTTTCCTGACCCAGGGAGTTTAAAAAAATCTGATTTTCCTGACCCCGGGAGTGTGAAAATATCTGATTTTCCTGACCCCGGGAGTGTGAAAAAAATCAGAACTTCCTGACCCCAGCAGTGTGAAAAATATCCAATTTTCCTGACCCCGGGAGTGTGAAAAAAATCCAATTTTCCTGACCCCGGGAGTGTGAAAAATGTGATTTTCCTAACACCGGGAATGTGAAAAAAATTGGATTTTCCTGACCACGGGAGTATGAAAAATACGATTTTCCTGACCCTGGGAGTCTGAAAAATGTGATTTTCCTGACCCCAGGAGTATGAAAAAAATCCTATTTTCCTGAGCCCAGGAGTGTGAAAAAAATCAGAATCTCCTGACCCCGGGAGTTTAAAAAAATCTGATTTTCCTCAGCCCGGGAGTGTGAAAAAAATCAGAATTTCCTGACCCCGGGAGTGTGAAAAATATCCAATTTTCCTGACCCCGGGAGTGTGAAAAATATTCAATTTTCCTGACCCCGGGTGTTTAAAAAAATCTGATTTTCCTGACCCCGGGAGTGTGAAAATATCCGATTTTCCTGACCCCGGGAGTATGAAAATATCCAATTTTCCTGACCCCGGGAGTGTGAAAAATGTGCTTTACCTAACACCGGGAATGTGAAAAAATTTGGAATTTCCTGACCCCGGGAGTATGAAAAATGCGATTTTCCTGACCCCGGGAGTCTAAAAAATGCGATTTTCCTGACCCCGGGAGTATGAAAATATCCAATTTTCCTGACCCCGGGAGTGTGAAAAAAATCCAATTTTCCTGACCCTGGGAGTATGAAAAAAATCTGATTTTCCTGACCCCGGCAGTGTGAAAATATCTGATTTTCCTGACCCCGGGAGTGTGAAAAATATCAGAATTTCCAGACCCCGGGAGTGTGAAAAAATGTGATTTTCTTGACCCCGGGAGTGTGAAAAAAATTAAATTCTCCTGACCCCGGGAGTGTGAAAAATGTGATTTTCCTAACACCGGGAATGTGAAAAAATTTGGATTTTCCTGACCACGGGAGTATGAAAAATACGATTTTCCTGACCCCGAGAGTATGAAAAAAATCCTATTTTCCTGACCCAGGGAGTTTAAAAAAATCTGATTTTCCTGACCCCGGGAGTGTGAAAATATCTGATTTTCCTGACCCCGGGAGTGTGAAAAAAATCAGAACTTCCTGACCCCAGCAGTGTGAAAAATATCCAATTTTCCTGACCCCGGGAGTGTGAAAAAAATCCAATTTTCCTGACCCCGGGAGTTTAAAAAAATCTGATTTTCCTGACCCCGGGAGTGTGAAAATATCCGATTTTCCTGAACCCGGGAGTATGAAAATATCCAATTTTCCTGACCCCGGGAGAGTGAAAAATGTGATTTTCCTAACACCGGGAGTGTGAAAAAAAATCAGAATTTCCTGACCCCGGGAGTGTGAAAAAATGTGATTTTCTTAACCCCGGGAGTGTGAAAAAAATCAGAATCTCCTGACCCCGGGAGTGTGAAAAAATGTGATTTTCTTGACCCCGGGAGTGTGAAAAAAACCCAATTTTCCTGACCCCGGGAGTGTGAAAAATGTGATTTTCCTAAAACCAGGAATGTGAAAAAATTTGGATTTTCCTGACCCCTGGAGTATGAAAAATACGATTTTCCTGACCCCGGGAGTCTGAAAAATGTGATTTTCCTGACCCCGGGAGTATGAAAAATACGATTTTCCTGACCCCGGGAGTCTGAAAAATGTGATTTTCCTGACCCCGGGAATATGAACAAAATCCTATTTTCCTGAGCCCGGGAGTGTGAAAAAAATCAGAATCTCCTGACCCCGGGAGTTTAAAAAAATCTGATTTTCCTGACCCCGGGAGTGTGAAAATATCTGATTTTCCTGACCCCGGGAGTGTGAAAAAAATCAGAATTTCCTGACCCCGGGAGTGTGAAAAATATCCAATTATCCTGACCCCGGGAGTGTGAAAAATATTCAATTTTCCTGACCCCGGGAGTTTAAAAAAATCTGATTTTCCTGAGCCCGGGAATGTGAAAATATCCGATTTTCCTGACCCCGGGAGTATGAAAATATCAAATTTTCCTGACCCCGGGAGTGTGAAAAATGAGCTTTTCCTAACACCGGGAATGTGAAAAAATTTGGAATTTCCTGACCCTGGGAGTATGAAAAATGCGATTTTCCTGACCCTGGGAGTCTGAAAAATGCGATTTTCCTGACCCCGGGAGTATGAAAATATCCAATTTTCCTGACCCCACGAGTGTGAAAAAAATCCAATTTTCCTGACCCTGGGAGTATGAAAAAAATCTGATTTTCCTGACCCCGGGAGTGTGAAAATATCTGATTTTCATGACCCCGGGAGTGTGAAAAATATCAGAATTTCCTGACCCCGGGAGTGTGAAAAAATGTGATTTTCTTGACCCCGGGAGTGTGAAAAAAATTAAATTCTCCTGACCCCGGGAGTGTGAAAAAATCCAATTTTCCTGACCCCGGGTGTGTGAAAAATGTGATTTTCCTAACACTGGGCGTGTGAAAAAAATGAGAATTTCCTGACCCCGGGAGTGTGAAAAAATGTGATTTTCTTGACCCCGGGAGTGTGAAAAAAATCAGAATCTCCTGACCCCTGGAGTGTGAAAAAATGTGATTTTCTTGACCCCGGGAGTGTGAAAAAAATCCAATTTCCCTGACCCTGGGAGTATGAAAAAAATCTGATTTTCCTGACCCTGGCAGTGTGAAAATATCTGATTTTCCAGACCCCGGGAGTGTGAAAAATATCAGAATTTCCTGACCCCGGGAGTGTGAAAAAAATTAAATTCTCCTGACCCCGGGAGTGTGAAAAAATCCAATTTTCCTGAAACCGGGTGTGTGAAAAATGTGATTTTCCTAACACTGGGTGTGTGAAAAAATCAGAATTTCCTGACCCCGGGAGTGTGAAAAAATGTGATTTTCTTGACCCCGGGAGTGTGAAAAAAACCCAATTTTCCTGACCCCGGGAGTGTGAAAAATGTGATTTTCCTAAAACCGGGAATGTGAAAAAATTTGGATTTTCCTGACCCCGGGAGTATGAAAAATACGATTTTCCTGACCCCGGGAGTGTGAAAAATGTGCTTTTCCTAACACCGGGAATGTGAAAAAATTTGGAATTTCCTGACCCCGGGAGTATTAAAAATGCGATTTTCCTGACCCCGGGGGTCTGAAAAATGCGATTTTCCTGACCCCGGGAGTATGAAAAAAATCCTATTTTCCTGAGCCCGGGAGTGTGAAAAAAATCAGAATCTCCTGACCCCGGGAGTTTAAAAAAATCTGATTTTCCTGACCCCGGGAGTGTGAAAATATCTGATTTTCCTGACCCCGGGAGTGTGAAAAACATCAGAATTTCCTGACCACGGGAGTTTAAAAAAATCTGATTTTCCTGACCCCGGGAGTGTGAAAATATCCAATTTTCCTGACCCCGGGAGTGTGAAAAATGTGGTTTTCCTAACACCGGGAATGTGAAAAAAATTGGAATTTCCTGACCCCGGGAGTATGAAAAATGCGATTTTCCTGACCCCGGGAGTCTGAACAATGCGATTTTTCTGACCCCGGGAGTATGAAAATATCCAATTTTCCTGACCCTGGGAGTATGAAAAAAATCTGATTTTCCTGACCCCGGGAGTGTGAAAATATCTGATTTTCCTGACCCCGGGAGTGTGAAAAATATCAGAATTTCCTGACCCCGGGAGTGTGAAAAAATGTGATTTTCTTGACCCCGGGAGTGTGAAAAAAATTAAATTCTCCTGACCCCGGGAGTGTGAAAAAATTCAATTTTCCAGACCCCGGGTGTGTGAAAAATGTGATTTTCCTGACCCCGGGAGTATGAAAAAAATCCTATTTTCCTGAGCCCGGGAGTGTGAAAAAAATCAGAATCTCCTGACCCCGGGAGTTTAAAAAAATCTGATTTTCCTGACCCCGGGAGTGTGAAAATATCTGATTTTCCTGACCCCGGGAGTGTGAAAAAAATCAGAATTTCCTGACCCTGGTAGTGTGAAAAATATCCAATTTGCCTGACCCCGGGAGTGTGAAAAATATCCAATTTTCCTGACCCCGGGAGTATGAAAAAAATCTGATTTTCCTGACCCCGGGAGTGTGAAAACATCTGATTTTCCTGACCCCGGGAGTGTGAAAAAATGTGATTTTCTTGACCCCGGGAGTGTGAAAAAAATTAAATTCTCCTGACCCCGGGAGTGTGAAAAAATCCAATTTTCCTGACCCCGGGTGTGTAAAAAATGTGATCTTCCTAACACCGGGAGTGTGAAAAAAATCAGAATTTCCTGACCCCGGGAGTGTGAAAAAATGTGATTTTCTTGACCCCGGGAGTGTGAAAAAATCAGAATCTCCTGACCCCGGGAGTGTGAAAAACTGTGATTTTCTTGACCCCGGGAGTGTGAAAAAAAACCAATTTTCCTGACCCCGGGAGTGTGAAAAATGTGATTTTCCTAAAACTGGGAATGTGAAAAAATTTGGATTTTCCTGACCCCGGGAGTATGAAAAATACGATTTTCCTGACCCCGGGAGTCTGAAAAATGTGATTTTCCTGACCCCTGGAATATGAACAAAATCCTATTTTCCTGAGCCCGGGAGTGTGAAAAAAATCAGAATCTCCTGACCCCGGGAGTTTAAAAAAATCTGATTTTCCTGACCCCGGGAGTGTGAAAATATCTGATTTTCCTGAAACCGGGAGTGTGAAAAAAATCAGAATTTCCTGACCCCGGGAGTGTGAAAAATATCCAATTATCCTGACCCCGGGAGTGTGAAAAATATTCAATTTTCCTGACCCCGGGAGTTTAAAAAAATCTGATTTTCCTGAGCCCGGGAATGTGAAAATATCCGATTTTCCTGACCCCGGGAGTATGAAAATATCAAATTTTCCTGACCCCGGGAGTGTGAAAAATGTGCTTTTCCTAACACCGGGAATGTGAAAAAATTTGGAATTTCCTGACCCCGGGAGTATGAAAAATGCGATTTTCCTGACCCCGGGAGTCTGAAAAATGCGATTTTCCTGACCCCGGGAGTATGAAAATATCCAATTTTCCTGACCCCAGGAGTGTGAAAAAAATCCAATTTTCCTGACCATGGGAGTATGAAAAAAATCTGATTTTCCTGACCCCGGGAGTGTGAAAATATCTGATTTTCCTGACCCCGGGAGTGTGAAAAATATCAGAATTTCCTGACCCCGGGAGTGTGAAAAAATGTGATTTTCTTGACCCCGGGAGTGTGAAAAAAATTAAATTCTCCTGACCCCGGGAGTGTGAAAAAATCCAATTTTCCTGACCCCGGGTGTGTGAAAAATGTGATTTTCCTAACACTGGGCGTGTGAAAAAAAATCAGAATTTCCTGACCCCGGGAGTGTGAAAAAATGTCATTTTCTTGACCCCGGGAGTGTGAAAAAAATCAGAATCTCCTGACCCCTGGAGTGTGAAAAAATGTGATTTTCTTGACCCCGGGAGTGTGAAAAAAATCCAGTTTCCCTGACCCTGGGAGTATGAAAAAAATCTGATTTTCCTGACCCTGGCAGTGTGAAAATATCTGATTTTCCAGACCCCGGGAGTGTGAAAAATATCAGAATTTCCTGACCCCGGGAGTGTGAAAAAAATTAAATTCTCCTGACCCCGGGAGTGTGAAAAAATCCAATTTTCCTGAAACCGGGTGTGTGAAAAATGTAATTTTCCTAACACTGGGTGTGTGAAAAAATCAGAATTTCCTGTCCCCAGGAGTGTGAAAAAATGTGATTTTCTTGACCCCGGGAGTGTGAAAAAAACCCAATTTTCCTGACCCCGGGAGTGTGAAAAATGTGATTTTCCTAACACCGGGAATGTGAAAAAAATTGGATTTTCCTGACCACGGGAGTATGAAAAATACGATTTTCCTGACCCTGGGAGTCTGAAAAATGTGATTTTCCTGACCCCAGGAGTATGAAAAAAATCCTATTTTCCTGAGCCCAGGAGTGTGAAAAAAATCAGAATCTCCTGACCCCGGGAGTTTAAAAAAATCTGATTTTCCTCAGCCCGGGAGTGTGAAAAAAATCAGAATTTCCTGACCCCGGGAGTGTGAAAAATATCCAATTTTCCTGACCCCGGAAGTGTGAAAAATATTCAATTTTCCTGACCCCGGGTGTTTAAAAAAATCTGATTTTCCTGACCCCGGGAGTGTGAAAATATCCGATTTTCCTGACCCCGGGAGTATGAAAATATCCAATTTTCCTGACCCCGGGAGTGTGAAAAATGTGCTTTACCTAACACCGGGAATGTGAAAAAATTTGGAATTTCCTGACCCCGGGAGTATGAAAAATGCGATTTTCCTGTCCCCGGGAGTATGAAAATATCCAATTTTCCTGACCCCGGGAGTGTGAAAAAAATCCAATTTTCCTGACCCTGGGAGTATGAAAAAAATCTGATTTTCCTGACCCCGGCAGTGTGAAAATATCTGATTTTCCTGACCCCAGGAGTGTGAAAAATATCAGAATTTCCAGACCCCGGGAGTGTGAAAAAATGTGATTTTCTTGACCCCGGGAGTGTGAAAAAAATTAAATTCTCCTGACCCCGGGAGTGTGAAAAATGTGATTTTCCTAACACCGGGAATGTGACAAAATTTGGATTTTCCTGACCACGGGAGTATGAAAAATACGATTTTCCTGACCCCGAGAGTATGAAAAAAATCCTATTTTCCTGACCCCGGGAGTTTAAAAAAATCTGATTTTCCTGACCCCGGGAGTGTGAAAATATCTGATTTTCCTGACCCCGGGAGTGTGAAAAAAATCAGAATTTCCTGACCCCAGCAGTGTGAAAAATATCCAATTTTCCTGACCCCGGGAGTGTGAAAAAAATCCAATTTTCCTGACCCCGGGAGTTTAAAAAAATCTGATTTTCCTGACCCCGGGAGTGTGAAAATATCCGATTTTCCTGAACCCTGGAGTATGAAAATATCCAATTTTCCTGACCCCGGGAGAGTGAAAAATGTGATTTTCCTAACACCGGGAGTGTGAAAAAAATCAGAATTTCCTGACCCCGGGAGTGTGAAAAAATGTGATTTTCTTAACCCCGGGAGTGTGAAAAAAATCAGAATCTCCTGACCCCGGGAGTGTGAAAAAATGTGATTTTCTTGACCCCGGGAGTGTGAAAAAAACCCAATTTTCCTGACCCCGGGAGTGTGAAAAATGTGATTTTCCTAAAACCGGGAATGTGAAAAAATTTGGATTTTCCTGACCCCGGGAGTATGAAAAATACGATTTTCCTGACCCCGGGAGTCTGAAAAATGTGATTTTCCTGACCCCGGGAATATGAACAAAATCCTATTTTCCTGAGCCCGGGAGTGTGAAAAAAATCAGAATCTCCTGACCCCGGGAGTTTAAAAAAATCTGATTTTCCTGAAACCGGGAGTGTGAAAAAAATCAGAATTTCCTGACCCCGGGAGTGTGAAAAATATCCAATTATCCTGACCCCGGGAGTGTGAAAAATATTCAATTTTCCTGACCCCGGGAGTTTAAAAAAATCTGATTTTCCTGAGCCCGGGAATGTGAAAATATCCGATTTTCCTGACCCCGGGAGTATGAAAATATCCAATTTTCCTGACCCCGGGAGTGTGAAAAATGTGCTTTTCCTAACACCGGGAATGTGAAAAAATTTGGAATTTCCTGACCCCGGGAGTATGAAAAATGCGATTTTCCTGACCCCGGGAGTCTGAAAAATGCGATTTTCCTGACCCCGGGAGTATGAAAATATCCAATTTTCCTGACCCCAGGAGTGTGAAAAAAATCCAATTTTCCTAACCATGGGAGTATGAAAAAAATCTGATTTTCCTGACCCCGGGAGTGTGAAAATATCTGATTTTCCTGACCCCGGGAGTGTGAAAAATATCAGAATTTCCTGACCCCGGGAGTGTGAAAAAATGTGATTTTCTTGACCCCGGGAGTGTGAAAAAAATTAAATTCTCCTGACCCCGGGAGTGTGAAAAAATCCAATTTTCCTGACCCCGGGTGTGTGAAAAATGTGATTTTCCTAACACTGGGCGTGTGAAAAAAATCAGAATTTCCTGACCCCGGGAGTGTGAAAAATGTGATTTTCTTGACCCCGGGAGTGTGAAAAAAATCAGAATCTCCTGACCCCTGGAGTGTGAAAAAATGTGATTTTCTTGACCCCTGGAGTGTGAAAAAAATCCAGTTTCCCTGACCCTGGGAGTATGAAAAAAATCTGATTTTCCTGACACTGGCAGTGTGAAAATATCTGATTTTCCAGACCCCGGGAGTGTGAAAAATATCAGAATTTCCTGACCCCGGGAGTGTGAAAAAAATTAAATTCTCCTGACCCCGGGAGTGTGAAAAAATCCAATTTTCCTGAAACCGGGTGTGTGAAAAATGTGATTTTCCTAACACTGGGTGTGTGAAAAAATCAGAATTTCCTGACCCCAGGAGTGTGAAAAAATGTGATTTTCTTGACCCCGGGAGTGTGAAAAAAACCCAATTTTCCTGACCCCGGGAGTGTGAAAAATGTGATTTTCCTAACACCGGGAATGTGAAAAAAATTGGATTTTCCTGACCACGGGAGTATGAAAAATACGATTTTCCTGACCCTGGGAGTCTGAAAAATGTGATTTTCCTGACCCCAGGAGTATGAAAAAAATCCTATTTTCCTGAGCCCAGGAGTGTGAAAAAAATCAGAATCTCCTGACCCCGGGAGTTTAAAAAAATCTGATTTTCCTCAGCCCGGGAGTGTGAAAAAAAATCAGAATTTCCTGACCCCGGGAGTGTGAAAAATATCCAATTTTCCTGACCCCGGGAGTGTGAAAAATATTCAATTTTCCTGACCCCGGGTGTTTAAAAAAATCTGATTTTCCTGACCCCGGGAGTGTGAAAATATCCGATTTTCCTGACCCCGGGAGTATGAAAATATCCAATTTTCCTGACCCCGGGAGTGTGAAAAATGTGCTTTACCTAACACCGGGAATGTGAAAAAAATTTGGAATTTCCTGACCCCGGGAGTATGAAAAATGCGATTTTCCTGACCCCGGGAGTCTAAAAAATGCGATTTTCCTGACCCCGGGAGTATGAAAATATCCAATTTTCCTGACCCCGGGAGTGTGAAAAAAATCCAATTTTCCTGACCCTGGGAGTATGAAAAAAATCTGATTTTCCTGACCCCGGCAGTGTGAAAATATCTGATTTTCCTGACCCCGGGAGTGTGAAAAATATCAGAATTTCCAGACCCCGGGAGTGTGAAAAAATGTGATTTTCTTGACCCCGGGAGTGTGAAAAAAATTAAATTCTCCTGACCCCGGGAGTGTGAAAAATGTGATTTTCCTAACACCGGGAATGTGAAAAAATTTGGATTTTCCTGACCACGGGAGTCTGAAAAATACGATTTTCCTGACCCCGAGAGTATGAAAAAAATCCTATTTTCCTGACCCAGGGAGTTTAAAAAAATCTGATTTTCCTGACCCCGGGAGTGTGAAAATATCTGATTTTCCTGACCCCGGGAGTGTGAAAAAAATCAGAACTTCCTGACCCCAGCAGTGTGAAAAATATCCAATTTTCCTGACCCCGGGAGTGTGAAAAAAATCCAATTTTCCTGACCCCGGGAGTTTAAAAAAATCTGATTTTCCTGACCCCGGGAGTGTGAAAATATCCGATTTTCCTGAACCCGGGAGTATGAAAATATCCAATTTTCCTGACCCCGGGAGAGTGAAAAATGTGATTTTCCTAACACCGGGAATGTGAAAAAAAATGGATTTTCCTGACCACGGGAGTATGAAAAATACGATTTTCCTGACCCTGGGAGTCTGAAAAATGTGATTTTCCTGACCCCAGGAGTATGAAAAAAATCCTATTTTCCTGAGCCCAGGAGTGTGAAAAAAATCAGAATCTCCTGACCCCGGGAGTTTAAAAAAATCTGATTTTCCTCAGCCCGGGAGTGTGAAAAAAATCAGAATTTCCTGACCCCGGGAGTGTGAAAAATATCCAATTTTCCTGACCCCGGGAGTGTGAAAAATATTCAATTTTCCTGACCCCGGGTGTTTAAAAAAATCTGATTTTCCTGACCCCGGGAGTGTGAAAATATACGATTTTCCTGACCCCGGGAGTATGAAAATATCCAATTTTCCTGACCCCGGGAGTGTGAAAAATGTGCTTTACCTAACACCGGGAATGTGAAAAAATTTGGAATTTCCTGACCCCGGGAGTATGAAAAATGCGATTTTCCTGACCCCGGGAGTCTAAAAAATGCGATTTTCCTGACCCCGGGAGTATGAAAATATCCAATTTTCCTGACCCTGGGAGTATGAAAAAAATCTGATTTTCCTGACCCCGGCAGTGTGAAAATATCTGATTTTCCTGACCCCGGGAGTGTGAAAAATATCAGAATTTCCAGACCCCGGGAGTGTGAAAAAATGTGATTTTCTTGACCCCGGGAGTGTGAAAAAAATTAAATTCTCCTGACCCCGGGAGTGTGAAAAATGTGATTTTCCTAACACCGGGAATGTGAAAAAATTTGGATTTTCCTGACCACGGGAGTCTGAAAAATACGATTTTCCTGACCCCGAGAGTATGAAAAAAATCCTATTTTCCTGACCCAGGGAGTTTAAAAAAATCTGATTTTCCTGACCCCGGGAGTGTGAAAATATCTGATTTTCCTGACCCCGGGAGTGTGAAAAAAATCAGAACTTCCTGACCCCAGCAGTGTGAAAAATATCCAATTTTCCTGACCCCGGGAGTGTGAAAAATGTGATTTTCCTAACACCGGGAATGTGAAAAAAATTGGATTTTCCTGACCACGGGAGTATGAAAAATACGATTTTCCTGACCCTGGGAGTCTGAAAAATGTGATTTTCCTGACCCCAGGAGTATGAAAAAAATCCTATTTTCCTGAGCCCAGGAGTGTGAAAAAAATCAGAATCTCCTGACCCCGGGAGTTTAAAAAAATCTGATTTTCCTCAGCCCGGGAGTGTGAAAAAAATCAGAATTTCCTGACCCCGGGAGTGTGAAAAATATCCAATTTTCCTGACCCCGGGAGTGTGAAAAATATTCAATTTTCCTGACCCCGGGTGTTTAAAAAAATCTGATTTTCCTGACCCCGGGAGTGTGAAAATATCCGATTTTCCTGACCCCGGGAGTATGAAAATATCCAATTTTCCTGACCCCGGGAGTGTGAAAAATGTGCTTTACCTAACACCGGGAATGTGAAAAAATTTGGAATTTCCTGACCCCGGGAGTATGAAAAATGCGATTTTCCTGACCCCGGGAGTCTAAAAAATGCGATTTTCCTGACCCCGGGAGTATGAAAATATCCAATTTTCCTGACCCCGGGAGTGTGAAAAAAATCCAATTTTCCTGACCCTGGGAGTATGAAAAAAATCTGATTTTCCTGACCCCGGCAGTGTGAAAATATCTGATTTTCCTGACCCCGGGAGTGTGAAAAATATCAGAATTTCCAGACCCCGGGAGTGTGAAAAAATGTGATTTTCTTGACCCCGGGAGTGTGAAAAAAATTAAATTCTCCTGACCCCGGGAGTGTGAAAAATGTGATTTTCCTAACACCGGGAATGTGAAAAAATTTGGATTTTCCTGACCACGGGAGTATGAAAAATACGATTTTCCTGACCCCGAGAGTATGAAAAAAATCCTATTTTCCTGACCCAGGGAGTTTAAAAAAATCTGATTTTCCTGACCCCGGGAGTGTGAAAATATCTGATTTTCCTGACCCCGGGAGTGTGAAAAAAATCAGAACTTCCTGACCCCAGCAGTGTGAAAAATATCCAATTTTCCTGACCCCGGGAGTGTGAAAAAAATCCAATTTTCCTGACACCGGGAGTTTAAAAAAATCTGATTTTCCTGACCCCGGGAGTGTGAAAATATCCGATTTTCCTGAACCCGGGAGTATGAAAATATCCAATTTTCCTGACCCCGGGAGAGTGAAAAATGTGATTTTCCTAACACCGGGAGTGTGAAAAAAAATCAGAATTTCCTGACCCCGGGAGTGTGAAAAAATGTGATTTTCTTAACCCCGGGAGTGTGAAAAAAATCAGAATCTCCTGACCCCGGGAGTGTGAAAAAATGTGATTTTCTTGACCCCGGGAGTGTGAAAAAAACCCAATTTTCCTGACCCCGGGAGTGTGAAAAATGTGATTTTCCTAAAACCAGGAATGTGAAAAAATTTGGATTTTCCTGACCCCGGGAGTATGAAAAATACGATTTTCCTGACCCCGGGAGTCTGAAAAATGTGATTTTCCTGACCCCGGGAATATGAACAAAATCCTATTTTCCTGAGCCCGGGAGTGTGAAAAAAATCAGAATCTCCTGACCCCGGGAGTTTAAAAAAATCTGATTTTCCTGACCCCGGGAGTGTGAAAATATCTGATTTTCCTGACCCCGGGAGTGTGAAAAAAATCAGAATTTCCTGACCCCGGGAGTGTGAAAAATATCCAATTATCCTGACCCCGGGAGTGTGAAAAATATTCAATTTTCCTGACCCCGGGAGTTTAAAAAAATCTGATTTTCCTGAGCCCGGGAATGTGAAAATATCCGATTTTCCTGACCCCGGGAGTATGAAAATATCAAATTTTCCTGACCCCGGGAGTGTGAAAAATGAGCTTTTCCTAACACCGGGAATGTGAAAAAATTTGGAATTTCCTGACCCTGGGAGTATGAAAAATGCGATTTTCCTGACCCTGGGAGTCTGAAAAATGCGATTTTCCTGACCCCGGGAGTATGAAAATATCCAATTTTCCTGACCCCAGGAGTGTGAAAAAAATCCAATTTTCCTGACCCTGGGAGTATGAAAAAAATCTGATTTTCCTGACCCCGGGAGTGTGAAAATATCTGATTTTCATGACCCCGGGAGTGTGAAAAATATCAGAATTTCCTGACCCCGGGAGTGTGAAAAAATGTGATTTTCTTGACCCCGGGAGTGTGAAAAAAATTAAATTCTCCTGACCCCGGGAGTGTGAAAAAATCCAATTTTCCTGACCCCGGGTGTGTGAAAAATGTGATTTTCCTAACACTGGGCGTGTGAAAAAAATCAGAATTTCCTGACCCCGGGAGTGTGAAAAAATGTGATTTTCTTGACCCCGGGAGTGTGAAAAAAATCAGAATCTCCTGACCCCTGGAGTGTGAAAAAATGTGATTTTCTTGACCCCGGGAGTGTGAAAAAAATCCAATTTCCCTGACCCTGGGAGTATGAAAAAAATCTGATTTTCCTGACCCTGGCAGTGTGAAAATATCTGATTTTCCAGACCCCGGGAGTGTGAAAAATATCAGAATTTCCTGACCCCGGGAGTGTGAAAAAAATTAAATTCTCCTGACCCCGGGAGTGTGAAAAAATCCAATTTTCCTGAAACCGGGTGTGTGAAAAATGTGATTTTCCTAACACTGGGTGTGTGAAAAAATCAGAATTTCCTGACCCCGGGAGTGTGAAAAAATGTGATTTTCTTGACCCCGGGAGTGTGAAAAAAACCCAATTTTCCTGACCCCGGGAGTGTGAAAAATGTGATTTTCCTAAAACCGGGAATGTGAAAAAATTTGGATTTTCCTGACCCCGGGAGTATGAAAAATACGATTTTCCTGACCCCGGGAGTGTGAAAAATGTGCTTTTCCTAACACCGGGAATGTGAAAAAATTTGGAATTTCCTGACCCCGGGAGTATTAAAAATGCGATTTTCCTGACCCCGGGGGTCTGAAAAATGCGATTTTCCTGACCCCGGGAGTATGAAAAAAATCCTATTTTCCTGAGCCCGGGAGTGTGAAAAAAATCAGAATCTCCTGACCACGGGAGTTTAAAAAAATCTGATTTTCCTGACCCCGGGAGTGTGAAAATATCTGATTTTCCTGACCCCGGGAGTGTGAAAAACATCAGAATTTCCTGACCACGGGAGTTTAAAAAAATCTGATTTTCCTGACCCCGGGAGTGTGAAAATATCCAATTTTCCTGACCCCGGGAGTGTGAAAAATGTGGTTTTCCCAACACCGGGAATGTGAAAAAAATTGGAATTTCCTGACCCCGGGAGTATGAAAAATGCGATTTTCCTGACCCCGGGAGTCTGAACAATGCGATTTTTCTGACCCCGGGAGTATGAAAATATCCAATTTTCCTGACCCTGGGAGTATGAAAAAAATCTGATTTTCCTGACCCCGGGAGTGTGAAAATATCTGATTTTCCTGACCCCGGGAGTGTGAAAAATATCAGAATTTCCTGACCCCGGGAGTGTGAAAAAATGTGATTTTCTTGACCCCGGGAGTGTGAAAAAAATTAAATTCTCCTGACCCCGGGAGTGTGAAAAAATTCAATTTTCCAGACCCCGGGTGTGTGAAAAATGTGATTTTCCTGACCCCGGGAGTATGAAAAAAATCCTATTTTCCTGAGCCCGGGAGTGTGAAAAAAATCAGAATCTCCTGACCCCGGGAGTTTAAAAAAATCTGATTTTCCTGACCCCGGGAGTGTGAAAATATCTGATTTTCCTGACCCCGGGAGTGTGAAAAAAATCAGAATTTCCTGACCCTGGTAGTGTGAAAAATATCCAATTTGCCTGACCCCGGGAGTGTGAAAAATATCCAATTTTCCTGACCCCGGGAGTATGAAAAAAATCTGATTTTCCTGACCCCGGGAGTGTGAAAACATCTGATTTTCCTGACCCCAAGAGTGTGAAAAAATGTGATTTTCTTGACCCCGGGAGTGTGAAAAAAATTAAATTCTCCTGACCCCGGGAGTGTGAAAAAATCCAATTTTCCTGACCCCGGGTGTGTAAAAAATGTGATCTTCCTAACACCGGGAGTGTGAAAAAAATCAGAATTTCCTGACCCCGGGAGGGTGAAAAAATGTGATTTTCTTGACCGCGGGAGTGTGAAAAAATCAGAATCTCCTGACCCCGGGAGTGTGAAAAACTGTGATTTTCTTGACCCCGGGAGTGTGAAAAAAAACCAATTTTCCTGACCCCGGGAGTGTGAAAAAAATCCAATTTTCCTGACCACGGGAGTTTAAAAAAATCTGATTTTCCTGACCCCGGGAGTGTGGAAATATCCAATTTTCCTGACCCCGGGAGTGTGAAAAATGTGATTTTCCTAACACCGGGAATGTGAAAAAAAATGGAATTTCCTGACCCCGGGAGTATGAAAAATGCGATTTTCCTGACCCCGGGAGTCTGAAAAATGCGATTTTTCTGACCCCGGGAGTATGAAAATATCCAATTTTCCTGACCCTGGGAGTATGAAAAAAATCTGATTTTCCTGACCCCGGGAGTGTGAAAATATCTGATTTTCCTGACCCCGGGAGTGTGAAAAATATCAGAATTTCCTGACCCTGGGAGTGTGAAAAATATCCAATTTGCCTGACCCCGGGAGTGTGAAAAATATCCAATTGTCCTGACCCCGGGAGTCTGAAAAAAATCTGATTTTCCTGACCCCGGGAGTGTGAAAATATCTGATTTTCCTGACCCCGGGAGTGTGAAAAATATCAGAATTTCCTGATCCCGGGAGTTTAAAAAAATCTGATTTTCTTGACCCCGGGAGTGTGAAAAAAATTAAATTCTCCAGACCCCGGGAGTGTGAAAAAATCCAATTTTCCTGACCCCGGGAGTGTGAAAAATATCCAATTTTCCTGACCCCGGGAGTATGAAAAAAATCTGATTTTCCTGACCCCGGGAGTGTGAAAATATCTGATTTTCCTGACCCCGGGAGTGTGAAAAAATGTGATTTTCTTGACCCCAGGAGTGTGAAAAAAATTAAATTCTCCTGACCCCGGGAGTGTGAAAAAATCCAATTTTCCTGACCCCGGGCGTGTGAAAAATGTGATCTTCCTAACACCGGGAGTGTGAAAAAAATCAGAATTTCCTGACCCCGGGAGGGTGAAAAAATGTGATTTTCTTGACCCCGGGAGTGTGAAAAAATCAGAATCTCCTGACCCCGGGAGTGTGAAAAACTGTGATTTTCTTGACCCCGGGAGTGTGAAAAAAAAAACAATTTTCCTGACCCCGGGAGTGTGAAAAAAATCCAATTTTCCTGACCACGGGAGTTTAAAAAAATCTGATTTTCCTGACCCCGGGAGTGTGGAAATATCCAATTTTCCTGACCCCGGGAGTGTGAAAAATGTGATTTTCCTAACACAGGGAATGTGAAAAAAATTGGAATTTCCTGACCCCGGGAGTATGAAAAATGCGATTTTCCTGACCCCGGGAGTCTGAAAAATGCGATTTTTCTGACCCCGGGAGTATGAAAATATCCAATTTTCCTGACCCTGGGAGTATGAAAAAAATCTGATTTTCCTGACCCCGGGAGTGTGAAAATATCTGATTTTCCTGACCCCGGGAGTGTGAAAAAAATCAGAATCTCCTGACCCCGGGAGTTTAAAAAAATCTGATTTTCCTGACCCCGGGAGTGTGAAAATATCTGATTTTCCTGACCCCGGGAGTGTGAAAAAAATCAGAATTTCCTGACCCTGGGAGTGTGAAAAATATCCAATTTGCCTGACCCCGGGAGTGTGAAAAATATCCAATTTTCCTGACCCCGGGAGTCTGAAAAAAATCTGATTTTCCTGACCCCGGGAGTGTGAAAATATCTGATTTTCCTGACCCCGGGAGTGTGAAAACTATCAGAATTTCCTGATCCCGGGAGTGTGAAAAAATGTGATTTTCTTGACCCCGGGAGTGTGAAAAAAATTAAATTCTCCTGACCCCGGGAGTGTGAAAAAATCCAATTTTCCTGACCCCGGGTGTGTGAAAAATGTGATCTTCCTAACACCGGGAGTGTGAAAAAAATCAGAATTTCCTGACCCCGGGAGGGTGAAAAAATGTGATTTTCTTGACCCCGGGAGTGTGAAAAAATCAGAATCTCCTGACCCCGGGAGTGTGAAAAACTATGATTTTCTTGACCCCGGGAGTGTGAAAAAAAACCAATTTTCCTGACCCCGGGAGTGTGAAAAATGTGATTTTCCTAACACCGGGAATGTGAAAAAATTTGGATTTTCCTGACCACGGGAGTATGAAAAATACGATTTTCCTGACCCCGGGAGTCTGAAAAATGTGATTTTCCTGACCCCGGGAGTATGAAAAAAATCCTATTTTCCTGAGCCACGGAGTGTGAAAAAAAATCAGAATCTCCTGACCCCGAGAGTTTAAAAAAATCTGATTTTCCTGACCCCGGGAGTGTGGAAATATCTGATTTTCCTGACCCCGGGAGTGTGAAAAAAATCCAATTTTCCTGACCACGGGAGTTTAAAAAAATCTGATTTTCCTGACCCCGGGAGTGTGAAAATATCCAATTTTCCTGACCCCGGGAGTGTGAAAAATGTGATTTTCCTAACACCGGGAATGTGAAAAAAATTGGAATTTCCTGACCCCGGGAGTATGAAAAATGGGATTTACCTGACCCCGGGAGTCTGAAAAATGCGATTTTTCTGACCCCGGGAGTATGAAAATATCCAATTTTCCTGACCCTGGGAGTATGAAAAAAATCTGATTTTCCTGACCCCGGGAGTGTGAAAATATCTGATTTTCCTGACCCCGGGAGTGTGAAAAATATCAGAATTTCCTGACCCCGGGAGTGTGAAAAAATGTGATTTTCTTGACCCCGGGAGTGTGAAAAAAATTAAATTCTCCTGACCCCGGGAGTGTGAAAAAATCCAATTTTCCAGACCCCGGGTGTGTGAAAAATGTGATTTTCCTGACCCCGGGAGTATGAAAAAAATCCTATTTTCCTGAGCCCGGGAGTGTGAAAAAAATCAGAATCTCCTGACCCCGGGAGTTTAAAAAAATCTGATTTTCCTGACCCCGGGAGTGTGAAAATATCTGATTTTCCTGACCCCGGGAGTGTGAAAAAAATCAGAATTTCCTGACCACGGGAGTTTAAAAAAATCTGATTTTCCTGACCCCGGGAGTGTGAAAATATCCAATTTTCCTGACCCCGGGAGTGTGAAAAATGTGGTTTTCCTAACACCGGGAATGTGAAAAAAATTGGAATTTCCTGACCCCGGGAGTATGAAAAATGCGATTTTCCTGACCCCGGGAGTCTGAAAAATGCGCTTTTTCTGACCCCGGGAGTATGAAAATATCCAATTTTCCTGACCCTGGGAGTATGAAAAAAATCTGATTTTCCTGACCCCGGGAGTGTGAAAATATCTGATTTTCCTGACCCCGGGAGTGTGAAAAATATCAGAATTTCCTGACCCCAGGAGTGTGAAAAAATGTGATTTTCTTGACCCCGGGAGTGTGAAAAAAATTAAATTCTCCTGACCCTGGGAGTGTGAAAAAATCCAATTTTCCAGACCCCGGGTGTGTGAAAAATGTGATTTTCCTGACCCCGGGAGTATGAAAAAAATCCTATTTTCCTGAGCCCGGGAGTGTGAAAAAAATCAGAATCTCCTGACCCCGGGAGTTTAAAAAAATCTGATTTTCCTGACCCCGGGAGTGTGAAAATATCTGATTTTCCTGACCCCGGGAGTGTGAAAAAAATCAGAATTTCCTGACCCTGGGAGTGTGAAAAATATCCAATTTGCCTGACCCCGGGAGTGTGAAAAATATCCAATTTTCCTGACCCCGGGAGTCTGAAAAAAATCTGATTTTCCTGACCCCGGGAGTGTGAAATTATCTGATTTTCCTGACCCCGGGAGTGTGAAAACTATCAGAATTTCCTGATCCCGGGAGTGTGAAAAAATGTGATTTTCTTGACCCCGGGAGTGTGAAAAAAATTAAATTCTCCTGACCCCGGGAGTGTGAAAAAATCCAATTTTCCTGACCCTGGGTGTGTGAAAAATGTGATCTTCCTAACACCGGGAGTGTGAAAAAAATCAGAATTTCCTGACCCCGGGAGGGTGAAAAAATGTGATTTTCTTGACCCCGGGAGTGTGAAAAAATCAGAATCTCCTGACCCCGGGAGTGTGAAAAACTGTGATTTTCTTGACCCCGGGAGTGTGAAAAAAAAACCAATTTTCCTGACCCCGGGAGTGTGAAAAATGTGATTTTCCTAACACCGGGAATGTGAAAAAATTTGGATTTTCCTGACCACGGGAGTATGAAAAATACGATTTTCCTGACCCCGGGAGTCTGAAAAATGTGATTTTCCTGACCCCGGGAGTATGAAAAAAATCCTATTTTCCTGAGCCCCGGAGTGTGAAAAAAAATCAGAATCTCCTGACCCCGAGAGTTTAAAGAAACCTGATTTTCCTGACCCCGGGAGTGTGGAAATATCTGATTTTCCTGACCCCGGGAGTGTGAAAAAAATCCAATTTTCCTGACCACGGGAGTTTAAAAAAATCTGATTTTCCTGACCCCGGGAGTGTGAAAATATCCAATTTTCCTGACCCCGGGAGTGTGAAAAATGTGATTTTCCTAACACCGGGAATGTGAAAAAAATTGGAATTTCCTGACCCCGGGAGTATGAAAAATGGGATTTACCTGACCCCGGGAGTCTGAAAAATGCGATTTTTCTGACCCCGGGAGTATGAAAATATCCAATTTTCCTGACCCTGGGAGTATGAAAAAAATCTGATTTTCCTGACCCCGGGAGTGTGAAAATATCTGATTTTCCTGACCCCGGGAGTGTGAAAAATATCAGAATTTCCTGACCCCGGGAGTGTGAAAAAATGTGATTTTCTTGACCCCGGGAGTGTGAAAAAAATTAAATTCTCCTGACCCCGGGAGTGTGAAAAAATCCAATTTTCCAGACCCCGGGTGTGTGAAAAATGTGATTTTCCTGACCCCGGGAGTATGAAAAAAATCCTATTTTCCTGAGCCCGGGAGTGTGAAAAAAATCAGAATCTCCTGACCCCGGGAGTTTAAAAAAATCTGATTTTCCTGACCCCGGGAGTGTGAAAATATCTGATTTTCCTGACCCCGGGAGTGTGAAAAAAATCAGAATTTCCTGACCACGGGAGTTTAAAAAAATCTGATTTTCCTGACCCCGGGAGTGTGAAAATATCCAATTTTCCTGACCCCGGGAGTGTGAAAAATGTGGTTTTCCTAACACCGGGAATGTGAAAAAAATTGGAATTTCCTGACCCCGGGAGTATGAAAAATGCGATTTTCCTGACCCCGGGAGTCTGAAAAATGCGCTTTTTCTGACCCCGGGAGTATGAAAATATCCAATTTTCCTGACCCTGGGAGTATGAAAAAAATCTGATTTTCCTGACCCCGGGAGTGTGAAAATATCTGATTTTCCTGACCCCGGGAGTGTGAAAAATATCAGAATTTCCTGACCCCGGGAGTGTGAAAAAATGTGATTTTCTTGACCCCGGGAGTGTGAAAAAAATTAAATTCTCCTGACCCTGGGAGTGTGAAAAAATCCAATTTTCCAGACCCCGGGTGTGTGAAAAATGTGATTTTCCTGACCCCGGGAGTATGAAAAAAATCCTATTTTCCTGAGCCCGGGAGTGTGAAAAAAATCAGAATCTCCTGACCCCGGGAGTTTAAAAAAATCTGATTTTCCTGACCCCGGGAGTGTGAAAATATCTGATTTTCCTGACCCCGGGAGTGTGAAAAAAATCAGAATTTCCTGACCCTGGGAGTGTGAAAAATATCCAATTTGCCTGACCCCGGGAGTGTGAAAAATATCCAATTTTCCTGACCCCGGGAGTATGAAAAAAATCTGATTTTCCTGACCCCGGGAGTGTGAAAATATCTGATTTTCCTGACCCCGGGAGTGTGAAAAAATGTGATTTTCTTGACCCCGGGAGTGTGAAAAAAATTAAATTCTCCTGACCCCGGGAGTGTGAAAAAATCCAATTTTCCTGACCCCGGGTGTGTGAAAAATGTGATCTTCCTAACACCGGGAGTGTGAAAAAAATCAGAATTTCCTGACCCCGGGAGGGTGAAAAAATGTGATTTTCTTGACCCCGGGAGTGTGAAAAAATCAGAATCTCCTGACCCCGGGAGTGTGAAAAACTTTGATTTTCTTGACCCCGGGAGTGTGAAAAAAAACCAATTTTCCTGACCCCGGGAGTGTGAAAAAAATCCAATTTTCCTGACCACGGGAGTTTAAAAAAATCTGATTTTCCTGACCCCGGGAGTGTGGAAATATCCAATTTTCCTGACCCCGGGAGTGTGAAAAATGTGATTTTCCTAACACCGGGAATGTGAAAAAAATTGGAATTTCCTGACCCCGGGAGTATGAAAAATGCGATTTTCCTGACCCCGGGAGTCTGAAAAATGCGATTTTTCTGACCCCGGGAGTATGAAAATATCCAATTTTCCTGACCCTGGGAGTATGAAAAAAATCTGATTTTCCTGACCCCGGGAGTGTGAAAATATCTGATTTTCCTGACCCCGGGAGTGTGAAAAAAATCAGAATCTCCTGACCCCGGGAGTTTAAAAAAATCTGATTTTCCTGACCCCGGGAGTGTGAAAATATCTGATTTTCCTGACCCCGGGAGTGTGAAAAAAATCAGAATTTCCTGACCCTGGGAGTGTGAAAAATATCCAATTTGCCTGACCCCGGGAGTGTGAAAAATATCCAATTTTCCTGACCCCGGGAGTCTGAAAAAAATCTGATTTTCCTGACCCCGGGAGTGTGAAAATATCTGATTTTCCTGACCCCGGGAGTGTGAAAACTATCAGAATTTCCTGATCCCGGGAGTGTAAAAAAATGTGATTTTCTTGACCCCGGGAGTGTGAAAAAAATTAAATTCTCCTGACCCCGGGAGTGTGAAAAAATCCAATTTTCCTGACCCCGGGTGTGTGAAAAATGTGATCTTCCTAACACCGGGAGTGTGAAAAAAATCAGAATTTCCTGACCCCGGGAGGGTGAAAAAATGTGATTTTCTTGACCCCGGGAGTGTGAAAAAATCAGAATCTCCTGACCCCGGGAGTGTGAAAAACTGTGATTTTCTTGACCCCGGGAGTGTGAAAAAAAACCAATTTTCCTGACCCCGGGAGTGTGAAAAATGTGATTTTCCTAACACCGGGAATGTGAAAAAATTTGGATTTTCCTGACCACGGGAGTATGAAAAATACGATTTTCCTGACCCCGGGAGTCTGAAAAATGTGATTTTCCTGACCCCGGGAGTATGAAAAAAATCCTATTTTCCTGAGCCCCGGAGTGTGAAAAAAATCAGAATCTCCTGACCCCGAGAGTTTAAAAAAATCTGATTTTCCTGACCCCGGGAGTGTGGAAATATCTGATTTTCCTGACCCCGGGAGTGTGAAAAAAATCCAATTTTCCTGACCACGGGAGTTTAAAAAAATCTGATTTTCCTGACCCCGGGAGTGTGAAAATATCCAATTTTCCTGACCCCGGGAGTGTGAAAAATGTGATTTTCCTAACACCGGGAATGTGAAAAAAATTGGAATTTCCTGACCCCGGGAGTATGAAAAATGGGATTTACCTCACCCCGGGAGTCTGAAAAATGCGATTTTTCTGACCCCGGGAGTATGAAAATATCCAATTTTCCTGACCCTGGGAGTATGAAAAAAATCTGATTTTCCTGACCCCGGGAGTGTGAAAATATCTGATTTTCCTGACCCCGGGAGTGTGAAAAATATCAGAATTTCCTGACCCCGGGAGTGTGAAAAAATGTGATTTTCTTGACCCCGGGAGTGTGAAAAAAATTAAATTCTCCTGACCCCGGGAGTGTGAAAAAATCCAATTTTCCAGACCCCGGGTGTGTGAAAAATGTGATTTTCCTGACCCCGGGAGTATGAAAAAAATCCTATTTTCCTGAGCCCGGGAGTGTGAAAAAAATCAGAATCTCCTGACCCCGGGAGTTTAAAAAAATCTGATTTTCCTGACCCTGGGAGTGTGAAAATATCTGATTTTCCTGACCCCGGGAGTGTGAAAAAAATCAGAATTTCCTGACCACGGGAGTTTAAAAAAATCTGATTTTCCTGACCCCGGGAGTGTGAAAATATCCAATTTTCCTGACCCCGGGAGTGTGAAAAATGTGGTTTTCCTAACACCGGGAATGTGAAAAAAATTGGAATTTCCTGACCCCGGGAGTATGAAAAATGCGATTTTCCTGACCCCGGGAGTCTGAAAAATGCGCTTTTTCTGACCCCGGGAGTATGAAAATATCCAATTTTCCTGACCCTGGGAGTATGAAAAAAATCTGATTTTCCTGACCCCGGGAGTGTGAAAATATCTGATTTTCCTGACCCCGGGAGTGTGAAAAATATCAGAATTTCCTGACCCCAGGAGTGTGAAAAAATGTGATTTTCTTGACCCCGGGAGTGTGAAAAAAATTAAATTCTCCTGACCCTGGGAGTGTGAAAAAATCCAATTTTCCAGACCCCGGGTGTGTGAAAAATGTGATTTTCCTGACCCCGGGAGTATGAAAAAAATCCTATTTTCCTGAGCCCGGGAGTGTGAAAAAAATCAGAATCTCCTGACCCCGGGAGTTTAAAAAAATCTGATGTTCCTGACCCCGGGAGTGTGAAAATATCTGATTTTCCTGACCCCGGGAGTGTGAAAAAAATCAGAATTTCCTGACCCTGGGAGTGTGAAAAATATCCAATTTGCCTGACCCCGGGAGTGTGAAAAATATCCAATTTTCCTGACCCCGGGAGTCTGAAAAAAATCTGATTTTCCTGACCCCGGGAGTGTGAAATTATCTGATTTTCCTGACCCCGGGAGTGTGAAAACTATCAGAATTTCCTGATCCCGGGAGTGTGAAAAAATGTGATTTTCTTGACCCCGGGAGTGTGAAAAAAATTAAATTCTCCTGACCCCGGGAGTGTGAAAAAATCCAATTTTCCTGACCCTGGGTGTGTGAAAAATGTGATCTTCCTAACACCGGGAGTGTGAAAAAAATCAGAATTTCCTGACCCCGGGAGGGTGAAAAAATGTGATTTTCTTGACCCCGGGAGTGTGAAAAAATCAGAATCTCCTGACCCCGGGAGTGTGAAAAACTGTGATTTTCTTGACCCCGGGAGTGTGAAAAAAAAACCAATTTTCCTGACCCCGGGAGTCTGAAAAATGTGATTTTCCTGACCCCGGGAGTATGAAAAAAATCCTATTTTCCTGAGCCCCGGAGTGTGAAAAAAAATCAGAATCTCCTGACCCCGAGAGTTTAAAGAAACCTGATTTTCCTGACCCCGGGAGTGTGGAAATATCTGATTTTCCTGACCCCGGGAGTGTGAAAAAAATCCAATTTTCCTGACCACGGGAGTTTAAAAAAATCTGATTTTCCTGACCCCGGGAGTGTGAAAATATCCAATTTTCCTGACCCCGGGAGTGTGAAAAATGTGATTTTCCTAACACCGGGAATGTGAAAAAAATTGGAATTTCCTGACCCCGGGAGTATGAAAAATGGGATTTACCTGACCCCGGGAGTCTGAAAAATGCGATTTTTCTGACCCCGGGAGTATGAAAATATCCAATTTTCCTGACCCTGGGAGTATGAAAAAAATCTGATTTTCCTGACCCCGGGAGTGTGAAAATATCTGATTTTCCTGACCCCGGGAGTGTGAAAAATATCAGAATTTCCTGACCCCGGGAGTGTGAAAAAATGTGATTTTCTTGACCCCGGGAGTGTGAAAAAAATTAAATTCTCCTGACCCCGGGAGTGTGAAAAAATCCAATTTTCCAGACCCCGGGTGTGTGAAAAATGTGATTTTCCTGACCCCGGGAGTATGAAAAAAATCCTATTTTCCTGAGCCCGGGAGTGTGAAAAAAATCAGAATCTCCTGACCCCGGGAGTTTAAAAAAATCTGATTTTCCTGACCCCGGGAGTGTGAAAATATCTGATTTTCCTGACCCCGGGAGTGTGAAAAAAATCAGAATTTCCTGACCACGGGAGTTTAAAAAAATCTGATTTTCCTGACCCCGGGAGTGTGAAAATATCCAATTTTCCTGACCCCGGGAGTGTGAAAAATGTGGTTTTCCTAACACCGGGAATGTGAAAAAAATTGGAATTTCCTGACCCCGGGAGTATGAAAAATGCGATTTTCCTGACCCCGGGAGTCTGAAAAATGCGCTTTTTCTGACCCCGGGAGTATGAAAATATCCAATTTTCCTGACCCTGGGAGTATGAAAAAAATCTGATTTTCCTGACCCCGGGAGTGTGAAAATATCTGATTTTCCTGACCCCGGGAGTGTGAAAAATATCAGAATTTCCTGACCCCGGGAGTGTGAAAAAATGTGATTTTCTTGACCCCGGGAGTGTGAAAAAAATTAAATTCTCCTGACCCTGGGAGTGTGAAAAAATCCAATTTTCCAGACCCCGGGTGTGTGAAAAATGTGATTTTCCTGACCCCGGGAGTATGAAAAAAATCCTATTTTCCTGAGCCCGGGAGTGTGAAAAAAATCAGAATCTCCTGACCCCGGGAGTTTAAAAAAATCTGATTTTCCTGACCCCGGGAGTGTGAAAATATCTGATTTTCCTGACCCCGGGAGTGTGAAAAAAATCAGAATTTCCTGACCCTGGGAGTGTGAAAAATATCCAATTTGCCTGACCCCGGGAGTGTGAAAAATATCCAATTTTCCTGACCCCGGGAGTATGAAAAAAATCTGATTTTCCTGACCCCGGGAGTGTGAAAATATCTGATTTTCCTGACCCCGGGAGTGTGAAAAAATGTGATTTTCTTGACCCCGGGAGTGTGAAAAAAATTAAATTCTCCTGACCCCGGGAGTGTGAAAAAATCCAATTTTCCTGACCCCGGATGTGTGAAAAATGTGATCTTCCTAACACCGGGAGTGTGAAAAAAATCAGAATTTCCTGACCCCGGGAGGGTGAAAAAATGTGATTTTCTTGACCCCGGGAGTGTGAAAAAATCAGAATCTCCTGACCCCGGGAGTGTGAAAAACTTTGATTTTCTTGACCCCGGGAGTGTGAAAAAAAACCAATTTTCCTGACCCCGGGAGTGTGAAAAAAATCCAATTTTCCTGACCACGGGAGTTTAAAAAAATCTGATTTTCCTGACCCCGGGAGTGTGGAAATATCCAATTTTCCTGACCCCGGGAGTGTGAAAAATGTGATTTTCCTAACACCGGGAATGTGAAAAAAATTGGAATTTCCTGACCCCGGGAGTATGAAAAATGCGATTTTCCTGACCCCGGGAGTCTGAAAAATGCGATTTTTCTGACCCCGGGAGTATGAAAATATCCAATTTTCCTGACCCTGGGAGTATGAAAAAAATCTGATTTTCCTGACCCCGGGAGTGTGAAAATATCTGATTTTCCTGACCCCGGGAGTGTGAAAAAAATCAGAATCTCCTGACCCCGGGAGTTTAAAAAAATCTGATTTTCCTGACCCCGGGAGTGTGAAAATATCTGATTTTCCTGACCCCGGGAGTGTGAAAAAAATCAGAATTTCCTGACCCTGGGAGTGTGAAAAATATCCAATTTGCCTGACCCCGGGAGTGTGAAAAATATCCAATTTTCCTGACCCCGGGAGTCTGAAAAAAATCTGATTTTCCTGACCCCGGGAGTGTGAAAATATCTGATTTTCCTGACCCCGGGAGTGTGAAAACTATCAGAATTTCCTGATCCCGGGAGTGTAAAAAAATGTGATTTTCTTGACCCCGGGAGTGTGAAAAAAATTAAATTCTCCTGACCCCGGGAGTGTGAAAAAATCCAATTTTCCTGACCCCGGGTGTGTGAAAAATGTGATCTTCCTAACACCGGGAGTGTGAAAAAAATCAGAATTTCCTGACCCCGGGAGGGTGAAAAAATGTGATTTTCTTGACCCCGGGAGTGTGAAAAAATCAGAATCTCCTGACCCCGGGAGTGTGAAAAACTGTGATTTTCTTGACCCCGGGAGTGTGAAAAAAAACCAATTTTCCTGACCCCGGGAGTGTGAAAAATGTGATTTTCCTAACACCGGGAATGTGAAAAAATTTGGATTTTCCTGACCACGGGAGTATGAAAAATACGATTTTCCTGACCCCGGGAGTCTGAAAAATGTGATTTTCCTGACCCCGGGAGTATGAAAAAAATCCTATTTTCCTGAGCCCCGGAGTGTGAAAAAAATCAGAATCTCCTGACCCCGAGAGTTTAAAAAAATCTGATTTTCCTGACCCCGGGAGTGTGGAAATATCTGATTTTCCTGACCCCGGGAGTGTGAAAAAAATCCAATTTTCCTGACCACGGGAGTTTAAAAAAATCTGATTTTCCTGACCCCGGGAGTGTGAAAATATCCAATTTTCCTGACCCCGGGAGTGTGAAAAATGTGATTTTCCTAACACCGGGAATGTGAAAAAAATTGGAATTTCCTGACCCCGGGAGTATGAAAAATGGGATTTACCTCACCCCGGGAGTCTGAAAAATGCGATTTTTCTGACCCCGGGAGTATGAAAATATCCAATTTTCCTGACCCTGGGAGTATGAAAAAAATCTGATTTTCCTGACCCCGGGAGTGTGAAAATATCTGATTTTCCTGACCCCGGGAGTGTGAAAAATATCAGAATTTCCTGACCCCGGGAGTGTGAAAAAATGTGATTTTCTTGACCCCGGGAGTGTGAAAAAAATTAAATTCTCCTGACCCCGGGAGTGTGAAAAAATCCAATTTTCCAGACCCCGGGTGTGTGAAAAATGTGATTTTCCTGACCCCGGGAGTATGAAAAAAATCCTATTTTCCTGAGCCCGGGAGTGTGAAAAAAATCAGAATCTCCTGACCCCGGGAGTTTAAAAAAATCTGATTTTCCTGACCCTGGGAGTGTGAAAATATCTGATTTTCCTGACCCCGGGAGTGTGAAAAAAATCAGAATTTCCTGACCACGGGAGTTTAAAAAAATCTGATTTTCCTGACCCCGGGAGTGTGAAAATATCCAATTTTCCTGACCCCGGGAGTGTGAAAAATGTGGTTTTCCTAACACCGGGAATGTGAAAAAAATTGGAATTTCCTGACCCCGGGAGTATGAAAAATGCGATTTTCCTGACCCCGGGAGTCTGAAAAATGCGCTTTTTCTGACCCCGGGAGTATGAAAATATCCAATTTTCCTGACCCTGGGAGTATGAAAAAAATCTGATTTTCCTGACCCCGGGAGTGTGAAAATATCTGATTTTCCCGACCCCGGGAGTGTGAAAAATATCAGAATTTCCTGACCCCGGGAGTGTGAAAAAATGTGATTTTCTTGACCCCGGGAGTGTGAAAAAAATTAAATTCTCCTGACCCTGGGAGTGTGAAAAAATCCAATTTTCCAGACCCCGGGTGTGTGAAAAATGTGATTTTCCTGACCCCAGGAGTATGAAAAAAATCCTATTTTCCTGAGCCCGGGAGTGTGAAAAAAATCAGAATCTCCTGACCCCGGGAGTTTAAAAAAATCTGATTTTCCTGACCCCGGGAGTGTGAAAATATCTGATTTTCCTGACCCCGGGAGTGTGAAAAAAATCAGAATTTCCTGACCCTGGGAGTGTGAAAAATATCCAATTTGCCTGACCCCGGGAGTGTGAAAAATATCCAATTTTCCTGACCCCGGGAGTATGAAAAAAATCTGATTTTCCTGACCCCGGAAGTGTGAAAATATCTGATTTTCCTGACCCCGGGAGTGTGAAAAAATGTGATTTTCTTGACCCCGGGAGTGTGAAAAAAATTAAATTCTCCTGACCCCGGGAGTGTGAAAAAATCCAATTTTCCTGACCCCGGGTGTGTGAAAAATGTGATCTTCCTAACACCGGGAGTGTGAAAAAAATCAGAATTTCCTGACCCCGGGAGGGTGAAAAAATGTGATTTTCTTGACCCCGGGAGTGTGAAAAAATCAGAATCTCCTGACCCCGGGAGTGTGAAAAACTGTGATTTTCTTGACCCCGGGAGTGTGAAAAAAACCCAATTTTCCTGACCCCGGGAGTGTGAAAAAAATCCAATTTTCCTGACCACGGGAGTTTAAAAAAATCTGATTTTCCTGACCCCGGGAGTGTGGAAATATCCAATTTTCCTGACCCCGGGAGTGTGAAAAATGTGATTTTCCTAACACCGGGAATGTGAAAAAAATTGGAATTTCCTGACCCCGGGAGTATGAAAAATGCGATTTTCCTGACCCCGGGAGTCTGAAAAATGCGATTTTTCTGACCCCGGGAGTATGAAAATATCCAATTTTCCTGACCCTGGGAGTATGAAAAAAATCTGATTTTCCTGACCCCGGGAGTGTGAAAATATCTGATTTTCCTGACCCCGGGAGTGTGAAAAAAATCAGAATCTCCTGACCCCGGGAGTTTAAAAAAATCTGATTTTCCTGACCCCGGGAGTGTGAAAATATCTGATTTTCCTGACCCCGGGAGTGTGAAAAAAATCAGAATTTCCTGACCCTGGGAGTGTGAAAAATATCCAATTTGCCTGACCCCGGGAGTGTGAAAAATATCCAATTTTCCTGACCCCGGGAGTCTGAAAAAAATCTGATTTTCCTGACCCCGGGAGTGTGAAAATATCTGATTTTCCTGACCCCGGGAGTGAGAAAAATATCAGAATTTCCTGATCCCGGGAGTGTGAAAAAATGTGATTTTCTTGACCCCGGGAGTGTGAAAAAAATTAAATTCTCCTGACCCCGGGAGTGTGAAAAAATCCAATTTTCCTGACCCCGGGTGTGTGAAAAATGTGATCTTCCTAACACCGGGAGTGTGAAAAAAATCAGAATTTCCTGACCCCGGGAGGGTGAAAAAATGTGATTTTCTTGACCCCGGGAGTGTGAAAAAATCAGAATCTCCTGACCCCGGGAGTGTGAAAAACTGTGATTTTCTTGACCCCGGGAGTGTGAAAAAAAACCAATTTTCCTGACCCCGGGAGTGTGAAAAATGTGATTTTCCTAACACCGGGAATGTGAAAAAATTTGGATTTTCCTGACCACGGGAGTATGAAAAATACGATTTTCCTGACCCCGGGAGTCTGAAAAATGTGATTTTCCTGACCCCGGGAGTATGAAAAAAATCCTATTTTCCTGAGCCCCGGAGTGTGAAAAAAATCAGAATCTCCTGACCCCGAGAGTTTAAAAAAATCTGATTTTCCTGACCCCGGGAGTGTGGACATATCTGATTTTCCTGACCCCGGGAGTGTGAAAAAAATCCAATTTTCCTGACCATGGGAGTTTAAAAAAATCTGATTTTCCTGACCCCGGGAGTGTGAAAATATCCAATTTTCCTGACCCCGGGAGTGTGAAAAATGTGATTTTCCTAACACCGGGAATGTGAAAAAAATTGGAATTTCCTGACTCCGGGAGTATGAAAAATGGGATTTACCTCACCCCGGGAGTCTGAAAAATGCGATTTTTCTGACCCCGGGAGTATGAAAATATCCAATTTTCCTGACCCTGGGAGTATGAAAAAAATCTGATTTTCCTGACCCCGGGAGTGTGAAAATATCTGATTTTCCTGACCCCGGGAGTGTGAAAAATATCAGAATTTCCTGACCCCGGGAGTGTGAAAAAATGTGATTTTCTTGACCCCGGGAGTGTGAAAAAAATTAAATTCTCCTGACCCCGGGAGTGTGAAAAAATCCAATTTTCCAGACCCCGGGTGTGTGAAAAATGTGATTTTCCTGACCCCGGGAGTATGAAAAAAATCCTATTTTCATGAGCCCGGGAGTGTGAAAAAAATCAGAATCTCCTGACCCCGGGAGTTTAAAAAAATCTGATTTTTCTGACCCCGGGAGTGTGAAAATATCTGATTTTCCTGACCCCGGGAGTGTGAAAAAAATCAGAATTTCCTGACCCTGGGAGTCTGAAAAATATCCAATTTGCCTGACCCCGGGAGTGTGAAAAATATCCAATTTTCCTGACCCCGGGAGTATGAAAAAAATCTGATTTTCCTGACCCCGGGAGTGTGAAAATATCTGATTTTCCTGACCCCGGGAGTGTGAAAAATATTAGAATTTCCTGATCCCGGGAGTGTGAAAAAATGTGATTTTCTTGACCCCGGGAGTGTGAAAAAAATTAAATTCTCCTGACCCCGGGAGTGTGAAAAAATCCAATTTTCCTGACCCCGGGTGTGTGAAAAATGTGATCTTCCTAACACCGGGAGTGTGAAAAAAATCAGAATTTCCTGACCCCGGGAGGGTGAAAAAATGTGATTTTCTTGACCCCGGGAGTGTGAAAAAATCAGAATCTCCTGACCCCGGGAGTGTGAAAAACTGTGATTTTCTTGACCCCGGGAGTGTGAAAAAAAACCAATTTTCCTGACTCCGGGAGTGTGAAAAATGTGATTTTCCTAACACCGGGAATGTGAAAAAATTTGGATTTTCCTGACCACGGGAGTATGAAAAATACGATTTTCCTGACCCCGGGAGTCTGAAAAATGTGATTTTCCTGACCCCGGGAGTATGAAAAAAATCCTATTTTCCTGAGCCCCGGAGTGTGAAAAAAATCAGAATCTCCTGACCCCGAGAGTTTAAAAAAATCTGATTTTCCTGACCCCGGGAGTGTGGAAATATCTGATTTTCCTGACCCCGGGAGTGTGAAAAAAATCCAATTTTCCTGACCACGGGAGTTTAAAAAAATCTGATATTCCTGACCCCGGGAGTGTGAAAATATCCAATTTTCCTCACCCCGGGAGTGTGAAAAATGTGATTTTCCTAACACCGGGAATGTGAAAAAAATTGGAATTTCCTGACCCCGGGAGTATGAAAAATGTGATTTTCCTGACCCCAGGAGTCTGAAAAATGCGATTTTTCTGACCCCGGGAGTATGAAAATATCCAATTTTCCTGACCCTGGGAGTATGAAAAAAATCTGATTTTCCTGACCCCGGGAGTGTGAAAATATCTGATTTTCCTGACCCCGGGAGTGTGAAAAATATCAGAATTTCCTGACCCCGGGAGTGTGAAAAAATGTGAGTTTCTTGACCCCGGGAATGTGAAAAAAATTAAATTCTCCTGACCCTGGGAGTGTGAAAAAATCCAATTTTCCAGACCCCGGGTGTGTGAAAAATGTGATTTTCCTGACCCCGGGAGTATGAAAAAAATCCTATTTTCCTGAGCCCGGGAGTGTGAAAAAAATCAGAATCTCCTGACCCCTGGAGTTTAAAAAAATCTGATTTTCCTGACCCCGGGAGTGTGAAAATATCTGATTTTCCTGACCCCGGGAGTGTGAAAAATATCAGAATTTCCTGATCCCGGGAGTGTGAAAAAATGTGATTTTCTTGACCCCGGGAGTGTGAAAAAAATTAAATTCTCCTGACCCCGGGAGTGTGAAAAAATCCAATTTTCCTGACCCCGGGTGTGTGAAAAATGTGATCTTCCTAACACCGGGAGAGTGAAAAAAATCAGAATTTCCTGACCCCGGGAGGGTGAAAAAATGTGATTTTCTTGACCCCGGGAGTGTGAAAAAATCAGAATCTCCTGACCCCGGGAGTGTGAAAAACTGTGATTTTCTTGACCCCGGGAGTGTGAAAAAAAACCAATTTTCCTGACCCCGGGAGTGTGAAAAATGTGATTTTCCTAACACCGGGAATGTGAAAAAATTTGGATTTTCCTGACCACGGGAGTATGAAAAATACGATTTTCCTGACTCCGGGAGTCTGAAAAATGTGATTTTCCTGACCCCGGGAGTATGAAAAAAATCCTATTTTCCTGACCCCGGGAGTGTGGAAATATCTGATATTCCTGACCCCGGGAGTGTGAAAAAAATCCAATTTTCCTTACCACGGGAGTTTAAAAAAATCTGATTTTCCTGACCCCGGGAGTGTGAAAATATCCAATTTTCCTGACCCCGGGAGTGTGAAAAATGTGATTTTCCTAACACCGGGAATGTGAAAAAAATTGGAATTTCCTGACCCCGGGAGTATGAAAAATGCGATTTTCCTGACCCCGGGAGTCTGAAAAATGCGATTTTTCTGACCCCGGGAGTATGAAAATATCTGATTTTCCTGACCCCGGGAGTGTGAAAAAAATCAGAATCTCCTGACCCCGGGAGTTTAAAAAAATCTGATTTTCCTGACCCCGGGAGTGTGAAAATATCTGATTTTCCTGACCCCGGGAGTGTGAAAAAAATCAGAATTTCCTGACCCTGGGAGTGTGAAAAATATCCAATTTGCCTGACCCCGGGAGTGTGAAAAATATCCAATTTTCCTGACCCCGGGAGTATGAAAAAAATCTGATTTTCCTGACCCCGGGAGTGTGAAAATATCTGATTTTCCTGACCCCGGGAGTGTGAAAAATATCAGAATTTCCTGATCCCGGGAGTGTGAAAAAATGTGATTTTCTTGACCCCGGGAGTGTGAAAAAAATTAAATTCTCCTGACCCCGGGAGTGTGAAAAAATCCAATTTTCCTGACCCCGGGTGTGTGAAAAATGTGATCTTCCTAACACCGGGAGTGTGAAAAAAATCAGAATTTCCTGACCCCGGGAGGGTGAAAAAATGTGATTTTCTTGACCCCGGGAGTGTGAAAAAATCAGAATCTCCTGACCCCGGGAGTGTGAAAAACTGTGATTTTCTTGACCCCGGGAGTGTGAAAAAAAACCAATTTTCCTGAACCCGGGAGTGTGAAAAATGTGATTTTCCTAACACCGGGAATGTGAAAAAATTTGGATTTTCCTGACCACGGGAGTATGAAAAATACGATTTTCCTGACCCCGGGAGTCTGAAAAATGTGATTTTCCTGACCCCGGGAGTATGAAAAAAATCCTATTTTCCTGAGCCCCGGAGTGTGAAAAAAATCAGAATCTCCTGACCCCGAGAGTTTAAAAAAATCTGATTTTCCTGACCCCGGGAGTGTGGAAATATCTGATTTTCCTGACCCCGGGAGTGTGAAAAAAATCCAATTTTCCTGACCACGGGAGTTTAAAAAAATCTGATTTTCCTGACCCCGGGAGTGTGAAAATATCCAATTTTCCTGACCCCGGGAGTGTGAAAAATGTGATTTTCCTAACACCGGGAATGTGAAAAAAATTGGAATTTCCTGACCCCGGGAGTATGAAAAATGTGATTTTCCTTACCCCGGGAGTCTGAAAAATGTGATTTTTCTGACCCCGGGAGTATGAAAATATCCAATTTTCCTGACCCTGGGAGTATGAAAAAAATCTGATTTTCCTGACCCCGGGAGTGTGAAAATATCTGATTTTCCTGACCCCGGGAGTGTGAAAAAATGTGATTTTCTTGACCCCGGGAGTGTGAAAAAAATTAAATTCTCCTGACCCCGGGAGTGTGAAAAAATCCAATTTTCCAGATCCCGGGTGTGTGAAAAATGTGATTTTCCTGACCCCGGGAGTATGAAAAAAAATCCTATTTTCCTGAGCCCGGGAGTGTGAAAAAAATCAGAATCTCCTGACCCCGGGAGTTTAAAAAAATCTGATTTTCCTGACCCCGGGAGTGTGAAAATATCTGATTTTCCTGACCCCGGGAGTGTGAAAAAAATCAGAATTTCCTGACCACGGGAGTTTAAAAAAATCTGATTTTCCTGACCCCGGGAGTGTGAAAATATCCAATTTTCCTGACCCCGGGAGTGTGAAAAATGTGATTTTCCTAACACCGGGAATGTGAAAAAAATTTGAATTTCCTGACCCCGGGAGTATGAAAAATGCGATTTTCCTGACCCCGGGAGTCTGAAAAATGCGATTTTTCTGACCCCGGGAGTATGAAAATATCCAATTTTCCTGACCCTGGGAGTATGAAAAAAATCTGATTTTCCTGACCCCAGGAGTGTGAAAATATCTGATTTTCCTGACCCCGGGAGTGTGAAAAATATCAGAATTTCCTGACCCCGGGAGTGTGAAAAATGTGATTTTCTTGACCCCGGGAGTGTGAAAAAAATTAAATTCTCCTGACCCCGGGAGTGTGAAAAAATCCAATTTTCCAGACCCCGGGTGTGTGAAAAATGTGATTTTCCTGACCCCGGGAGTATGAAAAAAATCCTATTTTCCTGAGCCCGGGAGTGTGAAAAAAATCAGAATCTCCTGACCCCGGGAGTTTAAAAAAATCTGATTTTCCTGACCCCGGGAGTGTGAAAATATCTGATTTTCCTGACCCCGGGAGTGTGAAAAAAATCAGAATTTCCTGACCCTGGGAGTGTGAAAAATATCCAATTTGCCTGACCCCGGGAGTGTGAAAAATATCCAATTTTCAAGACCCCGGGAGTATGAAAAAAATCTGATTTTCCTGACCCCGGGAGTGTGAGAATATCTGATTTTCCTGACCCCGGGAGTGTGAAAAATATCAGAATTTCCTGATCCCGGGAGTGTGAAAAAATGTGATTTTCTTGACCCCGGGAGTGTGAAAAAAATTAAATTCTCCTGACCCCGGGAGTGTGAAAAAATCCAATTTTCCTGACCCCGGGTGTGTGAAAAATGTGATCTTCCTAACACCGGGAGTGTGAAAAAAATCAGAATTTCCTGACCCCGGGAGGGTGAAAAAATGTGATTTTCTTGACCCCGGGAGTGTGAAAAAATCAGAATCTCCTGACCCCGGGAGTGTGAAAAACTGTGATTTTCTTGACCCCGGGAGTGTGAAAAAAACCCAATTTTCCTGACCCCGGGAGTGTGAAAAATGTGATTTTCCTAACACCGGGAATGTGAAAAAATTTGGATTTTCCTGACCACGGGAGTATGAAAAATACGATTTTCCTGACCACGGGAGTCTGAAAAATGTGATTTTCCTGACCCCGGGAGTATGAAAAAAATCCTATTTTCCTGAGCCCCGGAGTGTGAAAAAAATCAGAATCTCCTGACCCCGAGAGTTTAAAAAAATCTGATTTTCCTGACCCGGGAGTGTGGAAATATCTGATTTTCCTGACCCCGGGAGTGTGAAAAAAATCCAATTTTCCTGACCGTGGGAGTTTAAAAAAATCTGATTTTCCTGACCCCGGGAGTGTGAAAATATCCAATTTTCCTGACCCCGGGAGTGTGAAAAATGTGATTTTCCTAACACCGGGAATGTGAAAAAAATTGGAATTTCCTGACCCCGGGAGTATGAAAAATGCGATTTTCCTGACCCCGGGAGTCTGAAAAATGCGATTTTTCTGACCCCGGGAGTATGAAAATATCCAATTTTCCTGACCCTGGGAGTATGAAAAAAATCTGATTTTCCTGACCCCGGGAGTGTGAAAATATCTGATTTTCCTGACCCCGGGAGTGTGAAAAATATCAGAATTTCCTGACCCCGGGAGTGTGAAAAAATGTGATTTTCTTGACCCCGGGAGTGTGAAAAAAATTAAATTCTCCTGACCCCGGGAGTGTGAAAAAATCCAATTTTCCTGACCCCGGGTGTGTGAAAAATGTGATCTTCCTAACACCGGGAGTGTGAAAAAAATCAGAATTTCCTGACCCCGGGAGGGTGAAAAAATGTGATTTTCTTGACCCCAGGAGTGTGAAAAAATCAGAATCTCCTGACCCCGGGAGTGTGAAAAACTGTGATTTTCTGGACCCCGGGAGTGTGAAAAAAAACCAATTTTCCTGACCCCGGGAGTGTGAAAAATGTGATTTTCCTAACACCGGGAATGTGAAAAAATTTGGATTTTCCTGACCCCGGGAGTATGAAAAATGCGATTTTCCTGACCCCGGGAGTCTGAAAAATGCGATTTTTCTGACCCCGGGAGTATGAAAATATCCAATTTTCCTGACCCTGGGAGTATGAAAAAAATCTGATTTTCCTGACCCCAGGAGTGTGAAAATATCTGATTTTCCTGACCCCGGGAGTGTGAAAAAAATCAGAATTTCCTGACCCTGGGAGTGTGAAAAATATCCAATTTGCCTGACCCCGGGAGTGTGAAAAATATCCAATTTTCCTGACCCCGGGAGTATGAAAAAAATCTGATTTTCCTGACCCCGGGAGTGTGAGAATATCTGATTTTCCTGACCCCGGGAGTGTGAAAAATATCAGAATTTCCTGATCCCGGGAGTGTGAAAAAATGTGATTTTCTTGACCCCGGGAGTGTGAAAAAAATTAAATTCGCCTGACCCCGGGAGTGTGAAAAAATCCAATTTTCCTGACCCCGGGTGTGTGAAAAATGTGATCTTCCTAACACCGGGAGTGTGAAAAAAATCAGAATTTCCTGACCCCGGGAGGGTGAAAAAATGTGATTTTCTTGACCCCGGGAGTGTGAAAAAATCAGAATCTCCTGCCCTCGGGAGTGTGAAAAACTGATTTTCTTGACCCCGGGAGTGTGAAAAAAAACCAATTTTCCTGACCCCGGGAGTGTGAAAAATGTGATTTTCCTAACACCGGGAATGTGAAAAAATTTGGATTTTCCTGACCACGGGAGTATGAAAAATACGATTTTCCTGACCACGGGAGTCTGAAAAATGTGATTTTCCTGACCCCGGGAGTATGAAAAAAATCCTATTTTCCTGAGCCCCGGAGTGTGAAAAAAATCAGAATCTCCTGACCCCGAGAGTTTAAAAAAATCTGATTTTCCTGACCCGGGAGTGTGGAAATATCTGATTTTCCTGACCCCGGGAGTGTGAAAAAAATCCAATTTTCCTGACCGTGGGAGTTTAAAAAAATCTGATTTTCCTGACCCCGGGAGTGTGAAAATATCCAATTTTCCTGACCCCGGGAGTGTGAAAAATGTGATTTTCCTAACACCGGGAATGTGAAAAAAATTGGAATTTCCTGACCCCGGGAGTATGAAAAATGCGATTTTCCTGACCCCGGGAGTCTGAAAAATGCGATTTTTCTGACCCCGGGAGTATGAAAATATCCAATTTTCCTGACCCTGGGAGTATGAAAAAAATCTGATTTTCCTGACCCCGGGAGTGTGAAAATATCTGATTTTCCTGACCCCGGGAGTGTGAAAAATATCAGAATTTCCTGACCCCGGGAGTGTGAAAAAATGTGATTTTCTTGACCCCGGGAGTGTGAAAAAAATTAAATTCTCCTGACCCCTGGAGTTTGAAAAAATCCAATTTTCCAGACCCCGGGTGTGTGAAAAATGTGATTTTCCTGATCCCGGGAGTATGAAAAAAATCCTATTTTCCTGAGCCCGGGAGTGTGAAAAAAATCAGAATCTCCTGACCCCGGGAGTTTAAAAAAATCTGATTTTCCTGACCCCGGGAGTGTGAAAATATCTGATTTTCCTGACCCCGGGAGTGTGAAAAAAATCAGAATTTCCTCACCCTGGGAGTGCGAAAAATATCCAATTTGCCTGACCCCCGGAGTGTGAAAAATATCCAATTTTCCTGACCCCGGGAGTATGAAAAAAATCTGATTTTCCTGACCCCGGGAGTGTGAGAATATCTGATTTTCCTGACCCCGGGAGTGTGAAAAATATCAGAATTTCCTGATCCCGGGAGTGTGAAAAAATGTGATTTTCTTGACCCCGGGAGTGTGAAAAAAATTAAATTCTCCTGACCCCGGGAGTGTGAAAAAATCCAATTTTCCTGACCCCGGGTGTGTGAAAAATGTGATCTTCCTAACACCGGGAGTGTGAAAAAAATCAGAATTTCCTGACCCCGGGAGGGTGAAAAAATGTGATTTTCTTGACCCCGGGAGTGTGAAAAAATCAGAATCTCCTGACCCCGGGAGTGTGAAAAACTGTGATTTTCTTGACCCCGGGAGTGTGAAAAAAAACCAATTTTCCTGACCCCGGGAGTGTGAAAAATGTGATTTTCCTAACACCGGGAATGTGAAAAAATTTGGATTTTCCTGACCACGGGAGTATGAAAAATACGATTTTCCTGACCACGGGAGTCTGAAAAATGTGATTTTCCTGACCCCGGGAGTATGAAAAAAATCCTATTTTCCTGAGCCCCGGAGTGTGAAAAAAATCAGAATCTCCTGACCCCGAGAGTTTAAAAAAATCTGATTTTCCTGACCCCGGGAGTGTGGAAATATCTGATTTTCCTGACCCCGGGAGTGTGAAAAAAATCCAATTTTCCTGACCATGGGAGTTTAAAAAAATCTGATTTTCCTGACCCCGGGAGTGTGAAAATATCCAATTTTCCTGACCCCGGGAGTGTGAAAAATGTGATTTTCCTAACACCGGGAATGTGAAAAAAATTGGAATTTCCTGACCCCGGGAGTATGAAAAATGCGATTTTCCTGACCCCGGGAGTCTGAAAAATGCGATTTTTCTGACCCCGGGAGTATGAAAATATCCAATTTTCCTGACCCTGGGAGTATGAAAAAAATCTGATTTTCCTGACCCCGGGAGTGTGAAAATATCTGATTTTCCTGACCCCGGGAGTGTGAAAAATATAAGAATTTCCTAACCCCGGGAGTGTGAAAAAATGTGATTTTCTTGACCCCGGGAGTGTGAAAAAAATTAAATTCTCCTGACCCCGGGAGTGTGAAAAAATCCAATTTTCCAGACCCCGGGTGTGTGAAAAATGTGATTTTCCTGACCCCGGGAGTATGAAAAAAATCCTGTTTTCCTGAGCCCGGGAGTGTGAAAAAAATCAGAATCTGCTGACCCCGGGAGTTTAAAAAAATCTGATTTTCCTGACCCCGGGAGTGTGAAAATATCTGATTTTCCTGACCCCGGGAGTGTGAAAAAAATCAGAATTTCCTGACCCTGGGAGTGTGAAAAATATCCAATTTGCCTGACCCCGGGAGTGTGAAAAATATCCAATTTTCCTGACCCCGGGAGTATGAAAAAAATCTGATTTTCCTGACCCCGGTAGTGTGAGAATATCTGATTTTCCTGACCCCGGGAGTGTGAAAAATATCAGAATTTCCTGATCCCGGGAGTGTGAAAAAATGTGATTTTCTTGACCCCGGGAGTGTGAAAAAAATTAAATTCTCCTGACCCCGGGAGTGTGAAAAAATCCAATTTTCCTGACCCCGGGTGTGTGAAAAATGTGATCTTCCTAACACCGGGAGTGTGAAAAAAATCAGAATTTCCTGACCCCGGGAGGGTGAAAAAATGTGATTTTCTTGACCCCGGGAGTGTGAAAAAATCAGAATCTCCTGACACCGGGAGTGTGAAAAACTGTGATTTTCTTGACCCCGGGAGTGTGAAAAAAACCAATTTTCCTGACCCCGGGAGTGTGAAAAATGTGATTTTCCTAACACCGGGAATGTGAAAAAATTTGGATTTTCCTGACCACGGGAGTATGAAAAATACGATTTTCCTGACCACGGGAGTCTGAAAAATGTGATTTTCCTGACCCCGGGAGTATGAAAAAAATCCTATTTTCCTGAGCCCCGGAGTGTGAAAAAAATCAGAATCTCCTGACCCCGAGAGTTTAAAAAAATCTGATTTTCCTGACCCCGGGAGTGTGGAAATATCTGATTTTCCTGACCCCGGGAGTGTGAAAAAAATCCAATTTTCCTGACCACGGGAGTTTAAAAAAATCTGATTTTCCTGACCCCGGGAGTGTGAAAATATCCAATTTTCCTGACCCCGGGAGTATGAAAAAAATCTGATTTTCCTGACCCCGGGAGTGTGAGAATATCTGATTTTCCTGACCCCGGGAGTGTGAAAAATATCAGAATTTCCTGATCCCGGGAGTGTGAAAAAATGTGATTTTCTTGACCCCGGGAGTGTGAAAAAAATTAAATTCTCCTGACCCCGGGAGTGTGAAAAAATCCAATTTTCCTGACCCCGGGTGTGTGAAAAATGTGATCTTCCTAACACCGGGAGTGTGAAAAAAATCAGAATTTCCTGACCCCGGGAGGGTGAAAAAATGTGATTTTCTTGACCCCGGGAGTGTGAAAAAATCAGAATCTCCTGACCCCGGGAGTGTGAAAAACTGTGATTTTCTTGACCCCGGGAGTGTGAAAAAAAACCAATTTTCCTGACCCCGGGAGTGTGAAAAATGTGATTTTCCTAACACCGGGAATGTGAAAAAATTTGGATTTTCCTGACCACGGGAGTATGAAAAATACGATTTTCCTGACCACGGGAGTCTGAAAAATGTGATTTTCCTGACCCCGGGAGTATGAAAAAAATCCTATTTTCCTGAGCCCCGGAGTGTGAAAAAAATCAGAATCTCCTGACCCCGAGAGTTTAAAAAAATCTGATTTTCCTGACCCCGGGAGTGTGGAAATATCTGATTTTCCTGACCCCGGGAGTGTGAAAAAAATCCAATTTTCCTGACCATGGGAGTTTAAAAAAATCTGATTTTCCTGACCCCGGGAGTGTGAAAATATCCAATTTTCCTGACCCCGGGAGTGTGAAAAATGTGATTTTCCTAACACCGGGAATGTGAAAAAAATTGGAATTTCCTGACCCCGGGAGTATGAAAAATGCGATTTTCCTGACCCCGGGAGTCTGAAAAATGCGATTTTTCTGACCCCGGGAGTATGAAAATATCCAATTTTCCTGACCCTGGGAGTATGAAAAAAATCTGATTTTCCTGACCCCGGGAGTGTGAAAATATCTGATTTTCCTGACCCCGGGAGTGTGAAAAATATAAGAATTTCCTGACCCCGGGAGTGTGAAAAAATGTGATTTTCTTGACCCCGGGAGTGTGAAAAAAATTAAATTCTCCTGACCCCGGGAGTGTGAAAAAATCCAATTTTCCAGACCCCGGGTGTGTGAAAAATGTGATTTTCCTGACCCCGGGAGTATGAAAAAAATCCTATTTTCCTGAGCCCGGGAGTGTGAAAAAAATCAGAATCTGCTGACCCCGGGAGTTTAAAAAAATCTGATTTTCCTGACCCCGGGAGTGTGAAAATATCTGATTTTCCTGACCCCGGGAGTGTGAAAAAAATCAGAATTTCCTGACCCTGGGAGTGTGAAAAATATCCAATTTGCCTGACCCCGGGAGTGTGAAAAATATCCAATTTTCCTGACCCCGGGAGTATGAAAAAAATCTGATTTTCCTGACCCCGGTAGTGTGAGAATATCTGATTTTCCTGACCCCGGGAGTGTGAAAAATATCAGAATTTCCTGATCCCGGGAGTGTGAAAAAATGTGATTTTCTTGACCCCGGGAGTGTGAAAAAAATTAAATTCTCCTGACCCCGGGAGTGTGAAAAAATCCAATTTTCCTGACCCCGGGTGTGTGAAAAATGTGATCTTCCTAACACCGGGAGTGTGAAAAAATCCAATTTTCCTGACCCCGGGTGTGTGAAAAATGTGATCTTCCTAACACCGGGAGTGTGAAAAAAATCAGAATTTCCTGACCCCGGGAGGGTGAAAAAATGTGATTTTCTTGACCCCGGGAGTATGAAAAATACGATTTTCCTGACCACGGGAGTCTGAAAAATGTGATTTTCCTGACCCCGGGAGTATGAAAAAAATCCTATTTTCCTGACCACGGGAGTTTAAAAAAATCTGATTTTCCTGACCCCGGGAGTGTGAAAATATCCAATTTTCCTGACCCTGGGAGTATGAAAAAAATCTGATTTTCCTGACCCCGGGAGTATGAAAATATCTGATTTTCCTGACCCCGGGAGTTTAAAAAAATCTGATTTTCCTGACCCCGGGAGTGTGAAAATATCTGATTTTCCTGACCCCGGGAGTGTGAAAAAAATCAGAATTTCCTGACCCTGGGAGTGTGAAAAATATCCAATTTGCCTGACCCCGGGAGTGTGAAAAATATCCAATTTTCCTGACCCCGGGAGTATGAAAAAAATCTGATTTTCCTGACCCCGGGAGTGTGAAAATATCTGATTTTCCTGACCCCGGGAGTGTGAAAAATATTAGAATTTCCTGATCCCGGGAGTGTGAAAAAATGTGATTTTCTTGACCCCGGGAGTGTGAAAAAAATTAAATTCTCCTGACCCCGGGAGTGTGAAAAATCCAATTTGCCTGACCCCGGGAGTGTGAAAAATATCCAATTTTCCTGACCCCGGGAGTATGAAAAAAATCTGATTTTCCTGACCCCGGGAGTGTGAAAATATCTGATTTTCCTGACCCCGGGAGTGTGAAAAATATTAGAATTTCCTGATCCCGGGAGTGTGAAAAAATGTGATTTTCTTGACCCCGGGAGTGTGAAAAAAATTAAATTCTCCTGACCCCGGGAGTGTGAAAAAATCCAATTTTCCAGACCCCGGGTGTGTGAAAAATGTGATTTTCCTGACCCCGGGAGTATGAAAAAAATCCTATTTTCCTGAGCCCGGGAGTGTGAAAAAAATCAGAATCTGCTGACCCCGGGAGTTTAAAAAAATCTGATTTTCCTGACCCCGGGAGTGTGAAAATATCTGATTTTCCTGACCCCGGGAGTGTGAAAAAAATCAGAATTTCCTGACCCTGGGAGTGTGAAAAATATCCAATTTGCCTGACCCCGGGAGTGTGAAAAATATCCAATTTTCCTGACCCCGGGAGTATGAAAAAAATCTGATTTTCCTGACCCCGGGAGTGTGAGAATATCTGATTTTCCTGACCCCGGGAGTGTGAAAAATATCAGAATTTCCTGATCCCGGGAGTGTGAAAAAATGTGATTTTCGTGACCCCGGGAGTGTGAAAAAAATTAAATTCTCCTGACCCCGGGAGTGTGAAAAAATCCAATTTTCCTGACCCCGGGTGTGTGAAAAATGTGATCTTCCTAACACCGGGAGTGTGAAAAAAATCAGAATTTCCTGACCCCGGGAGGGTGAAAAAATGTGATTTTCTTGACCCCGGGAGTGTGAAAAAATCAGAATCTCCTGACCCCGGGAGTGTGAAAAACTGTGATTTTCTTGACCCCGGGAGTGTGAAAAAAAACCAATTTTCCTGACCCCGGGAGTCTGAAAAATGTGATTTTCCTAACACCGGGAATGTGAAAAAATTTGGATTTTCCTGACCATGGGAGTATGAAAAATACGATTTTCCTGACCACGGGAGTCTGAAAAATGTGATTTTCCTGACCCCGGGAGTATGAAAAAAATCCTATTTTCCTGACCACGGGAGTTTAAAAAAATCTGATTTTCCTGACCCCGGGAGTGTGAAAATATCCAATTTTCCTGACCCCGGGAGTGTGAAAAATGTGATTTTCCTAACACCGGGAATGTGAAAAAAATTGGAATTTCCTGACCCCGGGAGTATGAAAAATGCGATTTTCCTGACCCCGTGAGTCTGAAAAATGCGATTTTTCTGACCCCGGGAGTATGAAAATATCCAATTTTCCTGACCCTGGGAGTATGAAAAAAATCTGATTTTCCTGACCCCGGGAGTGTGAAAATATCTGATTTTCCTGACCCCGGGAGTGTGAAAAATATCAGAATTTCCTGACCCCGGGAGTGTGAAAAAATGTGATTTTCTTGACCCCGGGAGTGTGAAAAAAATTAAATTCTCCTGACCCCGGGAGTGTGAAAAAATCCAATTTTCCAGACCCCGGGTGTGTGAAAAATGTGATTTTCCTGACCCCGGGAGTATGAAAAAAATCCTATTTTCCTGAGCCCGGGAGTGTGAAAAAAATCAGAATCTCCTGACCCCGGGAGTTTAAAAAAATCTGATTTTCCTGACCCCGGGAGTGTGAAAATATCTGATTTTCCTGACCCCGGGAGTGTGAAAAAAATCAGAATTTCCTGACCCTGGGAGTGTGAAAAATATCCAATTTGCCTGACCCCGGGAGTGTGAAAAAGATTAGAATTTCCTGATCCCGGGAGTGTGAAAAAATGTGATTTTCCTAACACCGGGAATGTGAAAAAAATTGGAATTTCCTGACACCGGGAGTGTGAAAAAAATCCAATTTTCCTGACCACGGGAGTTTAAAAAAATCTGATTTTCCTGACCCCGGGAGTGTGAAAATATCCAATTTTCCTGACCTCAGGAGTGTGAAAAATGTGATTTTCCTAACACCGGGAATGTGAAAAAAATTGGAATTTCCTGACACCGGGAGTATGAAAAATGCGATTTTCCTGACCCCGGGAGTCTGAAAAATGCGATTTTTCTGACCCCGGGAGTATGAAAATATCCAATTTTCCTGACCCTGGGAGTATGAAAAAAATCTGATTTTCCTGACCCCGGGAGTATGAAAATATCTGATTTTCCTGACCCCGGGAGTTTAAAAAAATCTGATTTTCCTGACCCCGGGAGTGTGAAAATATCTGATTTTCCTGACCCCGGGAGTGTGAAAAAAATCAGAATTTCCTGACCCTGGGAGTGTGAAAAATATCCAATTTGCCTGACCCCGGGAGTGTGAAAAATATCCAATTTTCCTGACCCCGGGAGTATGAAAAAAATCTGATTTTCCTGACCCCGGGAGTGTGAAAATATCTGATTTTCCTGACACCGGGAGTGTGAAAAATATTAGAATTTCCTGATCCCGGGAGTGTGAAAAAATGTGATTTTCTTGACCCCGGGAGTGTGAAAAAAATTAAATTCTCCTGACCCCGGGAGTGTGAAAAAATCCAATTTGCCTGACCCCGGGAGTGTGAAAAATATCCAATTTTCCTGACCCCGGGAGTATGAAAAAAATCTGATTTTCCTGACCCCGGGAGTGTGAAAATATCTGATTTTCCTGACCCCGGGAGTGTGAAAAATATTAGAATTTCCTGATCCCGGGAGTGTGAAAAAATGTGATTTTCTTGACCCCGGGAGTGTGAAAAAAATTAAATTCTCCTGACCCCGGGAGTGTGAAAAAATCCAATTTTCCAGACCCCGGGTGTGTGAAAAATGTGATTTTCCTGACCCCGGGAGTATGAAAAAAATCCTATTTTCCTGAGCCCGGGAGTGTGAAAAAAATCAGAATCTGCTGACCCCGGGAGTTTAAAAAAATCTGATTTTCCTGACCCCGGGAGTGTGAAAATATCTGATTTTCCTGACCCCGGGAGTGTGAAAAAAATCAGAATTTCCTGACCCTGGGAGTGTGAAAAATATCCAATTTGCCTGACCCCGGGAGTGTGAAAAATATCCAATTTTCCTGACCCCGGGAGTATGAAAAAAATCTGATTTTCCTGACCCCGGGAGTGTGAGAATATCTGATTTTCCTGACCCCGGGAGTGTGAAAAATATCAGAATTTCCTGATCCCGGGAGTGTGAAAAAATGTGATTTTCTTGACCCCGGGAGTGTGAAAAAAATTAAATTCTCCTGACCCCGGGAGTGTGAAAAAATCCAATTTTCCTGACCCCGGGTGTGTGAAAAATGTGATCTTCCTAACACCGGGAGTGTGAAAAAAATCAGAATTTCCTGACCCCGGGAGGGTGAAAAAATGTGATTTTCTTGACCCCGGGAGTGTGAAAAAATCAGAATCTCCTGACCCCGGGAGTGTGAAAAACTGTGATTTTCTTGACCCCGGGAGTGTGAAAAAAAACCAATTTTCCTGACCCCGGGAGTCTGAAAAATGTGATTTTCCTAACACCGGGAATGTGAAAAAATTTGGATTTTCCTGACCACGGGAGTATGAAAAATACGATTTTCCTGACCACGGGAGTCTGAAAAATGTGATTTTCCTGACCCCGGGAGTATGAAAAAAATCCTATTTTCCTGACCACGGGAGTTTAAAAAAATCTGATTTTCCTGACCCCGGGAGTGTGAAAATATCCAATTTTCCTGACCCCGGGAGTGTGAAAAATGTGATTTTCCTAACACCGGGAATGTGAAAAAAATTGGAATTTCCTGACCCCGGGAGTATGAAAAATGCGATTTTCCTGACCCCGTGAGTCTGAAAAATGCGATTTTTCTGACCCCGTAAGTATGAAAATATCCAATTTTCCTGACCCTGGGAGTATGAAAAAAATCTGATTTTCCTGACCCCGGGAGTGTGAAAATATCTGATTTTCCTGACCCCGGGAGTGTGAAAAATATCAGAATTTCCTGACCCCGGGAGTGTGAAAAAATGTGATTTTCTTGACCCCGGGAGTGTGAAAAAAATTAAATTCTCCTGACCCCGGGAGTGTGAAAAAATCCAATTTTCCAGACCCCGGGTGTGTGAAAAATGTGATTTTCCTGACCCCGGGAGTATGAAAAAAATCCTATTTTCCTGAGCCCGGGAGTGTGAAAAAAATCAGAATCTCCTGACCCCGGGTGTTTAAAAAAATCTGATTTTCCTGACCCCGGGAGTGTGAAAATATCTGATTTTCCTGACCCCGGGAGTGTGAAAAAAATCAGAATTTCCTGACCCTGGGAGTGTGAAAAATATCCAATTTGCCTGACCCCGGGAGTGTGAAAAATATCCAATTTTCCTGACCCCGGGAGTATGAAAAAAATCTGATTTTCCTGACCCCGGGAGTGTGAGAATATCTGATTTTCCTGACCCCGGGAGTGTGAAAAATATCAGAATTTCCTGATCCCGGGAGTGTGAAAAAATGTGATTTTCTTGACCCCGGGAGTGTGAAAAAAATTAAATTCTCCTGACCCCGGGAGTGTGAAAAAATCCAATTTTCCTGACCCCGGGTGTGTGAAAAATGTGATCTTCCTAACACCGGGAGTGTGAAAAAAATCAGAATTTCCTGACCCCGGGAGGGTGAAAAAATGTGATTTTCTTGACCCCGGGAGTGTGAAAAAATCAGAATCTCCTGACCCCGGGAGTGTGAAAAACTGTGATTTTCTTGACCCCGGGAGTGTGAAAAAAACCAATTTTCCTGACCCCGGGAGTGTGAAAAATGTGATTTTCCTAACACCGGGAATGTGAAAAAATTTGGATTTTCCTGACCACGGGAGTATGAAAAATACGATTTTCCTGACCACGGGAGTCTGAAAAATGTGATTTTCCTGACCCCGGGAGTATGAAAAAAATCCTATTTTCCTGAGCCCCGGAGTGTGAAAAAAATCAGAATCTCCTGACCCCGAGAGTTTAAAAAAATCTGATTTTCCTGACCCTGGGAGTATGAAAAAAATCTGATTTTCCTGACCCCGGGTGTATGAAAATATCTGATTTTCCTGACCCCGGGAGTTTAAAAAAATCTGATTTTCCTGACCCCGGGAGTGTGAAAATATCTGATTTTCCTGACCCCGGGAGTGTGAAAAAAATCAGAATTTCCTGACCCTGGGAGTGTGAAAAATATCCAATTTGCCTGACCCCGGGAGTGTGAAAAATATCCAATTTTCCTGACCCCGGGAGTATGAAAAAAATCTGATTTTCCTGACCCCGGGAGTGTGAAAATATCTGATTTTCCTGACCCCGGGAGTGTGAAAAATATTAGAATTTCCTGATCCCGGGAGTGTGAAAAAATGTGATTTTCTTGACCCCGGGAGTGTGAAAAAAATTAAATTCTCCTGACCCCGGGAGTGTGAAAAAATCCAATTTGCCTGACCCCGGGAGTGTGAAAAATATCCAATTTTCCTGACCCCGGGAGTATGAAAAAAATCTGATTTTCCTGACCCCGGGAGTGTGAAAATATCTGATTTTCCTGACCCCGGGAGTGTGAAAAATATTAGAATTTCCTGATCCCGGGAGTGTGAAAAAATGTGATTTTCTTGACCCCGGGAGTGTGAAAAAAATTAAATTCTCCTGACCCCGGGAGTGTGAAAAAATCCAATTTTCCAGACCCCGGGTGTGTGAAAAATGTGATTTTCCTGACCCCGGGAGTATGAAAAAAATCCTATTTTCCTGAGCCCGGGAGTGTGAAAAAAATCAGAATCTGCTGACCCCGGGAGTTTAAAAAAATCTGATTTTCCTGACCCCGGGAGTGTGAAAATATCTGATTTTCCTGACCCCGGGAGTGTGAAAAAAATCAGAATTTCCTGACCCTGGGAGTGTGAAAAATATCCAATTTGCCTGACCCCGGGAGTGTGAAAAATATCCAATTTTCCTGACCCCGGGAGTATGAAAAAAATCTGATTTTCCTGACCCCGGGAGTGTGAGAATATCTGATTTTCCTGACCCCGGGAGTGTGAAAAATATCAGAATTTCCTGATCCCGGGAGTGTGAAAAAATGTGATTTTCTTGACCCCGGGAGTGTGAAAAAAATTAAATTCTCCTGACCCCGGGAGTGTGAAAAAATCCAATTTTCCTGACCCCGGGTGTGTGAAAAATGTGATCTTCCTAACACCGGGAGTGTGAAAAAAATCAGAATTTCCTGACCCCGGGAGGGTGAAAAAATGTGATTTTCTTGACCCCGGGAGTGTGAAAAAATCAGAATCTCCTGACCCCGGGAGTGTGAAAAACTGTGATTTTCTTGACCCCGGGAGTGTGAAAAAAAACCAATTTTCCTGACCCCGGGAGTCTGAAAAATGTGATTTTCCTAACACCGGGAATGTGAAAAAATTTGGATTTTCCTGACCACGGGAGTATGAAAAATACGATTTTCCTGACCACGGGAGTCTGAAAAATGTGATTTTCCTGACCCCGGGAGTATGAAAAAAATCCTATTTTCCTGACCACGGGAGTTTAAAAAAATCTGATTTTCCTGACCCCGGGAGTGTGAAAATATCCAATTTTCCTGACCCCGGGAGTGTGAAAAATGTGATTTTCCTAACACCGGGAATGTGAAAAAAATTGGAATTTCCTGACCCCGGGAGTATGAAAAATGCGATTTTCCTGACCCCCTGAGTCTGAAAAATGCGATTTTTCTGACCCCGGGAGTATGAAAATATCCAATTTTCCTGACCCTGGGAGTATGAAAAAAATCTGATTTTCCTGACCCCGGGAGTGTGAAAATATCTGATTTTCCTGACCCCGGGAGTGTGAAAAATATCAGAATTTCCTGACCCCGGGAGTGTGAAAAAATGTGATTTTCTTGACCCCGGGAGTGTGAAAAAAATTAAATTCTCCTGACCCCGGGAGTGTGAAAAAATCCAATTTTCCAGACCCCGGGTGTGTGAAAAATGTGATTTTCCTGACCCCGGGAGTATGAAAAAAATCCTATTTTCCTGAGCCCGGGAGTGTGAAAAAAATCAGAATCTCCTGACCCCGGGAGTTTAAAAAAATCTGATTTTCCTGACCCCGGGAGTGTGAAAATATCTGATTTTCCTGACCCCGGGAGTGTGAAAAAAATCAGAATTTCCTGACCCTGGGAGTGTGAAAAATATCCAATTTGCCTGACCCCGGGAGTGTGAAAAATATCCAATTTTCCTGACCCCGGGAGTATGAAAAAAATCTGATTTTCCTGACCCCGGGAGTGTGAGAATATCTGATTTTCCTGACCCCGGGAGTGTGAAAAATATCAGAATTTCCTGATCCCCGGAGTGTGAAAAAATGTGATTTTCTTGACCCCGGGAGTGTGAAAAAAATTAAATTCTCCTGACCCCGGGAGTGTGAAAAAATCCAATTTTCCTGACCCCGGGTGTGTGAAAAATGTGATCTTCCTAACACCGGGAGTGTGAAAAAAATCAGAATTTCCTGACCCCGGGAGGGTGAAAAAATGTGATTTTCTTGACCCCGGGAGTGTGAAAAAATCAGAATCTCCTGACCCCGGGAGTGTGAAAAACTGTGATTTTCTTGACCCCGGGAGTGTGAAAAAAACCAATTTTCCTGACCCCGGGAGTGTGAAAAATGTGATTTTCCTAACACCGGGAATGTGAAAAATTTGGATTTTCCTGACCACGGGAGTATGAAAAATACGATTTTCCTGACCACGGGAGTCTGAAAAATGTGATTTTCCTGACCCCGGGAGTATGAAAAAAATCCTATTTTCCTGAGCCCCGGAGTGTGAAAAAAATCAGAATCTCCTGACCCCGAGAGTTTAAAAAAATCTGATTTTCCTGACCCCGGGAGTGTGGAAATATCTGATTTTCCTGACCCCGGGAGTGTGAAAAAAATCCAATTTTCCTGACCACGGGAGTTTAAAAAAATCTGATTTTCCTGACCCCGGGAGTGTGAAAATATCCAATTTTCCTGACCTCGGGAGTGTGAAAAATGTGATTTTCCTAACACCGGGAATGTGAAAAAAATTGGAATTTCCTGACACCGGGAGTATGAAAAATGCGATTTTCCTGACCCCGGGAGTCTGAAAAATGCGATTTTTCTGACCCTGGGAGTATGAAAATATCCAATTTTCCTGACCCTGGGAGTATGAAAAAAATCTGATTTTCCTGACCCCGGGAGTATGAAAATATCTGATTTTCCTGACCCCGGGAGTTTAAAAAAATCTGATTTTCCTGACCCCGGGAGTGTGAAAATATCTGATTTTCCTGACCCCGGGAGTGTGAAAAAAATCAGAATTTCCTGACCCTGGGAGTGTGAAAAATATCCAATTTGCCTGACCCCGGGAGTGTGAAAAATATCCAATTTTCCTGACCCCGGGAGTATGAAAAAAATCTGATTTTCCTGACCCCGGGAGTGTGAAAATATCTGATTTTCCTGACCCCGGGAGTGTGAAAAATATTAGAATTTCCTGATCCCGGGAGTGTGAAAAAATGTGATTTTCTTGACCCCGGGAGTGTGAAAAAAATTAAATTCTCCTGACCCTGGGAGTGTGAAAAAATCCAATTTTCCTGACCCCGGGTGTGTGAAAAATGTGATCTTTCTAACACCGGGAGTGTGAAAAAATCAGAATTTCCTGGCCCCGGGAGGGTGAAAAAATGTGATTTTCTTGACCCCGGGAGTGTGAAAAAATCAGAATCTCCTGACCCCGGGAGTGTGAAAAACTGTGATTTTCTTGACCCCGGGAGTGTGAAAAAAACCAATTTTCCTGACCCCGGGAGTGTGAAAAATGTGATTTTCCTAACACCGGGAATGTGAAAAAATTTGGATTTTCCTGACCACGGGAGTATGAAAAATACGATTTTCCTGACCACGGGAGTCTGAAAAATGTGATTTTCCTGACCCCGGGAGTATGAAAAAAATCCTATTTTCCTGAGCCCCGGAGTGTGAAAAAAATCAGAATCTCCTGACCCCGAGAGTTTAAAAAAATCTGATTTTCCTGACCCCGGGAGTGTGGAAATATCTGATTTTCCTGACCCCGGGAGTGTGAAAAAAATCCAATTTTCCTGACCACGGGAGTTTTAAAAAATCTGATTTTCCTGACCCCGGGAGTGTGAAAATATCAAATTTTCCTGACCTCGGGAGTGTGAAAAATGTGATTTTCCTAACACCGGGAATGTGAAAAAAATTGGAATTTCCTGACACCGGGAGTATGAAAAATGCGATTTTCCTGACCCCGGGAGTCTGAAAAATGCGATTTTTCTGACCCCGGGAGTATGAAAATATCCAATTTTCCTGACCCTGGGAGTATGAAAAAAATCTGATTTTCCTGACCCCGGGAGTATGAAAATATCTGATTTTCCTGACCCCGGGAGTTTAAAAAAATCTGATTTTCCTGACCCCGGGAGTGTGAAAATATCTGATTTTCCTGACCCAGGGAGTGTGAAAAAAATCAGAATTTCCTGACCCTGGGAGTGTGAAAAATATCCAATTTGCCTGACCCCGGGAGTGTGAAAAATATCCAATTTTCCTGACCCCGGGAGTATGAAAAAAATCTGATTTTCCTGACCCCGGGAGTTTGAAAATATCTGATTTTCCTGACCCCGGGAGTGTGAAAAATATTAGAATTTCCTGATCCCGGGAGTGTGAAAAAATGTGATTTTCTTGACCCCGGGAGTGTGAAAAAAATTAAATTCTCCTGACCCCGGGAGTGTGAAAAAATCCAATTTTCCTGACCCCGGGTGTGTGAAAAATGTGATCTTTCTAACACCGGGAGTGTGAAAAAAATCAGAATTTCCTGGCCCCGGGAGGGTGAAAAAAATGTGATTTTCTTGACCCCGGGAGTGTGAAAAAATCAGAATCTCCTGACCCCGGGAGTGTGAAAAACTGTGATTTTCTTGACCCCGGGAGTGTGAAAAAAACCAATTTTCCTGACCCCGGGAGTGTGAAAAATGTGATTTTCCTAACACCGGGAATGTGAAAAAATTTGGATTTTCCTGACCACGGGAGTATGAAAAATACGATTTTCCTGACCCCGGGAGTCTGAAAAATGTGATTTTCCTGACCCCGGGAGTATGAAAAAAATCCTATTTTCCTGAGCCCCGGAGTGTGAAAAAAATCAGAATCTCCTGACCCCGAGAGTTTAAAAAAATCTGATTTTCCTGACCCCGGGAGTGTGAAAAAATCAGAATTTCCTGACCCCGGGAGTGTGAAAAATATCCAATTTGCCTGACCCCGGGAGTGTAAAAAAAATCCAATTTTCCTGACCACGGGAGTTTAAAAAAATCTGATTTTCCTGACCCCGGGAGTGTGAAAATATCCAATTTTCCTGACCCCGGGAGTGTGAAAAATGTGATTTTCCTAACACCGGGAATGTGAAAAAAATTGGAATTTCCTGACCCCGGGAGTATGAAAAATGCGATTTTCCTGACCCCCGGAGTCTGAAAAATGCGATTTTCCTGACCCCGGGAGTATGAAAATATCCAATCTTCCTGACCCCGGGAGTGTGAAAAAAATCCAATTTTCCTGACCCCGGGAGTATGAAAAAAATCTGATTTTCCTGACCCCGGGAGTGTGAAAATATCTGATTTTCCTGACCCCGGGAGTGTGAAAAATATCAGAATTTCCTGATCCCGGGAGTGTGAAAAAATGTGATTTTCTTGACCCCGGGAGTATGAAAAAAATTAAATTCTCCTGACCCCGGGAGTGTGAACAAATCCAATTTTCCTGACACCGGGTGTGTGAAAAATGTGATCTTCCTAACACCGGGAGTGTGAAAAAAATCAGAATTTCCTGACCCCGGGAGGGTGAAAAAATGTGATTTTCTTGACCCCGGGAGTGTGAAAAAATCAGAATCTCCTGACCCCGGGAGTGTGAAAAACTGTGATTTTCTTGACCCCGGGAGTGTGAAAAAAACCAATTTTCCTGACCCCGGGAGTGTGAAAAATGTGATTTTCCTAACACCGGGAATGTGAAAAAATTTGGATTTTCCTGACCACGGGAGTATGAAAAATACGATTTTCCTGACCCCGGGAGTCTGAAAAATGTGATTTTCCTGACCCCGGGAGTATGAAAAAAATCCTATTTTCCTGAGCCCCGGAGTGTGAAAAAAATCAGAATCTCCTGACCCCGAGAGTTTAAAAAAATCTGATTTTCCTGACCCCGGGAGTGTGAAAAAATCAGAATTTCCTGACCCCGGGAGTGTGAAAAATATCCAATTTGCCTGACCCCGGGAGTGTGAAAAAAATCCAATTTTCCTGACCACGGGAGTTTAAAAAAATCTGATTTTCCTGACCCCGGGAGTGTGAAAATATCCAATTTTCCTGACCCCGGGAGTGTGAAAAATGTGATTTTCCTAACACCGGGAATGTGAAAAAAATTGGAATTTCCTGACCCCGGGAGTATGAAAAATGCGATTTTCCTGACCCCCGGAGTCTGAAAAATGCGATTTTCCTGACCCCGGGAGTATGAAAATATCCAATCTTCCTGACCCCGGGAGTGTGAAAAAAATCCAATTTTCCTGACCCCGGGAGTATGAAAAAAATCTGATTTTCCTGACCCCGGGAGTGTGAAAATATCTGATTTTCCTGACCCCGGGAGTGTGAAAAATATCAGAATTTCCTGATCCCGGGAGTGTGAAAAAATGTGATTTTCTTGACCCCGGGAGTATGAAAAAAATTAAATTCTCCTGACCCCGGGAGTGTGAAAAAATCCAATTTTCCTGACACCGGGTGTGTGAAAAATGTGATCTTCCTAACACCGGGAGTGTGAAAAAAATCAGAATTTCCTGACCCCTGGAGGGTGAAAAAATGTGATTTTCTTGACCCCGGGAGTGTGAAAAAATCAGAATCTCCTGACCCCGGGAGTGTGAAAAACTGTGATTTTCTTGACCCCAGGAGTGTGAAAAAAAAAACCAATTTTCCTGACCCCGGGAGTGTGAAAAATGTGATTTTCCTAACACCGGGAATGTGAAAAAATTTGGATTTTCCTGACCACGGGAGTATGAAAAATACGATTTTCCTGACCCCGGGAGTCTGAAAAATGTGATTTTCCTGACCCCGGGAGTATGAAAAAAATCCTATTTTCCTGAGCCCCGGAGTGTGAAAAAAATCAGAATCTCCTGACCCCGAGAGTTTAAAAAAATCTGATTTTCCTGACCCCGGGAGTGTGGAAATATCTGATTTTCCTGACCCTGGGAGTGTGAAAAAAAATCCAATTTTCCTGACCACGGGAGTTTAAAAAAATCTGATTTTCCTGACCCCGGGAGTGTGAAAATATCCAATTTTCCTGACCCCGGGAGTGTGAAAAATGTGATTTTCCTAACACCGGGAATGTGAAAAAAATTGGAATTTCCTGACCCGGGAGTATGAAAAATGCGATTTTCCTGACCCCGGGAGTCTGAAAAATGCGATTTTTCTGACCCCGGGAGTATGAAAATATCCAATTTTCCTGACCCTGGGAGTATGAATAAAATCTGATTTTCCTGACCCCGGGAGTGTGAAAATATCTGATTTTCCTGACCCCGGGAGTTTAAAAAAATCTGATTTTCCTGACCCCGGGAGTGTGAAAATATCTGATTTTCCTGACCCCGGGAGTGTGAAAAAAATCAGAATTTCCTTACCCTGGGAGTGTGAAAAATATCCAATTTTCCTGACCCCGGGAGTGTGAAAAATGTGATTTTCCTAAAACCGGGAATGTGAAAAAATTTGGATTTTCCTGACCCCTGGAGTATGAAAAATACGATTTTCCTGACCCCGGGAGTCTGAAAAATGTGATTTTCCTGACCCCGGGAGTATGAAAAAAATCCTATTTTCCTGAGCCCGGGAGTGTGAAAAAAATCAGAATCTCCTGACCCCGGGAGTTTAAAAAAATCTGATTTTCCTGACCCCGGGAGTGTGAAAATATCTGATTTTCCTGACCCCGGGAGTGTGAAAAAAATCAGAATTTCCTGACCCCGGGAGTGTGAAAAATATCCAATTTTCCTGACCCCGGGAGTGTGAAAAATATTCAATTTTCCTGACCCCGGGAGTTTAAAAAAATCTGATTTTCCTGAGCCCGGGAGTGTGAAAAAAATCCAATTTTCCTGACCCTGGGAATATGAAAAAAATCTGATTTTCCTGACCCCGGGAGTGTGAAAATATCTGATTTTCCTGACCCCGGGAGTGTGAAAAATATCAGAATTTCCTGACCCCGGGAGTGTGAAAAAATGTGATTTTCTTGACCCCGGGAGTGTGAAAAAATCCAATTTTCCTGACCCCGGGTGTGTGAAAAATGTGATTTTCCTAACACTGGGCGTGTGAAAAAAATCAGAATTTCCTGACCCCGGGAGTGTGAAAAAATGTGATTTTCTTGACCCCGGGAGTGTGAAAAAAATCAGAATCTCCTGACCCCGGGAGTGTGAAAAAATGTGATTTTCTTGACCCCGGGAGTGTGAAAAATGTGATTTTCCTAACACCGGGAATGTGAAAAAATTTGGATTTTCCTGACCCCGGGAGTATGAAAAATACGATTTTCCTGACCCCGGGAGTCTGAAAAATGTGATTTTCCTGACCCCGGGAGTATGAAAAAAATCCTATTTTCCTGACCCCGGGAGTTTAAAAAAATCTGATTTTCCTGACCCCGGGAGTGTGAAAATATCTGATTTTCCTGACCCCGGGAGTGTGAAAAAAATCAGAATTTCCTGAGCCCAGGAGTGTGAAAAATATCCAATTTTCCTGACCCCGGGAGTGTGAAAATATCCAATTTTCCTGACCCCAGGAGTATGAAAATATCCAATTTTCCTGACCCCGGGAGTGTGAAAAATGTGATTTTCCTAACACCGGGAGTGTGAAAAAAATCAGAATTTCCTGACCCCGGGAGTGTGAAAAAATGTGATTTTCTTGACCCCGGGAGTGTGAAAAAAACCCAATTTTCCTGACCCCAGGAGTGTGAAAAATGTGATTTTCCTAAAACCGGGAATGTGAAAAAATTTGGATTTTCCTGACCCCGGGAGTATGAAAAATACAATTTTCCTGACCCCGGGAGTCTGAAAAATGTGATTTTCCTGACCCCAGGAGTGTGAAAAAAATCAGAATCTCCTGACCCCGGGAGTTTAAAAAAATCTGATTTTCCTCAGCCCGGGAGTGTGAAAAAAATCAGAATTTCCTGACCCCGGGAGTGTGAAAAATATCCAATTTTCCTGACCCCGGGTGTTTAAAAAAATCTGATTTTCCTGACCCCGGGAGTGTGAAAATATCCGATTTTCCTGACCCCGGGAGTATGAAAATATCCAATTTTCCTGACCCCGGGAGTGTGAAAAATGTGCTTTACCTAACACCGGGAATGTGAAAAAATTTGGAATTTCCTGACCCCGGGAGTATGAAAAATGCGATTTTCCTGACCCCGGGAGTCTAAAAAATGCGATTTTCCTGACCCCGGGAGTATGAAAATATCCAATTTTCCTGACCCCGGGAGTGTGAAAAAAATCCAATTTTCCTGACCCTGGGAGTATGAAAAAAATCTGATTTTCCTGACCCCGGCAGTGTGAAAATATCTGATTTTCCTGACCCCGGGAGTGTGAAAAATATCAGAATTTCCAGACCCCGGGAGTGTGAAAAAATGTGATTTTCTTGACCCCGGGAGTGTGAAAAAAATTAAATTCTCCTGACCCCGGGAGTGTGAAAAAATCCAATTTTCCTGAAACCGGGTGTGTGAAAAATGTGATTTTCCTAACACTGGGTGTGTGAAAAAATCAGAATCTCCTGACCCCGGGAGTGTGAAAAAATGTGATTTTCTTGACCCCGGGAGTGTGAAAAAAAACCAATTTTCCTGACCTCGGGAGTGTGAAAAATGTGATTTTCCTAACACCGGGAATGTGAAAAAATTTGGATTTTCCTGACCACGGGAGTATGAAAAATACGATTTTCCTGACCCCGGGAGTATGAAAAAAATCCTATTTTCCTGACCCCGGGAGTTTAAAAATATCTGATTTTCCTGACCCCGGGAGTGTGAAAAAAATCAGAATTTCCTGACCCCAGCAGTGTGAAAATATCCGATTTTCCTGACCCCGGGAGTATGAAAATATCCAATTTTCCTGACCCCGGGAGAGTGAAAAATGTGATTTTCCTAACACCGGGAGTGTGAAAAAAATCAGAATTTCCTGACCCCGGGAGTGTGAAAAAATGTGATTTTCTTGACCCCGGGAGTGTGAAAAAAATCAGAATCTCCTGACCCCGGGAGTGTGAAAAAATGTGATTTTCTTGACCCCGGGAGTGTGAAAAAAACCCAATTTTCCTGACCCCGGGAGTGTGAAAAATGTGATTTTCCTAAAACCGGGAATGTGAAAAAATTTGGATTTTCCTGACCCCTGGAGTATGAAAAATACGATTTTCCTGACCCCGGGAGTCTGAAAAATGTGATTTTCCTGACCCCGGGAGTATGAAAAAAATCCTATTTTCCTGAGCCCGGGAGTGTGAAAAAAATCAGAATCTCCTGACCCCGGGAGTTTAAAAAAATCTGATTTTCCTGACCCCGGGAGTGTGAAAAAAATCAGAATTTCCTGACCCCGGGAGTGTGAAAAATATCCAATTTTCCTGACCCCGGGAGTGTGAAAAATATTCAATTTTCCTGACCCCGGGAGTTTAAAAAAATCTGATTTTCCTGAGCCCGGGAGTGTGAAAAAAATCCAATTTTCCTGACCCTGGGAGTATGAAAAAAATCTGATTTTCCTGACCCCGGGAGTGTGAAAATATCTGATTTTCCTGACCCCGGGAGTGTGAAAAATATCAGAATTTCCTGACCCCGGGAGTATGAAAAAATGTGATTTTCTTGACCCCGGGAGTGTGAAAAAATCCAATTTTCCTGACCCCGGGTGTGTGAAAAATGTGATTTTCCTAACACTGGGCATGTGAAAAAAATCAGAATTTCCTGACACCGGGAATGTGAAAAAATGTGATTTTCTTGACCCCGGGAGTGTGAAAAAAATCAGAATCTCCTGACCCCGGGATTGTGAAAAAATGTGATTTTCTTGACCCCGGGAGTGTGAAAAAAAAACCAATTTTCCTGACCCCGGGAGTGTGAAAAATGTGATTTTCCTAACACCGGGAATGTGAAAAAATTTGGATTTTCCTGACCCCGGGAGTATGAAAAATACGACTTTCCTGACCCCGGGAGTCTGAAAAATGTGATTTTCCTGACCCCGGGAGTATGAAAAAAATCCTATTTTCCTGACCCCGGGAGTTTAAAAAAATCTGATTTTCCTGACCCCGGGAGTGTGAAAATATCTGATTTTCCTGACCCCGGGAGTGTGAAAAAAATCAGAATTTCCTGACCCCAGGAGTGTGAAAAATATCCAATTTTCCTGACCCCGGGAGTGTGAAAATATCCAATTTTCCTGACCCCGGGAGTATGAAAATATCCAATTTTCCTGACCCCGGGAGTGTGAAAAATGTGATTTTCCTAACACCGGGAGTGTGAGAAAAATCAGAATTTCCTGACCCCGGGAGTGTTAAAAAATGTGATTTTCTTGACCCCGGGAGTGTGAAAAAAACCCAATTTTCCTGACCCCAGGAGTGTGAAAAATGTGATTTTCCTAAAACCAGGAATGTGAAAAAATTTGGATTTTCCTGACCCCAGGAGTGTGAAAAATACGATTTTCCTGACCCCGGGAGTCTGAAAAATGTGATTTTCCTGACCCCAGGAGTATGAAAAAAATCCTATTTTCCTGAGCCCAGGAGTGTGAAAAAAATCAGAATCTCCTGACCCCGGGAGTTTAAAAAAATCTGATTTCCTCAGCCCGGGAGTGTGAAAAAAATCAGAATTTCCTGACCCCGGGAGTGTGAAAAATATCCAATTTTCCTGACCCCGGGAGTGTGAAAAATATTCAATTTTCCTGACCCCGGGTGTTTAAAAAAATCTGATTTTCCTGACCCCGGGAGTGTGAAAATATCCGATTTTCCTGACCCCGGGAGTATGAAAATATCCAATTTTCCTGACCCCGGGAGTGTGAAAAATGTGCTTTACCTAACACCGGGAATGTGAAAAAATTTGGAATTTCCTGACCCCGGGAGTATGAAAAATGCGATTTTCCTGACCCCGGGAGTCTAAAAAATGCGATTTTCCTGACCCCGGGAGTATGAAAATATCCAATTTTCCTGACCCCGGGAGTGTGAAAAAAATCCAATTTTCCTGACCCTGGGAGTATGAAAAAAATCTGATTTTCCTGACCCCGGCAGTGTGAAAATATCTGATTTTCCTGACCCCGGCAGTGTGAAAAATATCAGAATTTCCAGACCCCAGGAGTGTGAAAAAATGTGATTTTCTTGACCCCGGGAGTGTGAAAAAAATTAAATTCTCCTGACCCCGGGAGTGTGAAAAAATCCAATTTTCCAGAAATCGGGTGTGTGAAAAATGTGATTTTCCTAACACTGGGTGTGTGAAAAAATCAGAATCTCCTGACCCCGGGAGTGTGAAAAAATGTGATTTTCTTGTCCCCGGGAGTGTGAAAAAAACCCAATTTTCCTGACCTCGGGAGTGTGAAAAATGTGATTTTCCTAACACCGGGAATGTGAAAAAATTTGGATTTTCCTGACCACGGGAGTATGAAAAATACGATTTTCCTGACCCCGGGAGTCTGAAAAATGTGATTTTCCTGACCCCGGGAGTATGAAAAAAATCCTATTTTCCTGACCCCGGGAGTTTAAAAAAATCTGATTTTCCTGACCCCGGGAGTGTGAAAATATCTGATTTTCCTGACCCCGGGAGTGTGAAAAAAATCAGAATTTCCTGACCCCAGCAGTGTGAAAAATATCCAATTTTCCTGACCCCGGGAGTGTGAAAAAAATCCAATTTTCCTGACCCCGGGAGTTTAAAAAAATCTGATTTTCCTGACCCCGGGAGTGTGAAAATATCCGATTTTCCTGACCCCGGGAGTATGAAAATATCCAATTTTCCTGACCCCGGGAGAGTGAAAAATGTGATTTTCCTAACACCGGGAGTGTGAAAAAAAATCAGAATTTCCTGACCCCGGGAGTGTGAAAAAATGTGATTTTCTTAACCCCGGGAGTGTGAAAAAAATCAGAATCTCCTGACCCTGGGAGTGTGAAAAAATGTGATTTTCTTGACCCCGGGAGTGTGAAAAAAACCCAATTTTCCTGACCCCGGGAGTGTGAAAAATGTGATTTTCCTAAAACCGGGAATGTGAAAAAATTTGGATTTTCCTGACCCAGGGATTATGAAAAAAATCCTATTTTCCTGAGCCCGGGAGTGTGAAAAAAATCAGAATCTCCTGACCCTGGGAGTTTAAAAAAATCTGATTTTCCTGACCCCGGGAGTGTGAAAATATCTGATTTTCCTGACCCCGGGAGTGTGAAAAAAATCAGAATTTCCTGACCCCGGGAGTGTGAAAAATATCCAATTATCCTGACCCCGGGAGTGTGAAAAATATTCAATTTTCCTGACCCCGGGAGTTTAAAAAAATCTGATTTTCCTGAGCCCGGGAGTGTGAAAATATCCGATTTTCCTGACCCCAGGAGTATGAAAATATCAAATTTTCCTGACCCCGGGAGTGTGAAAAATGTGCTTTTCCTAACACCGGGAATGTGAAAAAATTTGGAATTTCCTGACCCCGGGAGTATGAAAAATGCGATTTTCCTGACCCCGGGAGTCTGAAAAATGCGATTTTACTGACCCCGGTAGTATGAAAATATCCAATTTTCCTGACCCCAGGAGTGTGAAAAAAATCCAATTTTCCTGACCCTGGGAGTATGAAAAATGCGATTTTCCTGACCCCGGGAGTCTGAAAAATGCGATTTTCCTGACCCCGGGAGTATGAAAATATCCAATTTTCCTGACCCCAGGAGTGTGAAAAAAATCCAATTTTCCTGAGCCTGGGAGTATGAAAAAAATCTGATTTTCCTGACCCCGGGAGTGTGAAAATATCTGATTTTCCTGACTCCGGGAGTGTGAAAAATATCAGAATTTCCTGACCCCGGGAGTGTGAAAAAATGTGATTTTCTTGACCCCGGGAGTGTGAAAAAAATTAAATTCTCCTGACCCCGGGAGTGTGAAAAAATCCAATTTTCCTGACCCCGGGTGTGTGAAAAATGTGATTTTCCTAACACTGGGCGTGTGAAAAAATCAGAATTTCCTGACCCCGGGAGTGTGAAAAAATGTGATTTTCTTGACCCCGGGAGTGTGAAAAAAATCAGAATCTCCTGACCCCTGGAGTGTGAAAAAATGTGATTTTCTTGACCCCGGGAGTGTGAAAAAAATCCAATTTCCCTGACCCTGGGAGTATGAAAAAAATCTGATTTTCCTGACCCCGGCAGTGTGAAAATATCTGATTTTAAAGATCCCGGGAGTGTGAAAAATACGATTTTCCTGACCCCGGGAGTCTGAAAAATGTGATTTTCCTGACCCCGGGCGTATGAAAAAAATCCTATTTTCCTGACCCCGGGAGTTTAAAAAAATCTGATTTTCCTGACCCCGGGAGTGTGAAAATATCTGATTTTCCTGACCCCGGGAGTGTGAAAAAAATCAGAATTTCCTGACCCCAGGAGTGTGAAAAATATCCAATTTTCCTGACCCCGGGAGTGTGAAAATATCCAATTTTCCTGACCCCGGGAGTATGAAAATATCCAATTTTCCTGACCCCGGGAGTGTGAAAAATGTGATTTTCCTAACACCGGGAGTGTGAAAAAAATCAGAATTTCCTGACCCCGGGAGTGTGAAAAAATGTGATTTTCTTGACCCCGGGAGTGTGAAAAAAACCCAATTTTCCTGACCCCAGGAGTGTGAAAAATGTGATTTTCCTAAAACCGGGAATGTGAAAAAATTTGGATTTTCCTGACCCCGGGAGTATGAAAAATACGATTTTCCTGACTTCGGGAGTCTGAAAAATGTGATTTTCCTGACCCCAGGAGTATGAAAAAAATCCTATTTTCCTGAGCCCAGGAGTGTGAAAAAAATCAGAATCTCCTGACCCCGGGAGTTTAAAAAAATCTGATTTTCCTCAGCCCGGGAGTGTGAAAAAATGTGATTTTCTTGACCCCGGGAGTGTGAAAAAAATCAGAATCTCCTGACCCCGGGAGTGTGAAAAAATGTGATTTTCTTGACCCCGGGAGTGTGAAAAAAACCCAATTTTCCTGACCCCGGGCGTGTGAAAAATGTGATTTTCCTAACACCGTTAATGTGAAAAAAATTGGATTTTCCTGACCCCGGGAGTATGAAAAATATGATTTTCCTGACCCTGGGAGTCTGAAAAATGTGATTTTCCTGACCCCGGGAGTATGAAAAAAATGCTATTTTCCTGACCCCGGGAGTTTAAAAATATCTGATTTTCCTGACACCGGGAGTGTGAAAAAAATCAGAATTTCCTGACCCCAGCAGTGTGAAAATATCCGATTTTCCTGACCCCGGGAGTATGAAAATATCCAATTTTCCTGACCCCGGGAGAGTGAAAAATGTGATTTTCCTAACACCGGGAGTGTGAAAAAAATCAGAATTTCCTGACCCCGGGAGTGTGAAAAAATGTGATTTTCTTGACCCCGGGAGTGTGAAAAAAACCCAATTTTCCTGACCCCAGGAGTGTGAAAAATGTGATTTTCCTAAAACCGGGAATGTGAAAAAATTTGGATTTTCCTGACCCCGGGAGTATGAAAAATACGATTTTCCTGACCCCGGGAGTCTGAAAAATGTGATTTTCCTGACCCCAGGAGTATGAAAAAAATCCTATTTTCCTGACCCCAGGAGTGTGAAAAATATCCAATTTTCCTGACCCCGGGAGTTTAAAAAAATCTGATTTTCCTCAGCCCGGGAGTGTGAAAAAAATCAGAATTTCCTGACCCCGGGAGTGTGAAAAATATCCAATTTTCCTGACCCCGGGAGTGTGAAAAATATTCAATTTTCCTGACCCCGGGTGTTTAAAAAATTCTGATTTTCCTGACCCCGGGAGTGTGAAAATATCCAATTTTCCTGACCCCGGGAGTATGAAAATATCCAATTTTCCTGACCCCGGGAGTGTGAAAAATGTGCTTTACCTAACACCGGGAATGTGAAAAAATTTGGAATTTCCTGACCCCGGGAGTATGAAAAATGCGATTTTCCTGACCCCGGGAGTCTAAAAAATGCGATTTTCCTGACCCCGGGAGTATGAAAATATCCAATTTTCCTGACCCCGGGAGTGTGAAAAAAATTAAATTCTCCTGACCCCGGGAGTGTGAAAAAATCCAATTTTCCTGAAACCGGGTGTGTGAAAAATGTGATTTTCCTAACACTGGGTGTGTGAAAAAATCAGAATCTCCTGACCCCGGGAGTGTGAAAAAATGTGATTTTCTTGACCCCGGGAGTGTGAAAAAAACCCAATTTTCCTGACCTCGGGAGTGTGAAAAATGTGATTTTCCTAACACCGGGAATGTGAAAAAATTTGGATTTTCCTGACCACGGGAGTATGAAAAATACGATTTTCCTGACCCCGGGAGTATGAAAAAAATCCTATTTTCCTGACCCCGGGAGTTTAAAAATATCTGATTTTCCTGACCCCGGGAGTGTGAAAAAAATCAGAATTTCCTGACCCCAGCAGTGTGAAAATATCCGATTTTCCTGACCCCGGGAGTATGAAAATATCCAATTTTCCTGACCCCGGGAGAGTGAAAAATGTGATTTTCCTAACACCGGGAGTGTGAAAAAAATCAGAATTTCCTGACCCCGGGAGTGTGAAAAAATGTGATTTTCTTGACCCCGGGAGTGTGAAAAAAATCAGAATCTCCTGACCCCGGGAGTGTGAAAAAATGTGATTTTCCTGACCCCGGGAGTGTGAAAAATGTGATTTTCCTAAAACCGGGAATGTGAAAAAATTTGGATTTTCCTGACCCCTGGAGTATGAAAAATACGATTTTCCTGACCCCGGGAGTCTGAAAAATGTGATTTTCCTGACCCCGGGAGTATGAAAAAAATCCTATTTTCCTGAGCCCGGGAGTGTGAAAAAAATCAGAATCTCCTGACCCCGGGAGTTTAAAAAAATCTGATTTTCCTGACCCCGGGAGTGTGAAAATATCTGATTTTCCTGACCCCGGGAGTGTGAAAAAAATCAGAATTTCCTGACCCCGGGAGTGTGAAAAATATCCAATTTTCCTGACCCCGGGAGTGTGAAAAATATTCAATTTTCCTGACCCCGGGAGTTTAAAAAAATCTGATTTTCCTGAGCCCGGGAGTGTGAAAAAAATCCAATTTTCCTGACCCTGGGAGTATGAAAAAAATCTGATTTTCCTGACCCCAGGAGTGTGAAAATATCTGATTTTCCTGACCCCGGGAGTGTGAAAAATATCAGAATTTCCTGACCCCGGGAGTGTGAAAAAATGTGATTTTCTTGACCCCGGGAGTGTGAAAATAAAACCAATTTTCCTGACCCCGGGTGTGTGAAAAATGTGATTTTCCTAACACTGGGCGTGTGAAAAAAATCAGAATTTCCTTACCCCGGGAGAGTGAAAAAATGTGATTTTCTTGACCCCGGGAGTGTGAAAAAAATCAGAATCTCCTGACCCCGGGAGTGTGAAAAAATGTGATTTTCTTGACCCCGGGAGTGTGAAAATAAAACCAATTTTCCTGACCCCGGGAGTGTGAAAAATGTGATTTTCCTAACACCGGGAATGTGAAAAAATTTGGATTTTCCTGACCCCGGGAGTATGAAAAATACGATTTTCCTGACCCCGGGAGTCTGAAAAATGTGATTTTCCTGACCCCGGGAGTATGAAAAAAATCCTATTTTCCTGACCCCGGCAGTTTAAAAAAATCTGATTTTCCTGACCCCGGGAATGTGAAAATATCTGATTTTCCTGACCCCGGGAGTGTGAAAAAAATCAGAATTTCCTGAGCCCAGGAGTGTGAAAAATATCCAATTTTCCTGACCCCGGGAGTGTGAAAATATCCAATTTTCCTGACCCCGGGAGTATGAAAATATCCAATTTTCCTGACCCCGGGAGTGTGAAAAATGTGATTTTCCTAACACCGGGAGTGTGAAAAAAATCAGAATTTCCTGACCCCGGGAGTGTGAAAAAATGTGATTTTCTTGACCCCAGGAGTGTGAAAAAAACCCAATTTTCCTGACCCCAGGAGTGTGAAAAATGTGATTTTCCTAAAACCGGGAATGTGAAAAAATTTGGATTTTCCTGACCCCGGGAGTATGAAAAATACGATTTTCCTGACCCCGGGAGTCTGAAAAATGTGATTTTCCTGATCCCAGGAGTATGAAAAAAATCCTATTTTCCTGAGCCCAGGAGTGTGAAAAAAATCAGAATCTCCTGACCCCGGGAGTTTAAAAAAACCCAATTTTCCTGACCCCGGGCGTGTGAAAAATGTGATTTTCCTAACACCGTTAATGTGAAAAAAATTGGATTTTCCTGACCCCGGGAGTATGAAAAATACGATTTTCCTGACCCCGGGAGTGTGAAAATATCTGATTTTCCTGACCCCAGGAGTGTGAAAAAAATCAGAATTTCCTGACCCCGGGAGTGTGAAACATATCCAATTTTCCTGACCCCGGGAGTGTGAAAAAAATCCAATTTTCCTGACCCCGGGAGTGTGAAAAATGTGATTTTCCTAACACCATTAATGTGAAAAAAATTGGATTTTCCTGACCCCGGGAGTGTGAAAATATCCGATTTTCCTGACCCCGGGAGTATGAAAATATCCAATTTTCCTGACCCCGGGAGTGTGAAAAATGTGATTTTCCTGACCCTGGGACTATGAAAAAAATCTGATTTTCCTGACCCCGGGAGTGTGAAAATATCTGATTTTCCTGACCCCGGGAGTGTGAAAAATATCAGAATTTCCTGACCCCGGGAGTGTGAAAAAATGTGATTTTCTTGACCCCGGGATTGTGAAAAAAATTAAATTCTCCTGACCCCGGGAGTGTGAAAAAATCCAATTTTCCTAACCCCAGGAGTGTGAAAAATGTGATTTTCCTAAAACCGGGAATGTGAAAAAATTTGGATTTTCCTGACCTCGGGAGTATGAAAAATACGATTTTCCTGACCCCGGGAGTCTGAAAAATGTGATTTTCCTGACCCCAGGAGTATGAAAAAAATCCTATTTTCCTGACCCCGGGAGTGTGAAAAAAATCTGAATTTCCTGACCCCGGGAGTGTGAAAAATATCCAATTTTCCTGACTCCGGGAGTGTGAAAAATATTCAATTTTCCTGACCCCGGGAGTTTAAAAAAATCTGATTTTCCTGACCCCGGGAGTGTGAAAATATCCGATTTTCCTGACCCCGGGAGTATGAAAATATCCAATTTTCCTGACCCCGGGAGTGTGAAAAATGTGCTTTTCCTAACACCGGGAATGTGAAAAAATTTGGAATTTCCTGACCCCGGGAGTATGAAAAATGCGATTTTTCTGACCCCGGGAGTCTGAAAAATGCGATTTTCCTGACCCCGGGAGTATGAAAATATCCAATTTTCCTGACTTCGGGAGTGTGAAAAAAATCCAATTTTCCTGACCCTGGGAGTATGAAAAAAATCTGATTTTCCTGACCCCGGCAGTGAGAAAATATCTGATTTTCCTGACCCCGGGAGTGTGAAAAATATCAGAATTTCCAGACCCCGGGAGTGTGAAAAAATGTGATTTTCTTGACCCCGGGAGTGTGAAAAAAATTAAATTCTCCTGACCCCGGGAGTGTGAAAAAATCCAATTTTCCTGAAACCGGGTGTGTGAAAAATGTGATTTTCCTAACACTGGGTGTGTGTAAAAATCAGAATCTCCTGACCCCGGGAGTGTGAAAAAATGTGATTTTCTTGACCCCGGGAGTGTGAAAAAAAACCCCAATTTTCCTGACCCCGGGAGTGTGAAAAATGTGATTTTCCTAACACCGGGAATGTGAAAAAAATTGGATTTTCCTGACCCCGGGAGTATGAAAAATACGATTTTCCTGACCCCGGGAGTCTGAAAAATGTGATTTTCCTGATCCCAGGAGTATGAAAAAAATCCTATTTTCCTGAGCCCAGGAGTGTGAAAAAAATCAGAATCTCCTGACCCCGGGAGTTTAAAAAAACCCAATTTTCCTGACCCCGGGCGTGTGAAAAATGTGATTTTCCTAACACCGTTAATGTGAAAAAAATTGGATTTTCCTGACCCCGGGAGTATGAAAAATACGATTTTCCTGACCCCGGGAGTGTGAAAATATCTGATTTTCCTGACCCCAGGAGTGTGAAAAAAATCAGAATTTCCTGACCCCGGGAGTGTGAAACATATCCAATTTTCCTGACCCCGGGAGTGTGAAAAAAATCCAATTTTCCTGACCCCGGGAGTGTGAAAAATGTGATTTTCCTAACACCATTAATGTGAAAAAAATTGGATTTTCCTGACCCCGGGAGTGTGAAAATATCCGATTTTCCTGACCCCGGGAGTATGAAAATATCCAATTTTCCTGACCCCGGGAGTGTGAAAAATGTGATTTTCCTGACCCTGGGACTATGAAAAAAATCTGATTTTCCTGACCCCGGGAGTGTGAAAATATCTGATTTTCCTGACCCCGGGAGTGTGAAAAATATCAGAATTTCCTGACCCCGGGAGTGTGAAAAAATGTGATTTTCTTGACCCCGGGATTGTGAAAAAAATTAAATTCTCCTGACCCCGGGAGTGTGAAAAAATCCAATTTTCCTAACCCCAGGAGTGTGAAAAATGTGATTTTCCTAAAACCGGGAATGTGAAAAAATTTGGATTTTCCTGACCTCGGGAGTATGAAAAATACGATTTTCCTGACCCCGGGAGTCTGAAAAATGTGATTTTCCTGACCCCAGGAGTATGAAAAAAATCCTATTTTCCTGACCCCGGGAGTGTGAAAAAAATCTGAATTTCCTGACCCCGGGAGTGTGAAAAATATCCAATTTTCCTGACTCCGGGAGTGTGAAAAATATTCAATTTTCCTGACCCCGGGAGTTTAAAAAAATCTGATTTTCCTGACCCCGGGAGTGTGAAAATATCCGATTTTCCTGACCCCGGGAGTATGAAAATATCCAATTTTCCTGACCCCGGGAGTGTGAAAAATGTGCTTTTCCTAACACCGGGAATGTGAAAAAATTTGGAATTTCCTGACCCCGGGAGTATGAAAAATGCGATTTTTCTGACCCCGGGAGTCTGAAAAATGCGATTTTCCTGACCCCGGGAGTATGAAAATATCCAATTTTCCTGACTTCGGGAGTGTGAAAAAAATCCAATTTTCCTGACCCTGGGAGTATGAAAAAAATCTGATTTTCCTGACCCCGGCAGTGAGAAAATATCTGATTTTCCTGACCCCGGGAGTGTGAAAAATATCAGAATTTCCAGACCCCGGGAGTGTGAAAAAATGTGATTTTCTTGACCCCGGGAGTGTGAAAAAAATTAAATTCTCCTGACCCCGGGAGTGTGAAAAAATCCAATTTTCCTGAAACCGGGTGTGTGAAAAATGTGATTTTCCTAACACTGGGTGTGTGTAAAAATCAGAATCTCCTGACCCCGGGAGTGTGAAAAAATGTGATTTTCTTGACCCCGGGAGTGTGAAAAAAAAACCCAATTTTCCTGACCCCGGGAGTGTGAAAAATGTGATTTTCCTAACACCGGGAATGTGAAAAAAATTGGATTTTCCTGACCATGGGAGTATGAAAAATACGATTTTCCTGACCCTAGGAGTCTGAAAAATGTGATTTTCCTGACCCCGGGAGTATGAAAAAAATCCTATTTTCCTGACCCCGGCAGTTTAAAAAAATCTGATTTTCCTGACCCCGGGAGTGTGAAAATATCTGATTTTCCTGACCCCGGGAGTGTGAAAAAAATCAGAATTTCCTGAGCCCAGGAGTGTGAAAAATATCCAATTTTCCTGACCCCGGGAGTGTGAAAATATCCAATTTTCCTGACCCCGGGAGTATGAAAATATCCAATTTTCCTGACCCCGGGAGTGTGAAAAATGTGATTTTCCTAACACCGGGAGTGTGAAAAAAATCAGAATTTCCTGACCCCGGGAGTGTGAAAAAATGTGATTTTCTTGACCCCAGGAGTGTGAAAAAAACCCAATTTTCCTGACCCCAGGAGTGTGAAAAATGTGATTTTCCTAAAACCGGGAATGTGAAAAAATTTGGATTTTCCTGACCCCGGGAGTATGAAAAATACGATTTTCCTGACCCCGGGAGTCTGAAAAATGTGATTTTCCTGACCCCAGGAGTATGAAAAAAATCCTATTTTCCTGAGCCCAGGAGTGTGAAAAAAATCAGAATCTCCTGACCCCGGGAGTTTAAAAAAACCCAATTTTCCTGACCCCGGGCATGTGAAAAATGTGATTTTCCTAACACCGTTAATGTGAAAAAAATTGGATTTTCCTGACCCCGGGAGTATGAAAAATACGATTTTCCTGACCCCGGGAGTGTGAAAATATCTGATTTTCCTGACCCCAGGAGTGTGAAAAAAATCAGAATTTCCTGACCCCGGGAGTGTGAAACATATCCAATTTTCCTGACCCCGGGAGTGTGAAAAAAATCCAATTTTCCTGACCCCGGGAGTGTGAAAAATGTGATTTTCCTAACACCATTAATGTGAAAAAAATTGGATTTTCCTGACCCCGGGAGTGTGAAAATATCCGATTTTCCTGACCCCGGGAGTATGAAAATATCCAATTTTCCTGACCCCGGGAGTGTGAAAAATGTGATTTTCCTGACCCTGGGACTATGAAAAAAATCTGATTTTCCTGACCCCGGGAGTGTGAAAATATCTGATTTTCCTGACCCCGGGAGTGTGAAAAATATCAGAATTTCCTGACCCCGGGAGTGTGAAAAAATGTGATTTTCTTGACCCCGGGATTGTGAAAAAAATTAAATTCTCCTGACCCCGGGAGTGTGAAAAAATCCAATTTTCCTAACCCCAGGAGTGTGAAAAATGTGATTTTCCTAAAACCGGGAATGTGAAAAAATTTGGATTTTCCTGACCTCGGGAGTATGAAAAATACGATTTTCCTGACCCCGGGAGTCTGAAAAATGTGATTTTCCTGACCCCAGGAGTATGAAAAAAATCCTATTTTCCTGACCCCGGGAGTGTGAAAAAAATCTGAATTTCCTGACCCCGGGAGTGTGAAAAATATCCAATTTTCCTGACTCCGGGAGTGTGAAAAATATTCAATTTTCCTGACCCCGGGAGTTTAAAAAAATCTGATTTTCCTGACCCCGGGAGTGTGAAAATATCCGATTTTCCTGACCCCGGGAGTATGAAAATATCCAATTTTCCTGACCCCGGGAGTGTGAAAAATGTGCTTTTCCTAATACCGGGAATGTGAAAAAATTTGGAATTTCCTGACCCCGGGAGTATGAAAAATGCGATTTTTCTGACCCCGGGAGTCTGAAAAATGCGATTTTCCTGACCCCGGGAGTATGAAAATATCCAATTTTCCTGACTTCGGGAGTGTGAAAAAAATCCAATTTTCCTGACCCTGGGAGTATGAAAAAAATCTGATTTTCCTGACCCCGGCAGTGAGAAAATATCTGATTTTCCTGACCCCGGGAGTGTGAAAAATATCAGAATTTCCAGACCCCGGGAGTGTGAAAAAATGTGATTTTCTTGACCCCGGGAGTGTGAAAAAAATTAAATTCTCCTGACCCCGGGAGTGTGAAAAAATCCAATTTTCCTGAAACCGGGTGTGTGAAAAATGTGATTTTCCTAACACTGGGTGTGTGTAAAAATCAGAATCTCCTGACCCCGGGAGTGTGAAAAAATGTGATTTTCTTGACCCCGGGAGTGTGAAAAAAAACCCCAATTTTCCTGACCCCGGGAGTGTGAAAAATGTGATTTTCCTAACACCGGGAATGTGAAAAAAATTGGATTTTCCTGACAATGGGAGTATGAAAAATACGATTTTCCTGACCCTAGGAGTCTGAAAAATGTGATTTTCCTGACCCCGGGAGTATGAAAATATCCTATTTTCCTGACCCCGGGAGTTTAAAAAAATCTGATTTTCCTGACCCCGGGAGTGTGAAAATATCTGATTTTCCTGACCCCGGGAGTTTGAAAAAAATCAGAATTTCTTGACCCCAGCAGTGTGAAAAATATCCAATTTTCCTGACCCCGGGAGTGTGAAAAAAAATCCAATTTTCCTGACCCCGGGAGTGTGAAAAATGTGATTTTCCTAACACCGGGAATGTGAAAAAATTGGATTTTCCTGACCATGGGAGTATGAAAAATACGATTTTCCTGACCCTGGGAGTCTGAAAAATGTGATTTTCCTGACCCCGGGAGTATGAAAAAAATCCTATTTTCCTGACCCTGGGAGTTTAAAAAAATCTGATTTTCCTGACCCCGGGAGTGTGAAAATATCTGATTTTCCTGACCCCGGGAGTGTGAAAAAAATCAGAATTTCCTGACCCCAGCAGTGTGAAAATATCCGATTATCCTGACCCCGGGAGTATGAAAATATCCAATTTTCCTGACCCCGGGAGAGTGAAAAATGTGATTTTCCTAACACCGGGAGTGTGAAAAAAATCAGAATTTCCTGACCCCGGGAGTGTGAAAAAATGTGATTTTCTTGACCCCGGGAGTGTGAAAAAAATCAGAATCTCCTGACCCCGGGAGTGTGAAAAAATGTGATTTTCTTGACCCCGGGAGTGTGAAAAAAACCCAATTTTCCTGACCCCGGGAGTGTGAAAAATGTGATTTTCCTAAAACCGGGAATGTGAAAAAATTTGGATTTTCCTGACCCCTGGAGTATGAAAAATACGATTTTCCTGACCCCGGGAGTCTGAAAAATGTGATTTTCCTGACCCCGGGAGTATGAAAAAAATCCTATTTTCCTGAGCCCGGGAGTGTGAAAAAAATCAGAATCTCCTGACCGCGGGAGTTTAAAAAAATCTGATTTTCCTGACCCCGGGAGTGTGAAAATATCTGATTTTCCTGACCCCGGGAGTGTGAAAAAAATCAGAATTTCCTGACCCCGGGAGTGTGAAAAATATCCAATTTTCCTGACCCCGGGAGTTTAAAAAAATCTGATTTTCCTGAGCCCGGGAGTGTGAAAAAAATCCAATTTTCCTGACCCTGGGAGTATGAAAAAAATCTGATTTTCCTGACCCCGGGAGTGTGAAAATATCTGATTTTCCTGACCCCGGGAGTGTGAAAAAAATCAGAATTTCCTGACCCCGGGAGTGTGAAAAATATTCAATTTTCCTGACCCCGGGAGTTTAAAAAAATCTGATTTTCCTGAGCCCGGGAGTGTGAAAAAAATCCTATTTTCCTGACCCTGGGAGTATGAAAAAAATCTGATTTTCCTGACCCCGGGAGTGTGAAAATATCTGATTTTCCTGACCCCGGGAGTGTGAAAAATATCAGAATTTCCTGACCCCGGGAGTATGAAAAAATGTGATTTTCTTGACCCCGGGAGTGTGAAAAAATCCAATTTTCCTGACCCCGGGTGTGTGAAAAATGTGATTTTCCTAACACTGGGCATGTGAAAAAAATCAGAATTTCCTGACACCGGGAATGTGAAAAAATGTGATTTTCTTGACCCCGGGAGTGTGAAAAAAATCAGAATCTCCTGACCCCGGGATTGTGAAAAAATGTGATTTTCTTGACCCCGGGAGTGTGAAAAAAAAACCAATTTTCCTGACCCCGGGAGTGTGAAAAATGTGATTTTCCTAACACCGGGAATGTGAAAAAATTTGGATTTTCCTGACCCCGGGAGTATGAAAAATACGACTTTCCTGACCCCGGGAGTCTGAAAAATGTGATTTTCCTGACCCCGGGAGTATGAAAAAAATCCTATTTTCCTGACCCCGGGAGTTTAAAAAAATCTGATTTTCCTGACCCCGGGAGTGTGAAAATATCTGATTTTCCTGACCCCGGGAGTGTGAAAAAAATCAGAATTTCCTGACCCCAGGAGTGTGAAAAATATCCAATTTTCCTGACCCCGGGAGTGTGAAAATATCCAATTTTCCTGACCCCGGGAGTATGAAAATATCCAATTTTCCTGACCCCGGGAGTGTGAAAAATGTGATTTTCCTAACACCGGGAGTGTGAGAAAAATCAGAATTTCCTGACCCCGGGAGTGTTAAAAAATGTGATTTTCTTGACCCCGGGAGTGTGAAAAAAACCCAATTTTCCTGACCCCAGGAGTGTGAAAAATGTGATTTTCCTAAAACCAGGAATGTGAAAAAATTTGGATTTTCCTGACCCCAGGAGTGTGAAAAATACGATTTTCCTGACCCCGGGAGTCTGAAAAATGTGATTTTCCTGACCCCAGGAGTATGAAAAAAATCCTATTTTCCTGAGCCCAGGAGTGTGAAAAAAATCAGAATCTCCTGACCCCGGGAGTTTAAAAAAATCTGATTTCCTCAGCCCGGGAGTGTGAAAAAAATCAGAATTTCCTGACCCCGGGAGTGTGAAAAATATCCAATTTTCCTGACCCCGGGAGTGTGAAAAATATTCAATTTTCCTGACCCCGGGTGTTTAAAAAAATCTGATTTTCCTGACCCCGGGAGTGTGAAAATATCCGATTTTCCTGACCCCGGGAGTATGAAAATATCCAATTTTCCTGACCCCGGGAGTGTGAAAAATGTGCTTTACCTAACACCGGGAATGTGAAAAAATTTGGAATTTCCTGACCCCGGGAGTATGAAAAATGCGATTTTCCTGACCCCGGGAGTCTAAAAAATGCGATTTTCCTGACCCCGGGAGTATGAAAATATCCAATTTTCCTGACCCCGGGAGTGTGAAAAAAATCCAATTTTCCTGACCCTGGGAGTATGAAAAAAATCTGATTTTCCTGACCCCGGCAGTGTGAAAATATCTGATTTTCCTGACCCCGGCAGTGTGAAAAATATCAGAATTTCCAGACCCCAGGAGTGTGAAAAAATGTGATTTTCTTGACCCCGGGAGTGTGAAAAAAATTAAATTCTCCTGACCCCGGGAGTGTGAAAAAATCCAATTTTCCAGAAATCGGGTGTGTGAAAAATGTGATTTTCCTAACACTGGGTGTGTGAAAAAATCAGAATCTCCTGACCCCGGGAGTGTGAAAAAATGTGATTTTCTTGTCCCCGGGAGTGTGAAAAAAACCCAATTTTCCTGACCTCGGGAGTGTGAAAAATGTGATTTTCCTAACACCGGGAATGTGAAAAAATTTGGATTTTCCTGACCACGGGAGTATGAAAAATACGATTTTCCTGACCCCGGGAGTCTGAAAAATGTGATTTTCCTGACCCCGGGAGTATGAAAAAAATCCTATTTTCCTGACCCCGGGAGTTTAAAAAAATCTGATTTTCCTGACCCCGGGAGTGTGAAAATATCTGATTTTCCTGACCCCGGGAGTGTGAAAAAAATCAGAATTTCCTGACCCCAGCAGTGTGAAAAATATCCAATTTTCCTGACCCCGGGAGTGTGAAAAAAATCCAATTTTCCTGACCCCGGGAGTTTAAAAAAATCTGATTTTCCTGACCCCGGGAGTGTGAAAATATCCGATTTTCCTGACCCCGGGAGTATGAAAATATCCAATTTTCCTGACCCCGGGAGAGTGAAAAATGTGATTTTCCTAACACCGGGAGTGTGAAAAAAAATCAGAATTTCCTGACCCCGGGAGTGTGAAAAAATGTGATTTTCTTAACCCCGGGAGTGTGAAAAAAATCAGAATCTCCTGACCCTGGGAGTGTGAAAAAATGTGATTTTCTTGACCCCGGGAGTGTGAAAAAAACCCAATTTTCCTGACCCCGGGAGTGTGAAAAATGTGATTTTCCTAAAACCGGGAATGTGAAAAAATTTGGATTTTCCTGACCCAGGGATTATGAAAAAAATCCTATTTTCCTGAGCCCGGGAGTGTGAAAAAAATCAGAATCTCCTGACCCTGGGAGTTTAAAAAAATCTGATTTTCCTGACCCCGGGAGTGTGAAAATATCTGATTTTCCTGACCCCGGGAGTGTGAAAAAAATCAGAATTTCCTGACCCCGGGAGTGTGAAAAATATCCAATTATCCTGACCCCGGGAGTGTGAAAAATATTCAATTTTCCTGACCCCGGGAGTTTAAAAAAATCTGATTTTCCTGAGCCCGGGAGTGTGAAAATATCCGATTTTCCTGACCCCAGGAGTATGAAAATATCAAATTTTCCTGACCCCGGGAGTGTGAAAAATGTGCTTTTCCTAACACCGGGAATGTGAAAAAATTTGGAATTTCCTGACCCCGGGAGTATGAAAAATGCGATTTTCCTGACCCCGGGAGTCTGAAAAATGCGATTTTACTGACCCCGGTAGTATGAAAATATCCAATTTTCCTGACCCCAGGAGTGTGAAAAAAATCCAATTTTCCTGACCCTGGGAGTATGAAAAATGCGATTTTCCTGACCCCGGGAGTCTGAAAAATGCGATTTTCCTGACCCCGGGAGTATGAAAATATCCAATTTTCCTGACCCCAGGAGTGTGAAAAAAATCCAATTTTCCTGAGCCTGGGAGTATGAAAAAAATCTGATTTTCCTGACCCCGGGAGTGTGAAAATATCTGATTTTCCTGACTCCGGGAGTGTGAAAAATATCAGAATTTCCTGACCCCGGGAGTGTGAAAAAATGTGATTTTCTTGACCCCGGGAGTGTGAAAAAAATTAAATTCTCCTGACCCCGGGAGTGTGAAAAAATCCAATTTTCCTGACCCCGGGTGTGTGAAAAATGTGATTTTCCTAACACTGGGCGTGTGAAAAAATCAGAATTTCCTGACCCCGGGAGTGTGAAAAAATGTGATTTTCTTGACCCCGGGAGTGTGAAAAAAATCAGAATCTCCTGACCCCTGGAGTGTGAAAAAATGTGATTTTCTTGACCCCGGGAGTGTGAAAAAAATCCAATTTCCCTGACCCTGGGAGTATGAAAAAAATCTGATTTTCCTGACCCCGGCAGTGTGAAAATATCTGATTTTAAAGATCCCGGGAGTGTGAAAAATACGATTTTCCTGACCCCGGGAGTCTGAAAAATGTGATTTTCCTGACCCCGGGCGTATGAAAAAAATCCTATTTTCCTGACCCCGGGAGTTTAAAAAAATCTGATTTTCCTGACCCCGGGAGTGTGAAAATATCTGATTTTCCTGACCCCGGGAGTGTGAAAAAAATCAGAATTTCCTGACCCCAGGAGTGTGAAAAATATCCAATTTTCCTGACCCCGGGAGTGTGAAAATATCCAATTTTCCTGACCCCGGGAGTATGAAAATATCCAATTTTCCTGACCCCGGGAGTGTGAAAAATGTGATTTTCCTAACACCGGGAGTGTGAAAAAAATCAGAATTTCCTGACCCCGGGAGTGTGAAAAAATGTGATTTTCTTGACCCCGGGAGTGTGAAAAAAACCCAATTTTCCTGACCCCAGGAGTGTGAAAAATGTGATTTTCCTAAAACCGGGAATGTGAAAAAATTTGGATTTTCCTGACCCCGGGAGTATGAAAAATACGATTTTCCTGACTTCGGGAGTCTGAAAAATGTGATTTTCCTGACCCCAGGAGTATGAAAAAAATCCTATTTTCCTGAGCCCAGGAGTGTGAAAAAAATCAGAATCTCCTGACCCCGGGAGTTTAAAAAAATCTGATTTTCCTCAGCCCGGGAGTGTGAAAAAATGTGATTTTCTTGACCCCGGGAGTGTGAAAAAAATCAGAATCTCCTGACCCCGGGAGTGTGAAAAAATGTGATTTTCTTGACCCCGGGAGTGTGAAAAAAACCCAATTTTCCTGACCCCGGGCGTGTGAAAAATGTGATTTTCCTAACACCGTTAATGTGAAAAAAATTGGATTTTCCTGACCCCGGGAGTATGAAAAATATGATTTTCCTGACCCTGGGAGTCTGAAAAATGTGATTTTCCTGACCCCGGGAGTATGAAAAAAATGCTATTTTCCTGACCCCGGGAGTTTAAAAATATCTGATTTTCCTGACACCGGGAGTGTGAAAAAAATCAGAATTTCCTGACCCCAGCAGTGTGAAAATATCCGATTTTCCTGACCCCGGGAGTATGAAAATATCCAATTTTCCTGACCCCGGGAGAGTGAAAAATGTGATTTTCCTAACACCGGGAGTGTGAAAAAAATCAGAATTTCCTGACCCCGGGAGTGTGAAAAAATGTGATTTTCTTGACCCCGGGAGTGTGAAAAAAACCCAATTTTCCTGACCCCAGGAGTGTGAAAAATGTGATTTTCCTAAAACCGGGAATGTGAAAAAATTTGGATTTTCCTGACCCCGGGAGTATGAAAAATACGATTTTCCTGACCCCGGGAGTCTGAAAAATGTGATTTTCCTGACCCCAGGAGTATGAAAAAAATCCTATTTTCCTGACCCCAGGAGTGTGAAAAATATCCAATTTTCCTGACCCCGGGAGTTTAAAAAAATCTGATTTTCCTCAGCCCGGGAGTGTGAAAAAAATCAGAATTTCCTGACCCCGGGAGTGTGAAAAATATCCAATTTTCCTGACCCCGGGAGTGTGAAAAATATTCAATTTTCCTGACCCCGGGTGTTTAAAAAATTCTGATTTTCCTGACCCCGGGAGTGTGAAAATATCCAATTTTCCTGACCCCGGGAGTATGAAAATATCCAATTTTCCTGACCCCGGGAGTGTGAAAAATGTGCTTTACCTAACACCGGGAATGTGAAAAAATTTGGAATTTCCTGACCCCGGGAGTATGAAAAATGCGATTTTCCTGACCCCGGGAGTCTAAAAAATGCGATTTTCCTGACCCCGGGAGTATGAAAATATCCAATTTTCCTGACCCCGGGAGTGTGAAAAAAATTAAATTCTCCTGACCCCGGGAGTGTGAAAAAATCCAATTTTCCTGAAACCGGGTGTGTGAAAAATGTGATTTTCCTAACACTGGGTGTGTGAAAAAATCAGAATCTCCTGACCCCGGGAGTGTGAAAAAATGTGATTTTCTTGACCCCGGGAGTGTGAAAAAAACCCAATTTTCCTGACCTCGGGAGTGTGAAAAATGTGATTTTCCTAACACCGGGAATGTGAAAAAATTTGGATTTTCCTGACCACGGGAGTATGAAAAATACGATTTTCCTGACCCCGGGAGTATGAAAAAAATCCTATTTTCCTGACCCCGGGAGTTTAAAAATATCTGATTTTCCTGACCCCGGGAGTGTGAAAAAAATCAGAATTTCCTGACCCCAGCAGTGTGAAAATATCCGATTTTCCTGACCCCGGGAGTATGAAAATATCCAATTTTCCTGACCCCGGGAGAGTGAAAAATGTGATTTTCCTAACACCGGGAGTGTGAAAAAAATCAGAATTTCCTGACCCCGGGAGTGTGAAAAAATGTGATTTTCTTGACCCCGGGAGTGTGAAAAAAATCAGAATCTCCTGACCCCGGGAGTGTGAAAAAATGTGATTTTCCTGACCCCGGGAGTGTGAAAAATGTGATTTTCCTAAAACCGGGAATGTGAAAAAATTTGGATTTTCCTGACCCCTGGAGTATGAAAAATACGATTTTCCTGACCCCGGGAGTCTGAAAAATGTGATTTTCCTGACCCCGGGAGTATGAAAAAAATCCTATTTTCCTGAGCCCGGGAGTGTGAAAAAAATCAGAATCTCCTGACCCCGGGAGTTTAAAAAAATCTGATTTTCCTGACCCCGGGAGTGTGAAAATATCTGATTTTCCTGACCCCGGGAGTGTGAAAAAAATCAGAATTTCCTGACCCCGGGAGTGTGAAAAATATCCAATTTTCCTGACCCCGGGAGTGTGAAAAATATTCAATTTTCCTGACCCCGGGAGTTTAAAAAAATCTGATTTTCCTGAGCCCGGGAGTGTGAAAAAAATCCAATTTTCCTGACCCTGGGAGTATGAAAAAAATCTGATTTTCCTGACCCCAGGAGTGTGAAAATATCTGATTTTCCTGACCCCGGGAGTGTGAAAAATATCAGAATTTCCTGACCCCGGGAGTGTGAAAAAATGTGATTTTCTTGACCCCGGGAGTGTGAAAATAAAACCAATTTTCCTGACCCCGGGTGTGTGAAAAATGTGATTTTCCTAACACTGGGCGTGTGAAAAAAATCAGAATTTCCTTACCCCGGGAGAGTGAAAAAATGTGATTTTCTTGACCCCGGGAGTGTGAAAAAAATCAGAATCTCCTGACCCCGGGAGTGTGAAAAAATGTGATTTTCTTGACCCCGGGAGTGTGAAAATAAAACCAATTTTCCTGACCCCGGGAGTGTGAAAAATGTGATTTTCCTAACACCGGGAATGTGAAAAAATTTGGATTTTCCTGACCCCGGGAGTATGAAAAATACGATTTTCCTGACCCCGGGAGTCTGAAAAATGTGATTTTCCTGACCCCGGGAGTATGAAAAAAATCCTATTTTCCTGACCCCGGCAGTTTAAAAAAATCTGATTTTCCTGACCCCGGGAATGTGAAAATATCTGATTTTCCTGACCCCGGGAGTGTGAAAAAAATCAGAATTTCCTGAGCCCAGGAGTGTGAAAAATATCCAATTTTCCTGACCCCGGGAGTGTGAAAATATCCAATTTTCCTGACCCCGGGAGTATGAAAATATCCAATTTTCCTGACCCCGGGAGTGTGAAAAATGTGATTTTCCTAACACCGGGAGTGTGAAAAAAATCAGAATTTCCTGACCCCGGGAGTGTGAAAAAATGTGATTTTCTTGACCCCAGGAGTGTGAAAAAAACCCAATTTTCCTGACCCCAGGAGTGTGAAAAATGTGATTTTCCTAAAACCGGGAATGTGAAAAAATTTGGATTTTCCTGACCCCGGGAGTATGAAAAATACGATTTTCCTGACCCCGGGAGTCTGAAAAATGTGATTTTCCTGATCCCAGGAGTATGAAAAAAATCCTATTTTCCTGAGCCCAGGAGTGTGAAAAAAATCAGAATCTCCTGACCCCGGGAGTTTAAAAAAACCCAATTTTCCTGACCCCGGGCGTGTGAAAAATGTGATTTTCCTAACACCGTTAATGTGAAAAAAATTGGATTTTCCTGACCCCGGGAGTATGAAAAATACGATTTTCCTGACCCCGGGAGTGTGAAAATATCTGATTTTCCTGACCCCAGGAGTGTGAAAAAAATCAGAATTTCCTGACCCCGGGAGTGTGAAACATATCCAATTTTCCTGACCCCGGGAGTGTGAAAAAAATCCAATTTTCCTGACCCCGGGAGTGTGAAAAATGTGATTTTCCTAACACCATTAATGTGAAAAAAATTGGATTTTCCTGACCCCGGGAGTGTGAAAATATCCGATTTTCCTGACCCCGGGAGTATGAAAATATCCAATTTTCCTGACCCCGGGAGTGTGAAAAATGTGATTTTCCTGACCCTGGGACTATGAAAAAAATCTGATTTTCCTGACCCCGGGAGTGTGAAAATATCTGATTTTCCTGACCCCGGGAGTGTGAAAAATATCAGAATTTCCTGACCCCGGGAGTGTGAAAAAATGTGATTTTCTTGACCCCGGGATTGTGAAAAAAATTAAATTCTCCTGACCCCGGGAGTGTGAAAAAATCCAATTTTCCTAACCCCAGGAGTGTGAAAAATGTGATTTTCCTAAAACCGGGAATGTGAAAAAATTTGGATTTTCCTGACCTCGGGAGTATGAAAAATACGATTTTCCTGACCCCGGGAGTCTGAAAAATGTGATTTTCCTGACCCCAGGAGTATGAAAAAAATCCTATTTTCCTGACCCCGGGAGTGTGAAAAAAATCTGAATTTCCTGACCCCGGGAGTGTGAAAAATATCCAATTTTCCTGACTCCGGGAGTGTGAAAAATATTCAATTTTCCTGACCCCGGGAGTTTAAAAAAATCTGATTTTCCTGACCCCGGGAGTGTGAAAATATCCGATTTTCCTGACCCCGGGAGTATGAAAATATCCAATTTTCCTGACCCCGGGAGTGTGAAAAATGTGCTTTTCCTAACACCGGGAATGTGAAAAAATTTGGAATTTCCTGACCCCGGGAGTATGAAAAATGCGATTTTTCTGACCCCGGGAGTCTGAAAAATGCGATTTTCCTGACCCCGGGAGTATGAAAATATCCAATTTTCCTGACTTCGGGAGTGTGAAAAAAATCCAATTTTCCTGACCCTGGGAGTATGAAAAAAATCTGATTTTCCTGACCCCGGCAGTGAGAAAATATCTGATTTTCCTGACCCCGGGAGTGTGAAAAATATCAGAATTTCCAGACCCCGGGAGTGTGAAAAAATGTGATTTTCTTGACCCCGGGAGTGTGAAAAAAATTAAATTCTCCTGACCCCGGGAGTGTGAAAAAATCCAATTTTCCTGAAACCGGGTGTGTGAAAAATGTGATTTTCCTAACACTGGGTGTGTGTAAAAATCAGAATCTCCTGACCCCGGGAGTGTGAAAAAATGTGATTTTCTTGACCCCGGGAGTGTGAAAAAAAACCCCAATTTTCCTGACCCCGGGAGTGTGAAAAATGTGATTTTCCTAACACCGGGAATGTGAAAAAAATTGGATTTTCCTGACCCCGGGAGTATGAAAAATACGATTTTCCTGACCCCGGGAGTCTGAAAAATGTGATTTTCCTGATCCCAGGAGTATGAAAAAAATCCTATTTTCCTGAGCCCAGGAGTGTGAAAAAAATCAGAATCTCCTGACCCCGGGAGTTTAAAAAAACCCAATTTTCCTGACCCCGGGCGTGTGAAAAATGTGATTTTCCTAACACCGTTAATGTGAAAAAAATTGGATTTTCCTGACCCCGGGAGTATGAAAAATACGATTTTCCTGACCCCGGGAGTGTGAAAATATCTGATTTTCCTGACCCCAGGAGTGTGAAAAAAATCAGAATTTCCTGACCCCGGGAGTGTGAAACATATCCAATTTTCCTGACCCCGGGAGTGTGAAAAAAATCCAATTTTCCTGACCCCGGGAGTGTGAAAAATGTGATTTTCCTAACACCATTAATGTGAAAAAAATTGGATTTTCCTGACCCCGGGAGTGTGAAAATATCCGATTTTCCTGACCCCGGGAGTATGAAAATATCCAATTTTCCTGACCCCGGGAGTGTGAAAAATGTGATTTTCCTGACCCTGGGACTATGAAAAAAATCTGATTTTCCTGACCCCGGGAGTGTGAAAATATCTGATTTTCCTGACCCCGGGAGTGTGAAAAATATCAGAATTTCCTGACCCCGGGAGTGTGAAAAAATGTGATTTTCTTGACCCCGGGATTGTGAAAAAAATTAAATTCTCCTGACCCCGGGAGTGTGAAAAAATCCAATTTTCCTAACCCCAGGAGTGTGAAAAATGTGATTTTCCTAAAACCGGGAATGTGAAAAAATTTGGATTTTCCTGACCTCGGGAGTATGAAAAATACGATTTTCCTGACCCCGGGAGTCTGAAAAATGTGATTTTCCTGACCCCAGGAGTATGAAAAAAATCCTATTTTCCTGACCCCGGGAGTGTGAAAAAAATCTGAATTTCCTGACCCCGGGAGTGTGAAAAATATCCAATTTTCCTGACTCCGGGAGTGTGAAAAATATTCAATTTTCCTGACCCCGGGAGTTTAAAAAAATCTGATTTTCCTGACCCCGGGAGTGTGAAAATATCCGATTTTCCTGACCCCGGGAGTATGAAAATATCCAATTTTCCTGACCCCGGGAGTGTGAAAAATGTGCTTTTCCTAACACCGGGAATGTGAAAAAATTTGGAATTTCCTGACCCCGGGAGTATGAAAAATGCGATTTTTCTGACCCCGGGAGTCTGAAAAATGCGATTTTCCTGACCCCGGGAGTATGAAAATATCCAATTTTCCTGACTTCGGGAGTGTGAAAAAAATCCAATTTTCCTGACCCTGGGAGTATGAAAAAAATCTGATTTTCCTGACCCCGGCAGTGAGAAAATATCTGATTTTCCTGACCCCGGGAGTGTGAAAAATATCAGAATTTCCAGACCCCGGGAGTGTGAAAAAATGTGATTTTCTTGACCCCGGGAGTGTGAAAAAAATTAAATTCTCCTGACCCCGGGAGTGTGAAAAAATCCAATTTTCCTGAAACCGGGTGTGTGAAAAATGTGATTTTCCTAACACTGGGTGTGTGTAAAAATCAGAATCTCCTGACCCCGGGAGTGTGAAAAAATGTGATTTTCTTGACCCCGGGAGTGTGAAAAAAAAACCCAATTTTCCTGACCCCGGGAGTGTGAAAAATGTGATTTTCCTAACACCGGGAATGTGAAAAAAATTGGATTTTCCTGACCATGGGAGTATGAAAAATACGATTTTCCTGACCCTAGGAGTCTGAAAAATGTGATTTTCCTGACCCCGGGAGTATGAAAAAAATCCTATTTTCCTGACCCCGGCAGTTTAAAAAAATCTGATTTTCCTGACCCCGGGAGTGTGAAAATATCTGATTTTCCTGACCCCGGGAGTGTGAAAAAAATCAGAATTTCCTGAGCCCAGGAGTGTGAAAAATATCCAATTTTCCTGACCCCGGGAGTGTGAAAATATCCAATTTTCCTGACCCCGGGAGTATGAAAATATCCAATTTTCCTGACCCCGGGAGTGTGAAAAATGTGATTTTCCTAACACCGGGAGTGTGAAAAAAATCAGAATTTCCTGACCCCGGGAGTGTGAAAAAATGTGATTTTCTTGACCCCAGGAGTGTGAAAAAAACCCAATTTTCCTGACCCCAGGAGTGTGAAAAATGTGATTTTCCTAAAACCGGGAATGTGAAAAAATTTGGATTTTCCTGACCCCGGGAGTATGAAAAATACGATTTTCCTGACCCCGGGAGTCTGAAAAATGTGATTTTCCTGACCCCAGGAGTATGAAAAAAATCCTATTTTCCTGAGCCCAGGAGTGTGAAAAAAATCAGAATCTCCTGACCCCGGGAGTTTAAAAAAACCCAATTTTCCTGACCCCGGGCATGTGAAAAATGTGATTTTCCTAACACCGTTAATGTGAAAAAAATTGGATTTTCCTGACCCCGGGAGTATGAAAAATACGATTTTCCTGACCCCGGGAGTGTGAAAATATCTGATTTTCCTGACCCCAGGAGTGTGAAAAAAATCAGAATTTCCTGACCCCGGGAGTGTGAAACATATCCAATTTTCCTGACCCCGGGAGTGTGAAAAAAATCCAATTTTCCTGACCCCGGGAGTGTGAAAAATGTGATTTTCCTAACACCATTAATGTGAAAAAAATTGGATTTTCCTGACCCCGGGAGTGTGAAAATATCCGATTTTCCTGACCCCGGGAGTATGAAAATATCCAATTTTCCTGACCCCGGGAGTGTGAAAAATGTGATTTTCCTGACCCTGGGACTATGAAAAAAATCTGATTTTCCTGACCCCGGGAGTGTGAAAATATCTGATTTTCCTGACCCCGGGAGTGTGAAAAATATCAGAATTTCCTGACCCCGGGAGTGTGAAAAAATGTGATTTTCTTGACCCCGGGATTGTGAAAAAAATTAAATTCTCCTGACCCCGGGAGTGTGAAAAAATCCAATTTTCCTAACCCCAGGAGTGTGAAAAATGTGATTTTCCTAAAACCGGGAATGTGAAAAAATTTGGATTTTCCTGACCTCGGGAGTATGAAAAATACGATTTTCCTGACCCCGGGAGTCTGAAAAATGTGATTTTCCTGACCCCAGGAGTATGAAAAAAATCCTATTTTCCTGACCCCGGGAGTGTGAAAAAAATCTGAATTTCCTGACCCCGGGAGTGTGAAAAATATCCAATTTTCCTGACTCCGGGAGTGTGAAAAATATTCAATTTTCCTGACCCCGGGAGTTTAAAAAAATCTGATTTTCCTGACCCCGGGAGTGTGAAAATATCCGATTTTCCTGACCCCGGGAGTATGAAAATATCCAATTTTCCTGACCCCGGGAGTGTGAAAAATGTGCTTTTCCTAATACCGGGAATGTGAAAAAATTTGGAATTTCCTGACCCCGGGAGTATGAAAAATGCGATTTTTCTGACCCCGGGAGTCTGAAAAATGCGATTTTCCTGACCCCGGGAGTATGAAAATATCCAATTTTCCTGACTTCGGGAGTGTGAAAAAAATCCAATTTTCCTGACCCTGGGAGTATGAAAAAAATCTGATTTTCCTGACCCCGGCAGTGAGAAAATATCTGATTTTCCTGACCCCGGGAGTGTGAAAAATATCAGAATTTCCAGACCCCGGGAGTGTGAAAAAATGTGATTTTCTTGACCCCGGGAGTGTGAAAAAAATTAAATTCTCCTGACCCCGGGAGTGTGAAAAAATCCAATTTTCCTGAAACCGGGTGTGTGAAAAATGTGATTTTCCTAACACTGGGTGTGTGTAAAAATCAGAATCTCCTGACCCCGGGAGTGTGAAAAAATGTGATTTTCTTGACCCCGGGAGTGTGAAAAAAAACCCCAATTTTCCTGACCCCGGGAGTGTGAAAAATGTGATTTTCCTAACACCGGGAATGTGAAAAAAATTGGATTTTCCTGACAATGGGAGTATGAAAAATACGATTTTCCTGACCCTAGGAGTCTGAAAAATGTGATTTTCCTGACCCCGGGAGTATGAAAATATCCTATTTTCCTGACCCCGGGAGTTTAAAAAAATCTGATTTTCCTGACCCCGGGAGTGTGAAAATATCTGATTTTCCTGACCCCGGGAGTTTGAAAAAAATCAGAATTTCTTGACCCCAGCAGTGTGAAAAATATCCAATTTTCCTGACCCCGGGAGTGTGAAAAAAAATCCAATTTTCCTGACCCCGGGAGTGTGAAAAATGTGATTTTCCTAACACCGGGAATGTGAAAAAATTGGATTTTCCTGACCATGGGAGTATGAAAAATACGATTTTCCTGACCCTGGGAGTCTGAAAAATGTGATTTTCCTGACCCCGGGAGTATGAAAAAAATCCTATTTTCCTGACCCTGGGAGTTTAAAAAAATCTGATTTTCCTGACCCCGGGAGTGTGAAAATATCTGATTTTCCTGACCCCGGGAGTGTGAAAAAAATCAGAATTTCCTGACCCCAGCAGTGTGAAAATATCCGATTATCCTGACCCCGGGAGTATGAAAATATCCAATTTTCCTGACCCCGGGAGAGTGAAAAATGTGATTTTCCTAACACCGGGAGTGTGAAAAAAATCAGAATTTCCTGACCCCGGGAGTGTGAAAAAATGTGATTTTCTTGACCCCGGGAGTGTGAAAAAAATCAGAATCTCCTGACCCCGGGAGTGTGAAAAAATGTGATTTTCTTGACCCCGGGAGTGTGAAAAAAACCCAATTTTCCTGACCCCGGGAGTGTGAAAAATGTGATTTTCCTAAAACCGGGAATGTGAAAAAATTTGGATTTTCCTGACCCCTGGAGTATGAAAAATACGATTTTCCTGACCCCGGGAGTCTGAAAAATGTGATTTTCCTGACCCCGGGAGTATGAAAAAAATCCTATTTTCCTGAGCCCGGGAGTGTGAAAAAAATCAGAATCTCCTGACCGCGGGAGTTTAAAAAAATCTGATTTTCCTGACCCCGGGAGTGTGAAAATATCTGATTTTCCTGACCCCGGGAGTGTGAAAAAAATCAGAATTTCCTGACCCCGGGAGTGTGAAAAATATCCAATTTTCCTGACCCCGGGAGTTTAAAAAAATCTGATTTTCCTGAGCCCGGGAGTGTGAAAAAAATCCAATTTTCCTGACCCTGGGAGTATGAAAAAAATCTGATTTTCCTGACCCCGGGAGTGTGAAAATATCTGATTTTCCTGACCCCGGGAGTGTGAAAAAAATCAGAATTTCCTGACCCCGGGAGTGTGAAAAATATTCAATTTTCCTGACCCCGGGAGTTTAAAAAAATCTGATTTTCCTGAGCCCGGGAGTGTGAAAAAAATCCAATTTTCCTGACCCTGGGAGTATGAAAAAAATCTGATTTTCCTGACCCCGGGAGTGTGAAAATATCTGATTTTCCTGACCCCGGGAGTGTGAAAAATATCAGAATTTCCTGACCCCGGGAGTGTGAAAAAATGTGATTTTCTTGACCCCGAGTGTGAAAAAATCCAATTTTCCTGACCCCGGGTATGTGAAAAATGTGATTTTCCTAACACTGGGCGTGTGAAAAAAATCAGAATTTCCTGACCCCGGGAGTGTGAAAAAATGTGATTTTCTTGACCCCGGGAGTGTGAAAAAAATCAGAATCTCCTGACCCCGGGAGTGTGAAAAAATGTGATTTTCTTGACCCCGGGAGTGTGAAAAATGTGATTTTCCTAACACCGGGAATGTGAAAAAATTTGGATTTTCCTGACCCCGGGAGTATGAAAAATACGATTTTCCTGACCCCGGGAGTCTGAAAAATGTGATTTTCCTGACCCCGGGAGTATGAAAAAAATCCTATTTTCCTGACCCCGGGAGTTTAAAAAAATCTGATTTTCCTGACCCCGGGAGTGTGAAAATATCTGATTTTCCTGACCCCGGGAGTGTGAAAAAAATCAGAATTTCCTGAGCCCAGGAGTGTGAAAAATATCCAATTTTCCTGACCCCGGGAGTGTGAAAATATCCAATTTTCCTGACCCCGGGAGTATGAAAATATCCAATTTTCCTGACCCCGGGAGTGTGAAAAATGTGATTTTCCTAACACCGGGAGTGTGAAAAAAAATCAGAATTTCCTGACCCCGGGAGTGTGAAAAAATGTGATTTTCTTGACCCCGGGAGTGTGAAAAAAACCCAATTTTCCTGACCCCAGGAGTGTGAAAAATGTGATTTTCCTAAAACCGGGAATGTGAAAAAATTTGGATTTTCCTGACCCCGGGAGTATGAAAAATACAATTTTCCTGACCCCGGGAGTCTGAAAAATGTGATTTTCCTGACCCCAGGAGTGTGAAAAAAATCAGAATCTCCTGACCCCGGGAGTTTAAAAAAATCTGATTTTCCTCAGCCCGGGAGTGTGAAAAAAATCAGAATTTCCTGACCCCGGGAGTGTGAAAAATATCCAATTTTCCTGACCCCGGGTGTTTAAAAAAATCTGATTTTCCTGACCCCGGGAGTGTGAAAATATCCGATTTTCCTGACCCCGGGAGTATGAAAATATCCAATTTTCCTGACCCCGGGAGTGTGAAAAATGTGCTTTACCTAACACCGGGAATGTGAAAAAATTTGGAATTTCCTGACCCCGGGAGTATGAAAAATGCGATTTTTCTGACCCCGGGAGTCTGAAAAATGCGATTTTCCTGACCCCGGGAGTATGAAAATATCCAATTTTCCTGACTTCGGGAGTGTGAAAAAAATCCAATTTTCCTGACCCTGGGAGTATGAAAAAAATCTGATTTTCCTGACCCCGGCAGTGTGAAAATATCTGATTTTCCTGACCCCGGGAGTGTGAAAAATATCAGAATTTCCAGACCCCGGGAGTGTGAAAAAATGTGATTTTCTTGACCCCGGGAGTGTGAAAAAAATTAAATTCTCCTGACCCCGGGAGTGTGAAAAAATCCAATTTTCCTGAAACCGGGTGTGTGAAAAATGTGATTTTCCTAACACTGGGTGTGTGTAAAAATCAGAATCTCCTGACCCCGGGAGTGTGAAAAAATGTGATTTTCTTGACCCCGGGAGTGTGAAAAAAAACCCCAATTTTCCTGACCCCGGGAGTGTGAAAAATGTGATTTTCCTAACACCGGGAATGTGAAAAAAATTGGATTTTCCTGACCATGGGAGTATGAAAAATACGATTTTCCTGACCCTAGGAGTCTGAAAAATGTGATTTTCCTGACCCCGGGAGTATGAAAATATCCTATTTTCCTGACCCCGGGAGTTTAAAAAAATCTGATTTTCCTGACCCCGGGAGTGTGAAAATATCTGATTTTCCTGACCCCGGGAGTTTGAAAAAAATCAGAATTTCTTGACCCCAGCAGTGTGAAAAATATCCAATTTTCCTGACCCCGGGAGTGTGAAAAAAAATCCAATTTTCCTGACCCCGGGAGTGTGAAAAATGTGATTTTCCTAACACCGGGAATGTGAAAAAATTGGATTTTCCTGACCATGGGAGTATGAAAAATACGATTTTCCTGACCCTGGGAGTCTGAAAAATGTGATTTTCCTGACCCCGGGAGTATGAAAAAAATCCTATTTTCCTGACCCTGGGAGTTTAAAAAAATCTGATTTTCCTGACCCCGGGAGTGTGAAAATATCTGATTTTCCTGACCCCGGGAGTGTGAAAAAAATCAGAATTTCCTGACCCCAGCAGTGTGAAAATATCCGATTATCCTGACCCCGGGAGTATGAAAATATCCAATTTTCCTGACCCCGGGAGAGTGAAAAATGTGATTTTCCTAACACCGGGAGTGTGAAAAAATCAGAATTTCCTGACCCCGGGAGTGTGAAAAAATGTGATTTTCTTGACCCCGGGAGTGTGAAAAAAATCAGAATCTCCTGACCCCGGGAGTGTGAAAAAATGTGATTTTCTTGACCCCGGGAGTGTGAAAAAAACCCAATTTTCCTGACCCCGGGAGTGTGAAAAATGTGATTTTCCTAAAACCAGGAATGTGAAAAAATTTGGATTTTCCTGACCCCTGGAGTATGAAAAATACAATTTTCCTGACCCCGGGAGTCTGAAAAATGTGATTTTCCTGACCCCGGGAGTATGAAAAAAATCCTATTTTCCTGAGCCCGGGAGTGTGAAAAAAATCAGAATCTCCTGACCGCGGGAGTTTAAAAAAATCTGATTTTCCTGACCCCGGGAGTGTGAAAATATCTGATTTTCCTGACCCCGGGAGTGTGAAAAAAATCAGAATTTCCTGACCCCGGGAGTGTGAAAAATATCCAATTTTCCTGACCCCGGGAGTTTAAAAAAATCTGATTTTCCTGAGCCCGGGAGTGTGAAAAAAATCCAATTTTCCTGACCCTGGGAGTATGAAAAAAATCTGATTTTCCTGACCCCGGGAGTGTGAAAATATCTGATTTTCCTGACCCCGGGAGTGTGAAAAAAATCAGAATTTCCTGACCCCGGGAGTGTGAAAAATATTCAATTTTCCTGACCCCGGGAGTTTAAAAAAATCTGATTTTCCTGACCCTGGGAGTATGAAAAAAATCTGATTTTCCTGACCCCGGGAGTGTGAAAATATCTGATTTTCCTGACCCCGGGAGTGTGAAAAATATCAGAATTTCCTGACCCCGGGAGTGTGAAAAAATGTGATTTTCTTGACCCCGAGTGTGAAAAAATCCAATTTTCCTGACCCCGGGTCTGTGAAAAATGTGATTTTCCTAACACTGGGCGTGTGAAAAAAATCAGAATTTCATGACCCCGGGAGTGTGAAAAAATGTGATTTTCTTGACCCCGGGAGTGTGAAAAAAATCAGAATCTCCTGACCCCAGGAGTGTGAAAAAATGTGATTTTCTTGACCCCGGGAGTGTGAAAAATGTGATTTTCCTAACACCGGGAATGTGAAAAAATTTGGATTTTCCTGACCCCGGGAGTATGAAAAATATGATTTTCCTGACCCCGGGAGTCTGAAAAATGTGATTTTCCTGACCCCGGGAGTATGAAAAAAATCCTATTTTCCTGACCCCGGGAGTTTAAAAAAATCTGATTTTCCTGACCCCGGGAGTGTGAAAATATCTGATTTTCCTGACCCCGGGAGTGTGAAAAAAATCAGAATTTCCTGAGCCCAGGAGTGTGAAAAATATCCAATTTTCCTGACCCCGGGAGTGTGAAAATATCCAATTTTCCTGACCCCGGGAGTATGAAAATATCCAATTTTCCTGACCCCGGGAGTGTGAAAAATGTGATTTTCCTAACACCGGGAGTGTGAAAAAAAATCAGAATTTCCTGACCCCGGGAGTGTGAAAAAATGTGATTTTCTTGACCCCGGGAGTGTGAAAAAAACCCAATTTTCCTGACCCCAGGAGTGTGAAAAATGTGATTTTCCTAAAACCGGGAATGTGAAAAAATTTGGATTTTCCTGACCCCGGGAGTATGAAAAATACAATTTTCCTGACCCCGGGAGTCTGAAAAATGTGATTTTCCTGACCCCAGGAGTGTGAAAAAAATCAGAATCTCCTGACCCCGGGAGTTTAAAAAAATCTGATTTTCCTCAGCCCGGGAGTGTGAAAAAAATCAGAATTTCCTGACCCCGGGAGTGTGAAAAATATCCAATTTTCCTGACCCCGGGTGTTTAAAAAAATCTGATTTTCCTGACCCCGGGAGTGTGAAAATATCCGATTTTCCTGACCCCGGGAGTGTGAAAATATCTGATTTTCCTGACCCCAGGAGTGTGAAAAAAATCAGAATTTCCTGACCCCGGGAGTGTGAAACATATCCAATTTTCCTGACACCGGGAGTGTGAAAAAAATCCAATTTTCCTGACCCCGGGAGTGTGAAAAATGTGATTTTCCTAACACCGTTAATGTGAAAAAAATTGGATTTTCCTGACCCCGGGAGTATGAAAAATACGATTTTCCTGACCCCGGGAGTGTGAAAATATCTGATTTTCCTGACCCCAGGAGTGTGAAAAAAATCAGAATTTCCTGACCCCGGGAGTGTGAAACATATCCAATTTTCCTGACCCCGGGAGTGTGAAAAAAATCCAATTTTCCTGACCCCGGGAGTGTGAAAAATGTGATTTTCCTAACACCATTAATGTGAAAAAAATTGGATTTTCCTGACCCCGGGAGTGTGAAAATATCCGATTTTCCTGACCCCGGGAGTATGAAAATATCCAATTTTCCTGACCCCGGGAGTGTGAAAAATGTGATTTTCCTGACCCTGGGACTATGAAAAAAATCTGATTTTCCTGACCCCGGGAGTGTGAAAATATCTGATTTTCCTGACCCCGGGAGTGTGAAAAATATCAGAATTTCCTGACCCCGGGAGTGTGAAAAAATGTGATTTTCTTGACCCCGGGATTGTGAAAAAAATTAAATTCTCCTGACCCCGGGAGTGTGAAAAAATCCAATTTTCCTAACCCCAGGAGTGTGAAAAATGTGATTTTCCTAAAACCGGGAATGTGAAAAAATTTGGATTTTCCTGACCTCGGGAGTATGAAAAATACGATTTTCCTGACCCCGGGAGTCTGAAAAATGTGATTTTCCTGACCCCAGGAGTATGAAAAAAATCCTATTTTCCTGACCCCGGGAGTGTGAAAAAAATCTGAATTTCCTGACACCGGGAGTGTGAAAAATATCCAATTTTCCTGACTCCGGGAGTGTGAAAAATATTCAATTTTCCTGACCCCGGGAGTTTAAAAAAATCTGATTTTCCTGACCCCGGGAGTGTGAAAATATCCGATTTTCCTGACCCCGGGAGTATGAAAATATCCAATTTTCCTGACCCCGGGAGTGTGAAAAATGTGCTTTTCCTAACACCGGGAATGTGAAAAAATTTGGAATTTCCTGACCCCGGGAGTATGAAAAATGCGATTTTTCTGACCCCGGGAGTCTGAAAAATGCGATTTTCCTGACCCCGGGAGTATGAAAATATCCAATTTTCCTGACTTCGGGAGTGTGAAAAAAATCCAATTTTCCTGACCCTGGGAGTATGAAAAAAATCTGATTTTCCTGACCCCGGCAGTGAGAAAATATCTGATTTTCCTGACCCCGGGAGTGTGAAAAATATCAGAATTTCCAGACCCCGGGAGTGTGAAAAAATGTGATTTTCTTGACCCCGGGAGTGTGAAAAAAATTAAATTCTCCTGACCCCGGGAGTGTGAAAAAATCCAATTTTCCTGAAACCGGGTGTGTGAAAAATGTGATTTTCCTAACACTGGGTGTGTGTAAAAATCAGAATCTCCTGACCCCGGGAGTGTGAAAAAATGTGATTTTCTTGACCCCGGGAGTGTGAAAAAAAACCCCAATTTTCCTGACCCCGGGAGTGTGAAAAATGTGATTTTCCTAACACCGGGAATGTGAAAAAAATTGGATTTTCCTGACCATGGGAGTATGAAAAATACGATTTTCCTGACCCTAGGAGTCTGAAAAATGTGATTTTCCTGACCCCGGGAGTATGAAAAAAATCCTATTTTCCTGACCCCGGCAGTTTAAAAAAATCTGATTTTCCTGACCCCGGGAGTGTGAAAATATCTGATTTTCCTGACCCCGGGAGTGTGAAAAAAATCAGAATTTCCTGAGCCCAGGAGTGTGAAAAATATCCAATTTTCCTGACCCCGGGAGTGTGAAAATATCCAATTTTCCTGACCCCGGGAGTATGAAAATATCCAATTTTCCTGACCCCGGGAGTGTGAAAAATGTGATTTTCCTAACACCGGGAGTGTGAAAAAAATCAGAATTTCCTGACCCCGGGAGTGTGAAAAAATGTGATTTTCTTGACCCCAGGAGTGTGAAAAAAACCCAATTTTCCTGACCCCAGGAGTGTGAAAAATGTGATTTTCCTAAAACCGGGAATGTGAAAAAATTTGGATTTTCCTGACCCCGGGAGTATGAAAAATACGATTTTCCTGACCCCGGGAGTCTGAAAAATGTGATTTTCCTGACCCCAGGAGTATGAAAAAAATCCTATTTTCCTGAGCCCAGGAGTGTGAAAAAAATCAGAATCTCCTGACCCCGGGAGTTTAAAAAAACCCAATTTTCCTGACCCCGGGCGTGTGAAAAATGTGATTTTCCTAACACCGTTAATGTGAAAAAAATTGGATTTTCCTGACCCCGGGAGTATGAAAAATACGATTTTCCTGACCCCGGGAGTGTGAAAATATCTGATTTTCCTGACCCCAGGAGTGTGAAAAAAATCAGAATTTCCTGACCCCGGGAGTGTGAAACATATCCAATTTTCCTGACCCCGGGAGTGTGAAAAAAATCCAATTTTCCTGACCCCGGGAGTGTGAAAAATGTGATTTTCCTAACACCATTAATGTGAAAAAAATTGGATTTTCCTGACCCCGGGAGTGTGAAAATATCCGATTTTCCTGACCCCGGGAGTATGAAAATATCCAATTTTCCTGACCCCGGGAGTGTGAAAAATGTGATTTTCCTGACCCTGGGACTATGAAAAAAATCTGATTTTCCTGACCCCGGGAGTGTGAAAATATCTGATTTTCCTGACCCCGGGAGTGTGAAAAATATCAGAATTTCCTGACCCCGGGAGTGTGAAAAAATGTGATTTTCTTGACCCCGGGATTGTGAAAAAAATTAAATTCTCCTGACCCCGGGAGTGTGAAAAAATCCAATTTTCCTAACCCCAGGAGTGTGAAAAATGTGATTTTCCTAAAACCGGGAATGTGAAAAAATTTGGATTTTCCTGACCTCGGGAGTATGAAAAATACGATTTTCCTGACCCCGGGAGTCTGAAAAATGTGATTTTCCTGACCCCAGGAGTATGAAAAAAATCCTATTTTCCTGACCCCGGGAGTGTGAAAAAAATCTGAATTTCCTGACCCCGGGAGTGTGAAAAATATCCAATTTTCCTGACTCCGGGAGTGTGAAAAATATTCAATTTTCCTGACCCCGGGAGTTTAAAAAAATCTGATTTTCCTGACCCCGGGAGTGTGAAAATATCCGATTTTCCTGACCCCGGGAGTATGAAAATATCCAATTTTCCTGACCCCGGGAGTGTGAAAAATGTGCTTTTCCTAACACCGGGAATGTGAAAAAATTTGGAATTTCCTGACCCCGGGAGTATGAAAAATGCGATTTTTCTGACCCCGGGAGTCTGAAAAATGCGATTTTCCTGACCCCGGGAGTATGAAAATATCCAATTTTCCTGACTTCGGGAGTGTGAAAAAAATCCAATTTTCCTGACCCTGGGAGTATGAAAAAAATCTGATTTTCCTGACCCCGGCAGTGAGAAAATATCTGATTTTCCTGACCCCGGGAGTGTGAAAAATATCAGAATTTCCAGACCCCGGGAGTGTGAAAAAATGTGATTTTCTTGACCCCGGGAGTGTGAAAAAAATTAAATTCTCCTGACCCCGGGAGTGTGAAAAAATCCAATTTTCCTAACCCCAGGAGTGTGAAAAATGTGATTTTCCTAAAACCGGGAATGTGAAAAAATTTGGATTTTCCTGACCTCGGGAGTATGAAAAATACGATTTTCCTGACCCCGGGAGTCTGAAAAATGTGATTTTCCTGACCCCAGGAGTATGAAAAAAATCCTATTTTCCTGACCCCGGGAGTGTGAAAAAAATCTGAATTTCCTGACCCCGGGAGTGTGAAAAATATCCAATTTTCCTGACTCCGGGAGTGTGAAAAATATTCAATTTTCCTGACCCCGGGAGTTTAAAAAAATCTGATTTTCCTGACCCCGGGAGTGTGAAAATATCCGATTTTCCTGACCCCGGGAGTATGAAAATATCCAATTTTCCTGACCCCGGGAGTGTGAAAAATGTGCTTTTCCTAACACCGGGAATGTGAAAAAATTTGGAATTTCCTGACCCCGGGAGTATGAAAAATGCGATTTTTCTGACCCCGGGAGTCTGAAAAATGCGATTTTCCTGACCCCGGGAGTATGAAAATATCCAATTTTCCTGACTTCGGGAGTGTGAAAAAAATCCAATTTTCCTGACCCTGGGAGTATGAAAAAAATCTGATTTTCCTGACCCCGGCAGTGAGAAAATATCTGATTTTCCTGACCCCGGGAGTGTGAAAAATATCAGAATTTCCAGACCCCGGGAGTGTGAAAAAATGTGATTTTCTTGACCCCGGGAGTGTGAAAAAAATTAAATTCTCCTGACCCCGGGAGTGTGAAAAAATCCAATTTTCCTGAAACCGGGTGTGTGAAAAATGTGATTTTCCTAACACTGGGTGTGTGTAAAAATCAGAATCTCCTGACCCCGGGAGTGTGAAAAAATGTGATTTTCTTGACCCCGGGAGTGTGAAAAAAAACCCCAATTTTCCTGACCCCGGGAGTGTGAAAAATGTGATTTTCCTAACACCGGGAATGTGAAAAAAATTGGATTTTCCTGACAATGGGAGTATGAAAAATACGATTTTCCTGACCCTAGGAGTCTGAAAAATGTGATTTTCCTGACCCCGGGAGTATGAAAATATCCTATTTTCCTGACCCCGGGAGTTTAAAAAAATCTGATTTTCCTGACCCCGGGAGTGTGAAAATATCTGATTTTCCTGACCCCGGGAGTTTGAAAAAAATCAGAATTTCTTGACCCCAGCAGTGTGAAAAATATCCAATTTTCCTGACCCCGGGAGTGTGAAAAAAAATCCAATTTTCCTGACCCCGGGAGTGTGAAAAATGTGATTTTCCTAACACCGGGAATGTGAAAAAATTGGATTTTCCTGACCATGGGAGTATGAAAAATACGATTTTCCTGACCCTGGGAGTCTGAAAAATGTGATTTTCCTGACCCCGGGAGTATGAAAAAAATCCTATTTTCCTGACCCTGGGAGTTTAAAAAAATCTGATTTTCCTGACCCCGGGAGTGTGAAAATATCTGATTTTCCTGACCCCGGGAGTGTGAAAAAAATCAGAATTTCCTGACCCCAGCAGTGTGAAAATATCCGATTATCCTGACCCCGGGAGTATGAAAATATCCAATTTTCCTGACCCCGGGAGAGTGAAAAATGTGATTTTCCTAACACCGGGAGTGTGAAAAAAATCAGAATTTCCTGACCCCGGGAGTGTGAAAAAATGTGATTTTCTTGACCCCGGGAGTGTGAAAAAAATCAGAATCTCCTGACCCCGGGAGTGTGAAAAAATGTGATTTTCTTGACCCCGGGAGTGTGAAAAAAACCCAATTTTCCTGACCCCGGGAGTGTGAAAAATGTGATTTTCCTAAAACCGGGAATGTGAAAAAATTTGGATTTTCCTGACCCCTGGAGTATGAAAAATACGATTTTCCTGACCCCGGGAGTCTGAAAAATGTGATTTTCCTGACCCCGGGAGTATGAAAAAAATCCTATTTTCCTGAGCCCGGGAGTGTGAAAAAAATCAGAATCTCCTGACCGCGGGAGTTTAAAAAAATCTGATTTTCCTGACCCCGGGAGTGTGAAAATATCTGATTTTCCTGACCCCGGGAGTGTGAAAAAAATCAGAATTTCCTGACCCCGGGAGTGTGAAAAATATCCAATTTTCCTGACCCCGGGAGTTTAAAAAAATCTGATTTTCCTGAGCCCGGGAGTGTGAAAAAAATCCAATTTTCCTGACCCTGGGAGTATGAAAAAAATCTGATTTTCCTGACCCCGGGAGTGTGAAAATATCTGATTTTCCTGACCCCGGGAGTGTGAAAAAAATCAGAATTTCCTGACCCCGGGAGTGTGAAAAATATTCAATTTTCCTGACCCCGGGAGTTTAAAAAAATCTGATTTTCCTGAGCCCGGGAGTGTGAAAAAAATCCAATTTTCCTGACCCTGGGAGTATGAAAAAAATCTGATTTTCCTGACCCCGGGAGTGTGAAAATATCTGATTTTCCTGACCCCGGGAGTGTGAAAAATATCAGAATTTCCTGACCCCGGGAGTGTGAAAAAATGTGATTTTCTTGACCCCGAGTGTGAAAAAATCCAATTTTCCTGACCCCGGGTATGTGAAAAATGTGATTTTCCTAACACTGGGCGTGTGAAAAAAATCAGAATTTCCTGACCCCGGGAGTGTGAAAAAATGTGATTTTCTTGACCCCGGGAGTGTGAAAAAAATCAGAATCTCCTGACCCCGGGAGTGTGAAAAAATGTGATTTTCTTGACCCCGGGAGTGTGAAAAATGTGATTTTCCTAACACCGGGAATGTGAAAAAATTTGGATTTTCCTGACCCCGGGAGTATGAAAAATACGATTTTCCTGACCCCGGGAGTCTGAAAAATGTGATTTTCCTGACCCCGGGAGTATGAAAAAAATCCTATTTTCCTGACCCCGGGAGTTTAAAAAAATCTGATTTTCCTGACCCCGGGAGTGTGAAAATATCTGATTTTCCTGACCCCGGGAGTGTGAAAAAAATCAGAATTTCCTGAGCCCAGGAGTGTGAAAAATATCCAATTTTCCTGACCCCGGGAGTGTGAAAATATCCAATTTTCCTGACCCCGGGAGTATGAAAATATCCAATTTTCCTGACCCCGGGAGTGTGAAAAATGTGATTTTCCTAACACCGGGAGTGTGAAAAAAAATCAGAATTTCCTGACCCCGGGAGTGTGAAAAAATGTGATTTTCTTGACCCCGGGAGTGTGAAAAAAACCCAATTTTCCTGACCCCAGGAGTGTGAAAAATGTGATTTTCCTAAAACCGGGAATGTGAAAAAATTTGGATTTTCCTGACCCCGGGAGTATGAAAAATACAATTTTCCTGACCCCGGGAGTCTGAAAAATGTGATTTTCCTGACCCCAGGAGTGTGAAAAAAATCAGAATCTCCTGACCCCGGGAGTTTAAAAAAATCTGATTTTCCTCAGCCCGGGAGTGTGAAAAAAATCAGAATTTCCTGACCCCGGGAGTGTGAAAAATATCCAATTTTCCTGACCCCGGGTGTTTAAAAAAATCTGATTTTCCTGACCCCGGGAGTGTGAAAATATCCGATTTTCCTGACCCCGGGAGTATGAAAATATCCAATTTTCCTGACCCCGGGAGTGTGAAAAATGTGCTTTACCTAACACCGGGAATGTGAAAAAATTTGGAATTTCCTGACCCCGGGAGTATGAAAAATGCGATTTTTCTGACCCCGGGAGTCTGAAAAATGCGATTTTCCTGACCCCGGGAGTATGAAAATATCCAATTTTCCTGACTTCGGGAGTGTGAAAAAAATCCAATTTTCCTGACCCTGGGAGTATGAAAAAAATCTGATTTTCCTGACCCCGGCAGTGTGAAAATATCTGATTTTCCTGACCCCGGGAGTGTGAAAAATATCAGAATTTCCAGACCCCGGGAGTGTGAAAAAATGTGATTTTCTTGACCCCGGGAGTGTGAAAAAAATTAAATTCTCCTGACCCCGGGAGTGTGAAAAAATCCAATTTTCCTGAAACCGGGTGTGTGAAAAATGTGATTTTCCTAACACTGGGTGTGTGTAAAAATCAGAATCTCCTGACCCCGGGAGTGTGAAAAAATGTGATTTTCTTGACCCCGGGAGTGTGAAAAAAAACCCCAATTTTCCTGACCCCGGGAGTGTGAAAAATGTGATTTTCCTAACACCGGGAATGTGAAAAAAATTGGATTTTCCTGACCATGGGAGTATGAAAAATACGATTTTCCTGACCCTAGGAGTCTGAAAAATGTGATTTTCCTGACCCCGGGAGTATGAAAATATCCTATTTTCCTGACCCCGGGAGTTTAAAAAAATCTGATTTTCCTGACCCCGGGAGTGTGAAAATATCTGATTTTCCTGACCCCGGGAGTTTGAAAAAAATCAGAATTTCTTGACCCCAGCAGTGTGAAAAATATCCAATTTTCCTGACCCCGGGAGTGTGAAAAAAAATCCAATTTTCCTGACCCCGGGAGTGTGAAAAATGTGATTTTCCTAACACCGGGAATGTGAAAAAATTGGATTTTCCTGACCATGGGAGTATGAAAAATACGATTTTCCTGACCCTGGGAGTCTGAAAAATGTGATTTTCCTGACCCCGGGAGTATGAAAAAAATCCTATTTTCCTGACCCTGGGAGTTTAAAAAAATCTGATTTTCCTGACCCCGGGAGTGTGAAAATATCTGATTTTCCTGACCCCGGGAGTGTGAAAAAAATCAGAATTTCCTGACCCCAGCAGTGTGAAAATATCCGATTATCCTGACCCCGGGAGTATGAAAATATCCAATTTTCCTGACCCCGGGAGAGTGAAAAATGTGATTTTCCTAACACCGGGAGTGTGAAAAAAATCAGAATTTCCTGACCCCGGGAGTGTGAAAAAATGTGATTTTCTTGACCCCGGGAGTGTGAAAAAAATCAGAATCTCCTGACCCCGGGAGTGTGAAAAAATGTGATTTTCTTGACCCCGGGAGTGTGAAAAAAACCCAATTTTCCTGACCCCGGGAGTGTGAAAAATGTGATTTTCCTAAAACCAGGAATGTGAAAAAATTTGGATTTTCCTGACCCCTGGAGTATGAAAAATACAATTTTCCTGACCCCGGGAGTCTGAAAAATGTGATTTTCCTGACCCCGGGAGTATGAAAAAAATCCTATTTTCCTGAGCCCGGGAGTGTGAAAAAAATCAGAATCTCCTGACCGCGGGAGTTTAAAAAAATCTGATTTTCCTGACCCCGGGAGTGTGAAAATATCTGATTTTCCTGACCCCGGGAGTGTGAAAAAAATCAGAATTTCCTGACCCCGGGAGTGTGAAAAATATCCAATTTTCCTGACCCCGGGAGTTTAAAAAAATCTGATTTTCCTGAGCCCGGGAGTGTGAAAAAAATCCAATTTTCCTGACCCTGGGAGTATGAAAAAAATCTGATTTTCCTGACCCCGGGAGTGTGAAAATATCTGATTTTCCTGACCCCGGGAGTGTGAAAAAAATCAGAATTTCCTGACCCCGGGAGTGTGAAAAATATTCAATTTTCCTGACCCCGGGAGTTTAAAAAAATCTGATTTTCCTGACCCTGGGAGTATGAAAAAAATCTGATTTTCCTGACCCCGGGAGTGTGAAAATATCTGATTTTCCTGACCCCGGGAGTGTGAAAAATATCAGAATTTCCTGACCCCGGGAGTGTGAAAAAATGTGATTTTCTTGACCCCGAGTGTGAAAAAATCCAATTTTCCTGACCCCGGGTCTGTGAAAAATGTGATTTTCCTAACACTGGGCGTGTGAAAAAAATCAGAATTTCCTGACCCCGGGAGTGTGAAAAAATGTGATTTTCTTGACCCCGGGAGTGTGAAAAAAATCAGAATCTCCTGACCCCAGGAGTGTGAAAAAATGTGATTTTCTTGACCCCGGGAGTGTGAAAAATGTGATTTTCCTAACACCGGGAATGTGAAAAAATTTGGATTTTCCTGACCCCGGGAGTATGAAAAATATGATTTTCCTGACCCCGGGAGTCTGAAAAATGTGATTTTCCTGACCCCGGGAGTATGAAAAAAATCCTATTTTCCTGACCCCGGGAGTTTAAAAAAATCTGATTTTCCTGACCCCGGGAGTGTGAAAATATCTGATTTTCCTGACCCCGGGAGTGTGAAAAAAATCAGAATTTCCTGAGCCCAGGAGTGTGAAAAATATCCAATTTTCCTGACCCCGGGAGTGTGAAAATATCCAATTTTCCTGACCCCGGGAGTATGAAAATATCCAATTTTCCTGACCCCGGGAGTGTGAAAAATGTGATTTTCCTAACACCGGGAGTGTGAAAAAAAATCAGAATTTCCTGACCCCGGGAGTGTGAAAAAATGTGATTTTCTTGACCCCGGGAGTGTGAAAAAAACCCAATTTTCCTGACCCCAGGAGTGTGAAAAATGTGATTTTCCTAAAACCGGGAATGTGAAAAAATTTGGATTTTCCTGACCCCGGGAGTATGAAAAATACAATTTTCCTGACCCCGGGAGTCTGAAAAATGTGATTTTCCTGACCCCAGGAGTGTGAAAAAAATCAGAATCTCCTGACCCCGGGAGTTTAAAAAAATCTGATTTTCCTCAGCCCGGGAGTGTGAAAAAAATCAGAATTTCCTGACCCCGGGAGTGTGAAAAATATCCAATTTTCCTGACCCCGGGTGTTTAAAAAAATCTGATTTTCCTGACCCCGGGAGTGTGAAAATATCCGATTTTCCTGACCCCGGGAGTATGAAAATATCCAATTTTCCTGACCCCGGGAGTGTGAAAAATGTGCTTTACCTAACACCGGGAATGTGAAAAAATTTGGAATTTCCTGACCCCGGGAGTATGAAAAATGCGATTTTCCTGACCCCGGGAGTCTAAAAAATGCGATTTTCCTGACCCCGGGATTATGAATATATCCAATTTTCCTGACCCTGGGAGTGTGAAAAAAATCTGATTTTCCTGACCCCGGCAGTGTGAAAATATCTGATTTTCCTGACCCCGGGAGTGTGAAAAATATCAGAATTTCCAGACCCCGGGAGTGTGAAAAAATGTGATTTTCTTGACCCCGGGAGTGTGAAAAAAATGAAATTCTCCTGACCCCGGGAGTGTGAAAAATCCAATTTTCCTGAAACCGGGTGTGTGAAAAATGTGATTTTCCTAACACTGGGTGTGTGAAAAAATCAGAATCTCCTGACCCCGGGAGTGTGAAAAAATGTGATTTTCTTGACCCCGGGAGTGTGAAAAAAACCCAATTTTCCTGACCTCGGGAGTGTGAAAAATGTGATTTTCCTAACACCGGGAATGTGAAAAAATTTGGATTTTCCTGACCACGGGAGTATGAAAAATACGATTTTCCTGACCCCGGGAGTATGAAAAAAATCCTATTTTCCTGACCCCGGGAGTTTAAAAATATCTGATTTTCCTGACCCCGGGAGTGTGAAAAAAATCAGAATTTCCTGACCCCAGCAGTGTGAAAATATCCAATTTTCCTGACGCCGGGAGTATGAAAATATCCAATTTTCCTGACCCCGGGAGAGTGAATAATGTGATTTTCTTGACCCCGGGAGTGTGAAAAAAATCAGAATCTCCTGACCCCGGGAGTGTGAAAAAATGTGATTTTCTTGACCCCGGGAGTGTGAAAAAAACCCAATTTTCCTGACCCCGGAAGTGTGAAAAATGTGATTTTCCTAAAACCGGGAATGTGAAAAAAATTGGATTTTCCTGACCCCTGGAGTATGAAAAATACGATTTTCCTGACCCCGGGAGTCTGAAAAATGTGATTTTCCTGACCCCGGGAGTATGAAAAAAAATCCTATTTTCCTGAGCCCGGGAGTGTGAAAAAAATCAGAATCTCCTGACCCCGGGAGTTTAAAAAAATCTGATTTTCCTGACCCCGGGAGTGTGAAAATATCTGATTTTCCTGACCCCGGGAGTGTGAAAAAAATCAGAATTTCCTGACCCCGGGAGTGTGAAAAATATCCAATTTTCCTGACCCCGGGAGTGTGAAAAATATTCAATTTTCCTGAGCCCGGGAGTTTAAAAAAAATCTGATTTTCCTGAGCCCGGGAGTGTGAAAAAAATCCAATTTTCCTGACCCTGGGAATATGAAAAAAATCTGATTTTCCTGACCCCGGGAGTGTGAAAATATCTGATTTTCCTGACCCCGGGAGTGTGAAAAATATCAGAATTTCCTGACCCCGGGAGTGTGAAAAAATGTGATTTTCTTGACCCCGGGAGTGTGAAAAAATCCAATTTTCCTGACCCCGGGTGTGTGAAAAATGTGATTTTCCTAACACTGGGCGTGTGAAAAAAATCAGAATTTCCTGACCCCGGGAGTGTGAAAAAATGTGATTTTCTTGACCCCGGGAGTGTGAAAAAAATCAGAATCTCCTGACCCCGGGAGTGTGAAAAAATGTGATTTTCTTGACCCCGGGAGTGTGAAAAATGTGATTTTCCTAACACCGGGAATGTGAAAAAATTTGGATTTTCCTGACCCCGGGAGTATGAAAAATACGATTTTCCTGACCCCGGGAGTCTGAAAAATGCGATTTTCCTGACCCCGGGAGTATGAAAAAAATCCTATTTTCCTGACCCCGGGAGTTTAAAAAAATCTGATTTTCCTGACCCCGGGAGTGTGAAAATATCTGATTTTCCTGACCCCGGGAGTGTGAAAAAAATCAGAATTTCCTGAGCCCAGGAGTGTGAAAAATATCCAATTTTCCTGACCCCGGGAGTATGAAAATATCCAATTTTCCTGACCCCGGGAGTGTGAAAAATGTGATTTTCCTAACACCGGGAGTGTGAAAAAAATCAGAATTTCCTGACCCCGGGAGTGTGAAAAAATGTGATTTTCTTGACCCTGGGAGTGTGAAAAAAACCCAATTTTCCTGACCCCAGGAGTGTGAAAAATGTGATTTTCCTAAAACCGGGAATGTGAAAAAATTTGGATTTTCCTGACCCCGGGAGTATGAAAAATACAATTTTCCTGACCCCGGGAGTCTGAAAAATGTGATTTTCCTGACCCCAGGAGTGTGAAAAAAATCAGAATCTCCTGACCCCGGGAGTTTAAAAAAATCTGATTTTCCTCAGCCCGGGAGTGTGAAAAAAATCAGAATTTCCTGACCCCGGGAGTGTGAAAAATATCCAATTTTCCTGACCCCGGGTGTTTAAAAAAATCTGATTTTCCTGACCCCGGGAGTGTGAAAATATCCGATTTTCCTGACCCCGGGAGTATGAAAATATCCAATTTTCCTGACCCCGGGAGTGTGAAAAATGTGCTTTACCTAACACCGGGAATGTGAAAAAATTTGGAATTTCCTGACCCCGGGAGTATGAAAAATGCGATTTTACTGACCCCGGGAGTCTAAAAAATGCGATTTTCCTGACCCCGGGAGTATGAAAATATCCAATTTTCCTGACCCCGGGAGTGTGAAAAAAATCCAATTTTCCTGACCCTGGGAGTATGAAAAAAATCTGATTTTCCTGACCCCAGTGTGAAAATATCTGATTTTCCTGACCCCGGGAGTGTGAAAAATATCAGAATTTCCAGACCCCGGGAGTGTGAAAAAATGTGATTTTCTTGACCCCGGGAGTGTGAAAAAAATTAAATTCTCCTGACCCCGGGAGTGTGAAAAAATCCAATTTTCCTGAAACCGGGTGTGTGAAAAATGTGATTTTCCTAACACTGGGTGTGTGAAAAAATCAGAATCTCCTGACCCCGGGAGTGTGAAAAAATGTGATTTTCTTGACCCCGGGAGTGTGAAAAAAACCCAATTTTCCTGACCTCGGGAGTGTGAAAAATGTGATTTTCCTAACACCGGGAATGTGAAAAAATTTGGATTTTCCTGACCACGGGAGTATGAAAAATACGATTTTCCTGACCCCGGGAGTATGAAAAAAATCCTATTTTCCTGACCCCGGGAGTTTAAAAATATCTGATTTTCCTGACCCCGGGAGTGTGAAAAAAATCAGAATTTCCTGACCCCAGCAGTGTGAAAATATCCGATTTTCCTGACCCCGGGAGTATGAAAATATCCAATTTTCCTGACCCCGGGAGAGTGAAAAATGTGATTTTCCTAACACCGGGAGTGTGAAAAAAATCAGAATTTCCTGACCCCGGGAGTGTGAAAAAATGTGATTTTCTTGACCCCGGGAGTGTGAAAAAAATCAGAATCTCCTGACCCCGGGAGTGTGAAAAAATGTGATTTTCTTGACCCCGGGAGTGTGAAAAAACCCAATTTTCCTGACCCCGGGAGTGTGAAAAATGTGATTTTCCTAAAACCGGGAATGTGAAAAAATTTGGATTTTCCTGACCCCTGGAGTATGAAAAATACAATTTTCCTGACCCCGGGAGTCTGAAAAATGTGATTTTCCTGACCCCGGGAGTATGAAAAAAATCCTATTTTCCTGAGCCCGGGAGTGTGAAAAAAATCAGAATCTCCTGACCCCGGGAGTTTAAAAAAATCTGATTTTCCTGACCCCGGGAGTGTGAAAATATCTGATTTTCCTGATCCCGGGAGTGTGAAAAAAATCAGAATTTCCTGACCCCGGGAGTGTGAAAAATATCCAATTTTCCTGACCCCAGGAGTGTGAAAAATATTCAATTTTCCTGACCCCGGGAGTTTAAAAAAATCTGATTTTCCTGAGCCCGGGAGTGTGAAAAAAATCCAATTTTCCTGACCCTGGGAATATGAAAAAAATCTGATTTTCCTGACCCCGGGAGTGTGAAAATATCTGATTTTCCTGACCCCGGGAGTGTGAAAAATATCAGAATTTCCTGACCCCGGGAGTGTGAAAAAATGTGATTTTCTTGTCCCCGGGAGTGTGAAAAAATCCAATTTTCCTGACCCCGGGTGTGTGAAAAATGTGATTTTCCTAACACTGGGCGTGTGAAAAAAATCAGAATTTCCTGACCCCGGGAGTGTGAAAAAATGTGATTTTCTTGACCCCGGGAGTGTGAAAAAAATCAGAATCTCCTGACCCCGGGAGTGTGAAAAAATGTGATTTTCTTGACCCCGGGAGTGTGAAAAAAAACCAATTTTCCTGACCCCGGGAGTGTGAAAAAAACCCAATTTTCCTGACCCCAGGAGTGTGAAAAATGTGATTTTCCTAAAACCGGGAATGTGAAAAAATTTGGATTTTCCTGACCCCGGGAGTATGAAAAATACAATTTTCCTGACCCCGGGAGTCTGAAAAATGTGATTTTCCTGACCCCAGGAGTGTGAAAAAAATCAGAATCTCCTGACCCCGGGAGTTTAAAAAAATCTGATTTTCCTCAGCCCGGGAGTGTGAAAAAAATCAGAATTTCCTGACCCCGGGAGTGTGAAAAATATCCAATTTTCCTGACCCCGGGTGTTTAAAAAAATCTGATTTTCCTGACCCCGGGAGTGTGAAAATATCCGATTTTCCTGACCCCGGGAGTATGAAAATATCCAATTTTCCTGACCCCGGGAGTGTGAAAAATGTGCTTTACCTAACACCGGGAATGTGAAAAAAATTGGAATTTCCTGACCCCGGGAGTATGAAAAATGCGATTTTCCTGACCCCGGGAGTCTAAAAAATGCGATTTTCCTGACCCCGGGAGTATGAAAATATCCAATTTTCCTGACCCCGGGAGTGTGAAAAAAATCCAATTTTCCTGACCCTGGGAGTATGAAAAAAATCTGATTTTCCTGACCCCGGCAGTGTGAAAATATCTGATTTTCCTGACCCCGGGAGTGTGAAAAATATCAGAATTTCCAGACCCCGGGAGTGTGAAAAAATGTGATTTTCTTGACCCCGGGAGTGTGAAAAAAATTAAATTCTCCTGACCCCGGGAGTGTGAAAAAATCCAATTTTCCTGAAACCGGGTGTGTGAAAAATGTGATTTTCCTAACACTGGGTGTGTGAAAAAATCAGAATCTCCTGACCCCGGGAGTGTGAAAAAATGTGATTTTCTTGACCCCGGGAGTGTGAAAAAAACCCAATTTTCCTGACCTCGGGAGTGTGAAAAATGTGATTTTCCTAACACCGGGAATGTGAAAAAATTTGGATTTTCCTGACTACGGGAGTATGAAAAATACGATTTTCCTGACCCCGGGAGTATGAAAAAAATCCTATTTTCCTGACCCCGGGAGTTTAAAAATATCTGATTTTCCTGACCCCGGGAGTGTGAAAAAAATCAGAATTTCCTGACCCCAGCAGTGTGAAAATATCCGATTTTCCTGACCCCGGGAGTATGAAAATATCCAATTTTCCTGACCCCGGGAGAGTGAAAAATGTGATTTTCCTAACACCGGGAGTGTGAAAAAAATCAGAATTTCCTGACCCCGGGAGTGTGAAAAAATGTGATTTTCTTGACCCCGGGAGTGTGAAAAAAATCAGAATCTCCTGACCCCGGGAGTGTGAAAAAATGTGATTTTCTTGACCCCGGGAGTGTGAAAAAAACCCAATTTTCCTGACCCCGGGAGTGTGAAAAATGTGATTTTCCTAAAACCGGGAATGTGAAAAAATTTGGATTTTCCTGACCCCTGGAGTATGAAAAATACGATTTTCCTGACCCCGGGAGTCTGAAAAATGTGATTTTCCTGACCCCGGGAGTATGAAAAAAATCCTATTTTCCTGAGCCCGGGAGTGTGAAAAAAATCAGAATCTCCTCACCCCGGGAGTTTAAAAAAATCTGATTTTCCTGACCCCGGGAGTGTGAAAATATCTGATTTTCCTGACCCCGGGAGTGTGAAAAAAATCAGAATTTCCTGACCCCGGGAGTGTGAAAAATATCCAATTTTCCTGACCCCGGGAGTGTGAAAAATATTCAATTTTCCTGACCCCGGGAGTTTAAAAAAATCTGATTTTCCTGAGCCCGGGAGTGTGAAAAAAATCCAATTTTCCTGACCCTGGGAGTATGAAAAAAATCTGATTTTCCTGACCCCGGGAGTGTGAAAATATCTGATTTTCCTGACCCCGGGAGTGTGAAAAATATCAGAATTTCCTGACCCCGGGAGTATGAAAAAATGTGATTTTCTTGACCCCGGGAGTGTGAAAAAATCCAATTTTCCTGACACCGGGTGTGTGAAAAATGTGATTTTCCTAACACTGGGCGTGTGAAAAAAATCAGAATTTCCTGACACCGGGAGTGTGAAAAAATGTGATTTTCTTGACCCCGGGAGTGTGAAAAAAATCAGAATCTCCTGACCCCGGGATTGTGAAAAAATGTGATTTTCTTGACCCCGGGAGTGTGAAAAAAAAACCAATTTTCCTGACCCCGGGAGTGTGAAAAATGTGATTTTCCTAACACCGGGAATGTGAAAAAATTTGGATTTTCCTGACCCCGGGAGTATGAAAAATACGATTTTCCTGACCCCGGGAGTCTGAAAAATGTGATTTTCCTGACCCCGGGAGTATGAATAAAATCCTATTTTCCTGACCCCGGGAGTTTAAAAAAATCTGATTTTCCTGACCCCGGGAGTGTGAAAATATCTGATTTTCCTGACCCCGGGAGTGTGAAAAAAATCAGAATCTCCTGACCCCGGGAGTTTAAAAAAATCTGATTTTCCTCAGCCCGGGAGTGTGAAAAAAATCAGAATTTCCTGACCCCGGGAGTGTGAAAAATATCCAATTTTCCTGACCCCGGGTGTTTAAAAAAATCTGATTTTCCTGACCCCGGGAGTGTGAAAATATCCGATTTTCCTGACCCCGGGAGTATGAAAATATCCAATTTTCCTGACCCCGGGAGTGTGAAAAATGTGCTTTACCTAACACCGGGAATGTGAAAAAAATTGGAATTTCCTGACCCCGGGAGTATGAAAAATGCGATTTTCCTGACCCCGGGAGTCTAAAAAATGCGATTTTCCTGACCCCGGGAGTATGAAAATATCCAATTTTCCTGACCCCGGGAGTGTGAAAAAAATCCAATTTTCCTGACCCTGGGAGTATGAAAAAAATCTGATTTTCCTGACCCCGGCAGTGTGAAAATATCTGATTTTCCTGACCCCGGGAGTGTGAAAAATATCAGAATTTTCAGACCCCGGGAGTGTGAAAAAATGTGATTTTCTTGACCCCGGGAGTGTGAAAAAAATTAAATTCTCCTGACCCCGGGAGTGTGAAAAAATCCAATTTTCCTGAAACCGGGTGTGTGAAAAATGTGATTTTCCTAACACTGGGTGTGTGAAAAAATCAGAATCTCCTGACCCCGGGAGTGTGAAAAAATGTGATTTTCTTGACCCCGGGAGTGTGAAAAAAACCCAATTTTCCTGACCTCGGGAGTGTGAAAAATGTGATTTTCCTAACACCGGGAATGTGAAAAAATTTGGATTTTCCTGACCACGGGAGTATGAAAAATACGATTTTCCTGACCCCGGGAGTATGAAAAAAATCCTATTTTCCTGACCCCGGGAGTTTAAAAATATCTGATTTTCCTGACCCCGGGAGTGTGAAAAAAATCAGAATTTCCTGACCCCAGCAGTGTGAAAATATCCGATTTTCCTGACCCCGGGAGTATGAAAATATCCAATTTTCCTGACCCCGGGAGAGTGAAAAATGTGATTTTCCTAACACCGGGAGTGTGAAAAAAATCAGAATTTCCTGACCCCGGGAGTGTGAAAAAATGTGATTTTCTTGACCCCGGGAGTGTGAAAAAAATCAGAATCTCCTGACCCCGGGAGTGTGAAAAAATGTGATTTTCTTGACCCCGGGAGTGTGAAAAAAACCCAATTTTCCTGACCCCGGGAGTGTGAAAAATGTGATTTTCCTAAAACCGGGAATGTGAAAAAATTTGGATTTTCCTGACCCCTGGAGTATGAAAAATACGATTTTCCTGACCCCGGGAGTCTGAAAAATGTGATTTTCCTGACCCCGGGAGTATGAAAAAAATCCTATTTTCCTGAGCCCGGGAGTGTGAAAAAAATCAGAATCTCCTCACCCCGGGAGTTTAAAAAAATCTGATTTTCCTGACCCCGGGAGTGTGAAAATATCTGATTTTCCTGACCCCGGGAGTGTGAAAAAAATCAGAATTTCCTGACCCCGGGAGTGTGAAAAATATCCAATTTTCCTGACCCCGGGAGTGTGAAAAATATTCAATTTTCCTGACCCCGGGAGTTTAAAAAAATCTGATTTTCCTGAGCCCGGGAGTGTGAAAAAAATCCAATTTTCCTGACCCTGGGAGTATGAAAAAAATCTGATTTTCCTGACCCCGGGAGTGTGAAAATATCTGATTTTCCTGACCCCGGGAGTGTGAAAAATATCAGAATTTCCTGACCCCGGGAGTATGAAAAAATGTGATTTTCTTGACCCCGGGAGTGTGAAAAAATCCAATTTTCCTGACACCGGGTGTGTGAAAAATGTGATTTTCCTAACACTGGGCGTGTGAAAAAAATCAGAATTTCCTGACACCGGGAGTGTGAAAAAATGTGATTTTCTTGACCCCGGGAGTGTGAAAAAAATCAGAATCTCCTGACCCCGGGATTGTGAAAAAATGTGATTTTCTTGACCCCGGGAGTGTGAAAAAAAAACCAATTTTCCTGACCCCGGGAGTGTGAAAAATGTGATTTTCCTAACACCGGGAATGTGAAAAAATTTGGATTTTCCTGACCCCGGGAGTATGAAAAATACGATTTTCCTGACCCCGGGAGTCTGAAAAATGTGATTTTCCTGACCCCGGGAGTATGAAAAAAATCCTATTTTCCTGACCCCGGGAGTTTAAAAAAATCTGATTTTCCTGACCCCGGGAGTGTGAAAATATCTGATTTTCCTGACCCCGGGAGTGTAAAAAAAATCAGAATTTCCTGACCCCAGGAGTGTGAAAAATATCCAATTTTCCTGACCCCGGGAGTGTGAAAATATCCAATTTTCCTGACCCCGGGAGTATGAAAATATCCAATTTTCCTGACCCCGGGAGTGTGAAAAATGTGATTTTCCTAACACCGGGAGTGTGAGAAAAATCAGAATTTCCTGACCCCGGGAGTGTTAAAAAATGTGATTTTCTTGACCCCGGGAGTGTGAAAAAAACCCAATTTTCCTGACCCCAGGAGTGTGAAAAATGTGATTTTCCTAAAACCAGGAATGTGAAAAAATTTGGATTTTCCTGACCCCGGGAGTATGAAAAATACGATTTTCCTGACCCCGGGAGTCTGAAAAATGTGATTTTCCTGACCCCAGGAGTATGAAAAAAATCCTATTTTCCTGAGCCCAGGAGTGTGAAAAAAATCAGAATCTCCTGACCCCGGGAGTTTAAAAAAATCTGATTTCCTCAGCCCGGGAGTGTGAAAAAAATCAGAATTTCCTGACCCCGGGAGTGTGAAAAATATCCAATTTTCCTGACCCCGGGAGTGTGAAAAATATTCAATTTTTTGACCCCGGGTGTTTAAAAAAATCTGATTTTCCTGACCCCGGGAGTGTGAAAATATCCGATTTTCCTGACCCCGGGAGTATGAAAATATCCAATTTTCCTGACCCCGGGAGTGTGAAAAATGTGCTTTACCTAACACTGGGAATGTTAAAAAATTTGGAATTTCCTGACCCCGGGAGTATGAAAAATGCGATTTTCCTGACCCCGGGAGTCTAAAAAATGCGATTTTCCTGACCCCGGGAGTATGAAAATATCCAATTTTCCTGACCCCGGGAGTGTGAAAAAAATCCAATTTTCCTGACCCTGGGAGTATGAAAAAAATCTGATTTTCCTGACCCCGGCAGTGTGAAAATATCTGATTTTCCTGACCCCGGCAGTGTGAAAAATATCAGAATTTCCAGACCCCAGGAGTGTGAAAAAATGTGATTTTCTTGACCCCGGGAGTGTGAAAAAAATTAAATTCTCCTGACCCCGGGAGTGTGAAAAAATCCAATTTTCCTGAAATCGGGTGTGTGAAAAATGTGATTTTCCTAACACCGGGTGTGTGAAAAAATCAGAATCTCCTGACCCCGGGAGTGTGAAAAAATGTGATTTTCTTGACCCCGGGAGTGTGAAAAAAACCCAATTTTCCTGACCTCGGGAGTGTGAAAAATGTGATTTTCCTAACACCGGTAATGTGAAAAAATTTGGATTTTCCTGACAACGGGAGTATGAAAAATACGATTTTCCTGACCCCGGGAGTATGAAAAAATCCTATTTTCCTGACCCCGGGAGTTTAAAAAAATCTGATTTTCCTGACCCCGGGAGTGTGAAAATATCTGATTTTCCTGACCCCGGGAGTGTGAAAAAAATCAGAATTTCCTGACCCCAGCAGTGTGAAAAATATCCAATTTTCCTGACCCCGGGAGTGTGAAAAAAATCCAATTTTCCTGACCCCGGGAGTTTAAAAAAATCTGATTTTCCTTACCCCGGGAGTGTGAAAATATCCGATTTTCCTGACCCCGGGAGTATGAAAATATCCAATTTTCCTGACCCCGGGAGAGTGAAAAATGTGATTTTCCTAACACCGGGAGTGTGAAAAAAAATCAGAATTTCCTGACCCCGGGAGTGTGAAAAAATGTGATTTTCTTGACCCCAGGAGTGTGAAAAAAACCCAATTTTCCTGACCCCGGGAGAGTGAAAAATGTGATTTCCTAACACCGGGAATATGAAAATATCCGATTTTCCTGACCCCGGGAGTATGAAAATATCCAATTTTCCTGACCCCGGGAGTATGAAAATATCCAATTTTCCTGACCCCGGGAGTGTGAAAAAAATACAATTTTCCTGACCCTGGGAGTATGAAAAAAATCTGATTTTCCTGACCCCGGGAGTGTGAAAATATCCGATTTTCCTGACCCCGGGAGTATGAAAATATCCAATTTTCCTGACCCCGGGAGAGTGAAAAATGTCATTTTCCTAACACCGGGAGTGTGACAAAAATCAGAATTTCCTGACCCCGGGAGTGTGAAAAAATGTGATTTTCTTGACCCCGGGAGTGTGAAAAAAATCAGAATCTCCTGACCCCGGGAGTGTGAAAAAATGTGATTTTCTTGACCCCGGGAGTGTGAAAAAACCCAATTTCCCTGACCCCAGGAGTGTGAAAAATGTGATTTTCCTAAAACCGGGAATGTGAAAAAATTTGGATTTTCCTGACCCCGGGAGTATGAAAAATACGATTTTCCTGACCCCGGGAGTCTGAAAAATGTGATTTTCCTGACCCCGGGAGTATGAAAAAAATCCTACTTTCCTGAGCCCGGGAGTGTGAAAAAAATCAGAATCTCCTGACCCCGGGAGTTTAAAAAAGTCTGATTTTCCTGACCCCGGGAGTGTGAAAATATCTGATTTTCCTGACCCCGGGAGTGTGAAAAAAATCAGAATTTCCTGACCCCAGGAGTGTGAAAAATATCCAATTTTCCTGACCCCGGGAGTGTGAAAATATCCAATTTTCCTGACCCCGGGAGTATGAAAATATCCAATTTTCCTGACCCCGGGAGTGTGAAAAATGTGATTTTCCTAACACAGGGAATGTGAAAAAAATTGGATTTTCCTGACCACGGGAGTATGAAAAATACGATTTTCCTGACCCTGGGAGTATGAAAAAAATCTGATTTTCCTGACCCCGGGAGTGTGAAAATATCTGATTTTCCTGACCCCGGGAGTGTGAAAAATATCAGAATTTCCTGACCCCGGGAGTGTGAAAAAATGTGATTTTCTTGACCCCGGGAGTGTGAAAAAAATTAAATTCTCCTGACCCCGGGAGTGTGAAAAAATCCAATTTTCCTGACCCCGGGTGTGTGAAAAATGTGATTTTCCTAACACTGGGCGTGTTAAAAAAATCAGAATTTCCTGACCCCGGGAGTGTGAAAAAAATGTGATTTTCTTGACCCCGGGAGTATGAAAAAAATCCTATTTTCCTGACCCCGGGAGTGTGAAAAAAATCTGATTTTCCTGACCCCGGGAGTTTAAAAAAATCTGATTTTCCTGACCCCGGGAGTGTGAAAATATCCGATTTTCCTGACCCCGGAAGTATGAAAATATCCAATTTTCCTGACCCCGGGAGAGTGAAAAATGTCATTTTCCTGACACCGGGAGTGTGAAAAAAATCAGAATTTCCTGACCACGGGAGTGTGAAAAAATGTGATTTTCTTGACCCCGGGAGTGTGAAAAAAATCAGAATCTCCTGACCCCGGGAGTGTGAAAAAATGTGATTTTCTTGACCCCGGGAGTGTGAAAAAACCCAATTTTCCTTACCCCGGGAGTGTGAAAAATGTGATTTTCCTAAAACCGGGAATGTGAAAAAATTTGGATTTTCCTGACCCCGGGAGTATGAAAAATATGATTTTCCTGACCCCGGGAGTCTGAAAAATGTGATTTTCCTGACCCCGGGAGTATGAAAAAAATCCTACTTTCTTGACCCCGGGAGTGTGAAAAAAATCAGAATCTCCTGACCCCGGGAGTTTAAAAAAGTCTGATTTTCCTGACCCCGGGAGTGTGAAAATATCTGATTTTCCTGACCCCGGGATTGTGAAAAAAATCAGAATTTCCTGACCCCAGGAGTGTGAAAAATATCCAATTTTCCTGACCCCGGGAGTGTGAAAATATCCAATTTTCCTGACCCCGGGAGTATGAAAATATCCAATTTTCCAGACCCCGGGAGTGTGAAAAATGTGATTTTCCTAACACCGGGAGTGTGAAAAAAATCAGAATTTCCTGACCCCGGGAGTGTGAAAAAATTTAATTTTCCTGACCCCGGGAGTATGAAATATACGATTTTCCTGACCCCGGGAGTCTGAAAAATGTGATTTTCCTGACCCCAGGAGTATGAAAAAAATCCTATTTTCCTGAGCCCAGGAGTGTGAAAAAAATCAGAATCTCCTGACCCCGGGAGTTTAAAAAAATCTGATTTTCCTCAGCCCGGGCGTGTGAAAAAAATCAGAATTTCCTGACCCCGGGAGTGTGAAAAATATCCAATTTTCCTGACCCCGGGAGTGTGAAAAATATTCAATTTTCCTGACCCCGGGTGTTTAAAAAAATCTGATTTTCCTGACCCCGGGAGAGTGAAAATATCCGATTTTCCTGACCCCGGGAGTATGAAAATATCCAATTTTCCTGACCCCGGGAGTATGAAAATATCCAATTTTCCTGACCCCGGGAGTGTGAAAAAAATACAATTTTCCTGACCCTGGGAGTATGAAAAAAATCTGATTTTCCTGACCCCGGGAGTGTGAAAATATCTGATTTTCCTGACCCCGGGAGTGTGAAAAAAATCAGAATTTCCTGACCCTGGGAGTATGAAAAAAATCTGATTTTCCTGACCCCGGGAGTGTGAAAATATCTGATTTTCCTGACCCCGGGAGTTTAAAAAAAATCTGATTTTCCTGACCCCGGGAGTGTGAAAATATCCGATTTTCCTGACCCCGGGAGTATGAAAATATCCAATTTTCCTGACCCCGGGAGAGTGAAAAATGTCATTTTCCTAACACCGGGAGTGTGACAAAAATCAGAATTTCCTGACCCCGGGAGTGTGAAAAAATGTGATTTTCTTGACCCCGGGAGTGTGAAAAAAATCAGAATCTCCTGACCCCGGGAGTGTGAAAAAATGTGATTTTCTTGACCCCGGGAATGTGAAAAAAACCCAATTTTCCTGACCCCGGGAGTGTGAAAAATGTGATTTTCCTAAAACCGGGAATGTGAAAAAATTTGGATTTTCCTTACCCCGGGGGTATTAAAAATACGATTTTCCTGACCCCGGGAGTCTGAAAAATGTGATTTTCCTGCCCCCGGGAGTATGAAAAAAATCCTACTTTCCTGAGCCCGGGAGTGTGAAAAAAATCAGAATCTCCTGACCCCGGGAGTTTAAAAAAGTCTGATTTTCCTGACCCCGGGAGTGTGAAAATATCTGATTTTCCTGACCCCGGGAGTGTGAAAAAAATCAGAATTTCCTGACCCCAGGAGTGTGAAAATATCCAATTTTCCTGACCCCGGGAGTATGAAAATATCTAATTTTCCTGACCCCGGGAGTGTGAAAAATGTGATTTTCCTAACACCGGGAGTGTGAAAAAATTTGGATTTTCCTGACCCCGGGAGTATGAAAAATACGATTTTCCTGACCCCGGGAGTCTGAAAAATGTGATTTTCCTGACCCCAGGAGTATGAAAAAAATCCTATTTTCCTGAGCCCAGGAGTGTGAAAAAAATCAGAATCTCCTGACCCCGGGAGTTTAAAAAAATCTGATTTTCCTCAGCCCGGGAGTGTGAAAAAAATCAGAATTTCCTGACCCCGGGAGTGTGAAAAATATCCAATTTTCCTGACCCCGGGAGTGTGAAAAATATTCAATTTTCCTGACCCCGGGTGTTTAAAAAAATCTGATTTTCCTGACCCCGGGAGTGTTAAAATATCCGATTTTCCTGACCCCGGGAGTATGAAAATATCCAATTTTCCTGACCCCGGGAGTGTGAAAAATGTGCTTTACCTAACACCGGGAATGTCAAAAAATTTGGAATTTCCTGACCCCGGGAGTATGAAAAATGCGATTTTCCTGACCCCGGGAGTCTAAAAAATGCGATTTTCCTGACCCCGAGAGTATGAAAATATCCAATTTTCCTGACCCCGGAAGTGTGAAAAAAATCCAATTTTCCTGACCCTGGGAGTATGAAAAAAATCTGATTTTCCTGACCCCGGCAGTGTGAAAATATCTGATTTTCCTGACCCCGGGAGTGTGAAAAATATCAGAATTTCCAGACCCCGGGAGTGTGAAAAAATGTGATTTTCTTGACCCCGGGAGTGTGAAAAAAATTAAATTCTCCTGACCCCGGGAGTGTGAAAAATGTGATTTTCCTAACACCGGGAATGTGAAAAAATTTGGATTTTCCTGACCACGGGAGTATGAAAAATACGATTTTCCTGACCCCGAGAGTATGAAAAAAATCCTATTTTCCTGACCCCGGGAGTTTAAAAAAATCTGATTTTCCTGACCCCGGGAGTGTGAAAATATCTGATTTTCCTGACCCCGGGAGTGTGAAAAAAATCAGAATTTCCTGACCCCAGCAGTGTGAAAAATATCCAATTTTCCTGACCCCGGGAGTGTGAAAAAATGTGATTTTCTTGACCCCGGGAGTGTGAAAAAAACCCAATTTTCCTGATCCCAGGAGTGTGAAAAATGTGATTTTCCTAAAACCGGGAATGTGAAAAAATTTGGATTTTCCTGACCCCGGGAGTATGAAAAATATGATTTTCCTGACCCCGGGAGTCTGAAAAATGTGATTTTCCTGACCCCAGGAGTATGAAAAAAATCCTATTTTCCTGAGCCCAGGAGTGTGAAAAAAATCAGAATCTCCTGACCCCGGGAGTATGAAAATATCCAATTTTCCTGACCCCGGGAGAGTGAAAAATGTCATTTTCCTAACACCGGGAGTGTGACAAAAATCAGAATTTCCTGACCCCGGGAGTGTGAAAAAATGTGATTTTCTTGACCCCGGGAGTGTGAAAAAAATCAGAATCTCCTGACCCCGGGAGTGTGAAAAAATGTGATTTTCTTGACCCCGGGAATGTGAAAAAAACCCAATTTTCCTGACCCCGGGAGTGTGAAAAATGTGATTTTCCTAAAACCGGGAATGTGAAAAAATTTGGATTTTCCTTACCCCGGGGGTATTAAAAATACGATTTTCCTGACCCCGGGAGTCTGAAAAATGTGATTTTCCTGCCCCCGGGAATATGAAAAAAATCCTACTTTCCTGAGCCCGGGAGTGTGAAAAAAATCAGAATCTCCTGACCCCGGGAGTTTAAAAAAGTCTGATTTTCCTGACCCCGGGAGTGTGAAAATATCTGATTTTCCTGACCCCGGGAGTGTGAAAAAAATCAGAATTTCCTGACCCCAGGAGTGTGAAAATATCCAATTTTCCTGACCCCGGGAGTATGAAAATATCTAATTTTCCTGACCCCGGGAGTGTGAAAAATGTGATTTTCCTAACACCGGGAGTGTGAAAAAATTTGGATTTTCCTGACCCCGGGAGTATGAAAAATACGATTTTCCTGACCCCGGGAGTCTGAAAAATGTGATTTTCCTGACCCCAGGAGTATGAAAAAAATCCTATTTTCCTGAGCCCAGGAGTGTGAAAAAAATCAGAATCTCCTGACCCCGGGAGTTTAAAAAAATCTGATTTTCCTCAGCCCGGGAGTGTGAAAAAAATCAGAATTTCCTGACCCCGGGAGTGTGAAAAATATCCAATTTTCCTGACCCCGGGAGTGTGAAAAATATTCAATTTTCCTGACCCCGGGTGTTTAAAAAAATCTGATTTTCCTGACCCCGGGAGTGTTAAAATATCCGATTTTCCTGACCCCGGGAGTATGAAAATATCCAATTTTCCTGACCCCGGGAGTGTGAAAAATGTGCTTTACCTAACACCGGGAATGTGAAAAAATTTGGAATTTCCTGACCCCGGGAGTATGAAAAATGCGATTTTCCTGACCCCGGGAGTCTAAAAAATGCGATTTTCCTGACCCCGAGAGTATGAAAATATCCAATTTTCCTGACCCCGGGAGTGTGAAAAAAATCCAATTTTCCTGACCCTGGGAGTATGAAAAAAATCTGATTTTCCTGACCCCGGCAGTGTGAAAATATCTGATTTTCCTGACCCCGGGAGTGTGAAAAATATCAGAATTTCCAGACCCCGGGAGTGTGAAAAAATGTGATTTTCTTGACCCCGGGAGTGTGAAAAAAATTAAATTCTCCTGACCCCGGGAGTGTGAAAAATGTGATTTTCCTAACACCGGGAATGTGAAAAAATTTGGATTTTCCTGACCACGGGAGTATGAAAAATACGATTTTCCTGACCCCGAGAGTATGAAAAAAATCCTATTTTCCTGACCCCGGGAGTTTAAAAAAATCTGATTTTCCTGACCCCGGGAGTGTGAAAATATCTGATTTTCCTGACCCCGGGAGTGTGAAAAAAATCAGAATTTCCTCACCCCAGCAGTGTGAAAAATATCCAATTTTCCTGACCCCGGGAGTGTGAAAAAATGTGATTTTCTTGACCCCGGGAGTGTGAAAAAAACCCAATTTTCCTGATCCCAGGAGTGTGAAAAATGTGATTTTCCTAAAACCGGGAATGTGAAAAAATTTGGATTTTCCTGACCCCGGGAGTATGAAAAATATGATTTTCCTGACCCCGGGAGTCTGAAAAATGTGATTTTCCTGACCCCAGGAGTATGAAAAAAATCCTATTTTCCTGAGCCCAGGAGTGTGAAAAAAATCAGAATCTCCTGACCCCGGGAGTTTAAAAAAATCTGATTTTCCTCAGCCCGGGAGTGTGAAAAAAATCAGAATCTCCTGACCCCGGGAGTGTGAAAAAATGTGATTTTCTTGACCCCGGGAATGTGAAAAAAACCCAATTTTCCTGACCCCGGGAGTGTGAAAAATGTGATTTTCCTAAAACCGGGAATGTGAAAAAATTTGGATTTTCCTTACCCCGGGGGTATTAAAAATACGATTTTCCTGACCCCGGGAGTCTGAAAAATGTGATTTTCCTGCCCCCGGGAATATGAAAAAAATCCTACTTTCCTGAGCCCGGGAGTGTGAAAAAAATCAGAATCTCCTGACCCCGGGAGTTTAAAAAAGTCTGATTTTCCTGACCCCGGGAGTGTGAAAATATCTGATTTTCCTGACCCCGGGAGTGTGAAAAAAATCAGAATTTCCTGACCCCAGGAGTGTGAAAATATCCAATTTTCCTGACCCCGGGAGTATGAAAATATCTAATTTTCCTGACCCCGGGAGTGTGAAAAATGTGATTTTCCTAACACCGGGAGTGTGAAAAAATTTGGATTTTCCTGACCCCGGGAGTATGAAAAATACGATTTTCCTGACCCCGGGAGTCTGAAAAATGTGATTTTCCTGACCCCAGGAGTATGAAAAAAATCCTATTTTCCTGAGCCCAGGAGTGTGAAAAAAATCAGAATCTCCTGACCCCGGGAGTTTAAAAAAATCTGATTTTCCTCAGCCCGGGAGTGTGAAAAAAATCAGAATTTCCTGACCCCGGGAGTGTGAAAAATATCCAATTTTCCTGACCCCGGGAGTGTGAAAAATATTCAATTTTCCTGACCCCGGGTGTTTAAAAAAATCTGATTTTCCTGACCCCGGGAGTGTTAAAATATCCGATTTTCCTGACCCCGGGAGTATGAAAATATCCAATTTTCCTGACCCCGGGAGTGTGAAAAATGTGCTTTACCTAACACCGGGAATGTGAAAAAATTTGGAATTTCCTGACCCCGGGAGTATGAAAAATGCGATTTTCCTGACCCCGGGAGTCTAAAAAATGCGATTTTCCTGACCCCGAGAGTATGAAAATATCCAATTTTCCTGACCCCGGGAGTGTGAAAAAAATCCAATTTTCCTGACCCTGGGAGTATGAAAAAAATCTGATTTTCCTGACCCCGGCAGTGTGAAAATATCTGATTTTCCTGACCCCGGGAGTGTGAAAAATATCAGAATTTCCAGACCCCGGGAGTGTGAAAAAATGTGATTTTCTTGACCCCGGGAGTGTGAAAAAAATTAAATTCTCCTGACCCCGGGAGTGTGAAAAATGTGATTTTCCTAACACCGGGAATGTGAAAAAATTTGGATTTTCCTGACCACGGGAGTATGAAAAATACGATTTTCCTGACCCCGAGAGTATGAAAAAAATCCTATTTTCCTGACCCCGGGAGTTTAAAAAAATCTGATTTTCCTGACCCCGGGAGTGTGAAAATATCCAATTTTCCTGACCCCGGGAGTGTGAAAAATGTGATTTTCCTAACACCGGGAATGTGAAAAAAATTGGATTTTCCTGACCACGGGAGTATGAAAAATACGATTTTCCTGACCCTGGGAGTATGAAAAAAATCTGATTTTCCTGACCCCGGGAGTGTGAAAATATCTGATTTTCCTGACCCCGGGAGTGTGAAAAATATCAGAATTTCCTGACCCCGGGAGTGTGAAAAAATGTGATTTTCTTGACCCCGGGAGTGTGAAAAAAATTAAATTCTCCTGACCCCGGGAGTGTGAAAAAATCCAATTTTCCTGACCCCGGGTGTGTGAAAAATGTGATTTTCCTAACACTGGGCGTGTGAAAAAAATCAGAATTTCCTGACACCGGGAGTGTGAAAAAAATGTGATTTTCTTGACCCCGGGAGTATGAAAAAAATCCTATTTTCCTGACCCCGGGAGTGTGAAAAAAATCCGATTTTCCTGACCCCGGGAGTTTAAAAAAATCTGATTTTCCTGACCCCGGGAGTGTGAAAATATCCGATTTTCCTGACCCCAGGAGTATGAAAATATCCAATTTTCCTGACCCCGGGATAGTGAAAAATGTCATTTTCCTAACACCGGGAGTGTGAAAAAAATCAGAATTTCCTGACCCCGGGAGTGTGAAAAAATGTGATTTTCTTGACCCCGGGAGTGTGAAAAAATCAGAATCTCCTGACCCCGGGAGTGTGAAAAAATGTGATTTTCTTGACCCCGGGAGTGTGAAAAAACCCAATTTTCCTGACCCCGGGAGTGTGAAAAATGTGATTTTCCTAAAACCGGGAATGTGAAAAAATTTGGATTTTCCTGACCCCGGGAGTATGAAAAATACGATTTTCCTGACCCCGGGAGTCTGAAAAATGTGATTTTCCTGACCCCGGGAGTATGAAAAAAATCCTACTTTCCTGAGCCCGGGAGTGTGAAAAAAATCAGAATCTCCTGACCCCGGGAGTTTAAAAAAGTCTGATTTTCCTGACCCCGGGAGTGTGAAAATATCTGATTTTCCTGACCCCGGGATTGTGAAAAAAATCAGAATTTCCTGACCCCAGGAGTGTGAAAAATATCCAATTTTCCTGACCCCGGTAGTGTGAAAATATCCAATTTTCCTGACCCCGGGAGTATGAAAATATCCAATTTTCCTGACCCCGGGAGTGTGAAAAATATGATTTTCCTAACACTGGGAGTGTGAAAAAAATCAGAATTTCCTGACCCCGGGAGTGTGAAAAAATGTGATTTTCCTGACCCCGGGAGTATGAAAAATACGATTTTCCTGACCCCGGGAGTCTGAAAAATGTGATTTTCCTGACCCCAGGAGTATGAAAAAAATCCTATTTTCCTGAGCCCAGGAGTGTGAAAAAAATCAGAATCTCCTGACCCCGGGAGTTTAAAAAAATCTGATTTTCCTCAGCCCGGGAGTGTGAAAAAAATCAGAATTTCCTGACCCCGGGAGTGTGAAAAATATCCAATTTTCCTGACCCCGGGAGTGTGAAAAATATTCAATTTTCCTGACCCCGGGTGTTTAAAAAAATCTGATTTTCCTGACCCCGGGAGTGTGAAAATATCCGATTTTCCTGACCCCGGGAGTATGAAAATATCCAATTTTCCTGACCCCGGGAGTATGAAAATATCCAATTTTCCTGACCCCGGGAGTGTGAAAAAAATACAATTTTCCTGACCCTGGCAGTATGAAAAAAATCTGATTTTCCTGACCCCGGGAGTGTGAAAATATCTGATTTTCCTGACCCCGGGAGTGTGAAAAAAATCAGAATTTCCTGACCCCAGCAGTGTGAAAAATATCAAATTTTCCTGACCCCGGGAGTGTGAAAAAAATCCAATTTTCCTGACCCCGGGAGTTTAAAAAAATCTGATTTTCCTGACCCCGGGAGTGTGAAAATATCCGATTTTCCTGACCCCGGGAGTATGAAAATATCCAATTTTCCTGACCCCGGGAGAGTGAAAAATGTCATTTTCCTAACACCGGGAGTGTGACAAAAATCAGAATTTCCTGACCCCGGGAGTGTGAAAAATGTGATTTTCCTAAAACCGGGAATGTGAAAAAATTTGGATTTTCCTGACCCCGGGAGTATGAAAAATACGATTTTCCTGACCCCGGGAGTCTGAAAAATGTGATTTTCCTGACCCCGGGAGTATGAAAAAAATCCTACTTTCCTGAGCCCGGGATTGTGAAAAAAATCAGAATCTCCTGACCCCGGGAGTTTAAAAAAATCTGATTTTCCTGACCCCGGGAGTGTGAAAATATCTGATTTTCCTGAAACCGGGAGTGTATAAAAAATCAGAATTTCCTGACCCCGGGAGTGTGAAAAATATCCAATTATCCTGACCCCGGGAGTGTGAAAAATATTCAATTTTCCTGACCCCGGGAGTTTAAAAAAATCTGATTTTCCTGAGCCCGGGAATGTGAAAATATCCGATTTTCCTGACCCCGGGAGTATGAAAATATCAAATTTTCCTGACCCCGGGAGTGTGAAAAATGTGCTTTTCCTAACACCGGGAATGTGAAAAAATTTGGAATTTCCTGACCCCGGGAGTATGAAAAATGCGATTTTCCTGACCCCGGGAGTCTGAAAAATGCGATTTTCCTGACCCCGGGAGTATGAAAATATCCAATTTTCCTGACCCCAGGTGTGTGAAAAAATCCAATTTTCCTGACCATGGGAGTATGAAAAAAATCTGATTTTCCTGACCCCGGGAGTGTGAAAATATCTGATTTTCCTGACCCCGGGAGTGTGAAAAATATCAGAATTTCCTGACCCCGGGAGTGTGAAAAAATGTGATTTTCTTGACCCCGGGAGTGTGAAAAAAATTAAATTCTCCTGACCCCGGGAGTGTGAAAAAATCCAATTTTCCTGACCCCGGGTGTGTGAAAAATGTGATTTTCCTAACACTGGGCGTGTGAAAAAAATCAGAATTTCCTGACCCCGGGAGTGTGAAAAAATGTGATTTTCTTGACCCCGGGAGTGTGAAAAAAATCAGAATCTCCTGACCCCTGGAGTGTGAAAAAATGTGATTTTCTTGACCCCGGGAGTGTGAAAAAAATCCAATTTCCCTGACCCTGGGAGTATGAAAAAAATCTGATTTTCCTGACCCCGGCAGTGTGAAAATATCTGATTTTCCAGACCCCGGGAGTGTGAAAAATATCAGAATTTCCTGACCCCGGGAGTGTGAAAAAAATTAAATTCTCCTGACCCCGGGAGTGTGAAAAAATCCAATTTTCCTGAAACCGGGTGTGTGAAAAATGTGATTTTCCTAACACTGGGTGTGTGAAAAAATCAGAATTTCCTGACCCCGGGAGTGTGAAAAAATGTGATTTTCTTGTCCCCGGGAGTGTGAAAAAAACCCAATTTTCCTGACCCCGGGAGAGTGAAAAATGTGATTTTCCTAACACCGGGAATGTAAAAAAATTGGATTTTCCTGACCACGGGAGTATGAAAAATACGATTTTCCTGACCCTGGGAGTATGAAAAAAATCTGATTTTCCTGACCCCGGGAGTGTGAAAATATCTGATTTTCCTGACCCCGGGAGTGTGAAAAATATCAGAATTTCCTGACCCCGGGAGTGTGAAAAAATGTGATTTTCTTGACCCCGGGAGTGTGAAAAAAATTAAATTCTCCTGACCCCGGGAGTGTGAAAAAATCCAATTTTCCTGACCCCGGGTGTGTGAAAAATGTGATTTTCCTAACACTGGGCGTGTGAAAAAAATCAGAATTTCCTGACACCGGGAGTGTGAAAAAAATGTGATTTTCTTGACCCCGGGAGTATGAAAAAAATCCTATTTTCCTGACCCCGGGAGTGTGAAAAAAATCCGATTTTCCTGACCCCGGGAGTTTAAAAAAATCTGATTTTCCTGACCCCGGGAGTGTGAAAATATCCGATTTTCCTGACCCCGGGAGTATGAAAATATCCAATTTTCCTGACCCCGGGAGAGTGAAAAATGTCATTTTCCTAACACCGGGAGTGTGAAAAAAATCAGAATTTCCTGACCCCGGGAGTGTGAAAAAATGTGATTTTCTTGACCCCGGGAGTGTGAAAAAATCAGAATCTCCTGACCCCGGGAGTGTGAAAAAATGTGATTTTCTTGACCCCGGGAGTGTGAAAAAACCCAATTTTCCTGACCCCGGGAGTGTGAAAAATGTGATTTTCCTAAAACCGGGAATGTGAAAAAATTTGGATTTTCCTGACCCCGGGAGTATGAAAAATACGATTTTCCTGACCCCGGGAGTCTGAAAAATGTGATTTTCCTGACCCCGGGAGTATGAAAAAATCCTACTTTCCTGAGCCCGGGAGTGTGAAAAAAATCAGAATCTCCTGACCCCGGGAGTTTAAAAAAGTCTGATTTTCCTGACCCCGGGAGTGTGAAAATATCTGATTTTCCTGACCCCGGGATTGTGAAAAAAATCAGAATTTCCTGACCCCAGGAGTGTGAAAAATATCCAATTTTCCTGACCCCGGTAGTGTGAAAATATCCAATTTTCCTGACCCCGGGAGTATGAAAATATCCAATTTTCCTGACCCCGGGAGTGTGAAAAATATGATTTTCCTAACACTGGGAGTGTGAAAAAAATCAGAATTTCCTGACCCCGGGAGTGTGAAAAAATGTGATTTTCCTGACCCCGGGAGTATGAAAAATACGATTTTCCTGACCCCGGGAGTCTGAAAAATGTGATTTTCCTGACCCCAGGAGTATGAAAAAAATCCTATTTTCCTGAGCCCAGGAGTGTGAAAAAAATCAGAATCTCCTGACCCTGGGAGTTTAAAAAAATCTGATTTTCCTCAGCCCGGGAGTGTGAAAAAAATCAGAATTTCCTGACCCCGGGAGTGTGAAAAATATCCAATTTTCCTGACCCCGGGAGTGTGAAAAATATTCAATTTTCCTGACCCCGGGTGTTTAAAAAAATCTGATTTTCCTGACCCCGGGAGTGTGAAAATATCCGATTTTCCTGACCCCGGGAGTATGAAAATATCCAATTTTCCTGACCCCGGGAGTATGAAAATATCCAATTTTCCTGACCCCGGGAGTGTGAAAAAAATACAATTTTCCTGACCCTGGCAGTATGAAAAAAATCTGATTTTCCTGACCCCGGGAGTGTGAAAATATCTGATTTTCCTGACCCCGGGAGTGTGAAAAAAATCAGAATTTCCTGACCCCAGCAGTGTGAAAAATATCAAATTTTCCTGACCCCGGGAGTGTGAAAAAAATCCAATTTTCCTGACCCCGGGAGTTTAAAAAAATCTGATTTTCCTGACCCCGGGAGTGTGAAAATATCCGATTTTCCTGACCCCGGGAGTATGAAAATATCCAATTTTCCTGACCCCGGGAGGGTGAAAAATGTCATTTTCCTAACACCGGGAGTGTGACAAAAATCAGAATTTCCTGACCCCGGGAGTGTGAAAAATGTGATTTTCCTAAAACCGGGAATGTGAAAAAATTTGGATTTTCCTGACCCCGGGAGTATGAAAAATACGATTTTCCTGACCCCGGGAGTCTGAAAAATGTGATTTTCCTGACCCCGGGAGTATGAAAAAAATCCTACTTTCCTGAGCCCGGGATTGTGAAAAAAATCAGAATCTCCTGACCCCGGGAGTTTAAAAAAGTCTGATTTTCCTGACCCCGGGAGTGTGAAAATATCTGATTTTCCTGACCCCGGGAGTGTGAAAAAAATCAGAATTTCCTGACCCCAGGAGTGTGAAAAATATCCAATTTTCCTGACCCCGGGAGTGTGAAAATATCCAATTTTCCTGACCCCGGGAGTATGAAAATATCCAATTTTCCTGACCCCGGGAGTGTGAAAAATGTGATTTTCCTAACATCGGGAGTGTGAAAAAATTTGGATTTTCCTGACCCCGGGAGTATGAAAAATACGATTTTCCTGACCCCGGGAGTCTGAAAAATGTGATTTTCCTGACCCCAGGAGTATGAAAAAAATCCTATTTTCCTGAGCCCAGGAGTGTGAAAAAAATCAGAATCTCCTGACCCCGGGAGTTTAAAAAAATCTGATTTTCCTCAGCCCGGGAGTGTGAAAAAAATCAGAATTTCCTGACCCCGGGAGTGTGAAAAATATCCAATTTTCCTGACCCCGGGAGTGTGAAAAATATTCAATTTTCCTGACCCTGGGTGTTTAAAAAAATCTGATTTTCCTGACCCCGGGAGTGTGAAAATATCCGATTTTCCTGACCCCGGGAGTATGAAAATATCCAATTTTCCTGACCCCGGGAGTGTGAAAAATGTGCTTTACCTAACACCGGGAATGTGAAAAAATTTGGAATTTCCTGACCCCGGGAGTATGAAAAATGCGATTTTCCTGACCCCGGGAGTCTAAAAAATGCGATTTTCCTGACCCCGGGAGTATGAAAATATCCAATTTTCCTGACCCCGGGAGTGTGAAAAAAATCCAATTTTCCTGACCCTGGGAGTATGAAAAAAATCTGATTTTCCTGACCCCGGCAGTGTGAAAATATCTGATTTTCCAGACCCCGGGAGTGTGAAAAATATCAGAATTTCCTGACCCCGGGAGTGTGAAAAAAATTAAATTCTCCTGACCCCGGGAGTGTGAAAAAATCCAATTTTCCTGAAACCGGGTGTGTGAAAAATGTGATTTTCCTAACACTGGGTGTGTGAAAAAATCAGAATTTCCTGACCCCGGGAGTGTGAAAAAATGTGATTTTCTTGTCCCCGGGAGTGTGAAAAAAACCCAATTTTCCTGACCCCGGGAGAGTGAAAAATGTGATTTTCCTAACACCGGGAATGTAAAAAAATTGGATTTTCCTGACCACGGGAGTATGAAAAATACGATTTTCCTGACCCTGGGAGTATGAAAAAAATCTGATTTTCCTGACCCCGGGAGTGTGAAAATATCTGATTTTCCTGACCCCGGGAGTGTGAAAAATATCAGAATTTCCTGACCCCGGGAGTGTGAAAAAATGTGATTTTCTTGACCCCGGGAGTGTGAAAAAAATTAAATTCTCCTGACCCCGGGAGTGTGAAAAAATCCAATTTTCCTGACCCCGGGTGTGTGAAAAATGTGATTTTCCTAACACTGGGCGTGTGAAAAAAATCAGAATTTCCTGACACCGGGAGTGTGAAAAAAATGTGATTTTCTTGACCCCGGGAGTATGAAAAAAATCCTATTTTCCTGACCCCGGGAGTGTGAAAAAAATCCGATTTTCCTGACCCCGGGAGTTTAAAAAAATCTGATTTTCCTGACCCCGGGAGTGTGAAAATATCCGATTTTCCTGACCCCGGGAGTATGAAAATATCCAATTTTCCTGACCCCGGGAGAGTGAAAAATGTCATTTTCCTAACACCGGGAGTGTGAAAAAAATCAGAATTTCCTGACCCCGGGAGTGTGAAAAAATGTGATTTTCTTGACCCCGGGAGTGTGAAAAAATCAGAATCTCCTGACCCCGGGAGTGTGAAAAAATGTGATTTTCTTGACCCCGGGAGTGTGAAAAAACCCAATTTTCCTGACCCCGGGAGTGTGAAAAATGTGATTTTCCTAAAACCGGGAATGTGAAAAAATTTGGATTTTCCTGACCCCGGGAGTATGAAAAATACGATTTTCCTGACCCCGGGAGTCTGAAAAATGTGATTTTCCTGACCCCGGGAGTATGAAAAAAATCCTACTTTCCTGAGCCCGGGAGTGTGAAAAAAATCAGAATCTCCTGACCCCGGGAGTTTAAAAAAGTCTGATTTTCCTGACCCCGGGAGTGTGAAAATATCTGATTTTCCTGACCCCGGGATTGTGAAAAAAATCAGAATTTCCTGACCCCAGGAGTGTGAAAAATATCCAATTTTCCTGACCCCGGTAGTGTGAAAATATCCAATTTTCCTGACCCCGGGAGTATGAAAATATCCAATTTTCCTGACCCCGGGAGTGTGAAAAATATGATTTTCCTAACACTGGGAGTGTGAAAAAAATCAGAATTTCCTGACCCCGGGAGTGTGAAAAAATGTGATTTTCCTGACCCCGGGAGTATGAAAAATACGATTTTCCTGACCCCGGGAGTCTGAAAAATGTGATTTTCCTGACCCCAGGAGTATGAAAAAAATCCTATTTTCCTGAGCCCAGGAGTGTGAAAAAAATCAGAATCTCCTGACCCTGGGAGTTTAAAAAAATCTGATTTTCCTCAGCCCGGGAGTGTGAAAAAAATCAGAATTTCCTGACCCCGGGAGTGTGAAAAATATCCAATTTTCCTGACCCCGGGAGTGTGAAAAATATTCAATTTTCCTGACCCCGGGTGTTTAAAAAAATCTGATTTTCCTGACCCCGGGAGTGTGAAAATATCCGATTTTCCTGACCCCGGGAGTATGAAAATATCCAATTTTCCTGACCCCGGGAGTATGAAAATATCCAATTTTCCTGACCCCGGGAGTGTGAAAAAAATACAATTTTCCTGACCCTGGCAGTATGAAAAAAATCTGATTTTCCTGACCCCGGGAGTGTGAAAATATCTGATTTTCCTGACCCCGGGAGTGTGAAAAAAATCAGAATTTCCTGACCCCAGCAGTGTGAAAAATATCAAATTTTCCTGACCCCGGGAGTGTGAAAAAAATCCAATTTTCCTGACCCCGGGAGTTTAAAAAAATCTGATTTTCCTGACCCCGGGAGTGTGAAAATATCCGATTTTCCTGACCCCGGGAGTATGAAAATATCCAATTTTCCTGACCCCGGGAGAGTGAAAAATGTCATTTTCCTAACACCGGGAGTGTGACAAAAATCAGAATTTCCTGACCCCGGGAGTGTGAAAAATGTGATTTTCCTAAAACCGGGAATGTGAAAAAATTTGGATTTTCCTGACCCCGGGAGTATGAAAAATACGATTTTCCTGACCCCGGGAGTCTGAAAAATGTGATTTTCCTGACCCCGGGAGTATGAAAAAAATCCTACTTTCCTGAGCCCGGGATTGTGAAAAAAATCAGAATCTCCTGACCCCGGGAGTTTAAAAAAGTCTGATTTTCCTGACCCCGGGAGTGTGAAAATATCTGATTTTCCTGACCCCGGGAGTGTGAAAAAAATCAGAATTTCCTGACCCCAGGAGTGTGAAAAATATCCAATTTTCCTGACCCCGGGAGTGTGAAAATATCCAATTTTCCTGACCCCGGGAGTATGAAAATATCCAATTTTCCTGACCCCGGGAGTGTGAAAAATGTGATTTTCCTAACACCGGGAGTGTGAAAAAATTTGGATTTTCCTGACCCCGGGAGTATGAAAAATACGATTTTCCTGACCCCGGGAGTCTGAAAAATGTGATTTTCCTGACCCCAGGAGTATGAAAAAAATCCTATTTTCCTGAGCCCAGGAGTGTGAAAAAAATCAGAATCTCCTGACCCCGGGAGTTTAAAAAAATCTGATTTTCCTCAGCCCGGGAGTGTGAAAAAAATCAGAATTTCCTGACCCCGGGAGTGTGAAAAATATCCAATTTTCCTGACCCCGGGAGTGTGAAAAATATTCAATTTTCCTGACCCCGGGTGTTTAAAAAAATCTGATTTTCCTGACCCCGGGAGTGTGAAAATATCCGATTTTCCTGACCCCGGGAGTATGAAAATATCCAATTTTCCTGACCCCGGGAGTGTGAAAAATGTGCTTTACCTAACACCGGGAATGTGAAAAAATTTGGAATTTCCTGACCCCGGGAGTATGAAAAATGCGATTTTCCTGACCCCGGGAGTCTAAAAAATGCGATTTTCCTGACCCCGGGAGTATGAAAATATCCAATTTTCCTGACCCCGGGAGTGTGAAAAAAATCCAATTTTCCTGACCCTGGGAGTATGAAAAAAATCTGATTTTCCTGACCCCGGCAGTGTGAAAATATCTGATTTTCCTGACCCCGGGAGTGTGAAAAATATCAGAATTTCCAGACCCCGGGAGTGTGAAAAAATGTGATTTTCTTGACCCCGGGAGTGTGAAAAAAATGAAATTCTCCTGACCCCAGGAGTGTGAAAAATGTGATTTTCCTAACACCGGGAATGTGAAAAAATTTGGATTTTCCTGACCACGGGAGTATGAAAAATACGATTTTCCAGACCCCGAGAGTATGAAAAAAATCCTATTTTCCTGACCCCCGGGAGTTTAAAAAAATCTGATTTTCCTGACCCCGGGAGTGTGAAAATATCTGATTTTCCTGACCCCGGGAGTGTGAAAAAAAATCAGAATTTCCTGACCCCAGCAGTGTGAAAAATATCCAATTTTCCTGACCCCGGGAGTGTGAAAAAAATCCAATTTTCCTGACCCCGGGAGTTTAAAAAAATCTGATTTTCCTGACCCCGGGAGTGTGAAAATATCCGATTTTCCTGAACCCGGGAGTATGAAAATATCCAATTTTCCTGACCCCAGGAGAGTGAAAAATGTGATTTTCCTAACACCGGGAGTGTGAAAAAAAATCAGAATTTCCTGACCCCGGGAGTGTGAAAAAATGTGATTTTCTTAACCCCGGGAGTGTGAAAAAAATCAGAATCTCCTGACCCCGGGAGTGTGAAAAAATGTGATTTTCTTGACCCCGGGAGTGTGAAAAAAACCCAAGTTTCCTGACCCCGGGAGTGTGAAAAATGTGATTTTCCTAAAACCGGGAATGTGAAAAAATTTGGATTTTCCTGACCCCGGGAGTATGAAAAATACGATTTTCCTGACCCCGGGAGTCTGAAAAATGTGATTTTCCTGACCCCGGGAATATGAACAAAATCCTATTTTCCTGAGCCCGGGAGTGTGAAAAAAATCAGAATCTCCTGACCCCGGGAGTTTAAAAAAATCTGATTTTCCTGACCACGGGAGTGTGAAAATATCTGATTTTCCTGAAACCGGGAGTGTGAAAAAAATCAGAATTTCCTGACCCCGGGAGTGTGAAAAATATCCAATTATCCTGACCCCGGGAGTGTGAAAAATATTCAATTTTCCTGACCCCGGGAGTTTAAAAAAATCTGATTTTCCTGAGCCCGGGAATGTGAAAATATCCGATTTTCCTGACCCCGGGAGTATGAAAATATCAAATTTTCCTGACCCCGGGAGTGTGAAAAATGTGCTTTTCCTAACACCGGGAATGTGAAAAAATTTGGAATTTCCTGACCCCGGGAGTATGAAAAATGCGATTTTCCTGACCCCGGGAGTCTGAAAAATGCGATTTTCCTGACCCCGGGAGTATGAAAATATCCAATTTTCCTGACCCCAGGAGTGTGAAAAAATCCAATTTTCCTGACCATGGGAGTATGAAAAAAATCTGATTTTCCTGACCCCGGGAGTGTGAAAATATCTGATTTTCCTGACCCCGGGAGTGTGAAAAATATCAGAATTTCCTGACCCCGGGAGTGTGAAAAAATGTGATTTTCTTGACCCCGGGAGTGTGAAAAAAATCCAGTTTCCCTGACCCTGGGAGTATGAAAAAAATCTGATTTTCCTGACCCTGGCAGTGTGAAAATATCTGATTTTCCAGACCCCGGGAGTGTGAAAAATATCAGAATTTCCTGACCCCGGGAGTGTGAAAAAAATTAAATTCTCCTGACCCCGGGAGTGTGAAAAAATCCAATTTTCCTGACCCCGGGTGTGTGAAAAATGTGATTTTCCTAACACTGGGCGTGTGAAAAAAATCAGAATTTCCTGACCCCGGGAGTGTGAAAAAATGTGATTTTCTTGACCCCGGGAGTGTGAAAAAAATCAGAATCTCCTGACCCCTGGAGTGTGAAAAAATGTGATTTTCTTGACCCCGGGAGTGTGAAAAAAATCCAGTTTCCCTGACCCTGGGAGTATGAAAAAAATCTGATTTTCCTGACCCTGGCAGTGTGAAAATATCTGATTTTCCAGACCCCGGGAGTGTGAAAAATATCAGAATTTCCTGACCCCGGGAGTGTGAAAAAAATTAAATTCTCCTGACCCCGGGAGTGTGAAAAAATCCAATTTTCCTGAAACCGGGTGTGTGAAAAATGTAATTTTCCTAACACTGGGTGTGTGAAAAAATCAGAATTTCCTGACCCCAGGAGTGTGAAAAAATGTGATTTTCTTGACCCCGGGAGTGTGAAAAAAACCCAATTTTCCTGACCCCGGGAGTGTGAAAAATGTGATTTTCCTAACACCGGGAATGTGAAAAAAATTGGATTTTCCTGACCACGGGAGTATGAAAAATACGATTTTCCTGACCCTGGGAGTCTGAAAAATGTGATTTTCCTGACCCCAGGAGTATGAAAATATCTGATTTTCCTGACCCCGGGAGTGTGAAAAATATCAGAATTTCCTGACCCCGGGAGTGTGAAAAAATGTGATTTTCTTGACCCCGGGAGTGTGAAAAAAATCCAGTTTCCCTGACCCTGGGAGTATGAAAAAAATCTGATTTTCCTGACCCTGGCAGTGTGAAAATATCTGATTTTCCAGACCCCGGGAGTGTGAAAAATATCAGAATTTCCTGACCCCGGGAGTGTGAAAAAAATTAAATTCTCCTGACCCCGGGAGTGTGAAAAAATCCAATTTTCCTGACCCCGGGTGTGTGAAAAATGTGATTTTCCTAACACTGGGCGTGTGAAAAAAATCAGAATTTCCTGACCCCGGGAGTGTGAAAAAATGTGATTTTCTTGACCCCGGGAGTGTGAAAAAAATCAGAATCTCCTGACCCCTGGAGTGTGAAAAAATGTGATTTTCTTGACCCCGGGAGTGTGAAAAAAATCCAGTTTCCCTGACCCTGGGAGTATGAAAAAAATCTGATTTTCCTGACCCTGGCAGTGTGAAAATATCTGATTTTCCAGACCCCGGGAGTGTGAAAAATATCAGAATTTCCTGACCCCGGGAGTGTGAAAAAAATTAAATTCTCCTGACCCCGGGAGTGTGAAAAAATCCAATTTTCCTGAAACCGGGTGTGTGAAAAATGTAATTTTCCTAACACTGGGTGTGTGAAAAAATCAGAATTTCCTGACCCCAGGAGTGTGAAAAAATGTGATTTTCTTGACCCCGGGAGTGTGAAAAAAACCCAATTTTCCTGACCCCGGGAGTGTGAAAAATGTGATTTTCCTAACACCGGGAATGTGAAAAAAATTGGATTTTCCTGACCACGGGAGTATGAAAAATACGATTTTCCTGACCCTGGGAGTCTGAAAAATGTGATTTTCCTGACCCCAGGAGTATGAAAAAAATCCTATTTTCCTGAGCCCAGGAGTGTGAAAAAAATCAGAATCTCCTGACCCCGGGAGTTTAAAAAAATCTGATTTTCCTCAGCCCGGGAGTGTGAAAAATATGCTTTACCTAACACCGGGAATGTGAAAAAATTTGGAATTTCCTGACCCCGGGAGTATGAAAAATGCGATTTTCCTGACCCCGGGAGTCTAAAAAATGCGATTTTCCTGACCCCGGGAGTATGAAAATATCCAATTTTCCTGACCCCGGGAGTGTGAAAAAAATCCAATTTTCCTGACGCTGGGAGTATGAAAAAAATCTGATTTTCCTGACCCCGGCAGTGTGAAAATATCTGATTTTCCTGACCCCGGGAGTGTGAAAAATATCAGAATTTCCAGACCCCGGGAGTGTGAAAAAATGTGATTTTCTTGACCCCGGGAGTGTGAAAAAAATTAAATTCTCCTGACCCCGGGAGTGTGAAAAATGTGATTTTCCTAACACCGGGAATGTGACAAAATTTGGATTTTCCTGACCACGGGAGTATGAAAAATACGATTTTCCTGACCCCGAGAGTATGAAAAAAATCCTATTTTCCTGACCCCGGGAGTTTAAAAAAATCTGATTTTCCTGACCCCGGGAGTGTGAAAATATCTGATTTTCCTCACCCCGGGAGTGTGAAAAAAATCAGAATTTCCTGACCCCAGCAGTGTGAAAAATATCCAATTTTCCTGACCCCGGGAGTGTGAAAAAAATCCAATTTTCCTGACCCCGGGAGTTTAAAAAAATCTGATTTTCCTGACCCCGGGAGTGTGAAAATATCCGATTTTCCTGAACCCTGGAGTATGAAAATATCCAATTTTCCTGACCCCGGGAGAGTGAAAAATGTGATTTTCCTAACACCGGGAGTGTGAAAAAAAATCAGAATTTCCTGACCCCGGGAGTGTGAAAAAATGTGATTTTCTTAACCCCGGGAGTGTGAAAAAAATCAGAATCTCCTGACCCCGGGAGTGTGAAAAAATGTGATTTTCTTGACCCCGGGATTGTGAAAAAAACCCAATTTTCCTGACCCCGGGAGTGTGAAAAATGTGATTTTCCTAAAACTGGGAATGTGAAAAAATTTGGATTTTCCTGACCCCGGGAGTATGAAAAATACGATTTTCCTGACCCCGGGAGTCTGAAAAATGTGATTTTCCTGACCCCGGGAATATGAACAAAATCCTATTTTCCTGAGCCCGGGAGTGTGAAAAAAATCAGAATCTCCTGACCCCGGGAGTTTAAAAAAATCTGATTTTCCTGACCCCGGGAGTGTGAAAATATCTGATTTTCCTGAAACCGGGAGTGTGAAAAAAATCAGAATTTCCTGACCCCGGGAGTGTGAAAAATATCCAATTATCCTGACCCCGGGAGTGTGAAAAATATTCAATTTTCCTGACCCCGGGAGTTTAAAAAAATCTGATTTTCCTGAGCCCGGGAATGTGAAAATATCCGATTTTCCTGACCCCGGGAGTATGAAAATATCAAATTTTCCTGACCCCGGGAGTGTGAAAAATGTGCTTTTCCTAACACCGGGAATGTGAAAAAATTTGGAATTTCCTGACCCCGGGAGTATGAAAAATGCGATTTTCCTGACCCCGGGAGTCTGAAAAATGCGATTTTCTTGACCCCGGGAGTATGAAAATATCCAATTTTCCTGACCCCAGGAGTGTGAAAAAAATCCAATTTTCCTGACCATGGGAGTATGAAAAAAATCTGATTTTCCTGACCCCGGGAGTGTGAAAATATCTGATTTTCCTGACCCCGGGAGTGTGAAAAATATCAGAATTTCCTGACCCCGGGAGTGTGAAAAAATGTGATTTTCTTGACCCCGGGAGTGTGAAAAAAATTAAATTCTCCTGACCCCGGGAGTGTGAAAAAATCCAATTTTCCTGACCCCGGGTGTGTGAAAAATGTGATTTTCCTAACACAGGGCGTGTGAAAAAAAATCAGAATTTCCTGACCCCGGGAGTGTGAAAAAATGTCATTTTCTTGACCCCGGGAGTGTGAAAAAAATCAGAATCTCCTGACCCCTGGAGTGTGAAAAAATGTGATTTTCTTGACCCCGGGAGTGTGAAAAAAATCCAGTTTCCCTGACCCTGGGAGTATGAAAAAAATCTGATTTTCCTGACCCTGGCAGTGTGAAAATATCTGATTTTCCAGACCCCGGGAGTGTGAAAAATATCAGAATTTCCTGACCCCGGGAGTGTGAAAAAAATTAAATTCTCCTGACCCCGGGAGTGTGAAAAAATCCAATTTTCCTGAAACCGGGTGTGTGAAAAATGTAATTTTCCTAACACTGGGTGTGTGAAAAAATCAGAATTTCCTGACCCCAGGAGTGTGAAAAAATGTGATTTTCTTGACCCCGGGAGTGTGAAAAAAACCCAATTTTCCTGACCCCGGGAGTGTGAAAAATGTGATTTTCCTAACACCGGGAATGTGAAAAAAATTGGATTTTCCTGACCACGGGAGTATGAAAAATACGATTTTCCTGACCCTGGGAGTCTGAAAAATGTGATTTTCCTGACCCCAGGAGTATGAAAAAAATCCTATTTTCCTGAGCCCAGGAGTGTGAAAAAAATCAGAATCTCCTGACCCCGGGAGTTTAAAAAAATCTGATTTTCCTCAGCCCGGGAGTGTGAAAAAAATCAGAATTTCCTGACCCCGGGAGTGTGAAAAATATCCAATTTTCCTGACCCCGGAAGTGTGAAAAATATTCAATTTTCCTGACCCCGGGTGTTTAAAAAAATCTGATTTTCCTGACCCCGGGAGTGTGAAAATATCCGATTTTCCTGACCCCGGGAGTATGAAAATATCCAATTTTCCTGACCCCGGGAGTGTGAAAAATGTGCTTTACCTAACACCGGGAATGTGAAAAAATTTGGAATTTCCTGACCCCGGGAGTATGAAAAATGCGATTTTCCTGTCCCCGGGAGTATGAAAATATCCAATTTTCCTGACCCCGGGAGTGTGAAAAAAATCCAATTTTCCTGACCCTGGGAGTATGAAAAAAATCTGATTTTCCTGACCCCGGCAGTGTGAAAATATCTGATTTTCCTGACCCCAGGAGTGTGAAAAATATCAGAATTTCCAGACCCCGGGAGTGTGAAAAAATGTGATTTTCTTGACCCCGGGAGTGTGAAAAATGTGATTTTCCTAACACCGGGAATGTGACAAAATTTGGATTTTCCTGACCACGGGAGTATGAAAAATACGATTTTCCTGACCCCGAGAGTATGAAAAAAATCCTATTTTCCTGACCCCGGGAGTTTAAAAAAATCTGATTTTCCTGACCCCGGGAGTGTGAAAATATCTGATTTTCCTGACCCCGGGAGTGTGAAAAAAATCAGAATTTCCTGACCCCAGCAGTGTGAAAAATATCCAATTTTCCTGACCCCGGGAGTGTGAAAAAAATCCAATTTTCCTGACCCCGGGAGTTTAAAAAAATCTGATTTTCCTGACCCCGGGAGTGTGAAAATATCCGATTTTCCTGAACCCTGGAGTATGAAAATATCCAATTTTCCTGACCCCGGGAGAGTGAAAAATGTGATTTTCCTAACACCGGGAGTGTGAAAAAAATCAGAATTTCCTGACCCCGGGAGTGTGAAAAAATGTGATTTTCTTAACCCCGGGAGTGTGAAAAAAATCAGAATCTCCTGACCCCGGGAGTGTGAAAAAATGTGATTTTCTTGACCCCGGGAGTGTGAAAAAAACCCAATTTTCCTGACCCCGGGAGTGTGAAAAATGTGATTTTCCTAAAACCGGGAATGTGAAAAAATTTGGATTTTCCTGACCCCGGGAGTATGAAAAATACGATTTTCCTGACCCCGGGAGTCTGAAAAATGTGATTTTCCTGACCCCGGGAATATGAACAAAATCCTATTTTCCTGAGCGTGAAAAAAATCAGAATCTCCTGACCCCGGGAGTTTAAAAAAATCTGATTTTCCTGAAACCGGGAGTGTGAAAAAAATCAGAATTTCCTGACCCCGGGAGTGTGAAAAATATCCAATTATCCTGACCTCGGGAGTGTGAAAAATATTCAATTTTCCTGACCCCGGGAGTTTAAAAAAATCTGATTTTCCTGAGCCCGGGAATGTGAAAATATCCGATTTTCCTGACCCCGGGAGTATGAAAATATCAAATTTTCCTGACCCCGGGAGTGTGAAAAATGTGCTTTTCCTAACACCGGGAATGTGAAAAAATTTGGAATTTCCTGACCCCGGGAGTATGAAAAATGCGATTTTCCTGACCCCGGGAGTCTGAAAAATGCGATTTTCCTGACCCCGGGAGTATGAAAATATCCAATTTTCCTGACCCCAGGAGTGTGAAAAAAATCCAATTTTCCTAACCATGGGAGTATGAAAAAAATCTGATTTTCCTGACCCCGGGAGTGTGAAAATATCTGATTTTCCTGACCCCGGGAGTGTGAAAAATATCAGAATTTCCTGACCCCGGGAGTGTGAAAAAATGTGATTTTCTTGACCCCGGGAGTGTGAAAAAAATTAAATTCTCCTGACCCCGGGAGTGTGAAAAAATCCAATTTTCCTGACCCCGGGTGTGTGAAAAATGTGATTTTCCTAACACTGGGCGTGTGAAAAAAATCAGAATTTCCTGACCCCGGGAGTGTGAAAAATGTGATTTTCTTGACCCCGGGAGTGTGAAAAAAATCAGAATCTCCTGACCCCTGGAGTGTGAAAAAATGTGATTTTCTTGACCCCTGGAGTGTGAAAAAAATCCAGTTTCCCTGACCCTGGGAGTATGAAAAAAATCTGATTTTCCTGACACTGGCAGTGTGAAAATATCTGATTTTCCAGACCCCGGGAGTGTGAAAAATATCAGAATTTCCTGACCCCGGGAGTGTGAAAAAAATTAAATTCTCCTGACCCCGGGAGTGTGAAAAAATCCAATTTTCCTGAAACCGGGTGTGTGAAAAATGTGATTTTCCTAACACTGGGTGTGTGAAAAAATCAGAATTTCCTGACCCCAGGAGTGTGAAAAAATGTGATTTTCTTGACCCCGGGAGTGTGAAAAAAACCCAATTTTCCTGACCCCGGGAGTATGAAAAATGTGATTTTCCTAACACCGGGAATGTGAAAAAAATTGGATTTTCCTGACCACGGGAGTATGAAAAATACGATTTTCCTGACCCTGGGAGTCTGAAAAATGTGATTTTCCTGACCCCAGGAGTATGAAAAAAATCCTATTTTCCTGAGCCCAGGAGTGTGAAAAAAATCAGAATCTCATGACCCCGGGAGTTTAAAAAAATCTGATTTTCCTCAGCCCGGGAGTGTGAAAAAAATCAGAATTTCCTGACCCCGGGAGTGTGAAAAATATCCAATTTTCCTGACCCCGGGAGTGTGAAAAATATTCAATTTTCCTGACCCCGGGTGTTTAAAAAAATCTGATTTTCCTGACCCCGGGAGTGTGAAAATATCCGATTTTCCTGACCCCGGGAGTATGAAAATATCCAATTTTCCTGACCCCGGGAGTGTGAAAAATGTGCTTTACCTAACACCGGGAATGTGAAAAAATTTGGAATTTCCTGACCCCGGGAGTATGAAAAATGCGATTTTCCTGACCCCGGGAGTCTAAAAAATGCGATTTTCCTGACCCCGGGAGTATGAAAATATCCAATTTTCCTGACCCCGGGAGTGTGAAAAAAATCCAATTTTCCTGACCCTGGGAGTATGAAAAAAATCTGATTTTCCTGACCCCGGCAGTGTGAAAATATCTGATTTTCCTGACCCCGGGAGTGTGAAAAATATCAGAATTTCCAGACCCCGGGAGTGTGAAAAAATGTGATTTTCTTGACCCCGGGAGTGTGAAAAAAAGTAAATTCTCCTGACCCCGGGAGTGTGAAAAATGTGATTTTCCTAACACCGGGAATGTGAAAAAATTTGGATTTTCCTGACCACGGGAGTCTGAAAAATACGATTTTCCTGACCCCGAGAGTATGAAAAAAATCCTATTTTCCTGACCCAGGGAGTTTAAAAAAATCTGATTTTCCTGACCCCGGGAGTGTGAAAATATCTGATTTTCCTGACCCCGGGAGTGTGAAAAAAATCAGAACTTCCTGACCCCAGCAGTGTGAAAAATATCCAATTTTCCTGACCCCGGGAGTGTGAAAAAAATCGAATTTTCCTGACCCCGGGAGTTTAAAAAAATCTGATTTTCCTGACCCCGGGAGTGTGAAAATATCCGATTTTCCTGAACCCGGGAGTATGAAAATATCCAATTTTCCTGACCCCGGGAGAGTGAAAAATGTGATTTTCCTAACACCGGGAGTGTGAAAAAAAATCAGAATTTCCTGACCCCGGGAGTGTGAAAAAATGTGATTTTCTTAACCCCGGGAGTGTGAAAAAAATCAGAATCTCCTGACCCCGGGAGTGTGAAAAAATGTGATTTTCTTGACCCCGGGAGTGTGAAAAAAACCCAATTTTCCTGACCCCGGGAGTGTGAAAAATGTGATTTTCCTAAAACCAGGAATGTGAAAAAATTTGGATTTTCCTGACCCCGGGAGTATGAAAAATACGATTTTCCTGACCCCGGGAGTCTGAAAAATGTGATTTTCCTGACCCCGGGAATATGAACAAAATCCTATTTTCCTGAGCCCGGGAGTGTGAAAAAAATCAGAATCTCCTGACCCCGGGAGTTTAAAAAAATCTGATTTTCCTGACCCCGGGAGTGTGAAAATATCTGATTTTCCTGACCCCGGGAGTGTGAAAAAAATCAGAATTTCCTGACCCCGGGAGTGTGAAAAATATCCAATTATCCTGACCCCGGGAGTGTGAAAAATATTCAATTTTCCTGACCCCGGGAGTTTAAAAAAATCTGATTTTCCTGAGCCCGGGAATGTGAAAATATCCGATTTTCCTGACCCCGGGAGTATGAAAATATCAAATTTTCCTGACCCCGGGAGTGTGAAAAATGAGCTTTTCCTAACACCGGGAATGTGAAAAAATTTGGAATTTCCTGACCCTGGGAGTATGAAAAATGCGATTTTCCTGACCCTGGGAGTCTGAAAAATGCGATTTTCCTGACCCCGGGAGTATGAAAATATCCAATTTTCCTGACCCCAGGAGTGTGAAAAAAATCCAATTTTCCTGACCCTGGGAGTATGAAAAAAATCTGATTTTCCTGACCCCGGGAGTGTGAAAATATCTGATTTTCATGACCCCGGGAGTGTGAAAAATATCAGAATTTCCTGACCCCGGGAGTGTGAAAAAATGTGATTTTCTTGACCCCGGGAGTGTGAAAAAAATTAAATTCTCCTGACCCCGGGAGTGTGAAAAAATCCAATTTTCCTGACCCCGGGTGTGTGAAAAATGTGATTTTCCTAACACTGGGCGTGTGAAAAAAATGAGAATTTCCTGACCCCGGGAGTGTGAAAAAATGTGATTTTCTTGACCCCGGGAGTGTGAAAAAAATCAGAATCTCCTGACCCCTGGAGTGTGAAAAAATGTGATTTTCTTGACCCCGGGAGTGTGAAAAAAATCCAATTTCCCTGACCCTGGGAGTATGAAAAAAATCTGATTTTCCTGACCCTGGCAGTGTGAAAATATCTGATTTTCCAGACCCCGGGAGTGTGAAAAATATCAGAATTTCCTGACCCCGGGAGTGTGAAAAAAATTAAATTCTCCTGACCCCGGGAGTGTGAAAAAATCCAATTTTCCTGAAACCGGGTGTGTGAAAAATGTGATTTTCCTAACACTGGGTGTGTGAAAAAATCAGAATTTCCTGACCCCGGGAGTGTGAAAAAATGTGATTTTCTTGACCCCGGGAGTGTGAAAAAAACCCAATTTTCCTGACCCCGGGAGTGTGAAAAATGTGATTTTCCTAAAACCGGGAATGTGAAAAAATTTGGATTTTCCTGACCCCGGGAGTATGAAAAATACGATTTTCCTGACCCCGGGAGTGTGAAAAATGTGCTTTTCCTAACACCGGGAATGTGAAAAAATTTGGAATTTCCTGACCCCGGGAGTATTAAAAATGCGATTTTCCTGACCCCGGGGGTCTGAAAAATGCGATTTTCCTGACCCCGGGAGTATGAAAAAAATCCTATTTTCCTGAGCCCGGGAGTGTGAAAAAAATCAGAATCTCCTGACCCCGGGAGTTTAAAAAAATCTGATTTTCCTGACCCCGGGAGTGTGAAAATATCTGATTTTCCTGACCCCGGGAGTGTGAAAAACATCAGAATTTCCTGACCACGGGAGTTTAAAAAAATCTGATTTTCCTGACCCCGGGAGTGTGAAAATATCCAATTTTCCTGACCCCGGGAGTGTGAAAAATGTGGTTTTCCTAACACCGGGAATGTGAAAAAAATTGGAATTTCCTGACCCCGGGAGTATGAAAAATGCGATTTTCCTGACCCCGGGAGTCTGAACAATGCGATTTTTCTGACCCCGGGAGTATGAAAATATCCAATTTTCCTGACCCTGGGAGTATGAAAAAAATCTGATTTTCCTGACCCCGGGAGTGTGAAAATATCTGATTTTCCTGACCCCGGGAGTGTGAAAAATATCAGAATTTCCTGACCCCGGGAGTGTGAAAAAATGTGATTTTCTTGACCCCGGGAGTGTGAAAAAAATTAAATTCTCCTGACCCCGGGAGTGTGAAAAAATTCAATTTTCCAGACCCCGGGTGTGTGAAAAATGTGATTTTCCTGACCCCGGGAGTATGAAAAAAATCCTATTTTCCTGAGCCCGGGAGTGTGAAAAAAATCAGAATCTCCTGACCCCGGGAGTTTAAAAAAATCTGATTTTCCTGACCCCGGGAGTGTGAAAATATCTGATTTTCCTGACCCCGGGAGTGTGAAAAAAATCAGAATTTCCTGACCCTGGTAGTGTGAAAAATATCCAATTTGCCTGACCCCGGGAGTGTGAAAAATATCCAATTTTCCTGACCCCGGGAGTATGAAAAAAATCTGATTTTCCTGACCCCGGGAGTGTGAAAACATCTGATTTTCCTGACCCCGGGAGTGTGAAAAAATGTGATTTTCTTGACCCCGGGAGTGTGAAAAAAATTAAATTCTCCTGACCCCGGGAGTGTGAAAAAATCCAATTTTCCTGACCCCGGGTGTGTAAAAAATGTGATCTTCCTAACACCGGGAGTGTGAAAAAAATCAGAATTTCCTGACCCCGGGAGGGTGAAAAAATGTGATTTTCTTGACCCCGGGAGTGTGAAAAAATCAGAATCTCCTGACCCCGGGAGTGTGAAAAACTGTGATTTTCTTGACCCCGGGAGTGTGAAAAAAAACCAATTTTCCTGACCCCGGGAGTGTGAAAAATGTGATTTTCCTAAAACTGGGAATATGAAAAAATTTGGATTTTCCTGACCCCGGGAGTATGAAAAATACGATTTTCCTGACCCCGGGAGTCTGAAAAATGTGATTTTCCTGACCCCGGGAATATGAACAAAATCCTATTTTCCTGAGCCCGGGAGTGTGAAAAAAATCAGAATCTCCTGACCCCGGGAGTTTAAAAAAATCTGATTTTCCTGACCCCGGGAGTGTGAAAATATCTGATTTTCCTGAAACCGGGAGTGTGAAAAAAATCAGAATTTCCTGACCCCGGGAGTGTGAAAAATATCCAATTATCCTGACCCCGCGAGTGTGAAAAATATTCAATTTTCCTGACCCCAGGAGTTTAAAAAAATCTGATTTTCCTGAGCCCGGGAATGTGAAAATATCCGATTTTCCTGACCCCGGGAGTATGAAAATATCAAATTTTCCTGACCCCGGGAGTGTGAAAAATGTGCTTTTCCTAACACCGGGAATGTGAAAAAATTTGGAATTTCCTGACCCCGGGAGTATGAAAAATGCGATTTTCCTGACCCCGGGAGTCTGAAAAATGCGATTTTCCTGACCCCGGGAGTATGAAAATATCCAATTTTCCTGACCCCAGGAGTGTGAAAAAAATCCAATTTTCCTGACCATGGGAGTATGAAAAAAATCTGATTTTCCTGACCCCGGGAGTGTGAAAATATCTGATTTTCCTGACCCCGGGAGTGTGAAAAATATCAGAATTTCCTGACCCCGGGAGTGTGAAAAAATGTGATTTTCTTGACCCCGGGAGTGTGAAAAAAATTAAATTCTCCTGACCCCGGGAGTGTGAAAAAATCCAATTTTCCTGACCCCGGGTGTGTGAAAAATGTGATTTTCCTAACACTGGGCGTGTGAAAAAAAATCAGAATTTCCTGACCCCGGGAGTGTGAAAAAATGTCATTTTCTTGACCCCGGGAGTGTGAAAAAAATCAGAATCTCCTGACCCCTGGAGTGTGAAAAAATGTGATTTTCTTGACCCCGGGAGTGTGAAAAAAATCCAGTTTCCCTGACCCTGGGAGTATGAAAAAAATCTGATTTTCCTGACCCTGGCAGTGTGAAAATATCTGATTTTCCAGACCCCGGGAGTGTGAAAAATATCAGAATTTCCTGACCCCGGGAGTGTGAAAAAAATTAAATTCTCCTGACCCCGGGAGTGTGAAAAAATCCAATTTTCCTGAAACCGGGTGTGTGAAAAATGTAATTTTCCTAACACTGGGTGTGTGAAAAAATCAGAATTTCCTGTCCCCAGGAGTGTGAAAAAATGTGATTTTCTTGACCCCGGGAGTGTGAAAAAAACCCAATTTTCCTGACCCCGGGAGTGTGAAAAATGTGATTTTCCTAACACCGGGAATGTGAAAAAAATTGGATTTTCCTGACCACGGGAGTATGAAAAATACGATTTTCCTGACCCTGGGAGTCTGAAAAATGTGATTTTCCTGACCCCAGGAGTATGAAAAAAATCCTATTTTCCTGAGCCCAGGAGTGTGAAAAAAATCAGAATCTCCTGACCCCGGGAGTTTAAAAAAATCTGATTTTCCTCAGCCCGGGAGTGTGAAAAAAATCAGAATTTCCTGACCCCGGGAGTGTGAAAAATATCCAATTTTCCTGACCCCGGAAGTGTGAAAAATATTCAATTTTCCTGACCCCGGGTGTTTAAAAAAATCTGATTTTCCTGACCCCGGGAGTATGAAAATATCCGATTTTCCTGACCCCGGGAGTATGAAAATATCCAATTTTCCTGACCCCGGGAGTGTGAAAAATGTGCTTTACCTAACACCGGGAATGTGAAAAAATTTGGAATTTCCTGACCCCGGGAGTATGAAAAATGCGATTTTCCTGTCCCCGGGAGTATGAAAATATCCAATTTTCCTGACCCCGGGAGTGTGAAAAAAATCCAATTTTCCTGACCCTGGGAGTATGAAAAAAATCTGATTTTCCTGACCCCGGCAGTGTGAAAATATCTGATTTTCCTGACCCCAGGAGTGTGAAAAATATCAGAATTTCCAGACCCCGGGAGTGTGAAAAAATGTGATTTTCTTGACCCCGGGAGTGTGAAAAAAATTAAATTCTCCTGACCCCGGGAGTGTGAAAAATGTGATTTTCCTAACACCGGGAATGTGACAAAATTTGGATTTTCCTGACCACGGGAGTATGAAAAATACGATTTTCCTGACCCCGAGAGTATGAAAAAAATCCTATTTTCCTGACCCCGGGAGTTTAAAAAAATCTGATTTTCCTGACCCCGGGAGTGTGAAAATATCTGATTTTCCTGACCCCGGGAGTGTGAAAAAAATCAGAATTTCCTGACCCCAGCAGTGTGAAAAATATCCAATTTTCCTGACCCCGGGAGTGTGAAAAAAATCCAATTTTCCTGACCCCGGGAGTTTAAAAAAATCTGATTTTCCTGACCCCGGGAGTGTGAAAATATCCGATTTTCCTGAACCCTGGAGTATGAAAATATCCAATTTTCCTGACCCCGGGAGAGTGAAAAATGTGATTTTCCTAACACCGGGAGTGTGAAAAAAATCAGAATTTCCTGACCCCGGGAGTGTGAAAAAATGTGATTTTCTTAACCCCGGGAGTGTGAAAAAAATCAGAATCTCCTGACCCCGGGAGTGTGAAAAAATGTGATTTTCTTGACCCCGGGAGTGTGAAAAAAACCCAATTTTCCTGACCCCGGGAGTGTGAAAAATGTGATTTTCCTAAAACCGGGAATGTGAAAAAATTTGGATTTTCCTGACCCCGGGAGTATGAAAAATACGATTTTCCTGACCCCGGGAGTCTGAAAAATGTGATTTTCCTGACCCCGGGAATATGAACAAAATCCTATTTTCCTGAGCCCGGGAGTGTGAAAAAAATCAGAATCTCCTGACCCCGGGAGTTTAAAAAAATCTGATTTTCCTGAAACCGGGAGTGTGAAAAAAATCAGAATTTCCTGACCCCGGGAGTGTGAAAAATATCCAATTATCCTGACCCCGGGAGTGTGAAAAATATTCAATTTTCCTGACCCCGGGAGTTTAAAAAAATCTGATTTTCCTGAGCCCGGGAATGTGAAAATATCCGATTTTCCTGACCCCGGGAGTATGAAAATATCAAATTTTCCTGACCCCGGGAGTGTGAAAAATGTGCTTTTCCTAACACCGGGAATGTGAAAAAATTTGGAATTTCCTGACCCCGGGAGTATGAAAAATGCGATTTTCCTGACCCCGGGAGTCTGAAAAATGCGATTTTCCTGACCCCGGGAGTATGAAAATATCCAATTTTCCTGACCCCAGGAGTGTGAAAAAAATCCAATTTTCCTAACCATGGGAGTATGAAAAAAATCTGATTTTCCTGACCCCGGGAGTGTGAAAATATCTGATTTTCCTGACCCCGGGAGTGTGAAAAATATCAGAATTTCCTGACCCCGGGAGTGTGAAAAAATGTGATTTTCTTGACCCCGGGAGTGTGAAAAAAATTAAATTCTCCTGACCCCAGGAGTGTGAAAAAATCCAATTTTCCTGACCCCGGGTGTGTGAAAAATGTGATTTTCCTAACACTGGGCGTGTGAAAAAAATCAGAATTTCCTGACCCCGGGAGTGTGAAAAATGTGATTTTCTTGACCCCGGGAGTGTGAAAAAAATCAGAATCTCCTGACCCCTGGAGTGTGAAAAAATGTGATTTTCTTGACCCCTGGAGTGTGAAAAAAATCCAGTTTCCCTGACCCTGGGAGTATGAAAAAAATCTGATTTTCCTGACACTGGCAGTGTGAAAATATCTGATTTTCCAGACCCCGGGAGTGTGAAAAATATCAGAATTTCCTGACCCCGGGAGTGTGAAAAAAATTAAATTCTCCTGACCCCGGGAGTGTGAAAAAATCCAATTTTCCTGAAACCGGGTGTGTGAAAAATGTGATTTTCCTAACACTGGGTGTGTGAAAAAATCAGAATTTCCTGACCCCAGGAGTGTGAAAAAATGTGATTTTCTTGACCCCGGGAGTGTGAAAAAAACCCAATTTTCCTGACCCCGGGAGTGTGAAAAATGTGATTTTCCTAACACCGGGAATGTGAAAAAAATTGGATTTTCCTGACCACGGGAGTATGAAAAATACGATTTTCCTGACCCTGGGAGTCTGAAAAATGTGATTTTCCTGACCCCAGGAGTATGAAAAAAATCCTATTTTCCTGAGCCCAGGAGTGTGAAAAAAATCAGAATCTCCTGACCCCGGGAGTTTAAAAAAATCTGATTTTCCTCAGCCCGGGAGTGTGAAAAAAAATCAGAATTTCCTGACCCCGGGAGTGTGAAAAATATCCAATTTTCCTGACCCCGGGAGTGTGAAAAATATTCAATTTTCCTGACCCCGGGTGTTTAAAAAAATCTGATTTTCCTGACCCCGGGAGTGTGAAAATATCCGATTTTCCTGACCCCGGGAGTATGAAAATATCCAATTTTCCTGACCCCGGGAGTGTGAAAAATGTGCTTTACCTAACACCGGGAATGTGAAAAAATTTGGAATTTCCTGACCCCGGGAGTATGAAAAATGCGATTTTCCTGACCCCGGGAGTCTAAAAAATGCGATTTTCCTGACCCCGGGAGTATGAAAATATCCAATTTTCCTGACCCCGGGAGTGTGAAAAAAATCCAATTTTCCTGACCCTGGGAGTATGAAAAAAATCTGATTTTCCTGACCCCGGCAGTGTGAAAATATCTGATTTTCCTGACCCCGGGAGTGTGAAAAATATCAGAATTTCCAGACCCCGGGAGTGTGAAAAAATGTGATTTTCTTGACCCCGGGAGTGTGAAAAAAATTAAATTCTCCTGACCCCGGGAGTGTGAAAAATGTGATTTTCCTAACACCGGGAATGTGAAAAAATTTGGATTTTCCTGACCACGGGAGTCTGAAAAATACGATTTTCCTGACCCCGAGAGTATGAAAAAAATCCTATTTTCCTGACCCAGGGAGTTTAAAAAAATCTGATTTTCCTGACCCCGGGAGTGTGAAAATATCTGATTTTCCTGACCCCGGGAGTGTGAAAAAAATCAGAACTTCCTGACCCCAGCAGTGTGAAAAATATCCAATTTTCCTGACCCCGGGAGTGTGAAAAAAATCCAATTTTCCTGACCCCGGGAGTGTGAAAAATGTGATTTTCCTAACACCGGGAATGTGAAAAAAATTGGATTTTCCTGACCACGGGAGTATGAAAAATACGATTTTCCTGACCCTGGGAGTCTGAAAAATGTGATTTTCCTGACCCCAGGAGTATGAAAAAAATCCTATTTTCCTGAGCCCAGGAGTGTGAAAAAAATCAGAATCTCCTGACCCCGGGAGTTTAAAAAAATCTGATTTTCCTCAGCCCGGGAGTGTGAAAAAAATCAGAATTTCCTGACCCCGGGAGTGTGAAAAATATCCAATTTTCCTGACCCCGGGAGTGTGAAAAATATTCAATTTTCCTGACCCCGGGTGTTTAAAAAAATCTGATTTTCCTGACCCCGGGAGTGTGAAAATATCCGATTTTCCTGACCCCGGGAGTATGAAAATATCCAATTTTCCTGACCCCGGGAGTGTGAAAAATGTGCTTTACCTAACACCGGGAATGTGAAAAAATTTGGAATTTCCTGACCCCGGGAGTATGAAAAATGCGATTTTCCTGACCCCGGGAGTCTAAAAAATGCGATTTTCCTGACCCCGGGAGTATGAAAATATCCAATTTTCCTGACCCCGGGAGTGTGAAAAAAATCCAATTTTCCTGACCCTGGGAGTATGAAAAAAATCTGATTTTCCTGACCCCGGCAGTGTGAAAATATCTGATTTTCCTGACCCCGGGAGTGTGAAAAATATCAGAATTTCCAGACCCCGGGAGTGTGAAAAAATGTGATTTTCTTGACCCCGGGAGTGTGAAAAAAATTAAATTCTCCTGACCCCGGGAGTGTGAAAAATGTGATTTTCCTAACACCGGGAATGTGAAAAAATTTGGATTTTCCTGACCACGGGAGTATGAAAAATACGATTTTCCTGACCCCGAGAGTATGAAAAAAATCCTATTTTCCTGACCCAGGGAGTTTAAAAAAATCTGATTTTCCTGACCCCGGGAGTGTGAAAATATCTGATTTTCCTGACCCCGGGAGTGTGAAAAAAATCAGAACTTCCTGACCCCAGCAGTGTGAAAAATATCCAATTTTCCTGACCCCGGGAGTGTGAAAAAAATCCAATTTTCCTGACCCCGGGAGTTTAAAAAAATCTGATTTTCCTGACCCCGGGAGTGTGAAAATATCCGATTTTCCTGAACCCGGGAGTATGAAAATATCCAATTTTCCTGACCCCGGGAGAGTGAAAAATGTGATTTTCCTAACACCGGGAGTGTGAAAAAAAATCAGAATTTCCTGACCCCGGGAGTGTGAAAAAATGTGATTTTCTTAACCCCGGGAGTGTGAAAAAAATCAGAATCTCCTGACCCCGGGAGTGTGAAAAAATGTGATTTTCTTGACCCCGGGAGTGTGAAAAAAACCCAATTTTCCTGACCCCGGGAGTGTGAAAAATGTGATTTTCCTAAAACCAGGAATGTGAAAAAATTTGGATTTTCCTGACCCCTGGAGTATGAAAAATACGATTTTCCTGACCCCGGGAGTCTGAAAAATGTGATTTTCCTGACCCCGGGAGTATGAAAAATACGATTTTCCTGACCCCGGGAGTCTGAAAAATGTGATTTTCCTGACCCCGGGAATATGAACAAAATCCTATTTTCCTGAGCCCGGGAGTGTGAAAAAAATCAGAATCTCCTGACCCCGGGAGTTTAAAAAAATCTGATTTTCCTGACCCCGGGAGTGTGAAAATATCTGATTTTCCTGACCCCGGGAGTGTGAAAAAAATCAGAATTTCCTGACCCCGGGAGTGTGAAAAATATCCAATTATCCTGACCCCGGGAGTGTGAAAAATATTCAATTTTCCTGACCCCGGGAGTTTAAAAAAATCTGATTTTCCTGAGCCCGGGAATGTGAAAATATCCGATTTTCCTGACCCCGGGAGTATGAAAATATCAAATTTTCCTGACCCCGGGAGTGTGAAAAATGAGCTTTTCCTAACACCGGGAATGTGAAAAAATTTGGAATTTCCTGACCCTGGGAGTATGAAAAATGCGATTTTCCTGACCCTGGGAGTCTGAAAAATGCGATTTTCCTGACCCCGGGAGTATGAAAATATCCAATTTTCCTGACCCCAGGAGTGTGAAAAAAATCCAATTTTCCTGACCCTGGGAGTATGAAAAAAATCTGATTTTCCTGACCCCGGGAGTGTGAAAATATCTGATTTTCATGACCCCGGGAGTGTGAAAAATATCAGAATTTCCTGACCCCGGGAGTGTGAAAAAATGTGATTTTCTTGACCCCGGGAGTGTGAAAAAAATTAAATTCTCCTGACCCCGGGAGTGTGAAAAAATCCAATTTTCCTGACCCCGGGTGTGTGAAAAATGTGATTTTCCTAACACTGGGCGTGTGAAAAAAATGAGAATTTCCTGACCCCGGGAGTGTGAAAAAATGTGATTTTCTTGACCCCGGGAGTGTGAAAAAAATCAGAATCTCCTGACCCCTGGAGTGTGAAAAAATGTGATTTTCTTGACCCCGGGAGTGTGAAAAAAATCCAATTTCCCTGACCCTGGGAGTATGAAAAAAATCTGATTTTCCTGACCCTGGCAGTGTGAAAATATCTGATTTTCCAGACCCCGGGAGTGTGAAAAATATCAGAATTTCCTGACCCCGGGAGTGTGAAAAAAATTAAATTCTCCTGACCCCGGGAGTGTGAAAAAATCCAATTTTCCTGAAACCGGGTGTGTGAAAAATGTGATTTTCCTAACACTGGGTGTGTGAAAAAATCAGAATTTCCTGACCCCGGGAGTGTGAAAAAATGTGATTTTCTTGACCCCGGGAGTGTGAAAAAAACCCAATTTTCCTGACCCCGGGAGTGTGAAAAATGTGATTTTCCTAAAACCGGGAATGTGAAAAAATTTGGATTTTCCTGACCCCGGGAGTATGAAAAATACGATTTTCCTGACCCCGGGAGTGTGAAAAATGTGCTTTTCCTAACACCGGGAATGTGAAAAAATTTGGAATTTCCTGACCCCGGGAGTATTAAAAATGCGATTTTCCTGACCCCGGGGGTCTGAAAAATGCGATTTTCCTGACCCCGGGAGTATGAAAAAAATCCTATTTTCCTGAGCCCGGGAGTGTGAAAAAAATCAGAATCTCCTGACCCCGGGAGTTTAAAAAAATCTGATTTTCCTGACCCCGGGAGTGTGAAAATATCTGATTTTCCTGACCCCGGGAGTGTGAAAAACATCAGAATTTCCTGACCACGGGAGTTTAAAAAAATCTGATTTTCCTGACCCCGGGAGTGTGAAAATATCCAATTTTCCTGACCCCGGGAGTGTGAAAAATGTGGTTTTCCTAACACCGGGAATGTGAAAAAAATTGGAATTTCCTGACCCCGGGAGTATGAAAAATGCGATTTTCCTGACCCCGGGAGTCTGAACAATGCGATTTTTCTGACCCCGGGAGTATGAAAATATCCAATTTTCCTGACCCTGGGAGTATGAAAAAAATCTGATTTTCCTGACCCCGGGAGTGTGAAAATATCTGATTTTCCTGACCCCGGGAGTGTGAAAAATATCAGAATTTCCTGACCCCGGGAGTGTGAAAAAATGTGATTTTCTTGACCCCGGGAGTGTGAAAAAAATTAAATTCTCCTGACCCCGGGAGTGTGAAAAAATTCAATTTTCCAGACCCCGGGTGTGTGAAAAATGTGATTTTCCTGACCCCGGGAGTATGAAAAAAATCCTATTTTCCTGAGCCCGGGAGTGTGAAAAAAATCAGAATCTCCTGACCCCGGGAGTTTAAAAAAATCTGATTTTCCTGACCCCGGGAGTGTGAAAATATCTGATTTTCCTGACCCCGGGAGTGTGAAAAAAATCAGAATTTCCTGACCCTGGTAGTGTGAAAAATATCCAATTTGCCTGACCCCGGGAGTGTGAAAAATATCCAATTTTCCTGACCCCGGGAGTATGAAAAAAATCTGATTTTCCTGACCCCGGGAGTGTGAAAACATCTGATTTTCCTGACCCCGGGAGTGTGAAAAAATGTGATTTTCTTGACCCCGGGAGTGTGAAAAAAATTAAATTCTCCTGACCCCGGGAGTGTGAAAAAATCCAATTTTCCTGACCCCGGGTGTGTAAAAAATGTGATCTTCCTAACACCGGGAGTGTGAAAAAAATCAGAATTTCCTGACCCCGGGAGTGTGAAAAAATGTGATTTTCTTGACCCCGGGAGTGTGAAAAAATCAGAATCTCCTGACCCCGGGAGTGTGAAAAACTGTGATTTTCTTGACCCCGGGAGTGTGAAAAAAAACCAATTTTCCTGACCCCGGGAGTGTGAAAAATGTGATTTTCCTAAAACTGGGAATGTGAAAAAATTTGGATTTTCCTGACCCCGGGAGTATGAAAAATACGATTTTCCTGACCCCGGGAGTCTGAAAAATGTGATTTTCCTGACCCCTGGAATATGAACAAAATCCTATTTTCCTGAGCCCGGGAGTGTGAAAAAAATCAGAATCTCCTGACCCCGGGAGTTTAAAAAAATCTGATTTTCCTGACCCCGGGAGTGTGAAAATATCTGATTTTCCTGAAACCGGGAGTGTGAAAAAAATCAGAATTTCCTGACCCCGGGAGTGTGAAAAATATCCAATTATCCTGACCCCGGGAGTGTGAAAAATATTCAATTTTCCTGACCCCGGGAGTTTAAAAAAATCTGATTTTCCTGAGCCCGGGAATGTGAAAATATCCGATTTTCCTGACCCCGGGAGTATGAAAATATCAAATTTTCCTGACCCCGGGAGTGTGAAAAATGTGCTTTTCCTAACACCGGGAATGTGAAAAAATTTGGAATTTCCTGACCCCGGGAGTATGAAAAATGCGATTTTCCTGACCCCGGGAGTCTGAAAAATGCGATTTTCCTGACCCCGGGAGTATGAAAATATCCAATTTTCCTGACCCCAGGAGTGTGAAAAAAATCCAATTTTCCTGACCATGGGAGTATGAAAAAAATCTGATTTTCCTGACCCCGGGAGTGTGAAAATATCTGATTTTCCTGACCCCGGGAGTGTGAAAAATATCAGAATTTCCTGACCCCGGGAGTGTGAAAAAATGTGATTTTCTTGACCCCAGGAGTGTGAAAAAAATTAAATTCTCCTGACCCCGGGAGTGTGAAAAAATCCAATTTTCCTGACCCCGGGTGTGTGAAAAATGTGATTTTCCTAACACTGGGCGTGTGAAAAAAAATCAGAATTTCCTGACCCCGGGAGTGTGAAAAAATGTCATTTTCTTGACCCCGGGAGTGTGAAAAAAATCAGAATCTCCTGACCCCTGGAGTGTGAAAAAATGTGATTTTCTTGACCCCGGGAGTGTGAAAAAAATCCAGTTTCCCTGACCCTGGGAGTATGAAAAAAATCTGATTTTCCTGACCCTGGCAGTGTGAAAATATCTGATTTTCCAGACCCCGGGAGTGTGAAAAATATCAGAATTTCCTGACCCCGGGAGTGTGAAAAAAATTAAATTCTCCTGACCCCGGGAGTGTGAAAAAATCCAATTTTCCTGAAACCGGGTGTGTGAAAAATGTAATTTTCCTAACACTGGGTGTGTGAAAAAATCAGAATTTCCTGTCCCCAGGAGTGTGAAAAAATGTGATTTTCTTGACCCCGGGAGTGTGAAAAAAACCCAATTTTCCTGACCCCGGGAGTGTGAAAAATGTGATTTTCCTAACACCGGGAATGTGAAAAAAATTGGATTTTCCTGACCACGGGAGTATGAAAAATACGATTTTCCTGACCCTGGGAGTCTGAAAAATGTGATTTTCCTGACCCCAGGAGTATGAAAAAAATCCTATTTTCCTGAGCCCAGGAGTGTGAAAAAAATCAGAATCTCCTGACCCCGGGAGTTTAAAAAAATCTGATTTTCCTCAGCCCGGGAGTGTGAAAAAAATCAGAATTTCCTGACCCCGGGAGTGTGAAAAATATCCAATTTTCCTGACCCCGGAAGTGTGAAAAATATTCAATTTTCCTGACCCCGGGTGTTTAAAAAAATCTGATTTTCCTGACCCCGGGAGTGTGAAAATATCCGATTTTCCTGACCCCGGGAGTATGAAAATATCCAATTTTCCTGACCCCGGGAGTGTGAAAAATGTGCTTTACCTAACACCGGGAATGTGAAAAAATTTGGAATTTCCTGACCCCGGGAGTATGAAAAATGCGATTTTCCTGTCCCCGGGAGTATGAAAATATCCAATTTTCCTGACCCCGGGAGTGTGAAAAAAATCCAATTTTCCTGACCCTGGGAGTATGAAAAAAATCTGATTTTCCTGACCCCGGCAGTGTGAAAATATCTGATTTTCCTGACCCCAGGAGTGTGAAAAATATCAGAATTTCCAGACCCCGGGAGTGTGAAAAAATGTGATTTTCTTGACCCCGGGAGTGTGAAAAAAATTAAATTCTCCTGACCCCGGGAGTGTGAAAAATGTGATTTTCCTAACACCGGGAATGTGACAAAATTTGGATTTTCCTGACCACGGGAGTATGAAAAATACGATTTTCCTGACCCCGAGAGTATGAAAAAAATCCTATTTTCCTGACCCCGGGAGTTTAAAAAAATCTGATTTTCCTGACCCCGGGAGTGTGAAAATATCTGATTTTCCTGACCCCGGGAGTGTGAAAAAAATCAGAATTTCCTGACCCCAGCAGTGTGAAAAATATCCAATTTTCCTGACCCCGGGAGTGTGAAAAAAATCCAATTTTCCTGACCCCGGGAGTTTAAAAAAATCTGATTTTCCTGACCCCGGGAGTGTGAAAATATCCGATTTTCCTGAACCCTGGAGTATGAAAATATCCAATTTTCCTGACCCCGGGAGAGTGAAAAATGTGATTTTCCTAACACCGGGAGTGTGAAAAAAATCAGAATTTCCTGACCCCGGGAGTGTGAAAAAATGTGATTTTCTTAACCCCGGGAGTGTGAAAAAAATCAGAATCTCCTGACCCCGGGAGTGTGAAAAAATGTGATTTTCTTGACCCCGGGAGTGTGAAAAAAACCCAATTTTCCTGACCCCGGGAGTGTGAAAAATGTGATTTTCCTAAAACCGGGAATGTGAAAAAATTTGGATTTTCCTGACCCCGGGAGTATGAAAAATACGATTTTCCTGACCCCGGGAGTCTGAAAAATGTGATTTTCCTGACCCCGGGAATATGAACAAAATCCTATTTTCCTGAGCCCGGGAGTGTGAAAAAAATCAGAATCTCCTGACCCCGGGAGTTTAAAAAAATCTGATTTTCCTGAAACCGGGAGTGTGAAAAAAATCAGAATTTCCTGACCCCGGGAGTGTGAAAAATATCCAATTATCCTGACCCCGGGAGTGTGAAAAATATTCAATTTTCCTGACCCCGGGAGTTTAAAAAAATCTGATTTTCCTGAGCCCGGGAATGTGAAAATATCCGATTTTCCTGACCCCGGGAGTATGAAAATATCCAATTTTCCTCACCCCGGGAGTGTGAAAAATGTGCTTTTCCTAACACCGGGAATGTGAAAAAATTTGGAATTTCCTGACCCCGGGAGTATGAAAAATGCGATTTTCCTGACCCCGGGAGTCTGAAAAATGCGATTTTCCTGACCCCGGGAGTATGAAAATATCCAATTTTCCTGACCCCAGGAGTGTGAAAAAAATCCAATTTTCCTAACCATGGGAGTATGAAAAAAATCTGATTTTCCTGACCCCGGGAGTGTGAAAATATCTGATTTTCCTGACCCCGGGAGTGTGAAAAATATCAGAATTTCCTGACCCCGGGAGTGTGAAAAAATGTGATTTTCTTGACCCCGGGAGTGTGAAAAAAATTAAATTCTCTTGACCCCGGGAGTGTGAAAAAATCCAATTTTCCTGACCCCGGGTGTGTGAAAAATGTGATTTTCCTAACACTGGGCGTGTGAAAAAAATCAGAATTTCCTGACCCCGGGAGTGTGAAAAATGTGATTTTCTTGACCCCGGGAGTGTGAAAAAAATCAGAATCTCCTGACCCCTGGAGTGTGAAAAAATGTGATTTTCTTGACCCCTGGAGTGTGAAAAAAATCCAGTTTCCCTGACCCTGGGAGTATGAAAAAAATCTGATTTTCCTGACACTGGCAGTGTGAAAATATCTGATTTTCCAGACCCCGGGAGTGTGAAAAATATCAGAATTTCCTGACCCCGGGAGTGTGAAAAAAATTAAATTCTCCTGACCCCGGGAGTGTGAAAAAATCCAATTTTCCTGAAACCGGGTGTGTGAAAAATGTGATTTTCCTAACACTGGGTGTGTGAAAAAATCAGAATTTCCTGACCCCAGGAGTGTGAAAAAATGTGATTTTCTTGACCCCGGGAGTGTGAAAAAAACCCAATTTTCCTGACCCCGGGAGTGTGAAAAATGTGATTTTCCTAACACCGGGAATGTGAAAAAAATTGGATTTTCCTGACCACGGGAGTATGAAAAATACGATTTTCCTGACCCTGGGAGTCTGAAAAATGTGATTTTCCTGACCCCAGGAGTATGAAAAAAATCCTATTTTCCTGAGCCCAGGAGTGTGAAAAAAATCAGAATCTCCTGACCCCGGGAGTTTAAAAAAATCTGATTTTCCTCAGCCCGGGAGTGTGAAAAAAAATCAGAATTTCCTGACCCCGGGAGTGTGAAAAATGTGATTTTCTTGACCCCGGGAGTGTGAAAAAAATCAGAATCTCCTGACCCCTGGAGTGTGAAAAAATGTGATTTTCTTGACCCCTGGAGTGTGAAAAAAATCCAGTTTCCCTGACCCTGGGAGTATGAAAAAAATCTGATTTTCCTGACACTGGCAGTGTGAAAATATCTGATTTTCCAGACCCCGGGAGTGTGAAAAATATCAGAATTTCCTGACCCCGGGAGTGTGAAAAAAATTAAATTCTCCTGACCCCGGGAGTGTGAAAAAATCCAATTTTCCTGAAACCGGGTGTGTGAAAAATGTGATTTTCCTAACACTGGGTGTGTGAAAAAATCAGAATTTCCTGACCCCAGGAGTGTGAAAAAATGTGATTTTCTTGACCCCGGGAGTGTGAAAAAAACCCAATTTTCCTGACCCCGGGAGTGTGAAAAATGTGATTTTCCTAACACCGGGAATGTGAAAAAAATTGGATTTTCCTGACCACGGGAGTATGAAAAATACGATTTTCCTGACCCTGGGAGTCTGAAAAATGTGATTTTCCTGACCCCAGGAGTATGAAAAAAATCCTATTTTCCTGAGCCCAGGAGTGTGAAAAAAATCAGAATCTCCTGACCCCGGGAGTTTAAAAAAATCTGATTTTCCTCAGCCCGGGAGTGTGAAAAAAAATCAGAATTTCCTGACCCCGGGAGTGTGAAAAATATCCAATTTTCCTGACCCCGGGAGTGTGAAAAATATTCAATTTTCCTGACCCCGGGTGTTTAAAAAAATCTGATTTTCCTGACCCCGGGAGTGTGAAAATATCCGATTTTCCTGACCCCGGGAGTATGAAAATATCCAATTTTCCTGACCCCGGGAGTGTGAAAAATGTGCTTTACCTAACACCGGGAATGTGAAAAAAATTTGGAATTTCCTGACCCCGGGAGTATGAAAAATGCGATTTTCCTGACCCCGGGAGTCTAAAAAATGCGATTTTCCTGACCCCGGGAGTATGAAAATATCCAATTTTCCTGACCCCGGGAGTGTGAAAAAAATCCAATTTTCCTGACCCTGGGAGTATGAAAAAAATCTGATTTTCCTGACCCCGGCAGTGTGAAAATATCTGATTTTCCTGACCCCGGGAGTGTGAAAAATATCAGAATTTCCAGACCCCGGGAGTGTGAAAAAATGTGATTTTCTTGACCCCGGGAGTGTGAAAAAAATTAAATTCTCCTGACCCCGGGAGTGTGAAAAATGTGATTTTCCTAACACCGGGAATGTGAAAAAATTTGGATTTTCCTGACCACGGGAGTCTGAAAAATACGATTTTCCTGACCCCGAGAGTATGAAAAAAATCCTATTTTCCTGACCCAGGGAGTTTAAAAAAATCTGATTTTCCTGACCCCGGGAGTGTGAAAATATCTGATTTTCCTGACCCCGGGAGTGTGAAAAAAATCAGAACTTCCTGACCCCAGCAGTGTGAAAAATATCCAATTTTCCTGACCCCGGGAGTGTGAAAAAAATCCAATTTTCCTTTCCCCGGGAGTTTAAAAAAATCTGATTTTCCTGACCCCGGGAGTGTGAAAATATCCGATTTTCCTGAACCCGGGAGTATGAAAATATCCAATTTTCCTGACCCCGGGAGAGTGAAAAATGTGATTTTCCTAACACCGGGAATGTGAAAAAAAATGGATTTTCCTGACCACGGGAGTATGAAAAATACGATTTTCCTGACCCTGGGAGTCTGAAAAATGTGATTTTCCTGACCCCAGGAGTATGAAAAAAATCCTATTTTCCTGAGCCCAGGAGTGTGAAAAAAATCAGAATCTCCTGACCCCGGGAGTTTAAAAAAATCTGATTTTCCTCAGCCCGGGAGTGTGAAAAAAATCAGAATTTCCTGACCCCGGGAGTGTGAAAAATATCCAATTTTCCTGACCCCGGGAGTGTGAAAAATATTCAATTTTCCTGACCCCGGGTGTTTAAAAAAATCTGATTTTCCTGACCCCGGGAGTGTGAAAATATACGATTTTCCTGACCCCGGGAGTATGAAAATATCCAATTTTCCTGACCCCGGGAGTGTGAAAAATGTGCTTTACCTAACACCGGGAATGTGAAAAAATTTGGAATTTCCTGACCCCGGGAGTATGAAAAATGCGATTTTCCTGACCCCGGGAGTCTAAAAAATGCGATTTTCCTGACCCCGGGAGTATGAAAATATCCAATTTTCCTGACCCTGGGAGTATGAAAAAAATCTGATTTTCCTGACCCCGGCAGTGTGAAAATATCTGATTTTCCTGACCCCGGGAGTGTGAAAAATATCAGAATTTCCAGACCCCGGGAGTGTGAAAAAATGTGATTTTCTTGACCCCGGGAGTGTGAAAAAAATTAAATTCTCCTGACCCCGGGAGTGTGAAAAATGTGATTTTCCTAACACCGGGAATGTGAAAAAATTTGGATTTTCCTGACCACGGGAGTCTGAAAAATACGATTTTCCTGACCCCGAGAGTATGAAAAAAATCCTATTTTCCTGACCCAGGGAGTTTAAAAAAATCTGATTTTCCTGACCCCGGGAGTGTGAAAATATCTGATTTTCCTGACCCCGGGAGTGTGAAAAAAATCAGAACTTCCTGACCCCAGCAGTGTGAAAAATATCCAATTTTCCTGACCCCGGGAGTGTGAAAAATGTGATTTTCCTAACACCGGGAATGTGAAAAAAATTGGATTTTCCTGACCACGGGAGTATGAAAAATACGATTTTCCTGACCCTGGGAGTCTGAAAAATGTGATTTTCCTGACCCCAGGAGTATGAAAAAAATCCTATTTTCCTGAGCCCAGGAGTGTGAAAAAAATCAGAATCTCCTGACCCCGGGAGTTTAAAAAAATCTGATTTTCCTCAGCCCGGGAGTGTGAAAAAAATCAGAATTTCCTGACCCCGGGAGTGTGAAAAATATCCAATTTTCCTGACCCCGGGAGTGTGAAAAATATTCAATTTTCCTGACCCCGGGTGTTTAAAAAAATCTGATTTTCCTGACCCCGGGAGTGTGAAAATATCCGATTTTCCTGACCCCGGGAGTATGAAAATATCCAATTTTCCTGACCCCGGGAGTGTGAAAAATGTGCTTTACCTAACACCGGGAATGTGAAAAAATTTGGAATTTCCTGACCCCGGGAGTATGAAAAATGCGATTTTCCTGACCCCGGGAGTCTAAAAAATGCGATTTTCCTGACCCCGGGAGTATGAAAATATCCAATTTTCCTGACCCCGGGAGTGTGAAAAAAATCCAATTTTCCTGACCCTGGGAGTATGAAAAAAATCTGATTTTCCTGACCCCGGCAGTGTGAAAATATCTGATTTTCCTGACCCCGGGAGTGTGAAAAATATCAGAATTTCCAGACCCCGGGAGTGTGAAAAAATGTGATTTTCTTGACCCCGGGAGTGTGAAAAAAATTAAATTCTCCTGACCCCGGGAGTGTGAAAAATGTGATTTTCCTAACACCGGGAATGTGAAAAAATTTGGATTTTCCTGACCACGGGAGTATGAAAAATACGATTTTCCTGACCCCGAGAGTATGAAAAAAATCCTATTTTCCTGACCCAGGGAGTTTAAAAAAATCTGATTTTCCTGACCCCGGGAGTGTGAAAATATCTGATTTTCCTGACCCCGGGAGTGTGAAAAAAATCAGAACTTCCTGACCCCAGCAGTGTGAAAAATATCCAATTTTCCTGACCCCGGGAGTGTGAAAAAAATCCAATTTTCCTGACACCGGGAGTTTAAAAAAATCTGATTTTCCTGACCCCGGGAGTGTGAAAATATCCGATTTTCCTGAACCCGGGAGTATGAAAATATCCAATTTTCCTGACCCCGGGAGAGTGAAAAATGTGATTTTCCTAACACCGGGAGTGTGAAAAAAAATCAGAATTTCCTGACCCCGGGAGTGTGAAAAAATGTGATTTTCTTAACCCCGGGAGTGTGAAAAAAATCAGAATCTCCTGACCCCGGGAGTGTGAAAAAATGTGATTTTCTTGACCCCGGGAGTGTGAAAAAAACCCAATTTTCCTGACCCCGGGAGTGTGAAAAATGTGATTTTCCTAAAACCAGGAATGTGAAAAAATTTGGATTTTCCTGACCCCGGGAGTATGAAAAATACGATTTTCCTGACCCCGGGAGTCTGAAAAATGTGATTTTCCTGACCCCGGGAATATGAACAAAATCCTATTTTCCTGAGCCCGGGAGTGTGAAAAAAATCAGAATCTCCTGACCCCGGGAGTTTAAAAAAATCTGATTTTCCTGACCCCGGGAGTGTGAAAATATCTGATTTTCCTGACCCCGGGAGTGTGAAAAAAATCAGAATTTCCTGACCCCGGGAGTGTGAAAAATATCCAATTATCCTGACCCCGGGAGTGTGAAAAATATTCAATTTTCCTGACCCCGGGAGTTTAAAAAAATCTGATTTTCCTGAGCCCGGGAATGTGAAAATATCCGATTTTCCTGACCCCGGGAGTATGAAAATATCAAATTTTCCTGACCCCGGGAGTGTGAAAAATGAGCTTTTCCTAACACCGGGAATGTGAAAAAATTTGGAATTTCCTGACCCTGGGAGTATGAAAAATGCGATTTTCCTGACCCTGGGAGTCTGAAAAATGCGATTTTCCTGACCCCGGGAGTATGAAAATATCCAATTTTCCTGACCCCAGGAGTGTGAAAAAAATCCAATTTTCCTGACCCTGGGAGTATGAAAAAAATCTGATTTTCCTGACCCCGGGAGTGTGAAAATATCTGATTTTCATGACCCCGGGAGTGTGAAAAATATCAGAATTTCCTGACCCCGGGAGTGTGAAAAAATGTGATTTTCTTGACCCCGGGAGTGTGAAAAAAATTAAATTCTCCTGACCCCGGGAGTGTGAAAAAATCCAATTTTCCTGACCCCGGGTGTGTGAAAAATGTGATTTTCCTAACACTGGGCGTGTGAAAAAAATCAGAATTTCCTGACCCCGGGAGTGTGAAAAAATGTGATTTTCTTGACCCCGGGAGTGTGAAAAAAATCAGAATCTCCTGACCCCTGGAGTGTGAAAAAATGTGATTTTCTTGACCCCGGGAGTGTGAAAAAAATCCAATTTCCCTGACCCTGGGAGTATGAAAAAAATCTGATTTTCCTGACCCTGGCAGTGTGAAAATATCTGATTTTCCAGACCCCGGGAGTGTGAAAAATATCAGAATTTCCTGACCCCGGGAGTGTGAAAAAAATTAAATTCTCCTGACCCCGGGAGTGTGAAAAAATCCAATTTTCCTGAAACCGGGTGTGTGAAAAATGTGATTTTCCTAACACTGGGTGTGTGAAAAAATCAGAATTTCCTGACCCCGGGAGTGTGAAAAAATGTGATTTTCTTGACCCCGGGAGTGTGAAAAAAACCCAATTTTCCTGACCCCGGGAGTGTGAAAAATGTGATTTTCCTAAAACCGGGAATGTGAAAAAATTTGGATTTTCCTGACCCCGGGAGTATGAAAAATACGATTTTCCTGACCCCGGGAGTGTGAAAAATGTGCTTTTCCTAACACCGGGAATGTGAAAAAATTTGGAATTTCCTGACCCCGGGAGTATTAAAAATGCGATTTTCCTGACCCCGGGGGTCTGAAAAATGCGATTTTCCTGACCCCGGGAGTATGAAAAAAATCCTATTTTCCTGAGCCCGGGAGTGTGAAAAAAATCAGAATCTCCTGACCACGGGAGTTTAAAAAAATCTGATTTTCCTGACCCCGGGAGTGTGAAAATATCTGATTTTCCTGACCCCGGGAGTGTGAAAAACATCAGAATTTCCTGACCACGGGAGTTTAAAAAAATCTGATTTTCCTGACCCCGGGAGTGTGAAAATATCCAATTTTCCTGACCCCGGGAGTGTGAAAAATGTGGTTTTCCCAACACCGGGAATGTGAAAAAAATTGGAATTTCCTGACCCCGGGAGTATGAAAAATGCGATTTTCCTGACCCCGGGAGTCTGAACAATGCGATTTTTCTGACCCCGGGAGTATGAAAATATCCAATTTTCCTGACCCTGGGAGTATGAAAAAAATCTGATTTTCCTGACCCCGGGAGTGTGAAAATATCTGATTTTCCTGACCCCGGGAGTGTGAAAAATATCAGAATTTCCTGACCCCGGGAGTGTGAAAAAATGTGATTTTCTTGACCCCGGGAGTGTGAAAAAAATTAAATTCTCCTGACCCCGGGAGTGTGAAAAAATTCAATTTTCCAGACCCCGGGTGTGTGAAAAATGTGATTTTCCTGACCCCGGGAGTATGAAAAAAATCCTATTTTCCTGAGCCCGGGAGTGTGAAAAAAATCAGAATCTCCTGACCCCGGGAGTTTAAAAAAATCTGATTTTCCTGACCCCGGGAGTGTGAAAATATCTGATTTTCCTGACCCCGGGAGTGTGAAAAAAATCAGAATTTCCTGACCCTGGTAGTGTGAAAAATATCCAATTTGCCTGACCCCGGGAGTGTGAAAAATATCCAATTTTCCTGACCCCGGGAGTATTAAAAAAATCTGATTTTCCTGACCCCGGGAGTGTGAAAACATCTGATTTTCCTGACCCCAAGAGTGTGAAAAAATGTGATTTTCTTGACCCCGGGAGTGTGAAAAAAATTAAATTCTCCTGACCCCGGGAGTGTGAAAAAATCCAATTTTCCTGACCCCGGGTGTGTAAAAAATGTGATCTTCCTAACACCGGGAGTGTGAAAAAAATCAGAATTTCCTGACCCCGGGAGGGTGAAAAAATGTGATTTTCTTGACCGCGGGAGTGTGAAAAAATCAGAATCTCCTGACCCCGGGAGTGTGAAAAACTGTGATTTTTTTGACCCCGGGAGTGTGAAAAAAAACCAATTTTCCTGACCCCGGGAGTGTGAAAAAAATCCAATTTTCCTGACCACGGGAGTTTAAAAAAATCTGATTTTCCTGACCCCGGGAGTGTGGAAATATCCAATTTTCCTGACCCCGGGAGTGTGAAAAATGTGATTTTCCTAACACCGGGAATGTGAAAAAAAATGGAATTTCCTGACCCCGGGAGTATGAAAAATGCGATTTTCCTGACCCCGGGAGTCTGAAAAATGCGATTTTTCTGACCCCGGGAGTATGAAAATATCCAATTTTCCTGACCCTGGGAGTATGAAAAAAATCTGATTTTCCTGACCCCGGGAGTGTGAAAATATCTGATTTTCCTGACCCCGGGAGTGTGAAAAATATCAGAATTTCCTGACCCTGGGAGTGTGAAAAATATCCAATTTGCCTGACCCCGGGAGTGTGAAAAATATCCAATTGTCCTGACCCCGGGAGTCTGAAAAAAATCTGATTTTCCTGACCCCGGGAGTGTGAAAATATCTGATTTTCCTGACCCCGGGAGTGTGAAAAATATCAGAATTTCCTGATCCCGGGAGTTTAAAAAAATCTGATTTTCTTGACCCCGGGAGTGTGAAAAAAATTAAATTCTCCAGACCCCGGGAGTGTGAAAAAATCCAATTTTCCTGACCCCGGGAGTGTGAAAAATATCCAATTTTCCTGACCCCGGGAGTATGAAAAAAATCTGATTTTCCTGACCCCGGGAGTGTGAAAATATCTGATTTTCCTGACCCCGGGAGTGTGAAAAAATGTGATTTTCTTGACCCCAGGAGTGTGAAAAAAATTAAATTCTCCTGACCCCGGGAGTGTGAAAAAATCCAATTTTCCTGACCCCGGGCGTGTGAAAAATGTGATCTTCCTAACACCGGGAGTGTGAAAAAAATCAGAATTTCCTGACCCCGGGAGGGTGAAAAAATGTGATTTTCTTGACCCCGGGAGTGTGAAAAAATCAGAATCTCCTGACCCCGGGAGTGTGAAAAACTGTGATTTTCTTGACCCCGGGAGTGTGAAAAAAAAAACAATTTTCCTGACCCCGGGAGTGTGAAAAAAATCCAATTTTCCTGACCACGGGAGTTTAAAAAAATCTGATTTTCCTGACCCCGGGAGTGTGGAAATATCCAATTTTCCTGACCCCGGGAGTGTGAAAAATGTGATTTTCCTAACACAGGGAATGTGAAAAAAATTGGAATTTCCTGACCCCGGGAGTATGAAAAATGCGATTTTCCTGACCCCGGGAGTCTGAAAAATGCGATTTTTCTGACCCCGGGAGTATGAAAATATCCAATTTTCCTGACCCTGGGAGTATGAAAAAAATCTGATTTTCCTGACCCCGGGAGTGTGAAAATATCTGATTTTCCTGACCCCGGGAGTGTGAAAAAAATCAGAATCTCCTGACCCCGGGAGTTTAAAAAAATCTGATTTTCCTGACCCCGGGAGTGTGAAAATATCTGATTTTCCTGACCCCGGGAGTGTGAAAAAAATCAGAATTTCCTGACCCTGGGAGTGTGAAAAATATCCAATTTGCCTGACCCCGGGAGTGTGAAAAATATCCAATTTTCCTGACCCCGGGAGTCTGAAAAAAATCTGATTTTCCTGACCCCGGGAGTGTGAAAATATCTGATTTTCCTGACCCCGGGAGTGTGAAAACTATCAGAATTTCCTGATCCCGGGAGTGTGAAAAAATGTGATTTTCTTGACCCCGGGAGTGTGAAAAAAATTAAATTCTCCTGACCCCGGGAGTGTGAAAAAATCCAATTTTCCTGACCCCGGGTGTGTGAAAAATGTGATCTTCCTAACACCGGGAGTGTGAAAAAAATCAGAATTTCCTGACCCCGGGAGGGTGAAAAAATGTGATTTTCTTGACCCCGGGAGTGTGAAAAAATCAGAATCTCCTGACCCCGGGAGTGTGAAAAACTATGATTTTCTTGACCCCGGGAGTGTGAAAAAAAACCAATTTTCCTGACCCCGGGAGTGTGAAAAATGTGATTTTCCTAACACCGGGAATGTGAAAAAATTTGGATTTTCCTGACCACGGGAGTATGAAAAATACGATTTTCCTGACCCCGGGAGTCTGAAAAATGTGATTTTCCTGACCCCGGGAGTATGAAAAAAATCCTATTTTCCTGAGCCACGGAGTGTGAAAAAAAATCAGAATCTCCTGACCCCGAGAGTTTAAAAAAATCTGATTTTCCTGACCCCGGGAGTGTGGAAATATCTGATTTTCCTGACCCCGGGAGTGTGAAAAAAATCCAATTTTCCTGACCACGGGAGTTTAAAAAAATCTGATTTTCCTGACCCCGGGAGTGTGAAAATATCCAATTTTCCTGACCCCGGGAGTGTGAAAAATGTGATTTTCCTAACACCGGGAATGTGAAAAAAATTGGAATTTCCTGACCCCGGGAGTATGAAAAATGGGATTTACCTGACCCCGGGAGTCTGAAAAATGCGATTTTTCTGACCCCGGGAGTATGAAAATATCCAATTTTCCTGACCCTGGGAGTATGAAAAAAATCTGATTTTCCTGACCCCGGGAGTGTGAAAATATCTGATTTTCCTGACCCCGGGAGTGTGAAAAATATCAGAATTTCCTGACCCCGGGAGTGTGAAAAAATGTGATTTTCTTGACCCCGGGAGTGTGAAAAAAATTAAATTCTCCTGACCCCGGGAGTGTGAAAAAATCCAATTTTCCAGACCCCGGGTGTGTGAAAAATGTGATTTTCCTGACCCCGGGAGTATGAAAAAAATCCTATTTTCCTGAGCCCGGGAGTGTGAAAAAAATCAGAATCTCCTGACCCCGGGAGTTTAAAAAAATCTGATTTTCCTGACCCCGGGAGTGTGAAAATATCTGATTTTCCTGACCCCGGGAGTGTGAAAAAAATCAGAATTTCCTGACCACGGGAGTTTAAAAAAATCTGATTTTCCTGACCCCGGGAGTGTGAAAATATCCAATTTTCCTGACCCCGGGAGTGTGAAAAATGTGGTTTTCCTAACACCGGGAATGTGAAAAAAATTGGAATTTCCTGACCCCGGGAGTATGAAAAATGCGATTTTCCTGACCCCGGGAGTCTGAAAAATGCGCTTTTTCTGACCCCGGGAGTATGAAAATATCCAATTTTCCTGACCCTGGGAGTATGAAAAAAATCTGATTTTCCTGACCCCGGGAGTGTGAAAATATCTGATTTTCCTGACCCCGGGAGTGTGAAAAATATCAGAATTTCCTGACCCCAGGAGTGTGAAAAAATGTGATTTTCTTGACCCCGGGAGTGTGAAAAAAATTAAATTCTCCTGACCCTGGGAGTGTGAAAAAATCCAATTTTCCAGACCCCGGGTGTGTGAAAAATGTGATTTTCCTGACCCCGGGAGTATGAAAAAAATCCTATTTTCCTGAGCCCGGGAGTGTGAAAAAAATCAGAATCTCCTGACCCCGGGAGTTTAAAAAAATCTGATTTTCCTGACCCCGGGAGTGTGAAAATATCTGATTTTCCTGACCCCGGGAGTGTGAAAAAAATCAGAATTTCCTGACCCTGGGAGTGTGAAAAATATCCAATTTGCCTGACCCCGGGAGTGTGAAAAATATCCAATTTTCCTGACCCCGGGAGTATGAAAAAAATCTGATTTTCCTGACCCCGGGAGTGTGAAAATATCTGATTTTCCTGACCCCGGGAGTGTGAAAAAATGTGATTTTCTTGACCCCGGGAGTGTGAAAAAAATTAAATTCTCCTGACCCCGGGAGTGTGAAAAAATCCAATTTTCCTGACCCCGGGTGTGTGAAAAATGTGATCTTCCTAACACCGGGAGTGTGAAAAAAATCAGAATTTCCTGACCCCGGGAGGGTGAAAAAATGTGATTTTCTTGACCCCGGGAGTGTGAAAAAATCAGAATCTCCTGACCCCGGGAGTGTGAAAAACTTTGATTTTCTTGACCCCGGGAGTGTGAAAAAAAACCAATTTTCCTGACCCCGGGAGTGTGAAAAAAATCCAATTTTCCTGACCACGGGAGTTTAAAAAAATCTGATTTTCCTGACCCCGGGAGTGTGGAAATATCCAATTTTCCTGACCCCGGGAGTGTGAAAAATGTGATTTTCCTAACACCGGGAATGTGAAAAAAATTGGAATTTCCTGACCCCGGGAGTATGAAAAATGCGATTTTCCTGACCCCGGGAGTCTGAAAAATGCGATTTTTCTGACCCCGGGAGTATGAAAATATCCAATTTTCCTGACCCTGGGAGTATGAAAAAAATCTGATTTTCCTGACCCCGGGAGTGTGAAAATATCTGATTTTCCTGACCCCGGGAGTGTGAAAAAAATCAGAATCTCCTGACCCCGGGAGTTTAAAAAAATCTGATTTTCCTGACCCCGGGAGTGTGAAAATATCTGATTTTCCTGACCCCGGGAGTGTGAAAAAAATCAGAATTTCCTGACCCTGGGAGTGTGAAAAATATCCAATTTGCCTGACCCCGGGAGTGTGAAAAATATCCAATTTTCCTGACCCCGGGAGTCTGAAAAAAATCTGATTTTCCTGACCCCGGGAGTGTGAAAATATCTGATTTTCCTGACCCCGGGAGTGTGAAAACTATCAGAATTTCCTGATCCCGGGAGTGTAAAAAAATGTGATTTTCTTGACCCCGGGAGTGTGAAAAAAATTAAATTCTCCTGACCCCGGGAGTGTGAAAAAATCCAATTTTCCTGACCCCGGGTGTGTGAAAAATGTGATCTTCCTAACACCGGGAGTGTGAAAAAAATCAGAATTTCCTGACCCCGGGAGGGTGAAAAAATGTGATTTTCTTGACCCCGGGAGTGTGAAAAAATCAGAATCTCCTGACCCCGGGAGTGTGAAAAACTGTGATTTTCTTGACCCCGGGAGTGTGAAAAAAAACCAATTTTCCTGACCCCGGGAGTGTGAAAAATGTGATTTTCCTAACACCGGGAATGTGAAAAAATTTGGATTTTCCTGACCACGGGAGTATGAAAAATACGATTTTCCTGACCCCGGGAGTCTGAAAAATGTGATTTTCCTGACCCCGGGAGTATGAAAAAAATCCTATTTTCCTGAGCCCCGGAGTGTGAAAAAAATCAGAATCTCCTGACCCCGAGAGTTTAAAAAAATCTGATTTTCCTGACCCCGGGAGTGTGGAAATATCTGATTTTCCTGACCCCGGGAGTGTGAAAAAAATCCAATTTTCCTGACCACGGGAGTTTAAAAAAATCTGATTTTCCTGACCCCGGGAGTGTGAAAATATCCAATTTTCCTGACCCCGGGAGTGTGAAAAATGTGATTTTCCTAACACCGGGAATGTGAAAAAAATTGGAATTTCCTGACCCCGGGAGTATGAAAAATGGGATTTACCTCACCCCGGGAGTCTGAAAAATGCGATTTTTCTGACCCCGGGAGTATGAAAATATCCAATTTTCCTGACCCTGGGAGTATGAAAAAAATCTGATTTTCCTGACCCCGGGAGTGTGAAAATATCTGATTTTCCTGACCCCGGGAGTGTGAAAAATATCAGAATTTCCTGACCCCGGGAGTGTGAAAAAATGTGATTTTCTTGACCCCGGGAGTGTGAAAAAAATTAAATTCTCCTGACCCCGGGAGTGTGAAAAAATCCAATTTTCCAGACCCCGGGTGTGTGAAAAATGTGATTTTCCTGACCCCGGGAGTATGAAAAAAATCCTATTTTCCTGAGCCCGGGAGTGTGAAAAAAATCAGAATCTCCTGACCCCGGGAGTTTAAAAAAATCTGATTTTCCTGACCCTGGGAGTGTGAAAATATCTGATTTTCCTGACCCCGGGAGTGTGAAAAAAATCAGAATTTCCTGACCACGGGAGTTTAAAAAAATCTGATTTTCCTGACCCCGGGAGTGTGAAAATATCCAATTTTCCTGACCCCGGGAGTGTGAAAAATGTGGTTTTCCTAACACCGGGAATGTGAAAAAAATTGGAATTTCCTGACCCCGGGAGTATGAAAAATGCGATTTTCCTGACCCCGGGAGTCTGAAAAATGCGCTTTTTCTGACCCCGGGAGTATGAAAATATCCAATTTTCCTGACCCTGGGAGTATGAAAAAAATCTGATTTTCCTGACCCCGGGAGTGTGAAAATATCTGATTTTCCTGACCCCGGGAGTGTGAAAAATATCAGAATTTCCTGACCCCAGGAGTGTGAAAAAATGTGATTTTCTTGACCCCGGGAGTGTGAAAAAAATTAAATTCTCCTGACCCTGGGAGTGTGAAAAAATCCAATTTTCCAGACCCCGGGTGTGTGAAAAATGTGATTTTCCTGACCCCGGGAGTATGAAAAAAATCCTATTTTCCTGAGCCCGGGAGTGTGAAAAAAATCAGAATCTCCTGACCCCGGGAGTTTAAAAAAATCTGATTTTCCTGACCCCGGGAGTGTGAAAATATCTGATTTTCCTGACCCCGGGAGTGTGAAAAAAATCAGAATTTCCTGACCCTGGGAGTGTGAAAAATATCCAATTTGCCTGACCCCGGGAGTGTGAAAAATATCCAATTTTCCTGACCCCGGGAGTCTGAAAAAAATCTGATTTTCCTGACCCCGGGAGTGTGAAATTATCTGATTTTCCTGACCCCGGGAGTGTGAAAACTATCAGAATTTCCTGATCCCGGGAGTGTGAAAAAATGTGATTTTCTTGACCCCGGGAGTGTGAAAAAAATTAAATTCTCCTGACCCCGGGAGTGTGAAAAAATCCAATTTTCCTGACCCTGGGTGTGTGAAAAATGTGATCTTCCTAACACCGGGAGTGTGAAAAAAATCAGAATTTCCTGACCCCGGGAGGGTGAAAAAATGTGATTTTCTTGACCCCGGGAGTGTGAAAAAATCAGAATCTCCTGACCCCGGGAGTGTGAAAAACTGTGATTTTCTTGACCCCGGGAGTGTGAAAAAAAAACCAATTTTCCTGACCCCGGGAGTGTGAAAAATGTGATTTTCCTAACACCGGGAATGTGAAAAAATTTGGATTTTCCTGACCACGGGAGTATGAAAAATACGATTTTCCTGACCCCGGGAGTCTGAAAAATGTGATTTTCCTGACCCCGGGAGTATGAAAAAAATCCTATTTTCCTGAGCCCCGGAGTGTGAAAAAAAATCAGAATCTCCTGACCCCGAGAGTTTAAAGAAACCTGATTTTCCTGACCCCGGGAGTGTGGAAATATCTGATTTTCCTGACCCCGGGAGTGTGAAAAAAATCCAATTTTCCTGACCACGGGAGTTTAAAAAAATCTGATTTTCCTGACCCCGGGAGTGTGAAAATATCCAATTTTCCTGACCCCGGGAGTGTGAAAAATGTGATTTTCCTAACACCGGGAATGTGAAAAAAATTGGAATTTCCTGACCCCGGGAGTATGAAAAATGGGATTTACCTGACCCCGGGAGTCTGAAAAATGCGATTTTTCTGACCCCGGGAGTATGAAAATATCCAATTTTCCTGACCCTGGGAGTATGAAAAAAATCTGATTTTCCTGACCCCGGGAGTGTGAAAATATCTGATTTTCCTGACCCCGGGAGTGTGAAAAATATCAGAATTTCCTGACCCCGGGAGTGTGAAAAAATGTGATTTTCTTGACCCCGGGAGTGTGAAAAAAATTAAATTCTCCTGACCCCGGGAGTGTGAAAAAATCCAATTTTCCAGACCCCGGGTGTGTGAAAAATGTGATTTTCCTGACCCCGGGAGTATGAAAAAAATCCTATTTTCCTGAGCCCGGGAGTGTGAAAAAAATCAGAATCTCCTGACCCCGGGAGTTTAAAAAAATCTGATTTTCCTGACCCCGGGAGTGTGAAAATATCTGATTTTCCTGACCCCGGGAGTGTGAAAAAAATCAGAATTTCCTGACCACGGGAGTTTAAAAAAATCTGATTTTCCTGACCCCGGGAGTGTGAAAATATCCAATTTTCCTGACCCCGGGAGTGTGAAAAATGTGGTTTTCCTAACACCGGGAATGTGAAAAAAATTGGAATTTCCTGACCCCGGGAGTATGAAAAATGCGATTTTCCTGACCCCGGGAGTCTGAAAAATGCGCTTTTTCTGACCCCGGGAGTATGAAAATATCCAATTTTCCTGACCCTGGGAGTATGAAAAAAATCTGATTTTCCTGACCCCGGGAGTGTGAAAATATCTGATTTTCCTGACCCCGGGAGTGTGAAAAATATCAGAATTTCCTGACCCCGGGAGTGTGAAAAAATGTGATTTTCTTGACCCCGGGAGTGTGAAAAAAATTAAATTCTCCTGACCCTGGGAGTGTGAAAAAATCCAATTTTCCAGACCCCGGGTGTGTGAAAAATGTGATTTTCCTGACCCCGGGAGTATGAAAAAAATCCTATTTTCCTGAGCCCGGGAGTGTGAAAAAAATCAGAATCTCCTGACCCCGGGAGTTTAAAAAAATCTGATTTTCCTGACCCCGGGAGTGTGAAAATATCTGATTTTCCTGACCCCGGGAGTGTGAAAAAAATCAGAATTTCCTGACCCTGGGAGTGTGAAAAATATCCAATTTGCCTGACCCCGGGAGTGTGAAAAATATCCAATTTTCCTGACCCCGGGAGTATGAAAAAAATCTGATTTTCCTGACCCCGGGAGTGTGAAAATATCTGATTTTCCTGACCCCGGGAGTGTGAAAAAATGTGATTTTCTTGTCCCCGGGAGTGTGAAAAAAATTAAATTCTCCTGACCCCGGGAGTGTGAAAAAATCCAATTTTCCTGACCCCGGGTGTGTGAAAAATGTGATCTTCCTAACACCGGGAGTGTGAAAAAAATCAGAATTTCCTGACCCCGGGAGGGTGAAAAAATGTGATTTTCTTGACCCCGGGAGTGTGAAAAAATCAGAATCTCCTGACCCCGGGAGTGTGAAAAACTTTGATTTTCTTGACCCCGGGAGTGTGAAAAAAAACCAATTTTCCTGACCCCGGGAGTGTGAAAAAAATCCAATTTTCCTGACCACGGGAGTTTAAAAAAATCTGATTTTCCTGACCCCGGGAGTGTGGAAATATCCAATTTTCCTGACCCCGGGAGTGTGAAAAATGTGATTTTCCTAACACCGGGAATGTGAAAAAAATTGGAATTTCCTGACCCCGGGAGTATGAAAAATGCGATTTTCCTGACCCCGGGAGTCTGAAAAATGCGATTTTTCTGACCCCGGGAGTATGAAAATATCCAATTTTCCTGACCCTGGGAGTATGAAAAAAATCTGATTTTCCTGACCCCGGGAGTGTGAAAATATCTGATTTTCCTGACCCCGGGAGTGTGAAAAAAATCAGAATCTCCTGACCCCGGGAGTTTAAAAAAATCTGATTTTCCTGACCCCGGGAGTGTGAAAATATCTGATTTTCCTGACCCCGGGAGTGTGAAAAAAATCAGAATTTCCTGACCCTGGGAGTGTGAAAAATATCCAATTTGCCTGACCCCGGGAGTGTGAAAAATATCCAATTTTCCTGACCCCGGGAGTCTGAAAAAAATCTGATTTTCCTGACCCCGGGAGTGTGAAAATATCTGATTTTCCTGACCCCGGGAGTGTGAAAACTATCAGAATTTCCTGATCCCGGGAGTGTAAAAAAATGTGATTTTCTTGACCCCGGGAGTGTGAAAAAAATTAAATTCTCCTGACCCCGGGAGTGTGAAAAAATCCAATTTTCCTGACCCCGGGTGTGTGAAAAATGTGATCTTCCTAACACCGGGAGTGTGAAAAAAATCAGAATTTCCTGACCCCGGGAGGGTGAAAAAATGTGATTTTCTTGACCCCGGGAGTGTGAAAAAATCAGAATCTCCTGACCCCGGGAGTGTGAAAAACTGTGATTTTCTTGACCCCGGGAGTGTGAAAAAAAACCAATTTTCCTGACCCCGGGAGTGTGAAAAATGTGATTTTCCTAACACCGGGAATGTGAAAAAATTTGGATTTTCCTGACCACGGGAGTATGAAAAATACGATTTTCCTGACCCCGGGAGTCTGAAAAATGTGATTTTCCTGACCCCGGGAGTATGAAAAAAATCCTATTTTCCTGAGCCCCGGAGTGTGAAAAAAATCAGAATCTCCTGACCCCGAGAGTTTAAAAAAATCTGATTTTCCTGACCCCGGGAGTGTGGAAATATCTGATTTTCCTGACCCCGGGAGTGTGAAAAAAATCCAATTTTCCTGACCACAGGAGTTTAAAAAAATCTGATTTTCCTGACCCCGGGAGTGTGAAAATATCCAATTTTCCTGACCCCGGGAGTGTGAAAAATGTGATTTTCCTAACACCGGGAATGTGAAAAAAATTGGAATTTCCTGACCCCGGGAGTATGAAAAATGGGATTTACCTCACCCCGGGAGTCTGAAAAATGCGATTTTTCTGACCCCGGGAGTATGAAAATATCCAATTTTCCTGACCCTGGGAGTATGAAAAAAATCTGATTTTCCTGACCCCGGGAGTGTGAAAATATCTGATGTTCCTGACCCCGGGAGTGTGAAAAATATCAGAATTTCCTGACCCCGGGAGTGTGAAAAAATGTGATTTTCTTGACCCCGGGAGTGTGAAAAAAATTAAATTCTCCTGACCCCGGGAGTGTGAAAAAATCCAATTTTCCAGACCCCGGGTGTGTGAAAAATGTGATTTTCCTGACCCCGGGAGTATGAAAAAAATCCTATTTTCCTGAGCCCGGGAGTGTGAAAAAAATCAGAATCTCCTGACCCCGGGAGTTTAAAAAAATCTGATTTTCCTGACCCTGGGAGTGTGAAAATATCTGATTTTCCTGACCCCGGGAGTGTGAAAAAAATCAGAATTTCCTGACCACGGGAGTTTAAAAAAATCTGATTTTCCTGACCCCGGGAGTGTGAAAATATCCAATTTTCCTGACCCCGGGAGTGTGAAAAATGTGGTTTTCCTAACACCGGGAATGTGAAAAAAATTGGAATTTCCTGACCCCGGGAGTATGAAAAATGCGATTTTCCTGACCCCGGGAGTCTGAAAAATGCGCTTTTTCTGACCCCGGGAGTATGAAAATATCCAATTTTCCTGACCCTGGGAGTATGAAAAAAATCTGATTTTCCTGACCCCGGGAGTGTGAAAATATCTGATTTTCCTGACCCCGGGAGTGTGAAAAATATCAGAATTTCCTGACCCCGGGAGTGTGAAAAAATGTGATTTTCTTGACCCCGGGAGTGTGAAAAAAATTAAATTCTCCTGACCCTGGGAGTGTGAAAAAATCCAATTTTCCAGACCCCGGGTGTGTGAAAAATGTGATTTTCCTGACCCCAGGAGTATGAAAAAAATCCTATTTTCCTGAGCCCGGGAGTGTGAAAAAAATCAGAATCTCCTGACCCCGGGAGTTTAAAAAAATCTGATTTTCCTGACCCCGGGAGTGTGAAAATATCTGATTTTCCTGACCCCGGGAGTGTGAAAAAAATCAGAATTTCCTGACCCTGGGAGTGTGAAAAATATCCAATTTGCCTGACCCCGGGAGTGTGAAAAATATCCAATTTTCCTGACCCCGGGAGTATGAAAAAAATCTGATTTTCCTGACCCCGGAAGTGTGAAAATATCTGATTTTCCTGACCCCGGGAGTGTGAAAAAATGTGATTTTCTTGACCCCGGGAGTGTGAAAAAAATTAAATTCTCCTGACCCCGGGAGTGTGAAAAAATCCAATTTTCCTGACCCCGGGTGTGTGAAAAATGTGATCTTCCTAACACCGGGAGTGTGAAAAAAATCAGAATTTCCTGACCCCGGGAGGGTGAAAAAATGTGATTTTCTTGACCCCGGGAGTGTGAAAAAATCAGAATCTCCTGACCCCGGGAGTGTGAAAAACTGTGATTTTCTTGACCCCGGGAGTGTGAAAAAAACCCAATTTTCCTGACCCCGGGAGTGTGAAAAAAATCCAATTTTCCTGACCACGGGAGTTTAAAAAAATCTGATTTTCCTGACCCCGGGAGTGTGGAAATATCCAATTTTCCTGACCCCGGGAGTGTGAAAAATGTGATTTTCCTAACACCGGGAATGTGAAAAAAATTGGAATTTCCTGACCCCGGGAGTATGAAAAATGCGATTTTCCTGACCCCGGGAGTCTGAAAAATGCGATTTTTCTGACCCCGGGAGTATGAAAATATCCAATTTTCCTGACCCTGGGAGTATGAAAAAAATCTGATTTTCCTGACCCCGGGAGTGTGAAAATATCTGATTTTCCTGACCCCGGGAGTGTGAAAAAAATCAGAATCTCCTGACCCCGGGAGTTTAAAAAAATCTGATTTTCCTGACCCCGGGAGTGTGAAAATATCTGATTTTCCTGACCCCGGGAGTGTGAAAAAAATCAGAATTTCCTGACCCTGGGAGTGTGAAAAATATCCAATTTGCCTGACCCCGGGAGTGTGAAAAATATCCAATTTTCCTGACCCCGGGAGTCTGAAAAAAATCTGATTTTCCTGACCCCGGGAGTGTGAAAATATCTGATTTTCCTGACCCCGGGAGTGAGAAAAATATCAGAATTTCCTGATCCCGGGAGTGTGAAAAAATGTGATTTTCTTGACCCCGGGAGTGTGAAAAAAATTAAATTCTCCTGACCCCGGGAGTGTGAAAAAATCCAATTTTCCTGACCCCGGGTGTGTGAAAAATGTGATCTTCCTAACACCGGGAGTGTGAAAAAAATCAGAATTTCCTGACCCCGGGAGGGTGAAAAAATGTGATTTTCTTGACCCCGGGAGTGTGAAAAAATCAGAATCTCCTGACCCCGGGAGTGTGAAAAACTGTGATTTTCTTGACCCCGGGAGTGTGAAAAAAAACCAATTTTCCTGACCCCGGGAGTGTGAAAAATGTGATTTTCCTAACACCGGGAATGTGAAAAAATTTGGATTTTCCTGACCACGGGAGTATGAAAAATACGATTTTCCTGACCCCGGGAGTCTGAAAAATGTGATTTTCCTGACCCCGGGAGTATGAAAAAAATCCTATTTTCCTGAGCCCCGGAGTGTGAAAAAAATCAGAATCTCCTGACCCCGAGAGTTTAAAAAAATCTGATTTTCCTGACCCCGGGAGTGTGGACATATCTGATTTTCCTGACCCCGGGAGTGTGAAAAAAATCCAATTTTCCTGACCATGGGAGTTTAAAAAAATCTGATTTTCCTGACCCCGGGAGTGTGAAAATATCCAATTTTCCTGACCCCGGGAGTGTGAAAAATGTGATTTTCCTAACACCGGGAATGTGAAAAAAATTGGAATTTCCTGACTCCGGGAGTATGAAAAATGGGATTTACCTCACCCCGGGAGTCTGAAAAATGCGATTTTTCTGACCCCGGGAGTATGAAAATATCCAATTTTCCTGACCCTGGGAGTATGAAAAAAATCTGATTTTCCTGACCCCGGGAGTGTGAAAATATCTGATTTTCCTGACCCCGGGAGTGTGAAAAATATCAGAATTTCCTGACCCCGGGAGTGTGAAAAAATGTGATTTTCTTGACCCCGGGAGTGTGAAAAAAATTAAATTCTCCTGACCCCGGGAGTGTGAAAAAATCCAATTTTCCAGACCCCGGGTGTGTGAAAAATGTGATTTTCCTGACCCCGGGAGTATGAAAAAAATCCTATTTTCATGAGCCCGGGAGTGTGAAAAAAATCAGAATCTCCTGACCCCGGGAGTTTAAAAAAATCTGATTTTTCTGACCCCGGGAGTGTGAAAATATCTGATTTTCCTGACCCCGGGAGTGTGAAAAAAATCAGAATTTCCTGACCCTGGGAGTCTGAAAAATATCCAATTTGCCTGACCCCGGGAGTGTGAAAAATATCCAATTTTCCTGACCCCGGGAGTATGAAAAAAATCTGATTTTCCTGACCCCGGGAGTGTGAAAATATCTGATTTTCCTGACCCCGGGAGTGTGAAAAATATTAGAATTTCCTGATCCCGGGAGTGTGAAAAAATGTGATTTTCTTGACCCCGGGAGTGTGAAAAAAATTAAATTCTCCTGACCCCGGGAGTGTGAAAAAATCCAATTTTCCTGACCCCGGGTGTGTGAAAAATGTGATCTTCCTAACACCGGGAGTGTGAAAAAAATCAGAATTTCCTGACCCCGGGAGGGTGAAAAAATGTGATTTTCTTGACCCCGGGAGTGTGAAAAAATCAGAATCTCCTGACCCCGGGAGTGTGAAAAACTGTGATTTTCTTGACCCCGGGAGTGTGAAAAAAAACCAATTTTCCTGACTCCGGGAGTGTGAAAAATGTGATTTTCCTAACACCGGGAATGTGAAAAAATTTGGATTTTCCTGACCACGGGAGTATGAAAAATACGATTTTCCTGACCCCGGGAGTCTGAAAAATGTGATTTTCCTGACCCCGGGAGTATGAAAAAAATCCTATTTTCCTGAGCCCCGGAGTGTGAAAAAAATCAGAATCTCCTGACCCCGAGAGTTTAAAAAAATCTGATTTTCCTGACCCCGGGAGTGTGGAAATATCTGATTTTCCTGACCCCGGGAGTGTGAAAAAAATCCAATTTTCCTGACCACGGGAGTTTAAAAAAATCTGATATTCCTGACCCCGGGAGTGTGAAAATATCCAATTTTCCTCACCCCGGGAGTGTGAAAAATGTGATTTTCCTAACACCGGGAATGTGAAAAAAATTGGAATTTCCTGACCCCGGGAGTATGAAAAATGTGATTTTCCTGACCCCAGGAGTCTGAAAAATGCGATTTTTCTGACCCCGGGAGTATGAAAATATCCAATTTTCCTGACCCTGGGAGTATGAAAAAAATCTGATTTTCCTGACCCCGGGAGTGTGAAAATATCTGATTTTCCTGACCCCGGGAGTGTGAAAAATATCAGAATTTCCTGACCCCGGGAGTGTGAAAAAATGTGAGTTTCTTGACCCCGGGAGTGTGAAAAAAATTAAATTCTCCTGACCCTGGGAGTGTGAAAAAATCCAATTTTCCAGACCCCGGGTGTGTGAAAAATGTGATTTTCCTGACCCCGGGAGTATGAAAAAAATCCTATTTTCCTGAGCCCGGGAGTGTGAAAAAAATCAGAATCTCCTGACCCCTGGAGTTTAAAAAAATCTGATTTTCCTGACCCCGGGAGTGTGAAAATATCTGATTTTCCTGACCCCGGGAGTGTGAAAAATATCAGAATTTCCTGATCCCGGGAGTGTGAAAAAAATGTGATTTTCTTGACCCCGGGAGTGTGAAAAAAATTAAATTCTCCTGACCCCGGGAGTGTGAAAAAATCCAATTTTCCTGACCCCGGGTGTGTGAAAAATGTGATCTTCCTAACACCGGGAGAGTGAAAAAAATCAGAATTTCCTGACCCCGGGAGGGTGAAAAAATGTGATTTTCTTGACCCCGGGAGTGTGAAAAAATCAGAATCTCCTGACCCCGGGAGTGTGAAAAACTGTGATTTTCTTGACCCCGGGAGTGTGAAAAAAAACCAATTTTCCTGACCCCGGGAGTGTGAAAAATGTGATTTTCCTAACACCGGGAATGTGAAAAAATTTGGATTTTCCTGACCACGGGAGTATGAAAAATACGATTTTCCTGACTCCGGGAGTCTGAAAAATGTGATTTTCCTGACCCCGGGAGTATGAAAAAAATCCTATTTTCCTGACCCCGGGAGTGTGGAAATATCTGATATTCCTGACCCCGGGAGTGTGAAAAAAATCCAATTTTCCTTACCACGGGAGTTTAAAAAAATCTGATTTTCCTGACCCCGGGAGTGTGAAAATATCCAATTTTCCTGACCCCGGGAGTGTGAAAAATGTGATTTTCCTAACACCGGGAATGTGAAAAAAATTGGAATTTCCTGACCCCGGGAGTATGAAAAATGCGATTTTCCTGACCCCGGGAGTCTGAAAAATGCGATTTTTCTGACCCCGGGAGTATGAAAATATCTGATTTTCCTGACCCCGGGAGTGTGAAAAAAATCAGAATCTCCTGACCCCGGGAGTTTAAAAAAATCTGATTTTCCTGACCCCGGGAGTGTGAAAATATCTGATTTTCCTGACCCCGGGAGTGTGAAAAAAATCAGAATTTCCTGACCCTGGGAGTGTGAAAAATATCCAATTTGCCTGACCCCGGGAGTGTGAAAAATATCCAATTTTCCTGACCCCGGGAGTATGAAAAAAATCTGATTTTCCTGACCCCGGGAGTGTGAAAATATCTGATTTTCCTGACCCCGGGAGTGTGAAAAATATCAGAATTTCCTGATCCCGGGAGTGTGAAAAAATGTGATTTTCTTGACCCCGGGAGTGTGAAAAAAATTAAATTCTCCTGACCCCGGGAGTGTGAAAAAATCCAATTTTCCTGACCCCGGGTGTGTGAAAAATGTGATCTTCCTAACACCGGGAGTGTGAAAAAAATCAGAATTTCCTGACCCCGGGAGGGTGAAAAAATGTGATTTTCTTGACCCCGGGAGTGTGAAAAAATCAGAATCTCCTGACCCCGGGAGTGTGAAAAACTGTGATTTTCTTGACCCCGGGAGTGTGAAAAAAAACCAATTTTCCTGAACCCGGGAGTGTGAAAAATGTGATTTTCCTAACACCGGGAATGTGAAAAAATTTGGATTTTCCTGACCACGGGAGTATGAAAAATACGATTTTCCTGACCCCGGGAGTCTGAAAAATGTGATTTTCCTGACCCCGGGAGTATGAAAAAAATCCTATTTTCCTGAGCCCCGGAGTGTGAAAAAAATCAGAATCTCCTGACCCCGAGAGTTTAAAAAAATCTGATTTTCCTGACCCCGGGAGTGTGGAAATATCTGATTTTCCTGACCCCGGGAGTGTGAAAAAAATCCAATTTTCCTGACCACGGGAGTTTAAAAAAATCTGATTTTCCTGACCCCGGGAGTGTGAAAATATCCAATTTTCCTGACCCCGGGAGTGTGAAAAATGTGATTTTCCTAACACCGGGAATGTGAAAAAAATTGGAATTTCCTGACCCCGGGAGTATGAAAAATGTGATTTTCCTTACCCCGGGAGTCTGAAAAATGTGATTTTTCTGACCCCGGGAGTATGAAAATATCCAATTTTCCTGACCCTGGGAGTATGAAAAAAATCTGATTTTCCTGACCCCGGGAGTGTGAAAATATCTGATTTTCCTGACCCCGGGAGTGTGAAAAAATGTGATTTTCTTGACCCCGGGAGTGTGAAAAAAATTAAATTCTCCTGACCCCGGGAGTGTGAAAAAATCCAATTTTCCAGATCCCGGGTGTGTGAAAAATGTGATTTTCCTGACCCCGGGAGTATGAAAAAAAATCCTATTTTCCTGAGCCCGGGAGTGTGAAAAAAATCAGAATCTCCTGACCCCGGGAGTTTAAAAAAATCTGATTTTCCTGACCCCGGGAGTGTGAAAATATCTGATTTTCCTGACCCCGGGAGTGTGAAAAAAATCAGAATTTCCTGACCACGGGAGTTTAAAAAAATCTGATTTTCCTGACCCCGGGAGTGTGAAAATATCCAATTTTCCTGACCCCGGGAGTGTGAAAAATGTGATTTTCCTAACACCGGGAATGTGAAAAAAATTTGAATTTCCTGACCCCGGGAGTATGAAAAATGCGATTTTCCTGACCCCGGGAGTCTGAAAAATGCGATTTTTCTGACCCCGGGAGTATGAAAATATCCAATTTTCCTGACCCTGGGAGTATGAAAAAAATCTGATTTTCCTGACCCCAGGAGTGTGAAAATATCTGATTTTCCTGACCCCGGGAGTGTGAAAAATATCAGAATTTCCTGACCCCGGGAGTGTGAAAAATGTGATTTTCTTGACCCCGGGAGTGTGAAAAAAATTAAATTCTCCTGACCCCGGGAGTGTGAAAAAATCCAATTTTCCAGACCCCGGGTGTGTGAAAAATGTGATTTTCCTGACCCCGGGAGTATGAAAAAAATCCTATTTTCCTGAGCCCGGGAGTGTGAAAAAAATCAGAATCTCCTGACCCCGGGAGTTTAAAAAAATCTGATTTTCCTGACCCCGGGAGTGTGAAAATATCTGATTTTCCTGACCCCGGGAGTGTGAAAAAAATCAGAATTTCCTGACCCTGGGAGTGTGAAAAATATCCAATTTGCCTGACCCCGGGAGTGTGAAAAATATCCAATTTTCAAGACCCCGGGAGTATGAAAAAAATCTGATTTTCCTGACCCCGGGAGTGTGAGAATATCTGATTTTCCTGACCCCGGGAGTGTGAAAAATATCAGAATTTCCTGATCCCGGGAGTGTGAAAAAATGTGATTTTCTTGACCCCGGGAGTGTGAAAAAAATTAAATTCTCCTGACCCCGGGAGTGTGAAAAAATCCAATTTTCCTGACCCCGGGTGTGTGAAAAATGTGATCTTCCTAACACCGGGAGTGTGAAAAAAATCAGAATTTCCTGACCCCGGGAGGGTGAAAAAATGTGATTTTCTTGACCCCGGGAGTGTGAAAAAATCAGAATCTCCTGACCCCGGGAGTGTGAAAAACTGTGATTTTCTTGACCCCGGGAGTGTGAAAAAAACCCAATTTTCCTGACCCCGGGAGTGTGAAAAATGTGATTTTCCTAACACCGGGAATGTGAAAAAATTTGGATTTTCCTGACCACGGGAGTATGAAAAATACGATTTTCCTGACCACGGGAGTCTGAAAAATGTGATTTTCCTGACCCCGGGAGTATGAAAAAAATCCTATTTTCCTGAGCCCCGGAGTGTGAAAAAAATCAGAATCTCCTGACCCCGAGAGTTTAAAAAAATCTGATTTTCCTGACCCGGGAGTGTGGAAATATCTGATTTTCCTGACCCCGGGAGTGTGAAAAAAATCCAATTTTCCTGACCGTGGGAGTTTAAAAAAATCTGATTTTCCTGACCCCGGGAGTGTGAAAATATCCAATTTTCCTGACCCCGGGAGTGTGAAAAATGTGATTTTCCTAACACCGGGAATGTGAAAAAAATTGGAATTTCCTGACCCCGGGAGTATGAAAAATGCGATTTTCCTGACCCCGGGAGTCTGAAAAATGCGATTTTTCTGACCCCGGGAGTATGAAAATATCCAATTTTCCTGACCCTGGGAGTATGAAAAAAATCTGATTTTCCTGACCCCGGGAGTGTGAAAATATCTGATTTTCCTGACCCCGGGAGTGTGAAAAATATCAGAATTTCCTGACCCCGGGAGTGTGAAAAAATGTGATTTTCTTGACCCCGGGAGTGTGAAAAAAATTAAATTCTCCTGACCCCGGGAGTGTGAAAAAATCCAATTTTCCTGACCCCGGGTGTGTGAAAAATGTGATCTTCCTAACACCGGGAGTGTGAAAAAAATCAGAATTTCCTGACCCCGGGAGGGTGAAAAAATGTGATTTTCTTGACCCCAGGAGTGTGAAAAAATCAGAATCTCCTGACCCCGGGAGTGTGAAAAACTGTGATTTTCTGGACCCCGGGAGTGTGAAAAAAAACCAATTTTCCTGACCCCGGGAGTGTGAAAAATGTGATTTTCCTAACACCGGGAATGTGAAAAAATTTGGATTTTCCTGACCCTGGGAGTATGAAAAATGCGATTTTCCTGACCCCGGGAGTCTGAAAAATGCGATTTTTCTGACCCCGGGAGTATGAAAATATCCAATTTTCCTGACCCTGGGAGTATGAAAAAAATCTGATTTTCCTGACCCCAGGAGTGTGAAAATATCTGATTTTCCTGACCCCGGGAGTGTGAAAAAAATCAGAATTTCCTGACCCTGGGAGTGTGAAAAATATCCAATTTGCCTGACCCCGGGAGTGTGAAAAATATCCAATTTTCCTGACCCCGGGAGTATGAAAAAAATCTGATTTTCCTGACCCCGGGAGTGTGAGAATATCTGATTTTCCTGACCCCGGGAGTGTGAAAAATATCAGAATTTCCTGATCCCGGGAGTGTGAAAAAATGTGATTTTCTTGACCCCGGGAGTGTGAAAAAAATTAAATTCGCCTGACCCCGGGAGTGTGAAAAAATCCAATTTTCCTGACCCCGGGTGTGTGAAAAATGTGATCTTCCTAACACCGGGAGTGTGAAAAAAATCAGAATTTCCTGACCCCGGGAGGGTGAAAAAATGTGATTTTCTTGACCCCGGGAGTGTGAAAAAATCAGAATCTCCTGCCCTCGGGAGTGTGAAAAACTGATTTTCTTGACCCCGGGAGTGTGAAAAAAAACCAATTTTCCTGACCCCGGGAGTGTGAAAAATGTGATTTTCCTAACACCGGGAATGTGAAAAAATTTGGATTTTCCTGACCACGGGAGTATGAAAAATACGATTTTCCTGACCACGGGAGTCTGAAAAATGTGATTTTCCTGACCCCGGGAGTATGAAAAAAATCCTATTTTCCTGAGCCCCGGAGTGTGAAAAAAATCAGAATCTCCTGACCCCGAGAGTTTAAAAAAATCTGATTTTCCTGACCCGGGAGTGTGGAAATATCTGATTTTCCTGACCCCGGGAGTGTGAAAAAAATCCAATTTTCCTGACCGTGGGAGTTTAAAAAAATCTGATTTTCCTGACCCCGGGAGTGTGAAAATATCCAATTTTCCTGACCCCGGGAGTGTGAAAAATGTGATTTTCCTAACACCGGGAATGTGAAAAAAATTGGAATTTCCTGACCCCGGGAGTATGAAAAATGCGATTTTCCTGACCCCGGGAGTCTGAAAAATGCGATTTTTCTGACCCCGGGAGTATGAAAATATCCAATTTTCCTGACCCTGGGAGTATGAAAAAAATCTGATTTTCCTGACCCCGGGAGTGTGAAAATATCTGATTTTCCTGACCCCGGGAGTGTGAAAAATATCAGAATTTCCTGACCCCGGGAGTGTGAAAAAATGTGATTTTCTTGACCCCGGGAGTGTGAAAAAAATTAAATTCTCCTGACCCCTGGAGTTTGAAAAAATCCAATTTTCCAGACCCCGGGTGTGTGAAAAATGTGATTTTCCTGATCCCGGGAGTATGAAAAAAATCCTATTTTCCTGAGCCCGGGAGTGTGAAAAAAATCAGAATCTCCTGACCCCGGGAGTTTAAAAAAATCTGATTTTCCTGACCCCGGGAGTGTGAAAATATCTGATTTTCCTGACCCCGGGAGTGTGAAAAAAATCAGAATTTCCTCACCCTGGGAGTGCGAAAAATATCCAATTTGCCTGACCCCCGGAGTGTGAAAAATATCCAATTTTCCTGACCCCGGGAGTATGAAAAAAATCTGATTTTCCTGACCCCGGGAGTGTGAGAATATCTGATTTTCCTGACCCCGGGAGTGTGAAAAATATCAGAATTTCCTGATCCCGGGAGTGTGAAAAAATGTGATTTTCTTGACCCCGGGAGTGTGAAAAAAATTAAATTCTCCTGACCCCGGGAGTGTGAAAAAATCCAATTTTCCTGACCCCGGGTGTGTGAAAAATGTGATCTTCCTAACACCGGGAGTGTGAAAAAAATCAGAATTTCCTGACCCCGGGAGGGTGAAAAAATGTGATTTTCTTGACCCCGGGAGTGTGAAAAAATCAGAATCTCCTGACCCCGGGAGTGTGAAAAACTGTGATTTTCTTGACCCCGGGAGTGTGAAAAAAAACCAATTTTCCTGACCCCGGGAGTGTGAAAAATGTGATTTTCCTAACACCGGGAATGTGAAAAAATTTGGATTTTCCTGACCACGGGAGTATGAAAAATACGATTTTCCAGACCACGGGAGTCTGAAAAATGTGATTTTCCTGACCCCGGGAGTATGAAAAAAATCCTATTTTCCTGAGCCCCGGAGTGTGAAAAAAATCAGAATCTCCTGACCCCGAGAGTTTAAAAAAATCTGATTTTCCTGACCCCGGGAGTGTGGAAATATCTGATTTTCCTGACCCCGGGAGTGTGAAAAAAATCCAATTTTCCTGACCATGGGAGTTTAAAAAAATCTGATTTTCCTGACCCCGGGAGTGTGAAAATATCCAATTTTCCTGACCCCGGGAGTGTGAAAAATGTGATTTTCCTAACACCGGGAATGTGAAAAAAATTGGAATTTCCTGACCCCGGGAGTATGAAAAATGCGATTTTCCTGACCCCGGGAGTCTGAAAAATGCGATTTTTCTGACCCCGGGAGTATGAAAATATCCAATTTTCCTGACCCTGGGAGTATGAAAAAAATCTGATTTTCCTGACCCCGGGAGTGTGAAAATATCTGATTTTCCTGACCCCGGGAGTGTGAAAAATATAAGAATTTCCTAACCCCGGGAGTGTGAAAAAATGTGATTTTCTTGACCCCGGGAGTGTGAAAAAAATTAAATTCTCCTGACCCCGGGAGTGTGAAAAAATCCAATTTTCCAGACCCCGGGTGTGTGAAAAATGTGATTTTCCTGACCCCGGGAGTATGAAAAAAATCCTGTTTTCCTGAGCCCGGGAGTGTGAAAAAAATCAGAATCTGCTGACCCCGGGAGTTTAAAAAAATCTGATTTTCCTGACCCCGGGAGTGTGAAAATATCTGATTTTCCTGACCCCGGGAGTGTGAAAAAAATCAGAATTTCCTGACCCTGGGAGTGTGAAAAATATCCAATTTGCCTGACCCCGGGAGTGTGAAAAATATCCAATTTTCCTGACCCCGGGAGTATGAAAAAAATCTGATTTTCCTGACCCCGGTAGTGTGAGAATATCTGATTTTCCTGACCCCGGGAGTGTGAAAAATATCAGAATTTCCTGATCCCGGGAGTGTGAAAAAATGTGATTTTCTTGACCCCGGGAGTGTGAAAAAAATTAAATTCTCCTGACCCCGGGAGTGTGAAAAAATCCAATTTTCCTGACCCCGGGTGTGTGAAAAATGTGATCTTCCTAACACCGGGAGTGTGAAAAAAATCAGAATTTCCTGACCCCGGGAGGGTGAAAAAATGTGATTTTCTTGACCCCGGGAGTGTGAAAAAATCAGAATCTCCTGACACCGGGAGTGTGAAAAACTGTGATTTTCTTGACCCCGGGAGTGTGAAAAAAACCAATTTTCCTGACCCCGGGAGTGTGAAAAATGTGATTTTCCTAACACCGGGAATGTGAAAAAATTTGGATTTTCCTGACCACGGGAGTATGAAAAATACGATTTTCCTGACCACGGGAGTCTGAAAAATGTGATTTTCCTGACCCCGGGAGTATGAAAAAAATCCTATTTTCCTGAGCCCCGGAGTGTGAAAAAAATCAGAATCTCCTGACCCCGAGAGTTTAAAAAAATCTGATTTTCCTGACCCCGGGAGTGTGGAAATATCTGATTTTCCTGACCCCGGGAGTGTGAAAAAAATCCAATTTTCCTGACCACGGGAGTTTAAAAAAATCTGATTTTCCTGACCCCGGGAGTGTGAAAATATCCAATTTTCCTGACCCCGGGAGTATGAAAAAAATCTGATTTTCCTGACCCCGGGAGTGTGAGAATATCTGATTTTCCTGACCCCGGGAGTGTGAAAAATATCAGAATTTCCTGATCCCGGGAGTGTGAAAAAATGTGATTTTCTTGACCCCGGGAGTGTGAAAAAAATTAAATTCTCCTGACCCCGGGAGTGTGAAAAAATCCAATTTTCCTGACCCCGGGTGTGTGAAAAATGTGATCTTCCTAACACCGGGAGTGTGAAAAAAATCAGAATTTCCTGACCCCGGGAGGGTGAAAAAATGTGATTTTCTTGACCCCGGGAGTGTGAAAAAATCAGAATCTCCTGACCCCGGGAGTGTGAAAAACTGTGATTTTCTTGACCCCGGGAGTGTGAAAAAAAACCAATTTTCCTGACCCCGGGAGTGTGAAAAATGTGATTTTCCTAACACCGGGAATGTGAAAAAATTTGGATTTTCCTGACCACGGGAGTATGAAAAATACGATTTTCCTGACCACGGGAGTCTGAAAAATGTGATTTTCCTGACCCCGGGAGTATGAAAAAAATCCTATTTTCCTGAGCCCCGGAGTGTGAAAAAAATCAGAATCTCCTGACCCCGAGAGTTTAAAAAAATCTGATTTTCCTGACCCCGGGAGTGTGGAAATATCTGATTTTCCTGACCCCGGGAGTGTGAAAAAAATCCAATTTTCCTGACCATGGGAGTTTAAAAAAATCTGATTTTCCTGACCCCGGGAGTGTGAAAATATCCAATTTTCCTGACCCCGGGAGTGTGAAAAATGTGATTTTCCTAACACCGGGAATGTGAAAAAAATTGGAATTTCCTGACCCCGGGAGTATGAAAAATGCGATTTTCCTGACCCCGGGAGTCTGAAAAATGCGATTTTTCTGACCCCGGGAGTATGAAAATATCCAATTTTCCTGACCCTGGGAGTATGAAAAAAATCTGATTTTCCTGACCCCGGGAGTGTGAAAATATCTGATTTTCCTGACCCCGGGAGTGTGAAAAATATAAGAATTTCCTGACCCCGGGAGTGTGAAAAAATGTGATTTTCTTGACCCCGGGAGTGTGAAAAAAATTAAATTCTCCTGACCCCGGGAGTGTGAAAAAATCCAATTTTCCAGACCCCGGGTGTGTGAAAAATGTGATTTTCCTGACCCCGGGAGTATGAAAAAAATCCTATTTTCCTGAGCCCGGGAGTGTGAAAAAAATCAGAATCTGCTGACCCCGGGAGTTTAAAAAAATCTGATTTTCCTGACCCCGGGAGTGTGAAAATATCTGATTTTCCTGACCCCGGGAGTGTGAAAAAAATCAGAATTTCCTGACCCTGGGAGTGTGAAAAATATCCAATTTGCCTGACCCCGGGAGTGTGAAAAATATCCAATTTTCCTGACCCCGGGAGTATGAAAAAAATCTGATTTTCCTGACCCCGGTAGTGTGAGAATATCTGATTTTCCTGACCCCGGGAGTGTGAAAAATATCAGAATTTCCTGATCCCGGGAGTGTGAAAAAATGTGATTTTCTTGACCCCGGGAGTGTGAAAAAAATTAAATTCTCCTGACCCCGGGAGTGTGAAAAAATCCAATTTTCCTGACCCCGGGTGTGTGAAAAATGTGATCTTCCTAACACCGGGAGTGTGAAAAAAATCAGAATTTCCTGACCCCGGGAGGGTGAAAAAATGTGATTTTCTTGACCCCGGGAGTGTGAAAAAATCAGAATCTCCTGACCCCGGGAGTGTGAAAAACTGTGATTTTCTTGACCCCGGGAGTGTGAAAAAAAACCAATTTTCCTGACCCCGGGAGTCTGAAAAATGTGATTTTCCTAACACCGGGAATGTGAAAAAATTTGGATTTTCCTGACCACGGGAGTATGAAAAATACGATTTTCCTGACCACGGGAGTCTGAAAAATGTGATTTTCCTGACCCCGGGAGTATGAAAAAAATCCTATTTTCCTGACCACGGGAGTTTAAAAAAATCTGATTTTCCTGACCCCGGGAGTGTGAAAATATCCAATTTTCCTGACCCTGGGAGTATGAAAAAAATCTGATTTTCCTGACCCCGGGAGTATGAAAATATCTGATTTTCCTGACCCCGGGAGTTTAAAAAAATCTGATTTTCCTGACTCCGGGAGTGTGAAAATATCTGATTTTCCTGACCCCGGGAGTGTGAAAAAAATCAGAATTTCCTGACCCTGGGAGTGTGAAAAATATCCAATTTGCCTGACCCCGGGAGTGTGAAAAATATCCAATTTTCCTGACCCCGGGAGTATGAAAAAAATCTGATTTTCCTGACCCCGGGAGTGTGAAAATATCTGATTTTCCTGACCCCGGGAGTGTGAAAAATATTAGAATTTCCTGATCCCGGGAGTGTGAAAAAATGTGATTTTCTTGACCCCGGGAGTGTGAAAAAAATTAAATTCTCCTGACCCCGGGAGTGTGAAAAATCCAATTTGCCTGACCCCGGGAGTGTGAAAAATATCCAATTTTCCTGACCCCGGGAGTATGAAAAAAATCTGATTTTCCTGACCCCGGGAGTGTGAAAATATCTGATTTTCCTGACCCCGGGAGTGTGAAAAATATTAGAATTTCCTGATCCCGGGAGTGTGAAAAAATGTGATTTTCTTGACCCCGGGAGTGTGAAAAAAATTAAATTCTCCTGACCCCGGGAGTGTGAAAAAATCCAATTTTCCAGACCCCGGGTGTGTGAAAAATGTGATTTTCCTGACCCCGGGAGTATGAAAAAAATCCTATTTTCCTGAGCCCGGGAGTGTGAAAAAAATCAGAATCTGCTGACCCCGGGAGTTTAAAAAAATCTGATTTTCCTGACCCCGGGAGTGTGAAAATATCTGATTTTCCTGACCCCGGGAGTGTGAAAAAAATCAGAATTTCCTGACCCTGGGAGTGTGAAAAATATCCAATTTGCCTGACCCCGGGAGTGTGAAAAATATCCAATTTTCCTGACCCCGGGAGTATGAAAAAAATCTGATTTTCCTGACCCCGGGAGTGTGAGAATATCTGATTTTCCTGACCCCGGGAGTGTGAAAAATATCAGAATTTCCTGATCCCGGGAGTGTGAAAAAATGTGATTTTCGTGACCCCGGGAGTGTGAAAAAAATTAAATTCTCCTGACCCCGGGAGTGTGAAAAAATCCAATTTTCCTGACCCCGGGTGTGTGAAAAATGTGATCTTCCTAACACCGGGAGTGTGAAAAAAATCAGAATTTCCTGACCCCGGGAGGGTGAAAAAATGTGATTTTCTTGACCCCGGGAGTGTGAAAAAATCAGAATCTCCTGACCCCGGGAGTGTGAAAAACTGTGATTTTCTTGACCCCGGGAGTGTGAAAAAAAACCAATTTTCCTGACCCCGGGAGTCTGAAAAATGTGATTTTCCTAACACCGGGAATGTGAAAAAATTTGGATTTTCCTGACCATGGGAGTATGAAAAATACGATTTTCCTGACCACGGGAGTCTGAAAAATGTGATTTTCCTGACCCCGGGAGTATGAAAAAAATCCTATTTTCCTGACCACGGGAGTTTAAAAAAATCTGATTTTCCTGACCCCGGGAGTGTGAAAATATCCAATTTTCCTGACCCCGGGAGTGTGAAAAATGTGATTTTCCTAACACCGGGAATGTGAAAAAAATTGGAATTTCCTGACCCCGGGAGTATGAAAAATGCGATTTTCCTGACCCCGTGAGTCTGAAAAATGCGATTTTTCTGACCCCGGGAGTATGAAAATATCCAATTTTCCTGACCCTGGGAGTATGAAAAAAATCTGATTTTCCTGACCCCGGGAGTGTGAAAATATCTGATTTTCCTGACCCCGGGAGTGTGAAAAATATCAGAATTTCCTGACCCCGGGAGTGTGAAAAAATGTGATTTTCTTGACCCCGGGAGTGTGAAAAAAATTAAATTCTCCTGACCCCGGGAGTGTGAAAAAATCCAATTTTCCAGACCCCGGGTGTGTGAAAAATGTGATTTTCCTGACCCCGGGAGTATGAAAAAAATCCTATTTTCCTGAGCCCGGGAGTGTGAAAAAAATCAGAATCTCCTGACCCCGGGAGTTTAAAAAAATCTGATTTTCCTGACCCCGGGAGTGTGAAAATATCTGATTTTCCTGACCCCGGGAGTGTGAAAAAAATCAGAATTTCCTGACCCTGGGAGTGTGAAAAATATCCAATTTGCCTGACCCCGGGAGTGTGAAAAAGATTAGAATTTCCTGATCCCGGGAGTGTGAAAAAATGTGATTTTCCTAACACCGGGAATGTGAAAAAAATTGGAATTTCCTGACACCGGGAGTGTGAAAAAAATCCAATTTTCCTGACCACGGGAGTTTAAAAAAATCTGATTTTCCTGACCCCGGGAGTGTGAAAATATCCAATTTTCCTGACCTCAGGAGTGTGAAAAATGTGATTTTCCTAACACCGGGAATGTGAAAAAAATTGGAATTTCCTGACACCGGGAGTATGAAAAATGCGATTTTCCTGACCCCGGGAGTCTGAAAAATGCGATTTTTCTGACCCCGGGAGTATGAAAATATCCAATTTTCCTGACCCTGGGAGTATGAAAAAAATCTGATTTTCCTGACCCCGGGAGTATGAAAATATCTGATTTTCCTGACCCCGGGAGTTTAAAAAAATCTGATTTTCCTGACCCCGGGAGTGTGAAAATATCTGATTTTCCTGACCCCGGGAGTGTGAAAAAAATCAGAATTTCCTGACCCTGGGAGTGTGAAAAATATCCAATTTGCCTGACCCCGGGAGTGTGAAAAATATCCAATTTTCCTGACCCCGGGAGTATGAAAAAAATCTGATTTTCCTGACCCCGGGAGTGTGAAAATATCTGATTTTCCTGACACCGGGAGTGTGAAAAATATTAGAATTTCCTGATCCCGGGAGTGTGAAAAAATGTGATTTTCTTGACCCCGGGAGTGTGAAAAAAATTAAATTCTCCTGACCCCGGGAGTGTGAAAAAATCCAATTTGCCTGACCCCGGGAGTGTGAAAAATATCCAATTTTCCTGACCCCGGGAGTATGAAAAAAATCTGATTTTCCTGACCCCGGGAGTGTGAAAATATCTGATTTTCCTGACCCCGGGAGTGTGAAAAATATTAGAATTTCCTGATCCCGGGAGTGTGAAAAAATGTGATTTTCTTGACCACGGGAGTGTGAAAAAAATTAAATTCTCCTGACCCCGGGAGTGTGAAAAAATCCAATTTTCCAGACCCCGGGTGTGTGAAAAATGTGATTTTCCTGACCCCGGGAGTATGAAAAAAATCCTATTTTCCTGAGCCCGGGAGTGTGAAAAAAATCAGAATCTGCTGACCCCGGGAGTTTAAAAAAATCTGATTTTCCTGACCCCGGGAGTGTGAAAATATCTGATTTTCCTGACCCCGGGAGTGTGAAAAAAATCAGAATTTCCTGACCCTGGGAGTGTGAAAAATATCCAATTTGCCTGACCCCGGGAGTGTGAAAAATATCCAATTTTCCTGACCCCGGGAGTATGAAAAAAATCTGATTTTCCTGACCCCGGGAGTGTGAGAATATCTGATTTTCCTGACCCCGGGAGTGTGAAAAATATCAGAATTTCCTGATCCCGGGAGTGTGAAAAAATGTGATTTTCTTGACCCCGGTATTGTGAAAAAAATTAAATTCTCCTGACCCCGGGAGTGTGAAAAAATCCAATTTTCCTGACCCCGGGTGTGTGAAAAATGTGATCTTCCTAACACCGGGAGTGTGAAAAAAATCAGAATTTCCTGACCCCGGGAGGGTGAAAAAATGTGATTTTCTTGACCCCGGGAGTGTGAAAAAATCAGAATCTCCTGACCCCGGGAGTGTGAAAAACTGTGATTTTCTTGACCCCGGGAGTGTGAAAAAAAACCAATTTTCCTGACCCCGGGAGTCTGAAAAATGTGATTTTCCTAACACCGGGAATGTGAAAAAATTTGGATTTTCCTGACCACGGGAGTATGAAAAATACGATTTTCCTGACCACGGGAGTCTGAAAAATGTGATTTTCCTGACCCCGGGAGTATGAAAAAAATCCTATTTTCCTGACCACGGGAGTTTAAAAAAATCTGATTTTCCTGACCCCGGGAGTGTGAAAATATCCAATTTTCCTGACCCCGGGAGTGTGAAAAATGTGATTTTCCTAACACCGGGAATGTGAAAAAAATTGGAATTTCCTGACCCCGGGAGTATGAAAAATGCGATTTTCCTGACCCCGTGAGTCTGAAAAATGCGATTTTTCTGACCCCGTAAGTATGAAAATATCCAATTTTCCTGACCCTGGGAGTATGAAAAAAATCTGATTTTCCTGACCCCGGGAGTGTGAAAATATCTGATTTTCCTGACCCCGGGAGTGTGAAAAATATCAGAATTTCCTGACCCCGGGAGTGTGAAAAAATGTGATTTTCTTGACCCCGGGAGTGTGAAAAAAATTAAATTCTCCTGACCCCGGGAGTGTGAAAAAATCCAATTTTCCAGACCCCGGGTGTGTGAAAAATGTGATTTTCCTGACCCCGGGAGTATGAAAAAAATCCTATTTTCCTGAGCCCGGGAGTGTGAAAAAAATCAGAATCTCCTGACCCCGGGTGTTTAAAAAAATCTGATTTTCCTGACCCCGGGAGTGTGAAAATATCTGATTTTCCTGACCCCGGGAGTGTGAAAAAAATCAGAATTTCCTGACCCTGGGAGTGTGAAAAATATCCAATTTGCCTGACCCCGGGAGTGTGAAAAATATCCAATTTTCCTGACCCCGGGAGTATGAAAAAAATCTGATTTTCCTGACCCCGGGAGTGTGAGAATATCTGATTTTCCTGACCCCGGGAGTGTGAAAAATATCAGAATTTCCTGATCCCGGGAGTGTGAAAAAATGTGATTTTCTTGACCCCGGGAGTGTGAAAAAAATTAAATTCTCCTGACCCCGGGAGTGTGAAAAAATCCAATTTTCCTGACCCCGGGTGTGTGAAAAATGTGATCTTCCTAACACCGGGAGTGTGAAAAAAATCAGAATTTCCTGACCCCGGGAGGGTGAAAAAATGTGATTTTCTTGACCCCGGGAGTGTGAAAAAATCAGAATCTCCTGACCCCGGGAGTGTGAAAAACTGTGATTTTCTTGACCCCGGGAGTGTGAAAAAAACCAATTTTCCTGACCCCGGGAGTGTGAAAAATGTGATTTTCCTAACACCGGGAATGTGAAAAAATTTGGATTTTCCTGACCACGGGAGTATGAAAAATACGATTTTCCTGACCACGGGAGTCTGAAAAATGTGATTTTCCTGACCCCGGGAGTATGAAAAAAATCCTATTTTCCTGAGCCCCGGAGTGTGAAAAAAATCAGAATCTCCTGACCCCGAGAGTTTAAAAAAATCTGATTTTCCTGACCCTGGGAGTATGAAAAAAATCTGATTTTCCTGACCCCGGGTGTATGAAAATATCTGATTTTCCTGACCCCGGGAGTTTAAAAAAATCTGATTTTCCTGACCCCGGGAGTGTGAAAATATCTGATTTTCCTGACCCCGGGAGTGTGAAAAAAATCAGAATTTCCTGACCCTGGGAGTGTGAAAAATATCCAATTTGCCTGACCCCGGGAGTGTGAAAAATATCCAATTTTCCTGACCCCGGGAGTATGAAAAAAATCTGATTTTCCTGACCCCGGGAGTGTGAAAATATCTGATTTTCCTGACCCCGGGAGTGTGAAAAATATTAGAATTTCCTGATCCCGGGAGTGTGAAAAAATGTGATTTTCTTGACCCCGGGAGTGTGAAAAAAATTAAATTCTCCTGACCCCGGGAGTGTGAAAAAATCCAATTTGCCTGACCCCGGGAGTGTGAAAAATATCCAATTTTCCTGACCCCGGGAGTATGAAAAAAATCTGATTTTCCTGACCCCGGGAGTGTGAAAATATCTGATTTTCCTGACCCCGGGAGTGTGAAAAATATTAGAATTTCCTGATCCCGGGAGTGTGAAAAAATGTGATTTTCTTGACCCCGGGAGTGTGAAAAAAATTAAATTCTCCTGACCCCGGGAGTGTGAAAAAATCCAATTTTCCAGACCCCGGGTGTGTGAAAAATGTGATTTTCCTGACCCCGGGAGTATGAAAAAAATCCTATTTTCCTGAGCCCGGGAGTGTGAAAAAAATCAGAATCTGCTGACCCCGGGAGTTTAAAAAAATCTGATTTTCCTGACCCCGGGAGTGTGAAAATATCTGATTTTCCTGACCCCGGGAGTGTGAAAAAAATCAGAATTTCCTGACCCTGGGAGTGTGAAAAATATCCAATTTGCCTGACCCCGGGAGTGTGAAAAATATCCAATTTTCCTGACCCCGGGAGTATGAAAAAAATCTGATTTTCCTGACCCCGGGAGTGTGAGAATATCTGATTTTCCTGACCCCGGGAGTGTGAAAAATATCAGAATTTCCTGATCCCGGGAGTGTGAAAAAATGTGATTTTCTTGACCCCGGGAGTGTGAAAAAAATTAAATTCTCCTGACCCCGGGAGTGTGAAAAAATCCAATTTTCCTGACCCCGGGTGTGTGAAAAATGTGATCTTCCTAACACCGGGAGTGTGAAAAAAATCAGAATTTCCTGACCCCGGGAGGGTGAAAAAATGTGATTTTCTTGACCCCGGGAGTGTGAAAAAATCAGAATCTCCTGACCCCGGGAGTGTGAAAAACTGTGATTTTCTTGACCCCGGGAGTGTGAAAAAAAACCAATTTTCCTGACCCCGGGAGTCTGAAAAATGTGATTTTCCTAACACCGGGAATGTGAAAAAATTTGGATTTTCCTGACCACGGGAGTATGAAAAATACGATTTTCCTGACCACGGGAGTCTGAAAAATGTGATTTTCCTGACCCCGGGAGTATGAAAAAAATCCTATTTTCCTGACCACGGGAGTTTAAAAAAATCTGATTTTCCTGACCCCGGGAGTGTGAAAATATCCAATTTTCCTGACCCCGGGAGTGTGAAAAATGTGATTTTCCTAACACCGGGAATGTGAAAAAAATTGGAATTTCCTGACCCCGGGAGTATGAAAAATGCGATTTTCCTGACCCCCTGAGTCTGAAAAATGCGATTTTTCTGACCCCGGGAGTATGAAAATATCCAATTTTCCTGACCCTGGGAGTATGAAAAAAATCTGATTTTCCTGACCCCGGGAGTGTGAAAATATCTGATTTTCCTGACCCCGGGAGTGTGAAAAATATCAGAATTTCCTGACCCCGGGAGTGTGAAAAAATGTGATTTTCTTGACCCCGGGAGTGTGAAAAAAATTAAATTCTCCTGACCCCGGGAGTGTGAAAAAATCCAATTTTCCAGACCCCGGGTGTGTGAAAAATGTGATTTTCCTGACCCCGGGAGTATGAAAAAAATCCTATTTTCCTGAGCCCGGGAGTGTGAAAAAAATCAGAATCTCCTGACCCCGGGAGTTTAAAAAAATCTGATTTTCCTGACCCCGGGAGTGTGAAAATATCTGATTTTCCTGACCCCGGGAGTGTGAAAAAAATCAGAATTTCCTGACCCTGGGAGTGTGAAAAATATCCAATTTGCCTGACCCCGGGAGTGTGAAAAATATCCAATTTTCCTGACCCCGGGAGTATGAAAAAAATCTGATTTTCCTGACCCCGGGAGTGTGAGAATATCTGATTTTCCTGACCCCGGGAGTGTGAAAAATATCAGAATTTCCTGATCCCCGGAGTGTGAAAAAATGTGATTTTCTTGACCCCGGGAGTGTGAAAAAAATTAAATTCTCCTGACCCCGGGAGTGTGAAAAAATCCAATTTTCCTGACCCCGGGTGTGTGAAAAATGTGATCTTCCTAACACCGGGAGTGTGAAAAAAATCAGAATTTCCTGACCCCGGGAGGGTGAAAAAATGTGATTTTCTTGACCCCGGGAGTGTGAAAAAATCAGAATCTCCTGACCCCGGGAGTGTGAAAAACTGTGATTTTCTTGACCCCGGGAGTGTGAAAAAAACCAATTTTCCTGACCCCGGGAGTGTGAAAAATGTGATTTTCCTAACACCGGGAATGTGAAAAATTTGGATTTTCCTGACCACGGGAGTATGAAAAATACGATTTTCCTGACCACGGGAGTCTGAAAAATGTGATTTTCCTGACCCCGGGAGTATGAAAAAAATCCTATTTTCCTGAGCCCCGGAGTGTGAAAAAAATCAGAATCTCCTGACCCCGAGAGTTTAAAAAAATCTGATTTTCCTGACCCCGGGAGTGTGGAAATATCTGATTTTCCTGACCCCGGGAGTGTGAAAAAAATCCAATTTTCCTGACCACGGGAGTTTAAAAAAATCTGATTTTCCTGACCCCGGGAGTGTGAAAATATCCAATTTTCCTGACCTCGGGAGTGTGAAAAATGTGATTTTCCTAACACCGGGAATGTGAAAAAAATTGGAATTTCCTGACACCGGGAGTATGAAAAATGCGATTTTCCTGACCCCGGGAGTCTGAAAAATGCGATTTTTCTGACCCCGGGAGTATGAAAATATCCAATTTTCCTGACCCTGGGAGTATGAAAAAAATCTGATTTTCCTGACCCCGGGAGTATGAAAATATCTGATTTTCCTGACCCCGGGAGTTTAAAAAAATCTGATTTTCCTGACCCCGGGAGTGTGAAAATATCTGATTTTCCTGACCCCGGGAGTGTGAAAAAAATCAGAATTTCCTGACCCTGGGAGTGTGAAAAATATCCAATTTGCCTGACCCCGGGAGTGTGAAAAATATCCAATTTTCCTGACCCCGGGAGTATGAAAAAAATCTGATTTTCCTGACCCCGGGAGTGTGAAAATATCTGATTTTCCTGACCCCGGGAGTGTGAAAAATATTAGAATTTCCTGATCCCGGGAGTGTGAAAAAATGTGATTTTCTTGACCCCGGGAGTGTGAAAAAAATTAAATTCTCCTGACCCTGGGAGTGTGAAAAAATCCAATTTTCCTGACCCCGGGTGTGTGAAAAATGTGATCTTTCTAACACCGGGAGTGTGAAAAAATCAGAATTTCCTGGCCCCGGGAGGGTGAAAAAATGTGATTTTCTTGACCCCGGGAGTGTGAAAAAATCAGAATCTCCTGACCCCGGGAGTGTGAAAAACTGTGATTTTCTTGACCCCGGGAGTGTGAAAAAAACCAATTTTCCTGACCCCGGGAGTGTGAAAAATGTGATTTTCCTAACACCGGGAATGTGAAAAAATTTGGATTTTCCTGACCACGGGAGTATGAAAAATACGATTTTCCTGACCACGGGAGTCTGAAAAATGTGATTTTCCTGACCCCGGGAGTATGAAAAAAATCCTATTTTCCTGAGCCCCGGAGTGTGAAAAAAATCAGAATCTCCTGACCCCGAGAGTTTAAAAAAATCTGATTTTCCTGACCCCGGGAGTGTGGAAATATCTGATTTTCCTGACCCCGGGAGTGTGAAAAAAATCCAATTTTCCTGACCACGGGAGTTTTAAAAAATCTGATTTTCCTGACCCCGGGAGTGTGAAAATATCAAATTTTCCTGACCTCGGGAGTGTGAAAAATGTGATTTTCCTAACACCGGGAATGTGAAAAAAATTGGAATTTCCTGACACCGGGAGTATGAAAAATGCGATTTTCCTGACCCCGGGAGTCTGAAAAATGCGATTTTTCTGACCCCGGGAGTATGAAAATATCCAATTTTCCTGACCCTGGGAGTATGAAAAAAATCTGATTTTCCTGACCCCGGGAGTATGAAAATATCTGATTTTCCTGACCCCGGGAGTTTAAAAAAATCTGATTTTCCTGACCCCGGGAGTGTGAAAATATCTGATTTTCCTGACCCAGGGAGTGTGAAAAAAATCAGAATTTCCTGACCCTGGGAGTGTGAAAAATATCCAATTTGCCTGACCCCGGGAGTGTGAAAAATATCCAATTTTCCTGACCCCGGGAGTATGAAAAAAATCTGATTTTCCTGACCCCGGGAGTTTGAAAATATCTGATTTTCCTAACCCCGGGAGTGTGAAAAATATTAGAATTTCCTGATCCCGGGAGTGTGAAAAAATGTGATTTTCTTGACCCCGGGAGTGTGAAAAAAATTAAATTCTCCTGACCCCGGGAGTGTGAAAAAATCCAATTTTCCTGACCCCGGGTGTGTGAAAAATGTGATCTTTCTAACACCGGGAGTGTGAAAAAAATCAGAATTTCCTGGCCCCGGGAGGGTGAAAAAAATGTGATTTTCTTGACCCCGGGAGTGTGAAAAAATCAGAATCTCCTGACCCCGGGAGTGTGAAAAACTGTGATTTTCTTGACCCCGGGAGTGTGAAAAAAACCAATTTTCCTGACCCCGGGAGTGTGAAAAATGTGATTTTCCTAACACCGGGAATGTGAAAAAATTTGGATTTTCCTGACCACGGGAGTATGAAAAATACGATTTTCCTGACCCCGGGAGTCTGAAAAATGTGATTTTCCTGACCCCGGGAGTATGAAAAAAATCCTATTTTCCTGAGCCCCGGAGTGTGAAAAAAATCAGAATCTCCTGACCCCGAGAGTTTAAAAAAATCTGATTTTCCTGACCCCGGGAGTGTGAAAAAATCAGAATTTCCTGACCCCGGGAGTGTGAAAAATATCCAATTTGCCTGACCCCGGGAGTGTAAAAAAAATCCAATTTTCCTGACCACGGGAGTTTAAAAAAATCTGATTTTCCTGACCCCGGGAGTGTGAAAATATCCAATTTTCCTGACCCCGGGAGTGTGAAAAATGTGATTTTCCTAACACCGGGAATGTGAAAAAAATTGGAATTTCCTGACCCCGGGAGTATGAAAAATGCGATTTTCCTGACCCCCGGAGTCTGAAAAATGCGATTTTCCTGACCCCGGGAGTATGAAAATATCCAATCTTCCTGACCCCGGGAGTGTGAAAAAAATCCAATTTTCCTGACCCCGGGAGTATGAAAAAAATCTGATTTTCCTGACCCCGGGAGTGTGAAAATATCTGATTTTCCTGACCCCGGGAGTGTGAAAAATATCAGAATTTCCTGATCCCGGGAGTGTGAAAAAATGTGATTTTCTTGACCCCGGGAGTATGAAAAAAATTAAATTCTCCTGACCCCGGGAGTGTGAACAAATCCAATTTTCCTGACACCGGGTGTGTGAAAAATGTGATCTTCCTAACACCGGGAGTGTGAAAAAAATCAGAATTTCCTGACCCCGGGAGGGTGAAAAAATGTGATTTTCTTGACCCCGGGAGTGTGAAAAAATCAGAATCTCCTGACCCCGGGAGTGTGAAAAACTGTGATTTTCTTGACCCCGGGAGTGTGAAAAAAACCAATTTTCCTGACCCCGGGAGTGTGAAAAATGTGATTTTCCTAACACCGGGAATGTGAAAAAATTTGGATTTTCCTGACCACGGGAGTATGAAAAATACGATTTTCCTGACCCCGGGAGTCTGAAAAATGTGATTTTCCTGACCCCGGGAGTATGAAAAAAATCCTATTTTCCTGAGCCCCGGAGTGTGAAAAAAATCAGAATCTCCTGACCCCGAGAGTTTAAAAAAATCTGATTTTCCTGACCCCGGGAGTGTGAAAAAATCAGAATTTCCTGACCCCGGGAGTGTGAAAAATATCCAATTTGCCTGACCCCGGGAGTGTGAAAAAAATCCAATTTTCCTGACCACGGGAGTTTAAAAAAATCTGATTTTCCTGACCCCGGGAGTGTGAAAATATCCAATTTTCCTGACCCCGGGAGTGTGAAAAATGTGATTTTCCTAACACCGGGAATGTGAAAAAAATTGGAATTTCCTGACCCCGGGAGTATGAAAAATGCGATTTTCCTGACCCCCGGAGTCTGAAAAATGCGATTTTCCTGACCCCGGGAGTATGAAAATATCCAATCTTCCTGACCCCGGGAGTGTGAAAAAAATCCAATTTTCCTGACCCCGGGAGTATGAAAAAAATCTGATTTTCCTGACCCCGGGAGTGTGAAAATATCTGATTTTCCTGACCCCGGGAGTGTGAAAAATATCAGAATTTCCTGATCCCGGGAGTGTGAAAAAATGTGATTTTCTTGACCCCGGGAGTATGAAAAAAATTAAATTCTCCTGACCCCGGGAGTGTGAAAAAATCCAATTTTCCTGACACCGGGTGTGTGAAAAATGTGATCTTCCTAACACCGGGAGTGTGAAAAAAATCAGAATTTCCTGACCCCTGGAGGGTGAAAAAATGTGATTTTCTTGACCCTGGGAGTGTGAAAAAATCAGAATCTCCTGACCCCGGGAGTGTGAAAAACTGTGATTTTCTTGACCCCAGGAGTGTGAAAAAAAAAACCAATTTTCCTGACCCCGGGAGTGTGAAAAATGTGATTTTCCTAACACCGGGAATGTGAAAAAATTTGGATTTTCCTGACCACGGGAGTATGAAAAATACGATTTTCCTGACCCCGGGAGTCTGAAAAATGTGATTTTCCTGACCCCGGGAGTATGAAAAAAATCCTATTTTCCTGAGCCCCGGAGTGTGAAAAAAATCAGAATCTCCTGACCCCGAGAGTTTAAAAAAATCTGATTTTCCTGACCCCGGGAGTGTGGAAATATCTGATTTTCCTGACCCTGGGAGTGTGAAAAAAAATCCAATTTTCCTGACCACGGGAGTTTAAAAAAATCTGATTTTCCTGACCCCGGGAGTGTGAAAATATCCAATTTTCCTGACCCCGGGAGTGTGAAAAATGTGATTTTCCTAACACCGGGAATGTGAAAAAAATTGGAATTTCCTGACCCGGGAGTATGAAAAATGCGATTTTCCTGACCCCGGGAGTCTGAAAAATGCGATTTTTCTGACCCCGGGAGTATGAAAATATCCAATTTTCCTGACCCTGGGAGTATGAATAAAATCTGATTTTCCTGACCCCGGGAGTGTGAAAATATCTGATTTTCCTGACCCCGGGAGTTTAAAAAAATCTGATTTTCCTGACCCCGGGAGTGTGAAAATATCTGATTTTCCTGACCCCGGGAGTGTGAAAAAAATCAGAATTTCCTTACCCTGGGAGTGTGAAAAATATCCAATTTGCCTGACCCCGGGAGTGTGAAAAATATCCAATTTTCCTGACCCCGGGAGTATGAAAAAAATCTGATTTTCCTGACCCCGGGAGTGTGAAAATATCTGATTTTCCTGACCCCGGGAGTGTGAAAAATATTAGAATTTCCTGATCCCGGGAGTGTGAAAAAATGTGATTTTCTTGACCCCGGGAGTGTGAAAAAAATTAAATTCTCCTGACCCCGGGAGTGTGAAAAAATCCAATTTTCCTGACCCCGGGTGTGTGAAAAATGTGATCTTTCTAACACTGGGAGTGTGAAAAAAATCAGAATTTCCTGGCCCCGGGAGGGTGAAAAAAATGTGATTTTCTTGACCCCGGGAGTGTGAAAAAATCAGAATCTCCTGACCCCGGGAGTGTGAAAAACTGTGATTTTCTTGACCCCGGGAGTGTGAAAAAAACCAATTTTCCTGACCCCGGGAGTGTGAAAAATGTGATTTTCCTAACACCGGGAATGTGAAAAAATTTGGATTTTCCTGACCACGGGAGTATGAAAAATACGATTTTCCTGACCCCGGGAGTCTGAAAAATGTGATTTTCCTGACCCCGGGAGTATGAAAAAAATCCTATTTTCCTGAGCCCCGGAGTGTGAAAAAAATCAGAATCTCCTGACCCCGAGAGTTTAAAAAAATCTGATTTTCCTGACCCCGGGAGTGTGAAAAAATCAGAATTTCCTGACCCCGGGAGTGTGAAAAATATCCAATTTGCCTGACCCCGGGAGTGTGAAAAAAATCCAATTTTCCTGACCACGGGAGTTTAAAAAAATCTGATTTTCCTGACCCCGGGAGTGTGAAAATATCCAATTTTCCTGACCCCGGGAGTGTGAAAAATGTGATTTTCCTAACACCGGGAATGTGAAAAAAATTGGAATTTCCTGACCCCGGGAGTATGAAAAATGCGATTTTCCTGACCCCCGGAGTCTGAAAAATGCGATTTTCCTGACCCCAGGAGTATGAAAATATCCAATCTTCCTGACCCCGGGAGTGTGAAAAAAATCCAATTTTCCTGACCCCGGGAGTATGAAAAAAATCTGATTTTCCTGACCCCGGGAGTGTGAAAATATCTGATTTTCCTGACCCCGGGAGTGTGAAAAATATCAGAATTTCCTGATCCCGGGAGTGTGAAAAAATGTGATTTTCTTGACCCCGGGAGTATGAAAAAAATTAAATTCTCCTGACCCCGGGAGTGTGAAAAAATCCAATTTTCCTGACACCGGGTGTGTGAAAAATGTGATCTTCCTAACACCGGGAGTGTGAAAAAAATCAGAATTTCCTGACCCCGGGAGGGTGAAAAAATGTGATTTTCTTGACCCCGGGAGTGTGAAAAAATCAGAATCTCCTGACCCCGGGAGTGTGAAAAACTGTTATTTTCTTGACCCCAGGAGTGTGAAAAAAACAACCAATTTTCCTGACCCCGGGAGTGTGAAAAATGTGATTTTCCTAACACCGGGAATGTGAAAAAATTTGGATTTTCCTGACCACGGGAGTATGAAAAATACGATTTTCCTGACCCCGGGAGTCTGAAAAATGTGATTTTCCTGACCCCGGGAGTATGAAAAAAATCCTATTTTCCTGAGCCCCGGAGTGTGAAAAAAATCAGAATCTCCTGACCCCGAGAGTTTAAAAAAATCTGATTTTCCTGACCCCGGGAGTGTGGAAATATCTGATTTTCCTGACCCTGGGAGTGTGAAAAAAATCCAATTTTCCTGACCACGGGAGTTTAAAAAAATCTGATTTTCCTGACCCCGGGAGTGTGAAAATATCCAATTTTCCTGACCCCGGGAGTGTGAAAAATGTGATTTTCCTAACACCGGGAATGTGAAAAAAATTGGAATTTCCTGACCCGGGAGTATGAAAAATGCGATTTTCCTGACCCCGGGAGTCTGAAAAATGCGATTTTTCTGACCCCGGGAGTATGAAAATATCCAATTTTCCTGACCCTGGGAGTTTGAATAAAATCTGATTTTCCTGACCCCGGGAGTGTGAAAATATCTGATTTTCCTGACCCCGGGAGTGTGAAAAATATCAGAATTTCCTGACCCCGGGAGTGTGAAAAAATGTGATTTTCTTGACCCCGGGAGTGTGAAAAAAATTAAATTCTCCTGACCCCGGGAGTGTGAAAAAATCCAATTTTCCAGACCCCGGGTGTGTGAAAAATGTGATTTTCCTGACCCCGGGAGTATGAAAAAAATCCTATTTTCCTGAGCCTGGGAGTGTGAAAAAAATCAGAATCTCCTGACCCCGGGAGTTTAAAAAAATCTGATTTTCCTGACCCCGGGAGTGTGAAAATATCTGATTTTCCTGACCCCGGGAGTGTGAAAAAAATCAGAATTTCCTGACCCCGGGAGTGTGAAAAATATCCAATTTGCCTGACCCCGGGAGTGTGAAAAATATCCAATTTTCCTGACCCCGGGAGTATGAAAAAAATCTGATTTTCCTGACCCCGGGAGTGTGAAAATATCCAATTTTCCTGACCCCGGGAGTGTGAAAAATGTGATTTTCCTAACACCGGGAATGTGAAAAAAATTGGAATTTCCTGACCCCGGGAGTATGAAAAATGCGATTTTCCTGACCCCCGGAGTCTGAAAAATGCGATTTTCCTGACCCCGGGAGTATGAAAATATCCAATCTTCCTGACCCCGGGAGTGTGAAAAAAATCCAATTTTCCTGACCCCGGGAGTATGAAAAAAATCTGATTTTCCTGACCCCGGGAGTGTGAAAATATCTGATTTTCCTGACCCCGGGAGTGTGAAAAATATCAGAATTTCCTGATCCCGGGAGTGTGAAAAAATGTGATTTTCTTGACCCCGGGAGTGTGAAAAAAATTAAATTCTCCTGACCCCGGGAGTGTGAAAAAATCCAATTTTCCTGACCCCGGGTGTGTGAAAAATGTGATCTTCCTAACACCGGGAGTGTGAAAAAAATCAGAATTTCCTGACCCCGGGAGGGTGAAAAAATGTGATTTTCTTGACCCCGGGAGTGTGAAAAAATCAGAATCTCCTGACCCCGGGAGTGTGAAAAACTGTGATTTTCTTGACCCCGGGAGTGTGAAAAAAAAACCAATTTTCCTGACCCCGGGAGTGTGAAAAATGTGATTTTCCTAACACCGGGAATGTGAAAAAATTTGGATTTTCCTGACCACGGGAGTATGAAAAATACGATTTTCCTGACCCCGGGAGTATGAAAAATGTGATTTTCCTGACCCCGGGAGTATGAAAAAAATCCTATTTTCCTGAGCCCCGGAGTGTGAAAAAAATCAGAATCTCCTGACCCCGAGAGTTTAAAAAAATCTGATTTTCCTGACCCCGGGAGTGTGGAAATATCTGATTTTCCTGACCCCGGGAGTGTGAAAAAATCAGAATTTCCTGACCCCGGGAGTGTGAAAAATATCCAATTTGCCTGACCCCGGGAGTGTGAAAAAAATCCAATTTTCCTGACCACGGGAGTTTAAAAAAATCTGATTTTCCTGACCCCGGGAGTGTGAAAATATCCAATTTTCCTGACCCCGGGAGTGTGAAAAATGTGATTTTCCTAACACCGGGAATGTGAAAAAAATTGGAATTTCCTGACCCCGGGAGTATGAAAAATGCGATTTTCCTGACCCCCGGAGTCTGAAAAATGCGATTTTCCTGACCCCGGAAGTATGAAAATATCCAATCTTCCTGACCCCGGGAGTGTGAAAAAAATCCAATTTTCCTGACCCCGGGAGTATGAAAAAAATCTGATTTTCCTGACCCCGGGAGTGTGAAAATATCTGATTTTCCTGACCCCGGGAGTGTGAAAAATATCAGAATTTCCTGATCCCGGGAGTGTGAAAAAATGTGATTTTCTTGACCCCGGGAGTGTGAAAAAAATTAAATTCTCCTGACCCCGGGAGTGTGAAAAAATCCAATTTTCCTGACCCCGGGTGTGTGAAAAATGTCATCTTCCTAACACCGGGAGTGTGAAAAAAATCAGAATTTCCTGACCCCGGGAGGGTGAAAAAATGTGATTTTCTTGACCCCGGGAGGGTGAAAAAATCAGAATCTCCTGACCCCGGGAGTGTGAAAAACTGTGATTTTCTTGACCCCGGGAGTGTGAAAAAAAACCAATTTTCCTGACCCCGGGAGTGTGAAAAATGTGATTTTCCTAACACCGGGAATGTGAAAAAAATTTGGATTTTCCTGACCACGGGAGAATGAAAAATATGATTTTCCTGACCCCGGGAGTCTGAAAAATGTGATTTTCCTGACCCCGGGAGTATGAAAAAAATCCTATTTTCCTGAGCCCCGGAGTGTGAAAAAAATCAGAATTTCCTGACCCCGGGAGTGTGAAAAAATGTGATTTTCTTGACCCCGGGAGTGTGAAAAAAATTAAATTTTCCAGACCCCGGGGGTGTGAAAAATTTCCAATTTGCCTGACCCCGGGAGTGTGAAAAAAATCCAATTTTCCTGAGCCCGGGAGTTTAAAAAAATCTGATTTTCCTGACCCCGGGAGTGTGAAAATATCCAATTTTCCTGACCCCGGGAGTGTGAAAAATGTGATTTTCCTAACACCAGGAATGTGAAAAAAATTGGAATTTCCTGACCCCGGGAGTATGAAAAATGCGATTTTCCTGACCCCGGGAGTCTGAAAAATGCGATTTTTCTGACCCCGGGAGTATGAAAATATCCAATTTTCCTGACCCCGGGAGTATGAAAATATCTGATTTTCCTGACCCCGGGAGTGTGAAAAATATCAGAATTTCCTGACCCCGGGAGTGTGAAAAAATGTGATTTTCTTGACCCCGGGAGTGTGAAAAAAATTAAATTCTCCTGACCCTGGGAGTGTGAAAAAATCAAATTTTCCAGACCCCGGGTGTGTGAAAAATATCCAATTTGCCTGACCCCGGGAGTGTGAAAAAAATCCAATTTTCCTGAGCCCGGGAGTTTAAAAAAATCTGATTTTCCTGACCCCGGGAGTGTGAAAATATCCAATTTTCCTGACCCCGGGAGTGTGAAAAATGTGATTTTCCTGACCCCGGGAGTGTGAAAAATATCAGAATTTCCTGATCCCGGGAGTGTGAAAAAATGTGATTTTCTTGACCCCGGGAGTATGAAAAAAATTAAATTCTCCTGACCCCGGGAGTGTGAAAAAATCCAATTTTCCTGACCCCGGGTGTGTGAAAAATGTGATCTTCCTAACACCGGGAGTGTGAAAAAAATCAGAATTTCCTGACCTTGGGAGGGTGAAAAAATGTGATTTTCTTGACCCCGGGAGTGTGAAAAAATCAGAATCTCCTGACCCCGGGAGTGTGAAAAACTGTGATTTTCTTGACCCCAGGAGTGTGAAAAAAATCCAATTTTCCTGACCACGGGAGTTTAAAAAAATCTGATTTTCCTGACCCCGGGAGTGTGAAAATATCCAATTTTCCTGACCCCGGGAGTGTGAACAATGTGATTTTCCTAACACCGGGAATGTGAAAAAAATTGGAATTTCCTGACCCCGGGAGTATGAAAAATGCGATTTTCCTGACCCCCAGAGTCTGAAAAATGCGATTTTCCTGACCCCGGGAGTATGAAAATATCCAATCTTCCTGACCCCGGGAGTGTGAAAAAAATCCAATTTTCCTGACCCCGGGAGTATGAAAAAAATCTGATTTTCCTGACCCCGGGAGTGTGAAAATATCTGATTTTCCTGACCCCGGGAGTGTGAAAAATATCAGAATTTCCTGATCCCGGGAGTGTGAAAAAATGTGATTTTCTTGACCCCGGGAGTATGAAAAAAATTAAATTCTCCTGACCCCGGGAGTGTGAAAAAATCCAATTTTCCTGACCCCGGGTGTGTGAAAAATGTGATCTTCCTAACACCGGGAGTGTGAAAAAAATCAGAATTTCCTGACCCCGGGAGGGTGAAAAAATGTGATTTTCTTGACCCCGGGAGTGTGAAAAAATCAGAATCTCCTGACCCCGGGAGTGTGAAAAACTGTGATTTTCTTGACCCCAGGAGTGTGAAAAAAATCCAATTTTCCTGACCACGGGAGTTTAAAAAAATCTGATTTTCCTGACCCCGGGAGTGTGAAAATATCCAATTTTCCTGACCCCGGGAGTGTGAAAAATGTGATTTTCCTAACACCGGGAATGTGAAAAAAATTGGAATTTCCTGACCCCGGGAGTATGAAAAATGCGATTTTCCTGACCCCGGGAGTCTGAAAAATGCGATTTTTCTGACCCCGGGAGTATGAAAATATCCAATTTTCCTGACCCTGGGAGTATGAAAAAAATCTGATTTTCCTGACCCCGGGAGTGTGAAAATATCTGATTTTCCTGACCCCGGGAGTGTGAAAAATATCAGAATTTCCTGACCCCGGGAGTGTGAAAAAATGTGATTTTCTTGACCCCGGGAGTGTGAAAAAAATTAAATTCTCCTGACCCCGGGAGTGTGAAAAAATCCAATTTTCCAGACCCCGGGTGTGTGAAAAATGTGATTTTCCTGACCCCGGGAGTATGAAAAAAATCCTATTTTCCTGAGCCTGGGAGTGTGAAAAAAATCAGAATCTCCTGACCCCGGGAGTTTAAAAAAATCTGATTTTCCGGACCCCGGGAGTGTGAAAATATCTGATTTTCCTGACCCCGGGAGTGTGAAAATAATCAGAATTTCCTGACCCTGGGAGTTTGAAAAATATCCAATTTGCCTGACCCCGGGAGTGTGAAAAATATCCAATTTTCCTGACCCCGGGAGTATGAAAAAAATCTGATTTTCCTGACCCCGGGAGTGTGAAAATATCTGATTTTCCTGACCCCGGGAGTGTGAAAAATATCAGAATTTCCTGACCCCGGGAGTGTGAAAAAATGTGATTTTCTTGACCCCGGGAGTGTGAAAAAAATTAAATTCTCCTGACCCCGGGAGTGTGAAAAAATCCAATTTTCCTGACCCCGGGTGTGTGAAAAATGTGATCTTCCTAACACCCGGAGTGTGAAAAAAATCAGAATTTCCTGACCCCAGGAGGGTGAAAAAATGTGATTTTCTTGACCCCGGGAGTGTGAAAAAATCAGAATCTCCTGACCCCGGGAGTGTGAAAAACTGTGATTTTCTTGACCCCGGGAGTGTGAAAAAAAACCAATTTTCCTGACCCCGGGAGTGTGAAAAATGTGATTTTCCTAACACCGGGAATGTGAAAAAAATTGGATTTTCCTGACCATGGGAGTATGAAAAATACGATTTTCCTGACACCGGGAGTCTGAAAAATGTGATTTTCCTGACCCCGGGAGTATGAAAAAAATCCTATTTTCCTGAGCCCCGGAGTGTGAAAAAAATCAGAATCTCCTGACCCCGAGAGTTTAAAAAAATCTGATTTTCCTGACCCCGGGAGTGTGGAAATATCTGATTTTCCTGACCCCGGGAGTGTGAAAAAATCAGAATTTCCTGACCCCGGGAGTGTGAAAAATATCCAATTTGCCTGACCGCGGGAGTGTGAAAAAAATCCAATTTTCCTGACCACGGGAGTTTAAAAAAATCTGATTTTCCTGACCCTGGGAGTGTGAAAATATCCAATTTTCCTAACCCCGGGAGTGTGAAAAATGTGATTTTCCTAACACCGGGAATGTGAAAAAAATTGGAATTTCCTGACCCCGGGAGTATGAAAAATGCGATTTTCCTGACCCCCGGAGTCTGAAAAATGCGATTTTCCTGACCCCGGGAGTATGAAAATATCCAATCTTCCTGACCCCTGGAGTGTGAAAAAATTCCAATTTTCCTGACTCCTGGAGTATGAAAAAAATCTGATTTTCCTGACCCCGGGAGTGTGAAAATATCTGATTTTCCTGACCCCGGGAGTGTGAAAAATATCAGAATTTCCTGATCCCGGGAGTGTGAAAAAAATGTGATTTTCTTGACCCCGGGAGTGTGAAAAAAATTAAATTCTCCTGACCCCGGGAGTGTGAAAAAATCCAATTTTCCTGACCCCGGGTGTGTGAAAAATGTGATCTTCCTAACACCGGGAGTGTGAAAAAAATCAGAATTTCCTGACCCCGGGAGGGTGAAAAAATGTGATTTTCTTGACCCCGGGTGTGTGAAAAAATCAGAATCTCCTGACCCCGGGAGTTTGAAAAACTGTGATTTTCTGGACCCCGGGAGTGTGAAAAAAAAACCAATTTTCCTGACCCCGGGAGTGTGAAAAATGTGATTTTCCTAACACCGGGAATGTGAAAAAATTTGGATTTTCCTGACCACGGGAGTATGAAAAATACGATTTTCCTGACCCCAGGAGTCTGAAAAATGTGATTTTCCTGACCCCGGGAGTATGAAATAAATCCTATTTTCCTGAGCCCCGGAGTGTGAAAAAAATCAGAATCTCCTGACCCCGAGAGTTTAAAAAAATCTGATTTTCCTGACCCCGGGAGTGTGGAAATATCTGATTTTCCTGACCCCGGGAGTGTGAAAAAAATCCAATTTTCCTGACCACGGGAGTTTAAAAAAATCTGATTTTCCTGACCCCGGGAGTGTGAAAATATCCAATTTTCCTGACCCCGGGAGTGTGAAAAATGTGATTTTCCTAACACCGGGAATGTGAAAAAAATTGGAATTTCCTGACCCGGGAGTATGAAAAATGCGATTTTCCTGACCCCGGGAGTCTGAAAAATGCGATTTTTCTGACCCCGGGAGTATGAAAATATCCAATTTTCCTGACCCTGGGAGTATGAAAAAAATCTGATTTTCCTGACCCCGGGAGTGTGAAAATATCTGATTTTCCTGACCCCGTGAGTGTGAAAAATATCAGAATTTCCTGACCCCGGGAGTGTGAAAAAATGTGATTTTCTTGACCCCGGGAGTGTGAAAAAAATTAAATTCTCCTGACCCCGGGAGTGTGAAAAAATCCAATTTTCCAGACCCCGGGAGTGTGAAAAATGTGATTTTCCTGACCCCGGGAGTATGAAAAAAATCCTATTTTCCTGAGCCTGGGAGTGTGAAAAAAATCAGAATCTCCTGACCCCGGGAGTTTAAAAAAATCTGATTTTCCGGACCCCGCGAGTGTGAAAATATCTGATTTTCCTGACCCCGGGAGTGTGAAAAAAATCAGAATTTCCTGACCCCGGGAGTGTGAAAAATATCCAATTTGCCTGACCCCGGGAGTGTGAAAAATATCCAATTTTCCTGACCCCGGGAGTATGAAAAAAATCTGATTTTCCTGACCCCGGGAGTGTGAAAATATCCAATTTTCCTGACCCCGGGAGTGTGAAAAATGTGATTTTCCTAACACCGCGAATGTGAAAAAAATTGGAATTTCCTGACCCCGGGAGTATGAAAAATGCGATTTTCCTGACCCCCGGAGTCTGAAAAATGCGATTTTCCTGACCCCGGGAGTATGAAAATATCCAATCTTCCTGACCCCGGGAGTGTGAAAAAAATCCAATTTTCCTGACCCCGGGAGTATGAAAAAAATCTGATTTTCCTGACCCCGGGAGTGTGAAAATATCTGATTTTCCTGACCCCGGGAGTGTGAAAAATATCAGAATTTCCTGATCCCGGGAGTGTGAAAAAATGTGATTTTCTTGACCCCGGGAGTATGAAAAAAATTAAATTCTCCTGACCCCGGGAGTGTGAAAAAATCCAATTTTCCTGACCCCGGGTGTGTGAAAAATGTGATCTTCCTAACACCGGGAGTGTAAAAAAAATCAGAATTTCCTGACCCCGGGAGGGTGAAAAAATGTGATTTTCTTGACCCCGGGAGTGTGAAAAAATCAGAATCTCCTGACCCCGGGAGTGTGAAAAACTGTGATTTTCTTGACCCCAGGAGTGTGAAAAAAATCCAATTTTCCTGACCACGGGAGTTTAAAAAATCTGATTTTCCTGACCCCGGGAGTGTGAAAATATCCAATTTTCCTGACCCCGGGAGTGTGAAAAATGTGATTTTCCTAACACCGTGAATGTGAAAAAAATTGGAATTTCCTGACCCCGGGAGTATGAAAAATGCGATTTTCCTGACCCCCGGAGTCTGAAAAATGCGATTTTCCTGACCCCGGGAGTATGAAAATATCCAATCTTCCTGACCCCGGGAGTGTGAAAAAAATCCAATTTTCCTGACCCCGGGAGTATGAAAAAAATCTGATTTTCCTGACCCCGGGAGTGTGAAAATATCTGATTTTCCTGACCCCGGGAGTGTGAAAAATATCTGAATTTCCTGATCCCGGGAGTGTGAAAAAATGTGATTTTCTTGACCCCGGGAGTATGAAAAAAATTAAATTCTCCTGACCCCGGGAGTGTGAAAAAATCTAATTTTCCTGACCCCGGGTGTGTGAAAAATGTCATCTTCCTAACACCGGGAGTGTGAAAAAAATCAGAATTTCCTGACCCCGGGAGGGTGAAAAAATGTGATTTTCTTGACCCCGGGAGTGTGAAAAAATCAGAATCTCCTGACCCCGGGAGTGTGAAAAACTGTGATTTTCTTGACCCCAGGAGTGTGAAAAAAATCCAATTTTCCTGACCACGGGAGTTTAAAAAAATCTGATTTTCCTGACCCCGGGAGTGTGAAAAAAAACCAATTTTCCTGACCCCGGGAGTGTGAAAAATGTGATTTTCCTAACACCGGGAATGTGAAAAAAAATTGGAATTTCCTGACCCCGGGAGTATGAAAAATGCGATTTTCCTGACCCCGGGAGTCTGAAAAATGCGATTTTTCTGACCCCGGGAGTATGAAAATATCCAATTTTCCTGACCCTGGGAGTATGAAAAAAATCTGATTTTCCTGACCCCGGGAGTGTGAAAATATCTGATTTTCCTGACCCCGGGAGTGTGAAAAATATCAGAATTTCCTGACCCCGGGAGTGTGAAAAAATGTGATTTTCTTGACCCCGGGAGTGTGAAAAAAATTAAATTCTCCTGACCCCGGGAGTGTGAAAAAATCCAATTTTCCAGACCCCGGGTGTGTGAAAAATGTGATTTTCCTGACCCCGGGAGTATGAAAAAAATCCTATTTTCCTGAGCCTGGGAGTGTGAAAAAAATCAGAATCTCCTGACCCCGGGAGTTTAAAAAAATCTGATTTTCCGGACCCCGGGAGTGTGAAAATATCTGATTTTCCTGACCCCGGGAGTGTGAAAAAAATCAGAATTTCCTGACCCTGGGAGTGTGAAAAATATCCAATTTGCCTGACCCCGGGAGTGTGAAAAATATCCAATTTTCCTGACCCCGGGAGTATGAAAAAAATCTGATTTTCCTGACCCCGGGAGTGTGAAAATATCTGATTTTCCTGACCCCGGGAGTGTGAAAAATATCAGAATTTCCTGATCCCGGGAGTGTGAAAAAATGTGATTTTCTTGACCCCGGGAGTGTGAAAAAAATTAAATTCTCCTGACCCCGGGAGTGTGAAAAAATCCAATTTTCCTGACCCCGGGTGTGTGAAAAATGTGATCTTCCTAACACCCGGAGTGTGAAAAAAATCAGAATTTCCTGACCCCGGGAGGGTGAAAAAATGTGATTTTCTTGACCCCGGGAGTGTGAAAAAATCAGAATCTCCTGACCCCGGGAGTGTGAAAAACTGTGATTTTCTTGACCCCGGGAGTGTGAAAAAAAACCAATTTTCCTGACCCCGGGAGTGTGAAAAATGTGATTTTCCTAACACCGGGAATGTGAAAAAATTTGGATTTTCCTGACCACGGGAGTATGAAAAATACGATTTTCCTGACACCGGGAGTCTGAAAAATGTGATTTTCCTGACCCCGGGAGTATGAAAAAAAGCCTATTTTCCTGAGCCCCGGAGTGTGAAAAAAATCAGAATCTCCTGACCCCGAGAGTTTAAAAAAATCTGATTTTCCTGACCCCGGGAGTGTGGAAATATCTGATTTTCCTGACCCCGGGAGTGTGAAAATATCTGATGTTCCTGACCCCAGGAGTGTGAAAAATATCAGAATTTCCTGATCCCGGGAGTGTGAAAAAATGTGATTTTCTTGACCCCGGGAGTGTGAAAAAAATTAAATTCTCCTGACCCCGGGAGTGTGAAAAAATCCAATTTTCCTGACCCCGGGTGTGTGAAAAATGTGATCTTCCTAACACCGGGAGTGTGAAAAAAATCAGAATTTCCTGACCCCGGGAGGGTGAAAAAAATGTGATTTTCTTGACCCCGGGAGTGTGAAAAAATCAGAATCTCCTGACCCCGGGAGTGTGAAAAACTGTGATTTTCTTGACCCCGGGAGTGTGAAAAAAAACCAATTTTCCTGACCCCGGGAGTGTGAAAAATGTGATTTTCCTAACACCGGGATTGTGAAAAAATTTGGATTTTCCTGACCACGGGAGTATGAAAAATACGATTTTCCTGACCCCGGGAGTCTGAAAAATGTGATTTTCCTGACCCCGGGAGTATGAAAAAAATCATATTTTCCTGAGCCCCGGAGTGTGAAAAAATCAGAATCTCCTGACCCCGAGAGTTTAAAAAAATCTGATTTTCCTGACCCCGGGAGTGTGAAAAATATCCAATTTGCCTAACCCCGGGAGTGTGAAAAAAATCCAATTTTCCTGACCACGGGAGTTTGAAAAAATCTGATTTTCCTGACCCCGGGAGTGTGAAAATATCCAATTTTCCTGACCCCGGGAGTGTGAAAAATGTGATTTTCCTAACACCGGGAATGTGAAAAAAATTGGAATTTCCTGACCCCGGGAGTATGAAAAATGCGATTTTCCTGACCCCGGGAGTCTGAAAAATGCGGTTTTTCTGACCCCGGGAGTATGAAAATATCCAATTTTCCTGACCCTGGGAGTATGAAAAAAATCTGATTTTCCTGACCCCGGGAGTGTGAAAATATCTGATTTTCCTGACCCCGGGAGTGTGAAAAATATCAGAATTTCCTGACCCCGGGAGTGTGAAAAAATGTGATTTTCTTGACCCCGGGAGTGTGAAAAAAATTAAATTCTCCTGACCCCGGGAGTGTGAAAAAATCAAATTTTCCAGACCCCGGGTGTGTGAAAAATTTCCAATTTGCCTGACCCCGGGAGTGTGAAAAAAATCCAATTTTCCTGAGCCCGGGAGTTTAAAAAAATCTGATTTTCCTGACCCCGGGAGTGTGAAAATATCCAATTTTCCTGACCCCGGGAGTGTGAAAAATGTGATTTTCCTAACACCAGAAATGTGAAAAAAATTGGAATTTCCTGACCCCGGGAGTATGAAAAATGCGATTTTCCTGACCCCGGGAGTCTGAAAAATGCGATTTTTCTGACCCCGGGAGTATGAAAATATCCAATTTTCCTGACCCCGGGAGTGTGAAAATATCTGATTTTCCTGACCCCGGGAGTGTGAAAAATATCAGAATTTCCTGACCCCGGGAGTGTGAAAAAATGTGATTTTCTTGACCCCGGGAGTGTGAAAAAAATTAAATTCTCCTGACCCCGGGAGTGTGAAAAAATCAAATTTTCCAGACCCCGGGTGTGTGAAAAATATCCAATTTGCCTGACCCCGGGAGTGTGAAAAAAATCCAATTTTCCTGAGCCCGGGAGTTTAAAAAAATCTGATTTTCCTGACCCCGGGAGTGTGAAAATATCCAATTTTCCTGACCCCGGGAGTGTGAAAAATGTAATTTTCCTGACCCCGGGAGTGTGAAAAATATCAGAATTTCCTGATCCCGGGAGTGTGAAAAAAAGTGATTTTCTTGACCCCCGGAGTGTGAAAAAAATTAAATTCTCCTGACCCCGAGAGTTTTAAAAAATCTGATTTTCCTGACCACGGGAGTGTGGAAATATCTGATTTTCCTGACCCCGGGAGTGTGAAAAATATCAGAATTTCCTGACCCCGGGAGTGTGAAAAAATGTGATTTTCTTGACCCCAGGAGTGTGAAAAAAATTAAATTCTCCTGACCCCGGGAGTGTGAAAAAATCCAATTTTCCAGACCCCGGGTGTGTGAAAAAAATCAGAATTTCCTGACCCCGGGAGTGTGAAAAAAATCCAATTTTCCTGACCACGGGAGTTTAAAAAAATCTGATTTTCCTGACCCCGGGAGTCTGAAAAATGCGATTTTTCTGACCCCGGGAGTATGAAAATATCCAATTTTCCTGACCCTGGGAGTATGAAAAAAATCTGATTTTCCTGACCCCGGGAGTGTGAAAATATCTGATTTTCCTGACCCCGGGAGTGTGAAAAAAATCAGAATTTCCTGACCCTGGGAGTGTGAAAAATATCCAATTTGCCTGACCCCGGGAGTGTGAAAAATATCCAATTTTCCTGACCCCGGGAGTATGAAAAAAATCTGATTTTCCTGACCCCGGGAGTGTGAAAATATCTGATTTTCCTGACCCCGGGAGTGTGAAAAATATCAGAATTTCCTGACCCCGGGAGGGTGAAAAAATGTGATTTTCTTGACCCCTGGAGTGTGAAAAAATCAGAATCTCCTGACCCCGGGAGTGTGAAAAACTGTGATTTTCTTAACCCCGGGAGTGTGAAAAAAAACCAATTTTCCTGACCCCGGGAGTGTGAAAAATGTGATTTTCCTAACACCGGGAATGTGAAAAAATTTGGATTTTCCTGACCACGGGAGTATGAAAAATACGATTTTCCTGACCCCGGGAGTCTGAAAAATGTGATTTTCCTGACCCCGGGAGTATGAAAAAAATCCTATTTTCCTGAGCCCCGGAGTGTGAAAAAAATCAGAATCTCCTGACCCCGAGAGTTTTAAAAAATCTGATTTTCCTGACCCCGGGAGTGTGGAAATATCTGATTTTCCTGACCCCGGGAGTGTGAAAAAATCAGAATTTCCTGACCCCGGGAGTGTGAAAAATATCCAATTTGCCTGACCCCGGGAGTGTGAAAAAAATCCAATTTTCCTGACCACGGGAGTTTAAAAAAATCTGATTTTCCTGACCCCGGGAGTGTGAAAATATCCAATTTTCCTGACCCCGGGAGTGTGAAAAATGTGATTTTCCTAACACCGGGAATGTGAAAAAATTGGAATTTCCTGACCCCGGGAGTATGAAAAATGCGATTTTCCTGACCCCCGGAGTCTGAAAAATGCGATTTTCCTGACCCCGGGAGTATGAAAATATCCAATCTTCCTGACCCCGGGAGTGTGAAAAAAATCCAATTTTCCTGACCCCGGGAGTATGAAAAAAATCTGATTTTCCTGACCCCGGGAGTGTGAAAATATCTGATTTTCCTGACCCCGGGAGTGTGAAAAATATCAGAATTTCCTGATCCCGGGAGTGTGAAAAAATGTGATTTTCTTGACCCCGGGAGTGTGAAAAAAATTAAATTCTCCTGACCCCGGGAGTGTGAAAAAATCCAATTTTCCTGACCCCGGGTGTGTGAAAAATGTGATCTTCCTAACACCGGGAGTGTGAAAAAAATCAGAATTTCCTGACCCCGGGAGGGTGAAAAAATGTGATTTTCTTGACCCCGGGAGTGTGAAAAAATCAGAATCTCCTGACCCCGGGAGTGTGAAAAACTGTGATTTTCTTGACCCCGGGAGTGTGAAAAAAAACCAATTTTCCTGACCCCGGGAGTGTGAAAAATGTGATTTTCCTAACACCGGGAATGTGAAAAAATTTGGATTTTCCTGACCACGGGAGTATGAAAAATACGATTTTCCTGACCCCGGGAGTATGAAAAATGTGATTTTCCTGACCCCGGGAGTATGAAAAAAATCCTATTTTCCTGAGCCCCGTAGTGTGAAAAAAATCAGAATCTCCTGACCCCGAGAGTTTAAAAAAATCTGATTTTCCTGACCCCGGGAGTGTGGAAATATCTGATTTTCCTGACCCCGGGAGTGTGAAAAAATCAGAATTTCCTGACCCCGGGAGTGTGAAAAATATCCAATTTGCCTGACCCCGGGAGTGTGAAAAAAATCCAATTTTCCTGACCACGGGAGTTTAAAAAAATCTGATTTTCCTGACCCCGGGAGTGTGAAAATATTCAATTTTCCTGACCCCGGGAGTGTGAAAAATGTGATTTTCCTAACACCGGGAATGTGAAAAAAATTTGAATTTCCTGACCCCGGGAGTATGAAAAATGCGTTTTTCCTGACCCCCGGAGTCTGAAAAATGCGATTTTCCTGACCCCGGGAGTATGAAAATATCCAATCTTCCTGACCCCGGGAGTGTGAAAAAAATCCAATTTTCCTGACCCCGGGAGTATGAAAAAAATCTGATTTTCCTGACCCCGGGAGTGTGAAAATATCTGATTTTCCTGACCCCGGGAGTGTGAAAAATATCAGAATTTCCTGATCCCGGGAGTGTGAAAAAATGTGATTTTCTTGACCCCGGGAATGTGAAAAAAATTAAATTCTCCTGACCCCGGGAGTGTGAAAAAATCCAATTTTCCTGACCCCGGGTGTGTGAAAAATGTGATCTTCCTAACACCGGGAGTGTGAAAAAAATCATAATTTCCTGACCCCGGGAGGGTGAAAAAATGTGATTTTCTTGACCCCGGGAGTGTGAAAAAATCAGAATCTCCTGACCCCGGGAGTGTGAAAAACTGTGATTTTCTTGACCCCGGGAGTGTGAAAAAAAACCAATTTTCCTGACCCCGGGAGTGTGAAAAATGTGATTTTCCTAACACCGGGAATGTGAAAAATGTGATTTTCCTGACCCCGGGAGTATGAAAAAAATCCTATTTTCCTGAGCCCCGGAGTGTGAAAAAAATCAGAATCTCCTGACCCCGAGAGTTTAAAAAAATCTGATTTTCCTGACCCCGGGAGTGTGGAAATATCTGATTTTCCTGACCCCGGGAGTGTGAAAAAATCAGAATTTCCTGACCCCGGGAGTGTGAAAAATATCCAATTTGCCTGACCCCGGGAGTGTGAAAAAAATCCAATTTTCCTGACCACGGGAGTTTGAAAAAATCTGATTTTCCTGACCCCGGGAGTGTGAAAATATCCAATTTTCCTGACCCCGGGAGTGTGAAAAATGTGATTTTCCAAACACCGGGAATGTGAAATAAATTGGAATTTCCTGACCCCGGGAGTATGAAAAATGCGATTTTCCTGACCCCGGGAGTCTGAAAAATGCGATTTTTCTGACCCCGGGAGTATGAAAATATCCAATTTTCCTGACCCTGGGAGTATGAAAAAAATCTGATTTTCCTGACCCCGGGAGTGTGAAAATATCTGATTTTCCTGACCCCGGGAGTGTGAAAAATATCAGAATTTCCTGACCCCGGGAGTGTGAAAAAATGTGATTTTCTTGACCCCGGGAGTATGAAAAAAATCCTATTTTCCTGAGCCTGGGAGTGTGAAAAAAATCAGAATCTCCTGACCCCGGGAGTTTAAAAAAATCTGATTTTCCGGACCCCGGGAGTGTGAAAATATCTGATTTTCCTGACCCCGGGAGTGTGAAAAAAATCAGAATTTCCTGACCCTGGGAGTGTGAAAAATATCCAATTTGCCTGACCCCGGGAGTGTGAAAAATATCCAATTTTCCTGACCCCGGGAGTATGAGAAAAATCTGATTTTCCTGACCCCGGGAGTGTGAAAATATCTGATTTTCCTGACCCCGGGAGTGTGAAAAATATCAGAATTTCCTGATCCCGGGAGTGTGAAAAAATGTGATTTTCTTGACCCCGGGAGTGTGAAAAAAATTAAATTCTCCTGACCCCGGGAGTGTGAAAAAATCCAATTTTCCTGACCCCGGGTGTGTGAAAAATGTGATCTTCCTAACACCGGGAGTGTGAAAAAAATCAGAATTTCCTGTCCCCGGGAGGGTGAAAAAATGTGATTTTCTTGACCCCGGGAGGGTGAAAAAATCAGAATCTCCTGACCCCGGGAGTGTGAAAAACTGTGATTTTCTTGACCCCGGGAGTGTGAAAAAAAACCAGTTTTCCTGACCCCGGGAGTGTGAAAAATGTGATTTTCCTAACACCGGGAATGTGAAAAAATTTGGATTTTCCTGACCACGGGAGTCTGAAAAATATGATTTTCCTGACCCCGGGAGTCTGAAAAATGTGATTTTCCTGACCCCGGGAGTATGAAAAAAATCCTATTTTCCTGAGCCCCGGAGTGTGAAAAAAATCAGAATCTCCTGACCCCGAGAGTTTAAAAAAATCTGATTTTCCTCAACCCGGGAGTGTGGAAATATCTGATTTTCCTGACCCCGGGAGTGTGAAAAAATCAGAATTTCCTGACCCCGGGAGCGTGAAAAATATCCAATTTGCCTGACCCCGGGAGTGTGAAAAAAATCCAATTTTCCTGACCACGGGAGTTTGAAAATATCCAATTTTCCTGACCCCGGGAGTGTGAAAAATGTGATTTTCCTAACACCGGGAATGTGAAAAAAAATTGGAATTTCCTGACCCCGGGAGTATGAAAAATGCGATTTTCCTGACCCCGGGAGTCTGAAAAATGCGATTTTTCTGACCCCGGGAGTATGAAAATATCCAATTTTCCTGACCCTGGGAGTATGAAAAAAATCTGATTTTCCTGACCCCGGGAGTGTGAAAATATCTGATTTTCCTGACCCCGGGAGTGTGAAAAATAGCATAATTTCCTGACCCCGGGAGTGTGAAAAAATGTGATTTTCTTGACCCCGGGAGTATGAAAAAAATCCTATTTTCCTGAGCCTGGGAGTGTGAAAAAAATCAGAATCTCCTGACCCCGGGAGTTTAAAAAAATCTGATTTTCCGGACCCCGGGATTGTGAAAATATCTGATTTTCCTGACCCCGGGAGTGTGAAAAAAAACAGAATTTCCTGACCCTGGGAGTGTGAAAAATATCCAATTTGCCTGACCCCGGGAGTGTGAAAAATATCCAATTTTCCTGACCCCGGGAGTATGAAAAAAATCTGATTTTCCTGACCCCGGGAGTGTGAAAATATCTGATTTTCCTGACCCCGGGAGTGTGAAAAATATCAGAATTTCCTGATCCCGGGAGTGTGAAAAAATGTGATTTTCTTGACCCCGGGAGTGTGAAAAAAATTAAATTCTCCTGACCCCGGGAGTGTGAAAAAATCCAATTTTCCTGACCCCGGGTGTGTGAAAAATGTGATCTTCCTAACACCGGGAGTGTGAAAAAAATCAGAATTTCCTGACCCCGGGAGGGTGAAAAAATGTGATTTTCTTGACCCCGGGAGTGTGAAAAAATCAGAATCTCCTGACCCCGGGAGTGTGAAAAACTGTGATTTTCTTAACCCCGGGAGTGTGAAAAAAATCCAATTTTCCTGACCCCGGGAGTGTGAAAAATGTGATTTTCCTAACACCGGGAATGTGAAAAAATTTGGATTTTCCTGACCACGGGAGTATGAAAAATACGATTTTCCTGACCCCGGGAGTCTGAAAAATGTGATTTTCCTGACCCCGGGAGTATGAAAAAAATCCTATTTTCCTGAGCCCCGGAGTGTGAAAAAAATCAGAATCTCCTGACCCCGAGAGTTTTAAAAAATCTGATTTTCCTGACCCCGGGAGTGTGGAAATATCTGATTTTCCTGACCCCGGGAGTGTGAAAAAATCAGAATTTCCTGACCCCGGGAGTGTGAAAAATATCCAATTTGCCTGACCCCGGGAGTGTGAAAAAAATCCAATTTTCCTGACCACGGGAGTTTAAAAAAATCTGATTTTCCTGACCCCGGGAGTGTGAAAATATCCAATTTTCCTGACCCCGGGAGTGTGAAAAATGTGATTTTCCTAACACCGGGAATGTGAAAAAATTGGAATTTCCTGACCCCGGGAGTATGAAAAATGCGATTTTCCTGACCCCCGGAGTCTGAAAAATGCGATTTTCCTGACCCCGGGAGTATGAAAATATCCAATCTTCCTGACCCCGGGAGTGTGAAAAAAATCCAATTTTCCTGACCCCGGGAGTATGAAAAAAATCTGATTTTCCTGACCCCGGGAGTGTGAAAATATCTGATTTTCCTGACCCCGGGAGTGTGAAAAATATCAGAATTTCCTGATCCCGGGAGTGTGAAAAAATGTGATTTTCTTGACCCCGGGAGTGTGAAAAAAATTAAATTCTCCTGACCCCGGGAGTGTGAAAAAATCCAATTTTCCTGACCCCGGGTGTGTGAAAAATGTGATCTTCCTAACACCGGGAGTGTGAAAAAAATCAGAATTTCCTGACCCCGGGAGGGTGAAAAAATGTGATTTTCTTGACCCCGGGAGTGTGAAAAAATCAGAATCTCCTGACCCCGGGAGTGTGAAAAACTGTGATTTTCTTGACCCCGGGAGTGTGAAAAAAAACCAATTTTCCTGACCCCGGGAGTGTGAAAAATGTGATTTCCTGACCCCGGGAGTATGAAAAAAATCCTATTTTCCTGAGCCCCGGAGTGTGAAAAAAATCAGAATCTCCTGACCCCGAGAGTTTAAAAAAATCTGATTTTCCTGACCCCGGGTGTGTGGAAATATCTGATTTTCCTGACCCCGGGAGTGTGAAAAAATCAGAATTTCCTGACCCCGGGAGCGTGAAAAATATCCAATTTGCCTGACCCCGGGAGTGTGAAAAAAATCCAATTTTCCTGACCACGGGAGTTTGAAAAAATCTGATTTTCCTGACCCCGGGAGTGTGAAAATATCCAATTTTCCTGACCCCGGGAGTGTGAAAAATGTGATTTTCCTAACACCGGGAATGTGAAAAAAAATTGGAATTTCCTGACCCCGGGAGTATGAAAAATGCGATTTTCCTGACCCCGGGAGTCTGAAAAATGCGATTTTTCTGACCCCGGGAGTATGAAAATATCCAATTTTCCTGACCCTGGGAGTATGAAAAAAATCTGATTTTCCTGACCCCGGGAGTGTGAAAATATCTGATTTTCCTGACCCCGGGAGTGTGAAAAATAGCATAATTTCCTGACCCCGGGAGTGTGAAAAAATGTGATTTTCTTGACCCCGGGAGTATGAAAAAAATCCTATTTTCCTGAGCCTGGGAGTGTGAAAAAAATCAGAATCTCCTGACCCCGGGAGTTTAAAAAAATCTGATTTTCCGGACCCCGGGAGTGTGAAAATATCTGATTTTCCTGACCCCGGGAGTGTGAAAAAAAACAGAATTTCCTGACCCTGGGAGTGTGAAAAATATCCAATTTGCCTGACCCCGGGAGTGTGAAAAATATCCAATTTTCCTGACCCCGGGAGTATGAAAAAAATCTGATTTTCCTGACCCCGGGAGTGTGAAAATATCTGATTTTCCTGACCCCGGGAGTGTGAAAAATATCAGAATTTCCTGATCCCGGGAGTGTGAAAAAATGTGATTTTCTTGACCCCGGGAGTGTGAAAAAAATTAAATTCTCCTGACCCCGGGAGTGTGAAAAAATCCAATTTTCCTGACCCCGGGTGTGTGAAAAATGTGATCTTCCTAACACCGGGAGTGTGAAAAAAATCAGAATTTCCTGACCCCGGGAGGGTGAAAAAATGTGATTTTCTTGACCCCGGGAGTGTGAAAAAATCAGAATCTCCTGACCCCGGGAGTGTGAAAAACTGTGATTTTCTTGACCCCGGGAGTGTGAAAAAAATCCAATTTTCCTGACCCCGGGAGTGTGAAAAATGTGATTTTCCTAACACCGGGAATGTGAAAAAATTTGGATTTTCCTGACCACGGGAGTATGAAAAATACGATTTTCCTGACCCCGGGAGTCTGAAAAATGTGATTTTCCAGACCCCGGGAGTATGAAAAAAATCCTATTTTCCTGAGCCCCGGAGTGTGAAAAAAATCAGAATCTCCTGACCCCGAGAGTTTAAAAAAATCTGATTTTCCTGACCCCGGGAGTGTGGAAATATCTGATTTTCCTGACCCCGGGAGTGTGAAAAAATCAGAATTTCCTGACCCCGGGAGTGTGAAAAATATCCAATTTGCCTGACACCGGGAGTGTGAAAAAAATCCAATTTTCCTGACCACGGGAGTTTGAAAAAATCTGATTTTCCTGACCCCGGGAGTGTGAAAATATCCAATTTTCCTGACCCCGGGAGTGTGAAAAATGTGATTTTCCTAACACCGGGAATGTGAAAAAAAATTGGAATTTCCTGACCCCGGGAGTATGAAAAATGCGATTTTCCTGACCCCGGGAGTCTGAAAAATGCGATTTTTCTGACCCCGGGAGTATGAAAATATCCAATTTTCCTGACCCTGGGAGTATGAAAAAAATCTGATTTTCCTGACCCCGGGAGTGTGAAAATATCTGATTTTCCTGACCCCGGGAGTGTGAAAAATATCAGAATTTCCTGATCCCGGGAGTGTGAAAAAATGTGATTTTCTTGACCCCGGGAGTGTGAAAAAAATTAAATTCTCCTGACCCCGGGAGTGTGAAAAAATCCAATTTTCCTGACCCCGGGTGTGTGAAAAATGTGATCTTCCTAACACCGGGAGTGTGAAAAAAATCAGAATTTCCTGACCCCGGGAGGGTGAAAAAATGTGATTTTCTTGACCCCGGGAGTGTGAAAAAATCAGAATCTCCTGACCCCGGGAGTGTGAAAAACTGTGATTTTCTTGACCCCGAGAGTGTGAAAAAAAACCAATTTTCCTGACCCCGGGAGTGTGAAAAATGTGATTTTCCTAACACCGGGAATGTGAAAAAATTTGGATTTTCCTGACCACGGGAGTATGAAAAATACGATTTTCCTGACCCCGGGAGTCTGAAAAATGTGATTTTCCTGACCCCGGGAGTATGAAAAAAATCCTATTTTCCTGAGCCCCGGAGTGTGAAAAAAATCAGAATCTCCTGACCCCGAGAGTTTAAAAAAATCTGATTTTCCTGACCCCGGGAGTGTGGAAATATCTGATTTTCCTGACCCCGGGAGTGTGAAAAAATCAGAATTTCCTTACCCCGGGAGTGTGAAAAATATCCAATTTGCCTGACCCCGGGAGTGTGAAAAAAATCCAATTTTCCTGACCATGGGAGTTTAAAAAAATCTGATTTTCCTGACCCCGGGAGTGTGAAAATATCCAATTTTCCTGACCCCGGGAGTGTGAAAAATGTGATTTTCCTAACACCGGGAATGTGAAAAAAATTGGAATTTCCTGACCCCGGGAGTATGAAAAATACGATTTTCCTGACCCCCGGAGTCTGAAAAATGCGATTTTCCTGACCCCGGGAGTATGAAAATATCCAATCTTCCTGACCCCGGGAGTGTGAAAAAAATCCAATTTTCCTGACCCCGGGAGTATGAAAAAAATCTGATTTTCCTGACCCCGGGAGTGTGAAAATATCTGATTTTCCTGACCCCGGGAGTGTGAAAAAATGTGATTTTCTTGACCCCGGGAGTGTGAAAAAAATTAAATTCTCCTGACCCCGGGAGTGTGAAAAAATCCAATTTTCCTGACCCCGGGTGTGTGAAAAATGTGATCTTCCTAACACCGGGAGTGTGAAAAAAAATCAGAATTTCCTGACCCCGGGAGGGTGAAAAAATGTGATTTTCTTGACCCCGGGAGTGTGAAAAAATCAGAATCTCCTGACCCCGGGAGTGTGAAAAACTGTGATTTTCTTGACCCCGGGAGTGTGAAGAAAAACCAATTTTCCTGACCCCGGGAGTGTGAAAAATGTGATTTTCCTAACACCGGGAATGTGAAAAAATTTGGATTTTCCTGACCACGGGAGTATGAAAAATACGATTTTCCTGACCCCGGGAGTCTGAAAAATGTGATTTTCCTGACCCCGGGAGTATGAAAAAAATCCTATTTTCCTGAGCCCCGGAGTGTGAAAAAAATCAGACTCTCCTGACCCCGAGAGTTTAAAAAAATCTGATTTTCCTGACCCCGGGAGTGTGGAAATATCTGATTTTCCTGACCCCGGGAGTGTGAAAAAAATCCAATTTTCCTGACCACGGGAGTTTAAAAAAATCTGATTTTCCTGACCCCGGGAGTGTGAAAATATCCAATTTTCCTGACCCCGGGAGTGTGAAAAATGTGATTTTCCTGACCCCGGGAGTCTGAAAAATGCGATTTTTCTGACCCCGGGAGTATGAAAATATCCAATTTTCCTGACCCTGGGAGTATGAAAAAAATCTGATTTTCCTGACCCCAGGAGTGTGAAAATATCTGATTTTCCTGACCCCGGGAGTGTGAAAAATATCAGAATTTCCTGACCCCGGGAGTGTGAAAAAATGTGATTTTCTTGACCCCGGGAGTGTGAAAAAAATTAAATTCTCCTGACCCCGGGAGTGTGAAAAAATCCAATTTTCCAGACCCCGGGTGTGTGAAAAAAATCAGAATTTCCTGACCCTGGGAGTGTGAAAAATATCCAATTTGCCTGACCCCGGGAGTGTGAAAAATATCCAATTATCCTGACCCCGGGAGTATGAAAAAAATCTGATTTTCCTTACCCCGGGAGTGTGAAAATATCGGATTTTCCTGACCCCGGGAGTGTGAAAAATATCAGAATTTCCTGATCCCGGGAGTGTGAAAAAATGTGATTTTCTTGACCCCGGGAGTGTGAAAAAAATTAAATTCTCCTGACCCCGGGAGTGTGAAAAAATCCAATTTTCCTGACCCCGGGTGTGTGAAAAATGTGATCTTCCTACCACCGGGAGTGTGAAAAAAATCAGAATTTCCTGACCCCGGGAGGGTGAAAAAATGTGATTTTCTTGACCCCGGGAGTGTGAAAAAATCAGAATCTCCTGACCCAGGGAGTGTGAAAAACTGTGATTTTCTTGACCCCGGGAGTGTGAAAAAAAACCAATTTTCCTGACCCCGGGAGTGTGAAAAATGTGATTTTCCTAACACCGGGAATGTGAAAAAATTTGGATTTTCCTGACCACGGGAGTATGAAAAATACGATTTTCCTGACCCCAGGAGTATGAAAAATGTGATTTTCCTGACCCCGGGAGTATGAAAAAAATCCTATTTTCCTGAGCCCCGGAGTGTGAAAAAAATCAGAATCTCCTGACCCCGAGAGTTTAAAAAAATCTGATTTTCCTGACCCCGGGAGTGTGGAAATATCTGATTTTCCTGACCCCGGGAGTGTGAAAAAATCAGAATTTCCTGACCCCGGGAGTGTGAAAAATATCCAATTTGCCTGACCCCGGGAGTGTGAAAAAAATCCAATTTTCCTGACCACGGGAGTTTAAAAAAATCTGATTTTCCTGACCCCGGGAGTGTGAAAATGTCCAATTTTCCTGACCCCGGGAGTGTGAAAAATGTGATTTTCCAAACACCGGGAATGTGAAAAAAATTGGAATTTCCTGACCCCGGGAGTATGAAAAATGCGATTTTCCTGACCCCCGGAGTCTGAAAAATGCGATTTTCCTGACCCCGGGAGTATGAAAATATCCAATCTTCCTGACCCCGGGAGTGTGAAAAAAATCCAATTTTCCTGACCCCGGGAGTATGAAAAAAATCTGATTTTCCTGACCCCGGGAGTGTGAAAATATCTGATTTTCCTGACCCCGGGAGTGTGAAAAATATCAGAATTTCCTGATCCCGGGAGTGTGAAAAAATGTGATTTTCTTGACCCTGGGAGTGTGAAAAAAATTAAATTCTCCTGACCCCGGGAGTGTGAAAATATCCAATTTTCCTGACCCCGGGTGTGTGAAAAATGTGATCTTCCTAACACCGGGAGTGTGAAAAAAATCAGAATTTCCTGACCCCGGGAGGGTGAAAAAATGTGATTTTCTTGACCCCGGGAGGGTGAAAAAATCAGAATCTCCTGACCCCGGGAGTGTGAAAAACTGTGATTTTCTTGACCCCGGGAGTGTGAAAAAAAACCAATTTTCCTGACCCCGGGAGTGTGAAAAATGTGATTTTCCTAACACCGGGAATGTGAAAAAATTTGGATTTTCCTGACCACGGGAGAATGAAAAATATGATTTTCCTGACCCCAGGAGTCTGAAAAATGTGATTTTCCTGACCCCGGGAGTATGAAAAAAATCCTATTTTCCTGAGCCCCGGAGTGTGAAAAAAATCAGAATCTCCTGACCCCGAGAGTTTAAAAAAATCTGATTTTCCTGACCCCGGGAGTGTGGAAATATCTGATTTTCCTGACCCCGGGAGTGTGAAAAAATCAGAATTTCCTGACCCCGGGAGTGTGAAAAATATCCAATTTGCCTAACCCCGGGAGTGTGAAAAAAATCCAATTTTCCTGACCACGGGAGTTTGAAAAAATCTGATTTTCCTGACCCCGGGAGTGTGAAAATATCCAATTTTCCTGACCCCGGGAGTGTGAAAAATGTGATTTTCCTAACACCGGGAATGTGAAAAAAATTGGAATTTCCTGACCCCGGGAGTATGAAAAATGCGATTTTCCTGACCCCGGGAGTCTGAAAAATGCGGTTTTTCTGACCCCGGGAGTATGAAAATATCCAATTTTCCTGACCCTGGGAGTATGAAAAAAATCTGATTTTCCTGACCCCGGGAGTGTGAAAATATCTGATTTTCCTGACCCCGGGAGTGTGAAAAATATCAGAATTTCCTGACCCCGGGAGTGTGAAAAAATGTGATTTTCTTGACCCCGGGAGTGTGAAAAAAATTAAATTCTCCTGACCCCGGGAGTGTGAAAAAATCAAATTTTCCAGACCCCGGGTGTGTGAAAAATTTCCAATTTGCCTGACCCCGGGAGTGTGAAAAAAATCCAATTTTCCTGAGCCCGGGAGTTTAAAAAAATCTGATTTTCCTGACCCCGGGAGTGTGAAAATATCCAATTTTCCTGACCCCGGGAGTGTGAAAAATGTGATTTTCCTAACACCAGGAATGTGAAAAAAATTGGAATTTCCTGACCCCGGGAGTATGAAAAATGCGATTTTCCTGACCCCGGGAGTCTGAAAAATGCGATTTTTCTGACCCCGGGAGTATGAAAATATCCAATTTTCCTGACCCCGGGAGTGTGAAAATATCTGATTTTCCTGACCCCGGGAGTGTGAAAAATATCAGAATTTCCTGACCCCAGGAGTGTGAAAAAATGTGATTTTCTTGACCCCGGGAGTGTGAAAAAAATTAAATTCTCCTGACCCCGGGAGTGTGAAAAAAATCAAATTTTCCAGACCCCGGGTGTGTGAAAAATATCCAATTTGCCTGACCCCGGGAGTGTGAAAAAAATCCAATTTTCCTGAGCCCGGGAGTTTAAAAAAATCTGATTTTCCTGACCCCGGGAGTGTGAAAATATCCAATTTTCCTGACCCCGGGAGTGTGAAAAATGTAATTTTCCTGACCCCGGGAGTGTGAAAAATATCAGAATTTTCTGATCCCGGGAGTGTGAAAAAAAGTGATTTTCTTGACCCCCGGAGTGTGAAAAAAATTAAATTCTCCTGACCCCGAGAGTTTTAAAAAATCTGATTTTCCTGACCACGGGAGTGTGGAAATATCTGATTTTCCTGACCCCGGGAGTGTGAAAAATATCAGAATTTCCTGACCCCGGGAGTGTGAAAAAATGTGATTTTCTTGACCCCAGGAGTGTGAAAAAAATTAAATTCTCCTGACCCCGGGAGTGTGAAAAAATCCAATTTTCCAGACCCCGGGTGTGTGAAAAAAATCAGAATTTCCTGACCCTGGGAGTGTGAAAAATGCGATTTTCCTGACCCCCGGAGTCTGAAAAATGCGATTTTCCTGACCCCGGGAGTATGAAAATATCCAATCTTCCTGACCCCGGGAGTGTGAAAAAAATCCAATTTTCCTGACCCCGGGAGTATGAAAAAAATCTGATTTTCCTGACCCCGGGAGTGTGAAAAATATCAGAATTTCCTGATCCCGGGAGTGTGAAAAAATGTGATTTTCTTGACCCCGGGAGTGTGAAAAAAATTAAATTCTCCTGACCCCGGGAGTGTGAAAAAATCCAATTTTCCTGACCCCGGGTGTGTGAAAAATGTGATCTTCCTAACACCGGGAGTGTAAAAAAAATCAGAATTTCCTGACCCCGGGAGGGTGAAAAAATGTGATTTTCTTGACCCCGGGAGTATGAAAAAAATCTGATTTTCCTGACCCCGGGAGTGTGAAAATATCTGATTTTCCTGACCCCGGGAGTGTGGAAATATCTGATTTTCCTGACCCCGGGAGTGTGAAAAAATCAGAATTTCCTGACCCCGGGAGTGTGAAAAATATCCAATTTGCCTGACACCGGGAGTGTGAAAAAAATCCAATTTTCCTGACCACGGGAGTTTGAAAAAATCTGATTTTCCTGACCCCGGGAGTGTGAAAATATCCAATTTTCCTGACCCCGGGAGTGTGAAAAATGTGATTTTCCTAACACCGGGAATGTGAAAAAAAATTGGAATTTCCTGACCCCGGGAGTATGAAAAATGCGATTTTCCTGACCCCGGGAGTCTGAAAAATGCGATTTTTCTGACCCCGGGAGTATGAAAATATCCAATTTTCCTGACCCTGGGAGTATGAAAAAAATCTGATTTTCCTGACCCCGGGAGTGTGAAAATATCTGATTTTCCTGACCCCGGGAGTGTGAAAAATATCAGAATTTCCTGATCCCGGGAGTGTGAAAAAATGTGATTTTCTTGACCCCGGGAGTGTGAAAAAAATTAAATTCTCCTGACCCCGGGAGTGTGAAAAAATCCAATTTTCCTGACCCCGGGTGTGTGAAAAATGTGATCTTCCTAACACCGGGAGTGTGAAAAAAATCAGAATTTCCTGACCCCGGGAGGGTGAAAAAATGTGATTTTCTTGACCCCGGGAGTGTGAAAAAATCAGAATCTCCTGACCCCGGGAGTGTGAAAAACTGTGATTTTCTTGACCCCGAGAGTGTGAAAAAAAACAATTTTCCTGACCCCGGGAGTGTGAAAAATGTGATTTTCCTAACACCGGGAATGTGAAAAAATTTGGATTTTCCTGACCACGGGAGTATGAAAAATACGATTTTCCTGACCCCGGGAGTCTGAAAAATGTGATTTTCCTGACCCCGGGAGTATGAAAAAAATCCTATTTTCCTGAGCCCCGGAGTGTGAAAAAAATCAGAATCTCCTGACCCCGAGAGTTTAAAAAAATCTGATTTTCCTGACCCCGGGAGTGTGGAAATATCTGATTTTCCTGACCCCGGGAGTGTGAAAAAATCAGAATTTCCTTACCCCGGGAGTGTGAAAAATATCCAATTTGCCTGACCCCGGGAGTGTGAAAAAAATCCAATTTTCCTGACCATGGGAGTTTAAAAAAATCTGATTTTCCTGACCCCGGGAGTGTGAAAATATCCAATTTTCCTGACCCCGGGAGTGTGAAAAATGTGATTTTCCTAACACCGGGAATGTGAAAAAAATTGGAATTTCCTGACCCCGGGAGTATGAAAAATACGATTTTCCTGACCCCCGGAGTCTGAAAAATGCGATTTTCCTGACCCCGGGAGTATGAAAATATCCAATCTTCCTGACCCCGGGAGTGTGAAAAAAATCCAATTTTCCTGACCCCGGGAGTATGAAAAAAATCTGATTTTCCTGACCCCGGGAGTGTGAAAATATCTGATTTTCCTGACCCCGGGAGTGTGAAAAAATGTGATTTTCTTGACCCCGGGAGTGTGAAAAAAATTAAATTCTCCTGACCCCGGGAGTGTGAAAAAATCCAATTTTCCTGACCCCGGGTGTGTGAAAAATGTGATCTTCCTAACACCGGGAGTGTGAAAAAAATCAGAATTTCCTGACCCCGGGAGGGTGAAAAAATGTGATTTTCTTGACCCCGGGAGTGTGAAAAAATCAGAATCTCCTGACCCCGGGAGTGTGAAAAACTGTGATTTTCTTGACCCCGGGAGTGTGAAGAAAAACCAATTTTCCTGACCCCGGGAGTGTGAAAAATGTGATTTTCCTAACACCGGGAATGTGAAAAAATTTGGATTTTCCTGACCACGGGAGTATGAAAAATACGATTTTCCTGAACCCCGGGAGTCTGAAAAATGTGATTTTCCTGACCCCGGGAGTATGAAAAAAATCCTATTTTCCTGAGCCCCGGAGTGTGAAAAAAATCAGACTCTCCTGACCCCGAGAGTTTAAAAAAATCTGATTTTCCTGACCCCGGGAGTGTGGAAATATCTGATTTTCCTGACCCCGGGAGTGTGAAAAAAATCCAATTTTCCTGACCACGGGAGTTTAAAAAAATCTGATTTTCCTGACCCCGGGAGTGTGAAAATATCCAATTTTCCTGACCCCGGGAGTGTGAAAAATGTGATTTTCCTGACCCCGGGAGTCTGAAAAATGCGATTTTTCTGACCCCGGGAGTATGAAAATATCCAATTTTCCTGACCCTGGGAGTATGAAAAAAATCTGATTTTCCTGACCCCAGGAGTGTGAAAATATCTGATTTTCCTGACCCCGGGAGTGTGAAAAATATCAGAATTTCCTGACCCCGGGAGTGTGAAAAAATGTGATTTTCTTGACCCCGGGAGTGTGAAAAAAATTAAATTCTCCTGACCCCGGGAGTGTGAAAAAATCCAATTTTCCAGACCCCGGGTGTGTGAAAAAAATCAGAATTTCCTGACCCTGGGAGTGTGAAAAATATCCAATTTGCCTGACCCCGGGAGTGTGAAAAATATCCAATTATCCTGACCCCGGGAGTATGAAAAAAATCTGATTTTCCTGACCCCGGGAGTGTGAAAATATCGGATTTTCCTGACCCCGGGAGTGTGAAAAATATCAGAATTTCCTGATCCCGGGAGTGTGAAAAAATGTGATTTTCTTGACCCCGGGAGTGTGAAAAAAATTAAATTCTCCTGACCCCGGGAGTGTGAAAAAATCCAATTTTCCTGACCCCGGGTGTGTGAAAAATGTGATCTTCCTAACACCGGGAGTGTGAAAAAAATCAGAATTTCCTGACCCCGGGAGGGTGAAAAAATGTGATTTTCTTGACCCCGGGAGTGTGAAAAAATCAGAATCTCCTGACCCAGGGAGTGTGAAAAACTGTGATTTTCTTGACCCCGGGAGTGTGAAAAAAAACCAATTTTCCTGACCCCGGGAGTGTGAAAAATGTGATTTTCCTAACACCGGGAATGTGAAAAAATTTGGATTTTCCTGACCACGGGAGTATGAAAAATACGATTTTCCTGACCCCAGGAGTATGAAAAATGTGATTTTCCTGACCCCGGGAGTATGAAAAAAATCCTATTTTCCTGAGCCCCGGAGTGTGAAAAAAATCAGAATCTCCTGACCCCGAGAGTTTAAAAAAATCTGATTTTCCTGACCCCGGGAGTGTGGAAATATCTGATTTTCCTGACCCCGGGAGTGTGAAAAAATCAGAATTTCCTGACCCCGGGAGTGTGAAAAATATCCAATTTGCCTGACCCCGGGAGTGTGAAAAAAATCCAATTTTCCTGACCACGGGAGTTTAAAAAAATCTGATTTTCCTGACCCCGGGAGTGTGAAAATATCCAATTTTCCTGACCCCGGGAGTGTGAAAAATGTGATTTTCCAAACACCGGGAATGTGAAAAAAATTGGAATTTCCTGACCCCGGGAGTATGAAAAATGCGATTTTCCTGACCCCCGGAGTCTGAAAAATGCGATTTTCCTGACCCCGGGAGTATGAAAATATCCAATCTTCCTGACCCCGGGAGTGTGAAAAAAATCCAATTTTCCTGACCCCGGGAGTGTGAAAATATCTGATTTTCCTGACCCCGGGAGTGTGAAAAATATCAGAATTTCCTGACCCCGGGAGTGTGAAAAAATGTGATTTTCTTGACCCCGGGAGTGTGAAAAAAATTAAATTCTCCTGACCCCGGGAGTGTGAAAAAATCAAATTTTCCAGACCCCGGGTGTGTGAAAAATTTCCAATTTGCCTGACCCCGGGAGTGTGAAAAAAATCCAATTTTCCTGAGCCCGGGAGTTTAAAAAAATCTGATTTTCCTGACCCCGGGAGTGTGAAAATATCCAATTTTCCTGACCCCGGGAGTGTGAAAAATGTGATTTTCCTAACACCAGGAATGTGAAAAAAATTGGAATTTCCTGACCCCGGGAGTATGAAAAATGCGATTTTCCTGACCCCGGGAGTCTGAAAAATGCGATTTTTCTGACCCCGGGAGTATGAAAATATCCAATTTTCCTGACCCCGGGAGTGTGAAAATATCTGATTTTCCTGACCCCGGGAGTGTGAAAAATATCAGAATTTCCTGACCCCAGGAGTGTGAAAAAATGTGATTTTCTTGACCCCGGGAGTGTGAAAAAAATTAAATTCTCCTGACCCCGGGAGTGTGAAAAAAATCAAATTTTCCAGACCCCGGGTGTGTGAAAAATATCCAATTTGCCTGACCCCGGGAGTGTGAAAAAAATCCAATTTTCCTGAGCCCGGGAGTTTAAAAAAATCTGATTTTCCTGACCCCGGGAGTGTGAAAATATCCAATTTTCCTGACCCCGGGAGTGTGAAAAATGTAATTTTCCTGACCCCGGGAGTGTGAAAAATATCAGAATTTTCTGATCCCGGGAGTGTGAAAAAAAGTGATTTTCTTGACCCCCGGAGTGTGAAAAAAATTAAATTCTCCTGACCCCGAGAGTTTTAAAAAATCTGATTTTCCTGACCACGGGAGTGTGGAAATATCTGATTTTCCTGACCCCGGGAGTGTGAAAAATATCAGAATTTCCTGACCCCGGGAGTGTGAAAAAATGTGATTTTCTTGACCCCAGGAGTGTGAAAAAAATTAAATTCTCCTGACCCCGGGAGTGTGAAAAAATCCAATTTTCCAGACCCCGGGTGTGTGAAAAAAATCAGAATTTCCTGACCCTGGGAGTGTGAAAAATGCGATTTTCCTGACCCCCGGAGTCTGAAAAATGCGATTTTCCTGACCCCGGGAGTATGAAAATATCCAATCTTCCTGACCCCGGGAGTGTGAAAAAAATCCAATTTTCCTGACCCCGGGAGTATGAAAAAAATCTGATTTTCCTGACCCCGGGAGTGTGAAAAATATCAGAATTTCCTGATCCCGGGAGTGTGAAAAAATGTGATTTTCTTGACCCCGGGAGTGTGAAAAAAATTAAATTCTCCTGACCCCGGGAGTGTGAAAAAATCCAATTTTCCTGACCCCGGGTGTGTGAAAAATGTGATCTTCCTAACACCGGGAGTGTGAAAAAAATCAGAATTTCCTGACCCCGGGAGGGTGAAAAAATGTGATTATCTTGACCCCGGGAGTATGAAAAAAATCTGATTTTCCTGACCCCGGGAGTGTGAAAATATCTGATTTTCCTGACCCCGGGAGTGTGAAAAATATCAGAATTTCCTGACCCCGGGAGTGTGAAAAAATGTGATTTTCTTGACCCCGGGAGTGTGAAAAAAATTAAATTCTCCTGACCCCGGGAGTGTGAAAAAATCAAATTTTCCAGACCCCGGGTGTGTGAAAAATTTCCAATTTGCCTGACCCCGGGAGTGTGAAAAAAATCCAATTTTCCTGAGCCCGGGAGTTTAAAAAAATCTGATTTTCCTGACCCCGGGAGTGTGAAAATATCCAATTTTCCTGACCCCGGGAGTGTGAAAAATGTGATTTTCCTAACACCAGGAATGTGAAAAAAATTGGAATTTCCTGACCCCGGGAGTATGAAAAATGCGATTTTCCTGACCCCGGGAGTCTGAAAAATGCGATTTTTCTGACCCCGGGAGTATGAAAATATCCAATTTTCCTGACCCCGGGAGTGTGAAAATATCTGATTTTCCTGACCCCGGGAGTGTGAAAAATATCAGAATTTCCTGACCCCAGGAGTGTGAAAAAATGTGATTTTCTTGACCCCGGGAGTGTGAAAAAAATTAAATTCTCCTGACCCCGGGAGTGTGAAAAAATCAAATTTTCCAGACCCCGGGTGTGTGAAAAATATCCAATTTGCCTGACCCCGGGAGTGTGAAAAAAATCCAATTTTCCTGAGCCCGGGAGTTTAAAAAAATCTGATTTTCCTGACCCCGGGAGTGTGAAAATATCCAATTTTCCTGACCCCGGGAGTGTGAAAAATGTAATTTTCCTGACCCCGGGAGTGTGAAAAATATCAGAATTTTCTGATCCCGGGAGTGTGAAAAAAAGTGATTTTCTTGACCCCCGGAGTGTGAAAAAAATTAAATTCTCCTGACCCCGAGAGTTTTAAAAAATCTGATTTTCCTGACCACGGGAGTGTGGAAATATCTGATTTTCCTGACCCCGGGAGTGTGAAAAATATCAGAATTTCCTGACCCCGGGAGTGTGAAAAAATGTGATTTTCTTGACCCCAGGAGTGTGAAAAAAATTAAATTCTCCTGACCCCGGGAGTGTGAAAAAATCCAATTTTCCAGACCCCGGGTGTGTGAAAAAAATCAGAATTTCCTGACCCTGGGAGTGTGAAAAATGCGATTTTCCTGACCCCCGGAGTCTGAAAAATGCGATTTTCCTGACCCCGGGAGTATGAAAATATCCAATCTTCCTGACCCCGGGAGTGTGAAAAAAATCCAATTTTCCTGACCCCGGGAGTATGAAAAAAATCTGATTTTCCTGACCCCGGGAGTGTGAAAAATATCAGAATTTCCTGATCCCGGGAGTGTGAAAAAATGTGATTTTCTTGACCCCGGGAGTGTGAAAAAATCCAATTTTCCTGACCCCGGGTGTGTGAAAAATGTGATCTTCCTAACACCGGGAGTGTGAAAAAAATCAGAATTTCCTGACCCCGGGAGGGTGAAAAAATGTGATTTTCTTGACCCCGGGAGTGTGAAAAAATCAGAATCTCCTGACCCCGGGAGTGTGAAAAACTGTGATTTTCTTGACCCCGGGAGTGTGAAAAAAAACCAATTTTCCTGACCCCGGGAGTGTGAAAAATGTGATTTTCCTAACACCGGGAATGTGAAAAAATTTGGATTTTCCTGACCACGGGAGTATGAAAAATACGATTTTCCTGACCCCGGGAGTATGAAAAATGTGATTTTCCTGACCCCGGGAGTATGAAAAAAATCCTATTTTCCTGAGCCCCGGAGTGTGAAAAAAATCAGAATCTCCTGACCCCGAGAGTTTTAAAAAATCTGATTTTCCTGACCCCGGGAGTGTGGAAATATCTGATTTTCCTGACCCCGGGAGTGTGAAAAAATCAGAATTTCCTGACCCCGGGAGTGTGAAAAATATCCAATTTGCCTGACCCCGGGAGTGTGAAAAAAATCCAATTTTCCTGACCACGGGAGTTTAAAAAAATCTGATTTTCCTGACCCCGGGAGTGTGAAAATATCCAATTTTCCTGACCCCGGGAGTGTGAAAAATGTGATTTTCCTAACACCGGGAATGTGAAAAAAATTGGAATTTCCTGACCCCGGGAGTATGAAAAATGCGATTTTCCTGACCCCCGGAGTCTGAAAAATGCGATTTTCCTGACCCCGGGAGTATGAAAATATCCAATCTTCCTGACCCCGGGAGTGTGAAAAAAATCCAATTTTCCTGACCCCGGGAGTATGAAAAAAATCTGATTTTCCTGACCCCGGGAGTGTCAAAATATCTGATTTTCCTGACCCCGGGAGTGTGAAAAATATCAGAATTTCCTGATCCCGGGAGTGTGAAAAAACGTGATTTTCTTGACCCCGGGAGTGTGAAAAAAATTAAATTCTCCTGACCCCGGGAGTGTGAAAAAATCCAATTTTCCTGACCCCGGGTGTGTGAAAAATGTGATCTTCCTAACACCGGGAGTTTGAAAAAAATCAGAATTTCCTGACCCCGGGAGGGTGAAAAAATGTGATTTTCTTGACCCCGGGAGTGTGAAAAATCAGAATCTCCTGACCCCGGGAGTGTGAAAAACTGTGATTTTCTTGACCCCGAGAATGTGAAAAAAATCCAATTTTCCTGACCCCGGGAGTGTGAAAAATGTGATTTTCCTAACACCGGGAATGTGAAAAAATTTGGATTTTCCTGACCACGGGAGTATGAAAAATACGATTTTCCTGACCCCGGGAGTCTGAAAAATGTGATTTTCCTGACCCCGGGAGTATGAAAAAATCCTATTTTCCTGAGCCCCGGAGTGTGAAAAAAATCAGAATCTCCTGACCCCGAGAGTTTAAAAAAATCTGATTTTCCTGACCCCGGGAGTGTGGAAATATCCAATCTTCCTGACCCCGGGAGTGTGAAAAAATTCCAATTTTCCTGACTCCTGGAGTATGAAAAAAATCTGATTTTCCTGACCCCGGGAGTGTGAAAATATCTGATTTTCCTGACCCCGGGAGTGTGAAAAATATCAGAATTTCCTGATCCCGGGAGTGTGAAAAAAATGTGATTTTCTTGACCCCGGGAGTGTGAAAAAAATTAAATTCTCCTGACCCCGGGAGTGTGAAAAAATCCAATTTTCCTGACCCCGGGTGTGTGAAAAATGTGATCTTCCTAACACCGGGAGTGTGAAAAAAATCAGAATTTCCTGACCCCGGGAGGGTGAAAAAATGTGATTTTCTTGACCCCGGGTGTGTGAAAAAATCAGAATCTCCTGACCCCGGGAGTTTGAAAAACTGTGATTTTCTGGACCCCGGGAGTGTGAAAAAAAACCAATTTTCCTGACCCCGGGAGTGTGAAAAATGTGATTTTCCTAACACCGGGAATGTGAAAAAATTTGGATTTTCCTGACCACGGGAGTATGAAAAATACGATTTTCCTGACCCCAGGAGTCTGAAAAATGTGATTTTCCTGACCCCGGGAGTATGAAATAAATCCTATTTTCCTGAGCCCCGGAGTGTGAAAAAAATCAGAATCTCCTGACCCCGAGAGTTTAAAAAAATCTGATTTTCCTGACCCCGGGAGTGTGGAAATATCTGATTTTCCTGACCCCGGGAGTGTGAAAAAAATCCAATTTTCCTGACCACGGGAGTTTAAAAAAATCTGATTTTCCTGACCCCGGGAGTGTGAAAATATCCAATTTTCCTGACCCCGGGAGTGTGAAAAATGTGATTTTCCTAACACGGGGAATGTGAAAAAAATTGGAATTTCCTGACCCCGGGAGTATGAAAAATACGATTTTCCTGACCCCCGGAGTCTGAAAAATGCGATTTTCCTGACCCCGGGAGTATGAAAATATCCAATCTTCCTGACCCCGGGAGTGTGAAAAAAATCCAATTTTCCTGACCCCGGGAGTATGAAAAAAATCTGATTTTCCTGACCCCGGGAGTGTGAAAATATCTGATTTTCCTGACCCCGGGAGTGTGAAAAAATGTAATTTTCTTGACCCCGGGAGTGTGAAAAAAATTAAATTCTCCTGACCCCGGGAGTGTGAAAAAATCCAATTTTCCTGACCCCGGGTGTGTGAAAAATGTGATCTTCCTAACACCGGGAGTGTGAAAAAAATCAGAATTTCCTGACCCCGGGAGGGTGAAAAAATGTGATTTTCTTGACCCCGGGAGTGTGAAAAACTCAGAATCTCCTGACCCCGGGAGTGTGAAAAACTGTGATTTTCTTGACCCCGGGAGTGTGAAGAAAAACCAATTTTCCTGACCCCGGGAGTGTGAAAAATGTGATTTTCCTAACACCGGGAATGTGAAAAAATTTGGATTTTCCTGACCACGGGAGTATGAAAAATACGATTTTCCTGACCCCGGGAGTCTGAAAAATGTGATTTTCCTGACCCCGGGAGTATGAAAAAAATCCTATTTTCCTGAGCCCCGGAGTGTGAAAAAAATCAGAATCTCCTGACCCCGAGAGTTTAAAAAAATCTGATTTTCCTGACCCCGGGAGTGTGGAAATATCTGATTTTCCTGACCCCGGGAGTGTGAAAAAAATCCAATTTTCCTGACCACGGGAGTTTTAAAAAATCTGATTTTCCTGACCCCGGGAGTGTGAAAATATCCAATTTTCCTGACCCCGGGAGTGTGAAAAATGTGATTTTCCTAACACCAGGAATGTGAAAAAATTGGAATTTCCTGACCCCGGGAGTATGAAAAATGCGATTTTCCTGACCCCGGGAGTCTGAAAAATGCGATTTTTCTGACCCCGGGAGTATGAAAATATCCAATTTTCCTGACCCTGGGAGTATGAAAAAAATCTGATTTTCCTGACCCCGGGAGTGTGAAAATATCTGATTTTCCTGACCCCGGGAGTGTGAAAAATATCAGAATTTCCTGACCCCGGGAGTGTGAAAAAATGTGATTTTCTTGACCCCGGGAGTGTGAAAAAAATTAAATTCTCCTGACCCCGGGAGTGTGAAAAAATCAAATTTTCCAGACCCCGGGTGTGTGAAAAAAATCAGAATTTCCTGACCCTGGGAGTGTGAAAAATATCCAATTTGCCTGACCCCGGGAGTGTGAAAAATATCCAATTTTCCTGACCCCGGGAGTATGAAAAAAATCTGATTTTCCTGACCCCGGGAGTGTGAAAATATCGGATTTTCCTGACCCCGGGAGTGTGAAAAATATCAGAATTTCCTGATCCCGGGAGTGTGAAAAAATGTGATTTTCTTGACCCCGGGAGTGTGAAAAAAATTAAATTCTCCTGACCCCGGGAGTGTGAAAAAATCCAATTTTCCTGACCCTGGGTGTGTGAAAAATGTGATCTTCCTAACACCGGGAGTGTGAAAAAAATCAGAATTTCCTGACCCCGGGAGGGTGAAAAAATGTGATTTTCTTGACCCCGGGAGTGTGAAAAAATCAGAATCTCCTGACCCCGGGAGTGTGAAAAACTGTGATTTTCTTGACCCTGGGAGTGTGAAAAAAACCCAATTTTCCTGACCCCGGGAGTGTGAAAAATGTGATTTTCCTAACACCGGGAATGTGAAAAAATTTGGATTTTCCTGACCACGGGAGTATGAAAAATACGATTTTCCTGACCCCAGGAGTATGAAAAATGTGATTTTCCTGACCCCGGGAGTATGAAAAAAATCCTATTTTCCTGAGCCCCGGAGTGTGAAAAAAATCAGAATCTCCTGACCCCGACAGTTTAAAAAAATCTGATTTTCCTGACCCCGGGAGTGTGGAAATATCTGATTTTCCTGACCCCGGGAGTGTGAAAAAATCAGAATTTCCTGACCCCGGGAGTGTGAAAAATATCCAATTTGCCTGACCCCGGGAGTGTGAAAAAAATCCAATTTTCCTGACCACGGGAGTTTAAAAAAATCTGATTTTCCTGACCCCGGGAGTGTGAAAATATCCAATTTTCCTGACCCCGGGAGTGTGAAAAATGTGATTTTCCTAACACCGGGAATGTGAAAAAAATTGGAATTTCCTGACCCCGGGAGTATGAAAAATGCGATTTTCCTGACCGCCGGAGTCTGAAAAATGCGATTTTCCTGACCCCGGGAGTATGAAAATATCCAATCTTCCTGACCCCGGGAGTATGAAAAAAATCTGATTTTCCTGACCCCGGGAGTGTGAAAATATCTGATTTTCCTGACCCCGGGAGTGTGAAAAATATCAGAATTTCCTGATCCCGGGAGTGTGAAAAAATGTGATTTTCTTGACCCCGGGAGTGTGAAAAAAATTAAATTCTCCTGACACCGGGAGTGTGAAAATATCCAATTTTCCTGACCCCGGGTGTGTGAAAAATGTGATCTTCCTAACACCGGGAGTGTGAAAAAAATCAGAATTTCCTGACCCCGGGAGGGTGAAAAAATGTGATTTTCTTGACCCCGGGAGGGTGAAAAAATCAGAATCTCCTGACCCCGGGAGTGTGAAAAACTGTGATTTTCTTGACCCCGGGAGTGTGAAAAAAAACCAATTTTCCTGACCCCGGGAGTGTGAAAAATGTGATTTTCCTAACACCGGGAATGTGAAAAAATTTGGATTTTCCTGACCACGGGAGAATGAAAAATATGATTTTCCTGACCCCGGGAGTCTGAAAAATGTGATTTTCCTGACCCCGGGAGTATGAAAAAAATCCTATTTTCCTGAGCCCCGGAGTGTGAAAAAAATCAGAATCTCCTGACCCCGAGAGTTTAAAAAAATCTGATTTTCCTGACCCCGGGAGTGTGGAAATATCTGATTTTCCTGACCCCGGGAGTGTGAAAAAATCAGAATGTCCTGACCCCGGGAGTGTGAAAAATATCCAATTTGCCTGACCCCGGGAGTGTGAAAAAAATCCAATTTTCCTGACCACGGGAGTTTGAAAAAATCTGATTTTCCTGACCCCGGGAGTGTGAAAATATCCAATTTTCCTGACCCCGGGAGTGTGAAAAATGTGATTTTCCTAACACCGGGAATGTGAAAAAAATTGGAATTTCCTGACCCCGGGAGTATGAAAAATGCGATTTTCCTGACCCCGGGAGTCTGAAAAATGCGGTTTTTCTGACCCCGGGAGTATGAAAATATCCAATTTTCCTGACCCTGGGAGTATGAAAAAAATCTGATTTTCCTGACCCCGGGAGTGTGAAAATATCTGATTTTCCTGACCCCGGGAGTGTGAAAAATATCAGAATTTCCTGACCCCGGGAGTGTGAAAAAATGTGATTTTCTTGACCCCGGGAGTGTGAAAAAAATTAAATTCTCCTGACCCCGGGAGTGTGAAAAAATCAAATTTTCCAGACCCCGGGTGTGTGAAAAATTTCCAATTTGCCTGACCCCGGGAGTGTGAAAAAAATCCAATTTCCCTGAGCCCGGGAGTTTAAAAAAATCTGATTTTCCTGACCCCGGGAGTGTGAAAATATCCAATTTTCCTGACCCTGGGAGTGTGAAAAATGTGATTTTCCTAACACCAGGAATGTGAAAAAAATTGGAATTTCCTGACCCCGGGAGTATGAAAAATGCGATTTTCCTGACCCCGGGAGTCTGAAAAATGCGATTTTTCTGACCCCGGGAGTATGAAAATATCCAATTTTCCTGACCCCGGGAGTGTGAAAATATCTGATTTTCCTGACCCTGGGAGTGTGAAAAATATCAGAATTTCCTGACCCCGGGAGTGTGAAAAAATGTGATTTTCTTGACCCCGGGAGTGTGAAAAAAATTAAATTCTCCTGACCCCGGGAGTGTGAAAAAATCAAATTTTCCAGACCCCGGGTGTGTGAAAAATATCCAATTTGCCTGACCCCGGGAGTGTGAAAAAAATCCAATTTTCCTGAGCCCGGGAGTTTAAAAAAATCTGATTTTCCTGACCCCGGGAGTGTGAAAATATCCAATTTTCCTGACCCCGGGAGTGTGAAAAATGTAATTTTCCTGACCCCGGGAGTGTGAAAAATATCAGAATTTCCTGATCCCGGGAGTGTGAAAAAAAGTGATTTTCTTGACCCCCGGAGTGTGAAAAAAATTAAATTCTCCTGACCCCGAGAGTTTTAAAAAATCCGATTTTCCTGACCCCGGGAGTGTGGAAATATCTGATTTTCCTGACCCCGGGAGTGTGAAAAATATCAGAATTTCCTGACCCCGGGAGTGTGAAAAAATGTGATTTTCTTGACCCCGGGAGTGTGAAAAAAATTAAATTCTCCTGACCCCGGGAGTGTGAAAAAATCCAATTTTCCAGACCCCGGGTGTGTGAAAAAAATCAGAATTTCCTGACCCTGGGAGTGTGAAAAATGCGATTTTCCTGACCCCCGGAGTCTGAAAAATGCGATTTTCCTGACCCCGGGAGTATGAAAATATCCAATCTTCCTGACCCCGGGAGTGTGAAAAAAATCCAATTTTCCTGACCCCGGGAGTATGAAAAAAATCTGATTTTCCTGACCCCGGGAGTGTGAAAATATCTGATTTTCCTGACCCCGGGAGTGTGAAAAATATCAGAATTTCCTGATCCCGGGAGTGTGAAAAAATGTGATTTTCTTGACCCCGGGAGTGTGAAAAAAATTAAATTCTCCTGACCCCGGGAGTGTGAAAAAATCCAATTTTCCTGACCCCGGGTGTGTGAAAAATGTGATCTTCCTAACACCGGGAGTGTGAAAAAAATCAGAATTTCCTGACCCCGGGAGGGTGAAAAAATGTGATTTTCTTGACCCCGGGAGTGTGAAAAAATCAGAATCTCCTGACCCCGGGAGTGTGAAAAACTGTGATTTTCTTGACCCCGGGAGTGTGAAAAAAAACCAATTTTCCTGACCCCGGGAGTGTGAAAAATGTGATTTTCCTAACACCGGGAATGTGAAAAAATTTGGATTTTCCTGACCACGGGAGTATGAAAAATACGATTTTCCTGACCCCGGGAGTATGAAAAATGTGATTTTCCTGACCCCGGGAGTATGAAAAAAATCCTATTTTCCTGAGCCCCGGAGTGTGAAAAAAATCAGAATCTCCTGACCCCGAGAGTTTAAAAAAATCTGATTTTCCTGACCCGGGAGTGTGGAAATATCTGATTTTCCTGACCCCGGGAGTGTGAAAAAATCAGAATTTCCTGACCCCGGGAGTGTGAAAAATATCCAATTTGCCTGACCCCGGGAGTGTGAAAAAAATCCAATTTTCCTGACCACGGGAGTTTAAAAAAATCTGATTTTCCTGACCCCGGGAGTGTGAAAATATCCAATTTTCCTGACCCCGGGAGTGTGAAAAATGTGATTTTCCTAACACCGGGAATGTGAAAAAAATTGGAATTTCCTGACCCCGGGAGTATGAAAAATGCGATTTTCCTGACCCCCGGAGTCTGAAAAATGCGATTTTCCTGACCCCGGGAGTATGAAAATATCCAATCTTCCTGACCCCGGGAGTGTGAAAAAAATCCAATTTTCCTGACCCCGGAGTATGAAAAAAATCTGATTTTCCTGACCCCGGGAGTGTGAAAATATCTGATTTTCCTGACCCCGGGAGTGTGAAAAATATCAGAATTTCCTGATCCCGGGAGTGTGAAAAAATGTGATTTTCTTGACCCCGGGAGTGTGAAAAAAATTAAATTCTCCTGACCCCGGGAGTGTGAAAAAATCCAATTTTTCTGACCCCGGGTGTGTGAAAAATGTGATCTTCCTAACACCGGGAGTGTGAAAAAAATCAGAATTTCCTGACCCCGGGAGGGTGAAAAAATGTGATTTTCTTGACCCCGGGAGTGTGAAAAAATCAGAATCTCCTGACCCCGGGAGTGTGAAAAACTGTGATTTTCTTGACCCCGGGAGTGTGAAAAAAAACCAATTTTCTTGACCCCGGGAGTGTGAAAAATGTGATTTTCCTAACACCGGGAATGTGAAAAAATTTGGATTTTCCTGACCACGGGAGTATGAAAAATACGATTTTCCTGACCCCGGGAGTATGAAAAATGTGATTTTCCTGACCCCGGGAGTATGAAAAAAATCCTATTTTCCTGAGCCCCGGAGTGTGAAAAAAATCAGAATCTCCTGACCCCGAGAGTTTAAAAAAATCTGATTTTCCTGACCCCGGGAGTGTGGAAATATCTGATTTTCCTGACCCCGGGAGTGTGAAAAAATCAGAATTTCCTGACCCCGGGAGTGTGAAAAATATCCAATTTGCCTGACCCCGGGAGTGTGAAAAAAATCCAATTTTCCTGACCACGGGAGTTTAAAAAAATCTGATTTTCCTGACCCCGGGAGTGTGAAAATATCCAATTTTCCTGACCCCGGGAGTGTGAAAAATGTGATTTTCCTAACACCGGGAATGTGAAAAAAATTGGAATTTCCTGACCCCGGGAGTATGAAAAATGCGATTTTCCTGACCCCCGGAGTCTGAAAAATGCGATTTTCCTGACCCCGGGAGTATGAAAATATCCAATCTTCCTGACCCCGGGAGTGTGAAAAAAATCCAATTTTCCTGATCCTGGGAGTATGAAAAAAATCTGATTTTCCTGACCCCGGGAGTGTGAAAATATCTGATTTTCCTGACCCCGGGAGTGTGAAAAATATCAGAATTTCCTGATCCCGGGAGTGTGAAAAAATGTGATTTTCTTGACCCCGGGAGTGTGAAAAAAATTAAATTCTCCTGACCCCGGGAGTGTGAAAAAATCCAATTTTCCTGACCCCGGGTGTGTGAAAAATGTGATCTTCCTAACACCGGGAGTGTGAAAAAAATCAGAATTTCCTGACCCCGGGAGGGTGAAAAAATGTGATTTTCTTGACCCCGGGAGGGTGAAAAAATCAGAATCTCCTGACCCCGGGAGTGTGAAAAACTGTGATTTTCTTGACCCCGGGAGTGTGAAAAAAAACCAATTTTCCTGACCCCGGGAGTGTGAAAAATGAGATTTTCCTAACACCGGGAATGTGAAAAAATTTGGATTTTCCTGACCACGGGAGAAGGAAAAATATGATTTTCCTGACCCCGGGAGTATGAAAAAAATCCTATTTTCCTGAGCCCCGGAGTGTGAAAAAAATCAGAATCTCCTGACCCCGAGAGTTTAAAAAAATCTGATTTTCCTGACCCCGGGAGTGTGGAAATATCTGATTTTCCTGACCCCGGGAGTGTGAAAAAATCAGAATTTCCTGACCCCGGGAGTGTGAAAAATATCCAATTTGCCTGACCCCGGGAGTGTGAAAAAAATCCAATTTTCCTGACCACGGGAGTTTGAAAAAATCTGATTTTCCTGACCCCGGGAGTGTGAAAATATCCAATTTTCCTGACCTCGGGAGTGTGAAAAATGTGATTTTCCTAACACCGGGAATGTGAAAAAAATTGGAATTTCCTGACCCCGGGAGTATGAAAAATGCGATTTTCCTGACCCCGGGAGTCTGAAAAATGCGATTTTTCTGACCCCGGGAGTATGAAAATATCCAATTTTCCTGACCCTGGGAGTATGAAAAAAATCTGATTTTCCTGAACCCGGGAGTGTGAAAATATCTGATTTTCCTGACCCCGGGAGTGTGAAAAATATCAGAATTTCCTGACCCCGGGAGTGTGAAAAAATGTGATTTTCTTGACCCCGGGAGTGTGAAAAAAATTAAATTCTCCTGACCCCGGGACTGTGAAAAAATCAAATTTTCCAGACCCCGGGTGTGTGAAAAATTTCCAATTTGCCTGACCCCGGGAGTGTGAAAAAAATCCAATTTTCCTGAGCCCGGGAGTTTAAAAAAATCTGATTTTCCTGACCCCGGGAGTGTGAAAATATCCAATTTTCCTGACCCCGGGAGTGTGAAAAATGTGATTTTCCTGACCCCGGGAGTCTGAAAAATGCGATTTTTCTGACCCCGGGAGTATGAAAATATCCAATTTTCCTGACCCCCGGAGTGTGAAAATATCTGATTTTCCTGACCCCGGGAGTGTGAAAAATATCAGAATTTCCTGACCCCGGGAGTGTGAAAAAATGTGATTTTCTTGACCCCGGGAGTGTGAAAAAAATTAAATTCTCCTGACCCCGGGAGTGTGAAAAAATCAAATTTTCCAGACCCCGGGTGTGTGAAAAATATCCAATTTGCCTGACCCCGGGAGTGTGAAAAAAATCCAATTTTCCTGAGCCCGGGAGTTTAAAAAAATCTGATTTTCCTGACCCCGGGAGTGTGAAAATATCCAATTTTCCTGACCCCGGGAGTGTGAAAAATGTGATTTTCCTGACCCCGGGAGTGTGAAAAATATCAGAATTTCCTGATCCCGGGAGTGTGAAAAAATGTGATTTTCTTGACCCCGGGAGTGTGAAAAAAATTAAATTCTCCTGACCCCGGGAGTGTGAAAAAATCCAATTTTCCTGACCCCGGGTGTGTGAAAAATGTGATCTTCCTAACACCGGGAGTGTGAAAAAAATCAGAATTTCCTGACCCCGGGAGGGTGAAAAAATGTGATTTTCTTGACCCCGGGAGTGTGAAAAAAATTAAATTCTCCTGACCCCGGGAGTGTGAAAAAATCCAATTTTCCTGACCCCGGGTGTGTGAAAAATGTGATCTTCCTAACACCGGGAGTGTGAAAAAAATCAGAATCTCCTGACCCCGGGAGTGTGAAAAACTGTGATTTTCTTGACCCCAGGAGTGTGGAAAAAAAACCAATTTTCCTGACCCCGGGAGTGTGAAAAATGTGATTTTCCTAACACCGGGAATGTGAAAAAATTTGGATTTTCCTGACCACGGGAGTATGAAAAATACGATTTTCCTGACCCCGGGAGTATGAAAAAAATCCTATTTTCCTGAGCCCCGGAGTGTGAAAAAAATCAGAATCTCCTGACCCCGAGAGTTATAAAAAATCTGATTTTCCTGACCCCGGGAGTGTGGAAATATCTGATTTTCCTGACCCCGGGAGTATGAAAAAATCAGAATTTCCTGACCCCGGAAGTGTGAAAAATATCCAATTTGCCTGACCCCGGGAGTGTGAAAAAAATCCAATTTTCCTGACCCCGGGAGTGTGAAAAATGTGATTTTCCTAACACCGGGAATGTGAAAAAAATTGGAATTTCCTGACCCCGGGAGTATGAAAAATGCGATTTTCCTGACCCCGGGAGTCTGAAAAATGCGATTTTTCTGACCCCGGGAGTATGAAAATATCCAATTTCCTGACCCTGGGAGTATGAAAAAAATCTGATTTTCCTGACCCCGGGAGTGTGAAAATATCCAATTTTCCTGACCCCGGGAGTGTGAAAAATGTGATTTTCCTAACACCAGGAATGTGAAAAAAATTGGAATTTCCTGACCCCGGGAGTATGAAAAATGCAATTTTCCTGACCCCGGGAGTCTGAAAAATGCGATTTTCTGACCCCGGGAGTATGAAAATATCCAATTTTCCTGACCCCGGGAGTGTGAAAATATCTGATTTTCCTGACCCCGGGAGTGTGAAAAATATCAGAATTTCCTGACCCCGGGAGTGTGAAAAAATGTGATTTTCTTGACCCCGGGAGTGTGAAAAAAATTAAATTCTCCTGACCCCGGGAGTGTGAAAAAATCAAATTTTCCAGACCCCGGGTGTGTGAAAAATATCCAATTTGCCTGACCCCGGGAGTGTGAAAAAAATCCAATTTTCCTGAGCCCGGGAGTTTAAAAAAATCTGATTTTCCTGACCCCGGGAGTGTGAAAATATCCAATTTTCCTGACCCCGGGAGTGTGAAAAATGTGATTTTCCTGACCCCGGGAGTGTGAAAAATATCAGAAGTTCCTGATCCCGGGAGTGTGAAAAAAAGTGATTTTCTTGACCCCCGGAGTGTGAAAAAAATTAAATTCTCCTGACCCCGAGAGTTTTTAAAAATCTGATTTTCCTGACCCCGGGAGTGTGGAAATATCTGACTTTCCTGACCCCGGGAGTGTGAAAAATATCAGAATTTCCTGACCCCGGGAGTGTGAAAAAATGTGATTTTCTTGACCCCGGGAGTGTGAAGAAAATTAAATTCTCCTGACCCCGGGAGTGTGAAAAAATCCAATTTTCCAGACCCCGGGTGTGTGAAAAAAATCAGAATTTCCTGACCCTGGGAGTGTGAAAAATGCGATTTTCCTGACCCCCGGAGTCTGAAAAATGCGATTTTCCTGACCCCGGGAGTATGAAAATATCCAATCTTCCTGACCCCGGGAGTGTGAAAAAAATCCAATTTTCCTGACCCCGGGAGTATGAAAAAAATCTGATTTTCCTGACCCCGGGAGTGTGAAAATATCTGATTTTCCTGACCCCGGGAGTGTGAAAAATATCAGAATTTCCTGATCCCGGGAGTGTGAAAAAATGTGATTTTCTTGACCCCGGGAGTGTGAAAAAAATTAAATTCTCCTGACCCGGGAGTGTGAAAAAATCCAATTTTCCTGACCCCGGGTGTGTGAAAAATGTGATCTTCCTAACACCGGGAGTGTGAAAAAAATCAGAATTTCCTGACCCCGGGAGGGTGAAAAAATGTGATTTTCTTGACCCCGGGAGTGTGAAAAAATCAGAATCTCCTGACCCCGGGAGTGTGAAAAACTGTGATTTTCTTGACCCCGGGAGTGTGAAAAAAAACCAATTTTCCTGACCCCGGGAGTGTGAAAAATGTGATTTTCCTAACACCGGGAATGTGAAAAAATTTGGATTTTCCTGACCACGGGAGTATGAAAAATACGATTTTCCTGACCCCGGGAGTATGAAAAATGTGATTTTCCTGACCCCGGGAGTATGAAAAAAATCCTATTTTCCTGAGCCCCGGAGTGTGAAAAAAATCAGAATCTCCTGACCCCGAGAGTTTTAAAAAATCTGATTTTCCTGACCCCGGGAGTGTGGAAATATCTGATTTTCCTGACCCCGGGAGTGTGAAAAAATCAGAATTTCCTGACCCCGGGAGTGTGAAAAATATCCAATTTGCCTGACCCCGGGAGTGTGAAAAAAATCCAATTTTCCTGACCACGGGAGTTTAAAAAAATCTGATTTTCCTGACCCCGGGAGTGTGAAAATATCCAATTTTCCTGACCCCGGGAGTGTGAAAAATGTGATTTTCCTAACACCGGGAATGTGAAAAAAATTGGAATTTCCTGACCCCGGGAGTATGAAAAATGCGATTTTCCTGACCCCCGGAGTCTGAAAAATGCGATTTTCCTGACCCCGGGAGTATGAAAATATCCAATCTTCCTGACCCCGGGAGTGTGAAAAAAATCCAATTTTCCTGACCCCGGGAGTATGAAAAAAATCTGATTTTCCTGACCCCGGGAGTGTGAAAATATCTGATTTTCCTGACCCCGGGAGTGTGAAAAATATCAGAATTTCCTGATCCCGGGAGTGTGAAAAAATGTGATTTTCTTGACCCCGGGAGTGTGAAAAAAATTAAATTCTCCTGACCCCGGGAGTGTGAAAAAATCCAATTTTCCTGACCCCGGGTGTGTGAAAAATGTGATCTTCCTAACACCGGGAGTGTGAAAAAAATCAGAATTTCCTGACCCCGGGAGGGTGAAAAAATGTGATTTTCTTGACCCCGGGAGGGTGAAAAAATCAGAATCTCCTGACCCCGGGAGTGTGAAAAACTGTGATTTTCTTGACCCCGGGAGTGTGAAAAAAAACCAATTTTCCTGACCCCGGGAGTGTGAAAAATGTGATTTTCCTAACACCGGGAATGTGAAAAAAATTTAGATTTTCCTGACCACGGGAGAATGAAAAATATGATTTTCCTGACCCCGGGAGTCTGAAAAATGTGATTTTCCTGACCCCGGGAGTATGAAAAAAATCCTATTTTCCTGAGCCCCGGAGTGTGAAAAAAATCAGAATTTCCTGACCCCGGGAGTGTGAAAAAATGTGATTTTCTTGACCCCGGGAGTGTGAAAAAAATTAAATTCTCCTGACCCCGGGAGTGTGAAAAAATCAAATTTTCCAGACCCCGGGTGTGTGAAAAATTTCCAATTTGCCTGACCCCGGGAGTGTGAAAAAAATCCAATTTTCCTGAGCCCGGGAGTTTAAAAAAATCTGATTTTCCTGACTCCGGGAGTGTGAAAATATCCAATTTTCCTGACCCCGGGAGTGTGAAAAATGTGATTTTCCTAACACCAGGAATGTGAAAAAAATTGGAATTTCCTGACCCCGGGAGTATGAAAAATGCGATTTTCCTGACCCCGGGAGTCTGAAAAATGCGATTTTTCTGACCCCGGGAGTATGAAAATATCCAATTTTCCTGACCCCGGGAGTGTGAAAATATCTGATTTTCCTGACCCCGGGAGTGTGAAAAATATCAGAATTTCCTGACCCCGGGAGTGTGAAAAAATGTGATTTTCTTGACCCCGGGAGTGTGAAAAAAATTAAATTCTCCTGACCCCGGGAGTGTGAAAAAATCAAATTTTCCAGACCCCGGGTGTGTGAAAAATATCCAATTTGCCTGACCCCGGGAGTGTGAAAAAAATCCAATTTTCCTGAGCCCGGGAGTTTAAAAAAATCTGATTTTGCTGACCCCGGGAGTGTGAAAATATCCAATTTTCCTGACCCCGGGAGTGTGAAAAATGTGATTTTCCTGACCCCGGGAGTGTGAAAAATATCAGAATTTCCTGATCCCGGGAGTGTGAAAAAATGTGATTTTCTTGACCCCGGGAGTGTGAAAAAAATTAAATTCTCCTGACCCCGGGAGTATGAAAAAATCCAATTTTCCTGACCCCGGGTGTGTGAAAAATGTGATCTTCCTAACACCGGGAGTGTGAAAAAAATCAGAATTTCCTGACCCCGGGAGGGTGAAAAAATGTGATTTTCTTGACCCCGGGAGTATGAAAAAATCAGAATCTCCTGACCCCGGGAGTGTGAAAAACTGTGATTTTCTTGACCCCGGGAGTGTGAAAAAAAACCAATTTTCCTGACCCCGGGAGTGTGAAAAATGTGATTTTCCTAACACCGGGAATGTGAAAAAATTTGGATTTTCCTGACCACGGGAGAATGAAAAATATGATTTTCCTGACCCCAGGAGTCTGAAAAATGTGATTTTCCTGACCCCGGGAGTATGAAAAAAATCCTATTTTCCTGAGCCCCGGAGTGTGAAAAAAATCAGAATCTCCTGACCCCGAGAGTTTTAAAAAATCTGATTTTCCTGACCCCGGGAGTGTGGAAATATCTGATTTTCCTGACCCCGGGAGTGTGAAAAAATCAGAATTTCCTGACCCCGGAAGTGTGAAAAATATCCAATTTGCCTGACCCCGGGAGTGTGAAAAAAATCCAATTTTCCTGACCACGGGAGTTTTAAAAAATCTGATTTTCCTGACCCCGGGAGTGTGAAAATATCCAATTTTCCTGACCCCGGGAGTGTGAAAAATGTGATTTTCCTAACACCGGGAATGTGAAAAAAATTGGAATTTCCTGACCCCGGGAGTATGAAAAATGCGATTTTCCTGACCCCCGGAGTCTGAAAAATGCGATTTTCCTGACCCCGGGAGTATGAAAATATCCAATCTTCCTGACCCCGGGAGTGTGAAAAAAATCCAATTTTCCTGACCCCGGGTGTGTGAAAAATGTGATTTTCTTGACCCCGGGAGTGTGAAAAAAATTAAATTCTCCTGACCCCGGGAGTGTGAAAAAATCCAATTTTCCTGACCCCGGGTGTGTGAAAAATGTGATCTTCCTAACACCGGGAGTGTGAAAAAAATCAGAATTTCCTGACCCCGGGAGTGTGAAAAAAAACCAATTTTCCTGACCCCGGGAGTGTGAAAAATGTGATTTTCCTAACACCGGGAATGTGAAAAAATTTGGATTTTCCTGACCACGGGAGTATGAAAAATATGATTTTCCTGACCCCGGGAGTCTGAAAAATGTGATTTTCCTGACCCCGGGAGTATGAAAAAAATCCTATTTTCCTGAGCCCCGGAGTGTGAAAAAAATCAGAATCTCCTGACCCCGAGAGTTTAAAAAAATCTGATTTTCCTGACCCCGGGAGTGTGGAAATATCTGATTTTCCTGACCCCGGGAGTGTGAAAAAATCAGAATTTCCTGACCCCGGGAGTGTGAAAAATATCCAATTTGCCTGACCCCGGGAGTGTGAAAAAAATCCAATTTTCCTGACCACGGGAGTTTGAAAAAATCTGATTTTCCTGACCCCGGGAGTGTGAAAAAATCTGATTTTCCTGACCCCGGGAGTGTGAAAAAAATCCAATTTTTCTGAGCCCGGGAGTTTAAAAAAATCTGATTTTCCTGACCCCGGGAGTGTGAAAATATCCAATTTTCCTGACCCCGGGAGTGTGAAAAATGTGATTTTCCTGACCCCGGGAGTGTGAAAAATATCAGAATTTCCTGATCCCGGGAGTGTGAAAAAAAGTGATTTTCTTGACCCCCGGAGTGTGAAAAAAATTAAATTCTCCTGACCCCGAGAGTTTTAAAAAATCTGATTTTCCTGACCCCGGGAGTGTGGAAATATCTGATTTTCCTGACCCAGGGAGTGTGAAAAATATCAGAATTTCCTGACCCCGGGAGTGTGAAAAAATGTGATTTTCTTGACCCCGGGAGTGTGAAAAAAATTAAATTCTCCTGACCCTGGGAGTGTGAAAAATGCGATTTTCCTGACCCCCGGAGTCTGAAAAATGCGATTTTCCTGACCCCGGGAGTATGAAAATATCCAATCTTCCTGACCCCGGGAGTGTGAAAAAAATCCAATTTTCCTGACCCCGGGAGTATGAAAAAAATCTGATTTTCCTGACCCCGGGAGTGTGAAAATATCTGATTTTCCTGACCCCGGGAGTGTGAAAAATATCAGAATTTCCTGACCCCGGGAGTGTGAAAATATCTGATTTTCCTGACCCCGGGAGTGTGAAAAATATCAGAATTTCCTGATCCCGGGAGTGTGAAAAAATGTGATTTTCTTGACCCCGGGAGTGTGAAAAAAATTAAATTCTCCTGACCCCGGGAGTGTGAAAAAATCCAATTTTCCTGACCCCGGGTGTGTGAAAAATGTGATCTTCCTAACACCGGGAGTGTGAAAAAAATCAGAATTTCCTGACCCCGGGAGTATGAAAAATGTGATTTTCCTGACCCCGGGAGTATGAAAAAAATCCTATTTTCCTGAGCCCCGGAGTGTGAAAAAAATCAGAATCTCCTGACCCCGAGAGTTTAAAAAAATCTGATTTTCCTGACCCCGGGAGTGTGGAAATATCTGATTTTCCTGACCCCGGGAGTGTGAAAAAATCAGAATTTCCTGACCCCGGGAGTGTGAAAAATATCCAATTTGCCTGACCCCGGGAGTGTGAAAAAAATCCAATTTTCCTGACCACGGGAGTTTAAAAAAATCTGATTTTCCTGACCCCGGGAGTGTGAAAATATCCAATTTTCCTGACCCCGGGAGTGTGAAAAATGTGATTTTCCTAACACCGGGAATGTGAAAAAATTGGAATTTCCTGACCCCGGGAGTATGAAAAATGCGATTTTCCTGACCCCCGGAGTCTGAAAAATGCGATTTTCCTGACCCCGGGAGTATGAAAATATCCAATCTTCCTGACCCCGGGAGTGTGAAAAAAATCCAATTTTCCTGACCCCGGGAGTATGAAAAAAATCTGATTTTCCTGACCCCGGGAGTGTGAAAATATCTGATTTTCCTGACCCCGGGAGTGTGAAAAATATCAGAATTTCCTGATCCCGGGAGTGTGAAAAAATGTGATTTTCTTGACCCCGGGAGTGTGAAAAAAATTAAATTCTCCTGACCCCGGGAGTGTGAAAAAATCCAATTTTCCTGACCCCGGGTGTGTGAAAAATGTGATCTTCCTAACACCGGGAGTGTGAAAAAAATCAGAATTTCCTGACCCCGGGAGGGTGAAAAAATGTGATTTTCTTGACCCCGGGAGTGTGAAAAACTGTGATTTTCTTGACCCCGGGAGTGTGAAAAAAAACCAATTTTCCTGACCCCGGGAGTGTGAAAAATGTGATTTTCCTAACACCGGGAATGTGAAAAAAATTTGGATTTTCCTGACCACGGGAGAATGAAAAATATGATTTTCCTGACCCCGGGAATCTGAAAAATGTGATTTTCCTGACCCCGTGAGTATGAAAAAAATCCTATTTTCCTGAGCCCCGGAGTGTGAAAAAAATCAGAATTTCCTGACCCCGGGAGTGTGAAAAAATGTGATTTTCTTGACCCCGGGAGTGTGAAAAAAATTAAATTCTCCTGACCCCGGGAGTGTGAAAAAATCAAATTTTCCAGACCCCGGGTGTGTGAAAAATTTCCAATTTGCCTGACCCCGGGAGTGTGAAAAAAATCCAATTTTCCTGAGCCCGGGAGTTTAAAAAAATCTGATTTTCCTGACCCCGGGAGTGTGAAAATATCCAATTTTCCTGACCCCGGGAGTGTGAAAAATGTGATTTTCCTAACACCAGGAATGTGAAAAAAATTGGAATTTCCTGACCCCGGGAGTATGAAAAATGCGATTTTCCTGACCCCGGGAGTATGAAAATATCCAATTTTCCTGACCCCGGGAGTGTGAAAATATCTGATTTTCCTGACCCCGGGAGTGTGAAAAATATCAGAATTTCCTGACCCCGGGAGTGTGAAAAAATGTGATTTTCTTGACCCCGGGAGTGTGAAAAAAATTAAATTCTCCTGACCCCGGGAGTGTGAAAAAATCAAATTTTCCAGACCCCGGGTGTGTGAAAAATATCCAATTTGCCTGACCCCGGGAGTGTGAAAAAAATCCAATTTTCCTGAGCCCGGGAGTTTAAAAAAATCTGATTTTGCTGACCCCGGGAGTGTGAAAATATCCAATTTTCCTGACCCCGGGAGTGTGAAAAATGTGATTTTCCTGACCCCGGGAGTGTGAAAAATATCAGAATTTCCTGATCCCGGGAGTGTGAAAAAATGTGATTTTCTTGACCCCGGGAGTGTGAAAAAAATTAAATTCTCCTGACCCCGGGAGTATGAAATAATCCAATTTTCCTGACCCCGGGTGTGTGAAAAATGTGATCTTCCTAACACCGGGAGTGTGAAAAAAATCAGAATTTCCTGACCCCGGGAGGGTGAAAAAATGTGATTTTCTTGACCCCGGGAATGTGAAAAAATCAGAATCTCCTGACCCCGGGAGTGTGAAAAACTGTGATTTTCTTGACCCCGGGAGTGTGAAAAAAAACCAATTTTCCTGACCCCGGGAGTGTGAAAAATGTGATTTTCCTAACACCGGGAATGTGAAAAAATTTGGATTTTCCTGACCACGGGAGTATGAAAAATACGATTTTCCTGACCCCGGGAGTATGAAAAATGTGATTTTCCTGACCCCGGGAGTATGAAAAAAATCCTATTTTCCTGAGCCCCGGAGTGTGAAAAAAATCAGAATCTCCTGACCCCGAGAGTTTTAAAAAATCTGATTTTCCTGACCCCGGGAGTGTGGAAATATCTGATTTTCCTGACCCCGGGAGTGTGAAAAAATCAGAATTTCCTGACCCCGGAAGTGTGAAAAATATCCAATTTGCCTGACCCCGGGAGTGTGAAAAAAAATCCAATTTTCCTGACCACGGGAGTTTTAAAAAATCTGATTTTCCTGACCCCGGGAGTGTGAAAATATCCAATTTTCCTGACCCCGGGAGTGTGAAAAATGTGATTTTCCTAACACCGGGAATGTGAAAAAAATTGGAATTTCCTGACCCCGGGAGTATGAAAAATGCGATTTTCCTGACCCCCGGAGTCTGAAAAATGCGATTTTCCTGACCCCGGGAGTATGAAAATATCCAATCTTCCTGACCCCGGGAGTGTGAAAAAAATCCAATTTTCCTGACCCCGGGAGTATGAAAAAAATCTGATTTTCCTGACCCCGGGAGTGTGAAAATATCTGATTTTCCTGACCCCGGGAGTGTGAAAAATATCAGAATTTCCTGATCCCGGGAGTGTGAAAAAATGTGATTTTCTTGACCCCGGGAGTGTGAAAAAAATTAAATTCTCCTGACCCCGGGAGTGTGAAAAAATCCAATTTTCCTGACCCCGGGTGTGTGAAAAATGTGATCTTCCTAACACCGGGAGTGTGAAAAAAATCAGAATTTCCTGACCCCGGGAGGGTGAAAAAATGTGATTTTCTTGACCCCGGGAGTGTGAAAAAATCAGAATCTCCTGACCCCGGGAGTGTGAAAAACTGTGATTTTCTTGACCCCGGGAGTGTGAAAAAAAACCAATTTTCCTGACCCCGGGAGTGTGAAAAATGTGATTTTCCTAACACCGGGAATGTGAAAAAATTTGGATTTTCCTGACCACGGGAGTATGAAAAATATGATTTTCCTGACCCCGGGAGTCTGAAAAATGTGATTTTCCTGACCCCGGGAGTATGAAAAAAATCCTATTTTCCTGAGCCCCGGAGTGTGAAAAAAATCAGAATCTCCTGACCCCGAGAGTTTAAAAAAATCTGATTTTCCTGACCCCGGGAGTGTGGAAATATCTGATTTTCCTGACCCCGGGAGTGTGAAAAAATCAGAATTTCCTGACCCCGGGAGTGTGAAAAATATCCAATTTGCCTGACCCCGGGAGTGTGAAAAAAATCCAATTTTCCTGACCACGGGAGTTTGAAAAAATCTGATTTTCCTGACCCCGGGAGTGTGAAAATATCCAATTTTCCTGACCCCGGGAGTGTGAAAAATGTGATTTTCCTAACACCGGGAATGTGAAAAAAATTGGAATTTCCTGACCCCGGGAGTATGAAAAATGCGATTTTCCTGACCCCGGGAGTCTGAAAAATGCGATTTTTCTGACCCCGGGAGTATGAAAATATCCAATTTTCCTGACCCTGGGAGTATGAAAAAAATCTGATTTTCCTGACCCCGGGAGTGTGAAAATATCTGATTTTCCTGACCCCGGGAGTGTGAAAAATATCAGAATTTCCTGACCCCGGGAGTGTGAAAAAATGTGATTTTCTTGACCCCGGGAGTGTGAAAAAAATTAAATTCTCCTGACCCCGGGAGTGTGAAAAAATCCAATTTTCCAGACCCCGGGTGTGTGAAAAATATCCAATTTGCCTGACCCCGGGAGTGTGAAAAAAATCCAATTTTCCTGAGCCCGGGAGTTTAAAAAAATCTGATTTTCCTGACCCCGGGAGTGTGAAAATATCCAATTTTCCTGACCCCGGGAGTGTGAAAAATGTGATTTTCCTAACACCGGGAATGTGAAAAAAATTGGAATTTCCTGACCCCGGGAGTATGAAAAATGCGATTTTCCTGACCCCGGGAGTCTTAAAAATGCGATTTTCCTGACCCTGGGAGTAGGAAAATATCCAATTTTCCTGACCCCGGGACTGTGAAAAAAATCCAATTCTCCTGACCCTGGGAGTATGAAAAAAAACTGATTTTCCTGACCCCAGGAGTGTGAAAATATCTGATTTTCCTGACCCCGGGATTGTGAAAAATATCAGAATTTCCTGACCCCGGGAGTGTGAAAAAATGTGATTTTCTTGACCCCGGGAGTGTGAAAAAAATTAAATTCTGACCCCGGGAGTGTGAAAAAATCCAATTTTCCTGACCCCGGGTGTGTGAAAAATGTGATTTTCCTAACACTGGGAGTGTGAAAAAAATCAGAATTTCCTGACCCCGGGAGTGTGAAAAAATGTGATTTTCTTGACCCCGGGAGTGTGAAAAAAATCAGAATCTCCTGACCCTGGGAGTGTGAAAAAATGTGATTTTCTTGACCCCGGAAGTGTGAAAAAATGTGATTTTCTTGACCCCGGAAGTGTGAAAAAAAAACCAATTGTCCTGACCCCGGGAGTGTGAAAAATGTGATTTTACTAATACCGGGAATGTGAAAAAATTTGGATTTTCCTGACCCCGGGAGTGTGAAAAAAATCCAATTTTCCTGACCCTTGGAGTGTGAAAAAATGTGATTTTCTTGACCCCGGGAGTGTGAAAAAAATCAGAATCTCCTGACCCCGGGAGTGTGAAAAAAACACAATTTTCCTGACCCCGGGAGTGTGAAAAATGTGATTTTCCTAATAAAGGGAGTTTAAAAAAAATTAGAATTTCCTGACTCCGGGAGTGTGGAAAAATGTGATTTTCTTGACCCCGGGAGTGTGAAAAAAATCAGAATCTCCTGACCCCGGGAGAGTGAAAAATGTGATTTTCCTAACACCAGGAATGTGAAAAAATTTGGAATTTCCTGACCCCGGGAGTATGTAAAATGCGATTTTCCTGAACCCCGGAGTCTGAAAAATGCGATTTTCCTGACCCCGGGAGTATGAAAATATCCAATCTTCCTGACCCCGGGAGTGTGAAAAAAATCCAATTTTCCTGACCCCGGGAGTATGAAAAAAATCTGATTTTCCTGACCCCGGGAGTGTGAAAATATCTGATTTTCCTGACCCCGGGAGTGTGAAAAACTGTGATTTTCTTGACCCCGGGAGTGTGAAAAAAAACCAATTTTCCTGACCCCGGGAGTGTGAAAAATGTGATTTTCCTAACACCGGGAATGTGAAAAAATTTGGATTTTCCTGACCACGGGAGTATGAAAAATACGATTTTCCTGACCCCGGGAGTCTGAAAAATGTGATTTTCCTGACCCCGGGAGTATGAAAAAAATCCTATTTTCCTGAGCCCGGGAGTGTGAAAAAAATCAGAATCTCCTGACCCCGGGAGTTTAAAAAAATCTGATTTTCCTGACCCCGGGAGTGTGAAAATATCTGATTTTCCTGACCCCGGGAGTGTGAAAAAATCAGAATTTCCTGACCCCGGGAGTGTGAAAACTATCCAATTTGCCTGACCCCGGGAGTGTGAAAAAAATCCAATTTTCCTGACCCCGGGAGTTTAAAAAAATCTGATTTTCCTGACCCCGGGAGTGTGAAAATATCCAATTTTCCTACCACCGGGAATGTGAAAAAAATTGGAATTTCCTGACCCCGGGAGTGTGAAAAATATCCAATTTGCCTGACCCCGGGAGTGTGAAAAAAATCCAATTTTCCTGACCACGGGAGTTTTAAAAAATCTGATTTTCCTGACCCCGGGAGTGTGAAAAAATGTGATTTTCTTGACCCCGGGAGTGTGAAAAAAATCAGAATCTCCTGACCCTGGGAGTGTGAAAAAATGTGATTTTCTTGACCCCGGAAGTGTGAAAAAATGTGATTTTCTTGACCCCGGAAGTGTGAAAAAAAAACCAATTGTCCTGACCCCGGGAGTGTGAAAAATGTGATTTTACTAATACCGGGAATGTGAAAAAATTTGGATTTTCCTGACCCCGGGAGTGTGAAAAAAATCCAATTTTCCTGACCCTTGGAGTGTGAAAAAATGTGATTTTCTTGACCCCGGGAGTGTGAAAAAAATCAGAATCTCCTGACCCCGGGAGTGTGAAAAAAACACAATTTTCCTGACCCCGGGAGTGTGAAAAATGTGATTTTCCTAATAAAGGGAGTTTAAAAAAAATTAGAATTTCCTGACTCCGGGAGTGTGGAAAAATGTGATTTTCTTGACCCCGGGAGTGTGAAAAAAATCAGAATCTCCTGACCCCGGGAGAGTGAAAAATGTGATTTTCCTAACACCAGGAATGTGAAAAAATTTGGAATTTCCTGACCCCGGGAGTATGTAAAATGCGATTTTCCTGAACCCCGGAGTCTGAAAAATGCGATTTTCCTGACCCCGGGAGTATGAAAATATCCAATCTTCCTGACCCCGGGAGTGTGAAAAAAATCCAATTTTCCTGACCCCGGGAGTATGAAAAAAATCTGATTTTCCTGACCCCGGGAGTGTGAAAATATCTGATTTTCCTGACCCCGGGAGTGTGAAAAACTGTGATTTTCTTGACCCCGGGAGTGTGAAAAAAAACCAATTTTCCTGACCCCGGGAGTGTGAAAAATGTGATTTTCCTAACACCGGGAATGTGAAAAAATTTGGATTTTCCTGACCACGGGAGTATGAAAAATACGATTTTCCTGACCCCGGGAGTCTGAAAAATGTGATTTTCCTGACCCCGGGAGTATGAAAAAAATCCTATTTTCCTGAGCCCGGGAGTGTGAAAAAAATCAGAATCTCCTGACCCCGGGAGTTTAAAAAAATCTGATTTTCCTGACCCCGGGAGTGTGAAAATATCTGATTTTCCTGACCCCGGGAGTGTGAAAAAATCAGAATTTCCTGACCCCGGGAGTGTGAAAACTATCCAATTTGCCTGACCCCGGGAGTGTGAAAAAAATCCAATTTTCCTGACCCCGGGAGTTTAAAAAAATCTGATTTTCCTGACCCCGGGAGTGTGAAAATATCCAATTTTCCTACCACCGGGAATGTGAAAAAAATTGGAATTTCCTGACCCCGGGAGTGTGAAAAATATCCAATTTGCCTGACCCCGGGAGTGTGAAAAAAATCCAATTTTCCTGACCACGGGAGTTTTAAAAAATCTGATTTTCCTGACCCCGGGAGTGTGAAAAAAATCCAATTTTCCTGACCACGGGAGTTTGAAAAAATCTGATTTTCCTGACCCCGGGAGTGTGAAAATATCCAATTTTCCTGACCCCGGGAGTGTGAAAAATGTGATTTTCCTAACACCGGGAATGTGAAAAAAATTGGAATTTCCTGACCCCGGGAGTATGAAAAATGCGATTTTCCTGACCCCGGGAGTCTGAAAAATGCGATTTTTCTGACCCCGGGAGTATGAAAATATCCAATTTTCCTGACCCTGGGAGTATGAAAAAAATCTGATTTTCCTGACCCCGGGAGTGTGAAAATATCTGATTTTCCTGACCCCGGGAGTGTGAAAAATATCAGAATTTCCTGACCCCGGGAGTGTGAAAAAATGTGATTTTCTTGACCCCGGGAGTATGAAAAAAATCCTATTTTCCTGAGCCTGGGAGTGTGAAAAAAATCAGAATCTCCTGACCCCGGGAGTTTAAAAAAATCTGATTTTCCGGACCCCGGGAGTGTGAAAATATCTGATTTTCCTGACCCCGGGAGTGTGAAAAAAATCAGAATTTCCTGACCCTGGGAGTGTGAAAAATATCCAATTTGCCTGACCCCGGGAGTGTGAAAAATATCCAATTTTCCTGACCCCGGGAGTATGAGAAAAATCTGATTTTCCTGACCCCGGGAGTGTGAAAATATCTGATTTTCCTGACCCCGGGAGTGTGAAAAAATCAGAATTTCCTGACCCCGGGAGTGTGAAAACTATCCAATTTGCCTGACCCCGGGAATGTGAAAAAAATCCAATTTTCCTGACCCCGGGAGTTTAAAAAAATCTGATTTTCCTGACCCCGGGAGTGTGAAAATATCCAATTTTCCTACCACCGGGAATGTGAAAAAAATTGGAATTTCCTGACCCCGGGAGTGTGAAAAATATCCAATTTGCCTGACCCCGGGAGTGTGAAAAAAATCCAATTTTCCTGACCACGGGAGTTTAAAAAAATCTGATTTTCCTGACCCCGGGAGTGTGAAAAAAATCCAATTTTCCTGACCATGGGAGTTTGAAAAAATCTGATTTTCCTGACCCCGGGAGTGTGAAAATATCCAATTTTCCTGACCCCGGGAGTGTGAAAAATGTGATTTTCCTAACACCGGGAATGTGAAAAAAATTGGAATTTCCTGACCCCGGGAGTATGAAAAATGCGATTTTCCTGACCCCGGGAGTCTGAAAAATGCGATTTTTCTGACCCCGGGAGTATGAAAATATCCAATTTTCCTGACCCTGGGAGTATGAAAAAAATCTGATTTTCCTGACCCCGGGAGTGTGAAAATATCTGATTTTCCTGACCCCGGGAGTGTGAAAAATATCAGAATTTCCTGACCCCGGGAGTGTGAAAAAATGTGATTTTCTTGACCCCGGGAGTATGAAAAAAATCCTATTTTCCTGAGCCTGGGAGAGTGAAAAAAATCAGAATCTCCTGACCCCGGGAGTTTAAAAAAATCTGATTTTCCGGACCCCGGGAGTGTGAAAATATCTGATTTTCCTGACCCTGGGAGTGTGAAAAAAATCAGAATTTCCTGACCCTGGGAGTGTGAAAAATATCCAATTTGCCTGACCCCGGGAGTGTGAAAAATATCCAATTTTCCTGACCCCGGGAGTATGAGAAAAATCTGATTTTCCTGACCCCGGGAGTGTGAAAATATCTGATTTTCCTGACCCCGGGAGTGTGAAAAATATCAGAATTTCCTGACCACGGGAGTATGAAAAATACGATTTTCCTGACCCCGGGAGTATGAAAAATGTGATTTTCCTGACCCCGGGAGTATGAAAAAAATCCTATTTTCCTGAGCCCCGGAGTGTGAAAAAAATCAGAATCTCCTGACCCCGAGAGTTTAAAAAAATCTGATTTTCCTGACCCCGGGAGTGTGGAAATATCTGATTTTCCTGACCCCGGGAGTGTGAAAAAATCAGAATTTCCTGACCCCGGGAGTGTGAAAAATATCCAATTTGCCTGACCCCGGGAGTGTGAAAAAAATCCAATTTTCCTGACCACGGGAGTTTAAAAAAATCTGATTTTCCTGACCCCGGGAGTGTGAAAATATCCAATTTTCCTGACCCCGGGAGTGTGAAAAATGTGATTTTCCTAACACCGGGAATGTGAAAAAAATTGGAATTTCCTGACCCCGGGAGTATGAAAAATGCGATTTTCCTGACCCCCGGAGTCTGAAAAATGCGATTTTCCTGACCCCGGGAGTATGAAAATATCCAATCTTCCTGACCCCGGGAGTGTGAAAAAAATCCAATTTTCCTGACCCCGGGAGTATGAAAAAAATCTGATTTTCCTGACCCCGGGAGTGTGAAAATATCTGATTTTCCTGACCCCGGGAGTGTGAAAAATATCAGAATTTCCTGATCCCGGGAGTGTGAAAAAATGTGATTTTCTTGACCCCGGGAGTGTGAAAAAAATTAAATTCTCCTGACCCCGGGAGTGTGAAAAAATCCAATTTTCCTGACCCCGGGTGTGTGAAAAATGTGATCTTCCTAACACCGGGAGTGTGAAAAAAATCAGAATTTCCTGACCCCGGGAGGGTGAAAAAATGTGATTTTCTTGACCCCGGGAGTGTGAAAAAATCAGAATCTCCTGACCCCGGGAGTGTGAAAAACTGTGATTTTCTTGACCCCGGGAGTGTGAAAAAAAACCAATTTTCCTGACCCCGGGAGTGTGAAAAATGTGATTTTCCTAACACCGGGAATGTGAAAAAATTTGGATTTTCCTGACCACGGGAGTATGAAAAATATGATTTTCCTGACCCCGGGAGTCTGAAAAATGTGATTTTCCTGACCCCGGGAGTATGAAAAAAATCCTATTTTCCTGAGCCCCGGAGTGTGAAAAAAATCAGAATCTCCTGACCCCGAGAGTTTAAAAAAATCTGATTTTCCTGACCCCGGGAGTGTGGAAATATCTGATTTTCCTGACCCCGGGAGTGTGAAAAAATCAGAATTTCCTGACCCCGGGAGTGTGAAAAATATCCAATTTGCCTGACCCCGGGAGTGTGAAAAAAATCCAATTTTCCTGACCACGGGAGTTTGAAAAAATCTGATTTTCCTGACCCCGGGAGTGTGAAAATATCCAATTTTCCAGACCCCGGGAGTGTGAAAAATGTGATTTTCCTAACACCGGGAATGTGAAAAAAATTGGAATTTCCTGACCCCAGGAGTATGAAAAATGCGATTTTCCTGACCCCGGGAGTCTGAAAAATGCGATTTTTCTGACCCCGGGAGTATGAAAATATCCAATTTTCCTGACCCTGGGAGTATGAAAAAAATCTGATTTTCCTGACCCCGGGAGTGTGAAAATATCTGATTTTCCTGACCCCGGGAGTGTGAAAAATATCAGAATTTCCTGACCCCGGGAGTGTGAAAAAATGTGATTTTCTTGACCCCGGGAGTGTGAAAAAAATTAAATTCTCCTGACCCCGGGAGTGTGAAAAAATCAAATTTTCCAGACCCCGGGTGTGTGAAAAATATCCAATTTGCCTGACCCCGGGAGTGTGAAAAATATCCAATTTTCCTGAGCCCGGGAGTTTAAAAAAATCTGATTTTCCTGACCCCGGGAGTCTGAAAAATGTGATTTTCCTGACCCCGGGAGTATGAAAAAAATCATATTTTCCTGAGCCCCGGAGTGTGAAAATATCAGAATCTCCTGACCCCGAGAGTTTAAAAAAATCTGATTTTCCTGACCCCGGGAGTGTGGAAATATCTGATTTTCCTGACCCCGGGAGTGTGAAAAAATCAGAATTTCCTGACCCCGGGAGTGTGAAAAATATCCAATTTGCCTGACCCCGGGAGTGTGAAAAAAATCCAATTTTCCTGACCACGGGAGTTTGAAAAAATCTGATTTTCCTGACCCCGGGAGTGTGAAAATATCCAATTTTCCTGACCCCGGGAGTGTGAAAAATGTGATTTTCCTAACACCGGGAATGTGAAAAAAATTGGAATTTCCTGACCCCGGGAGTATGAAAAATGCGATTTTCCTGACCCCGGGAGTCTGAAAAATGCGATTTTTCTGACCCCGGGAGTATGAAAATATCCAATTTTCCTGACCCTGGGAGTATGAAAAAAATCTGATTTTCCTGACCCCGGGAGTGTGAAAATATCTGATTTTCCTGACCCCGGGAGTGTGAAAAATATCAGAATTTCCTGACCCCGGGAGTGTGAAAAAATGTGATTTTCTTGACCCCGGGAGTGTGAAAAAAATTAAATTCTCCTGACCCCGGGAGTGTGAAAAAATCCAATTTTCCAGACCCCGGGTGTGTGAAAAATATCCAATTTGCCTGACCCCGGGAGTGTGAAAAAAATCCAATTTTCCTGAGCCCGGGAGTTTAAAAAAATCTGATTTTCCTGACCCCGGGAGTGTGAAAATATCCAATTTTCCTGACCCCGGGAGTGTGAAAAATGTGATTTTCCTAACACCGGGAATGTGAAAAAAATTGGAATTTCCTGACCCCGGGAGTATGAAAAATGCGATTTTCCTGACCCCGGGAGTCTTAAAAATGCGATTTTCCTGACCCTGGGAGTAGGAAAATATCCAATTTTCCTGACCCCGGGACTGTGAAAAAAATCCAATTCTCCTGACCCTGGGAGTATGAAAAAAAAACTGATTTTCCTGACCCCAGGAGTGTGAAAATATCTGATTTTCCTGACCCCGGGAGTGTGAAAAATATCAGAATTTCCTGACCCCGGGAGTGTGAAAAAATGTGATTTTCTTGACCCCGGGAGTGTGAAAAAAATTAAATTCTGACCCCGGGAGTGTGAAAAAATTTTCCTGACCCCGGGAGTCTGAAAAATGCGATTTTTCTGACCCCGGGAGTATGAAAATATCCAATTTTCCTGACCCTGGGAGTATGAAAAAAATCTGATTTTCCTGACCCCGGGTGTGTGAAAAATGTGATTTTCCTAACACTGGGAGTGTGAAAAAAATCAGAATTTCCTGACCCCGGGAGTGTGAAAAAATGTGATTTTCTTGACCCCGGGAGTGTGAAAAAAATCAGAATCTCCTGACCCTGGGAGTGTGAAAAAATGTGATTTTCTTGACCCCGGAAGTGTGAAAAAATGTGATTTTCTTGACCCCGGAAGTGTGAAAAAAAACCAATTGTCCTGACCCCGGGAGTGTGAAAAATGTGATTTTACTAATACCGGGAATGTGAAAAAATTTGGATTTTCCTGACCCCGGGAGTGTGAAAAAAATCAGAATCTCCTGACCCCGGGAGTGTGAAAAAATGTGATTTTCTTGACCCCGGGAGTGTGAAAAAAACCAAATTTTCCTGACCCCGGGAGTGTGAAAAAAATCCAATTTTCCTGACCCCGGGAGTGTGAAAAAATCAAATTTTCCTGACCCTTGGAGTGTGAAAAAATGTGATTTTCTTGACCCCGGGAGTGTGAAAAAAATCAGAATCTCCTGACCCCGGGAGTGTGAAAAAATGTGATTTTCTTGACCCCGGGAGTGTGAAAAAAACCAAATTTTCCTGACCCCGGGAGTGTGAAAAAAATCCAATTTTCCTGACCCCGGGAGTGTGAAAAAATCAAATTTTCCTGACCCCGAGAGTGTGAAAAAATGTGATTTTCTTGACCCCGGGAGTGTGAAAAAAATTAAATTCTCCTGACCCCGGGAGTGTGAAAAAATCCAATTTTCCTGACCCCGGGAGTGTGAAAAAAACTCAATTTTCCTGTCCCCCGGGAGTGCAAAAAATGTGATTTTCCTAACAACGGGAGTGTGACAAAAATTAGAATTTCCTGACCCCGGGAGTGTGGAAAAATGTGATTTTCTTGACCCTGGGAGTGTGAAAAAAATCAGAATCTCCTGACCCCGGGAGTGTGAAAAAATGTGATTTTCTTGACCCCGGGAGTGTGAAAAAAACCCAATTTTCCTGACCCCGGGAGTATGAAAAATGCGATTTTCCTTACCCCGGGAGTCTGAAAAATGCGATTTTCCTGACCCCGGGAGTATGAAAATATCCAATCTTCCTGACCCCGGGAGTGTGAAAAAAATCCAATTTTCCTGACCCCGGGAGTATGAAAAAAATCTGATTTTCCTGACCCCGGGAGTGTGAAAAATATTAGAATTTCCTGACCCTGGAAGTGTGAAAAAATGTGATTTTCTTGACCCTGGGAGTGTGAAAAAAATCCAATTTTCTTGACCCCGGGAGTGTGAAAAAAAACCAATTTTCCTGACCCCGGGCGTGTGAAAAAAACCCAATTTTCCTGACCCCGGGAGTGTGAAAAAATCCAATTTTCCTGACCCTGGGAGTGTGAAAAAATGTGATTTTCTTGACCCCGGGAGTGTGAAAAAAATTAAATTCTCCTGACACCGGGAGTGTGAAAAAATCCAATTTTCCTGACCCCGGGAGTGTGAAAAAAAACCCAATTTTCCTGACCCCGGGAGTGTGAAAAAAACACAATTTTCCTGACCCCGGGAGTGTGAAAAATGTGATTTTCCTAATAAAGGGAGTTTAAAAAAATTAGAATTTCCTGACTCCGGGAGTGTGGAAAAATGTGATTTTCTTGACCCCGGGAGTGTGAAAAAAATCAGAATCTCCTGACCCCGGGAGAGTGAAAAATGTGATTTTCCTAACACCAGGAATGTGAAAAAATTTGGAATTTCCTGACCCCGGGAGTATGTAAAATGCGATTTTCCTGAACCCCGGAGTCTGAAAAATGCGATTTTCCTGACCCCGGGAGTATGAAAATATCCAATCTTCCTGACCCCGGGAGTGTGAAAAAAATCCAATTTTCCTGACCCCGGGAGTATGAAAAAAATCTGATTTTCCTGACCCCGGGAGTGTGAAAATATCTGATTTTCCTGACCCCGGGAGTGTGAAAAACTGTGATTTTCTTGACCCCGGGAGTGTGAAAAAAAACCAATTTTCCTGACCCCGGGAGTGTGAAAAATGTGATTTTCCTAACACCGGGAATGTGAAAAAATTTGGATTTTCCTGACCACGGGAGTATGAAAAATACGATTTTCCTGACCCCGGGAGTCTGAAAAATGTGATTTTCCTGACCCCGGGAGTATGAAAAAAATCCTATTTTCCTGAGCCCGGGAGTGTGAAAAAAATCAGAATCTCCTGACCCCGGGAGTTTAAAAAAATCTGATTTTCCTGACCCCGGGAGTGTGAAAATATCTGATTTTCCTGACCCCGGGAGTGTGAAAAAATCAGAATTTCCTGACCCCGGGAGTGTGAAAACTATCCAATTTGCCTGACCCCGGGAGTGTGAAAAAAATCCAATTTTCCTGACCCCGGGAGTTTAAAAAAATCTGATTTTCCTGACCCCGGGAGTGTGAAAATATCTGATTTTCCTGACCCCGGGAGTGTGAAAAATATCAGAATTTCCTGACCCCGGGAGTGTGAAAAAATGTGATTTTCTTGACCCCGGGAGTGTGAAAAAAATTAAATTCTCCTGACCCCGGGAGTGTGAAAAAATCCAATTTTCCAGACCCCGGGTGTGTGAAAAATATCCAATTTGCCTGACCCCGGGAGTGTGAAAAAAATCCAATTTTCATGAGCCCGGGAGTTTAAAAAAATCTGATTTTCCTGACCCCGGGAGTCTGAAAAATGTGATTTTCCTGACCCCGGGAGTATGAAAAAAATCCTATTTTCCTGAGCCCCGGAGTGTGAAAATATCAGAATCTCCTGACCCCGAGAGTTTAAAAAAATCTGATTTTCCTGACCCCGGGAGTGTGGAAATATCTGATTTTCCTGACCCCGGGAGTGTGAAAAAATCAGAATTTCCTGACCCCGGGAGTGTGAAAAATATCCAATTTGCCTGACCCCGGGAGTGTGAAAAAAATCCAATTTTCCTGACCACGGGAGTTTGAAAAAATCTGATTTTCCTGACCCCGGGAGTGTGAAAATATCCAATTTTCCTGACCCCGGGAGTGTGAAAAATGTGATTTTCCTAACACCGGGAATGTGAAAAAAATTGGAATTTCCTGACCCCGGGAGTATGAAAAATGCGATTTTCCTGACCCCGGGAGTCTGAAAAATGCGATTTTTCTGACCCCGGGAGTATGAAAATATCCAATTTTCCTGACCCTGGGAGTATGAAAAAAATCTGATTTTCCTGACCCCGGGAGTGTGAAAATATCTGATTTTCCTGACCCCGGGAGTGTGAAAAATATCAGAATTTCCTGACCCCGGGAGTGTGAAAAAATGTGATTTTCTTGACCCCGGGAGTGTGAAAAAAATTAAATTCTCCTGACCCCGGGAGTGTGAAAAAATCCAATTTTCCAGACCCCGGGTGTGTGAAAAATATCCAATTTGCCTGACCCCGGGAGTGTGAAAAAAATCCAATTTTCCTGAGCCCGGGAGTTTAAAAAAATCTGATTTTCCTGACCCCGGGAGTGTGAAAATATCCAATTTTCCTGACCCCGGGAGTGTGAAAAATGTGATTTTCCTAACACCGGGAATGTGAAAAAAATTGGAATTTCCTGACCCCGGGAGTATGAAAAATGCGATTTTCCTGACCCCGGGAGTCTTAAAAATGCGATTTTCCTGACCCTGGGAGTAGGAAAATATCCAATTTTCCTGACCCCGGGACTGTGAAAAAAATCCAATTCTCCTGACCCTGGGAGTATGAAAAAAAAACTGATTTTCCTGACCCCAGGAGTGTGAAAATATCTGATTTTCCTGACCCCGGGAGTGTGAAAAATATCAGAATTTCCTGACCCCGGGAGTGTGAAAAAATGTGATTTTCTTGACCCCGGGAGTGTGAAAAAAATTAAATTCTGACCCCGGGAGTGTGAAAAAATTTTCCTGACCCCGGGAGTCTGAAAAATGCGATTTTTCTGACCCCGGGAGTATGAAAATATCCAATTTTCCTGACCCTGGGAGTATGAAAAAAATCTGATTTTCCTGACCCCGGGTGTGTGAAAAATGTGATTTTCCTAACACTGGGAGTGTGAAAAAAATCAGAATTTCCTGACCCCGGGAGTGTGAAAAAATGTGATTTTCTTGACCCCGGGAGTGTGAAAAAAATCAGAATCTCCTGACCCTGGGAGTGTGAAAAAATGTGATTTTCTTGACCCCGGAAGTGTGAAAAAATGTGATTTTCTTGACCCCGGAAGTGTGAAAAAAAAACCAATTGTCCTGACCCCGGGAGTGTGAAAAATGTGATTTTACTAATACCGGGAATGTGAAAAAATTTGGATTTTCCTGACCCCGGGAGTGTGAAAAAAATCCAATTTTCCTGACCCTTGGAGTGTGAAAAAATGTGATTTTCTTGACCCCGGGAGTGTGAAAAAAATCAGAATCTCCTGACCCCGGGAGTGTGAAAAAATGTGATTTTCTTGACCCCGGGAGTGTGAAAAAAACCAAATTTTCCTGACCCCGGGAGTGTGAAAAAAATCCAATTTTCCTGACCCCGGGAGTGTGAAAAAATCAAATTTTCCTGACCCCGAGAGTGTGAAAAAATGTGATTTTCTTGACCCCGGGAGTGTGAAAAAAATTAAATTCTCCTGACCCCGGGAGTGTGAAAAAATCCAATTTTCCTGACCCCGGGAGTGTGAAAAAAAACTCAATTTTCCTGTCCCCCGGGAGTGCAAAAAATGTGATTTTCCTAACAACGGGAGTGTGACAAAAATTAGAATTTCCTGACCCCGGGAGTGTGGAAAAATGTGATTTTCTTGACCCTGGGAGTGTGAAAAAAATCAGAATCTCCTGACCCCGGGAGTGTGAAAAAATGTGATTTTCTTGACCCCGGGAGTGTGAAAAAAACCCAATTTTCCTGACCCCGGGAGTATGAAAAATGCGATTTTCCTTACCCCGGGAGTCTGAAAAATGCGATTTTCCTGACCCCGGGAGTATGAAAATATCCAATCTTCCTGACCCCGGGAGTGTGAAAAAAATCCAATTTTCCTGACCCCGGGAGTATGAAAAAAATCTGATTTTCCTGACCCCGGGAGTGTGAAAAATATTAGAATTTCCTGACCCTGGAAGTGTGAAAAAATGTGATTTTCTTGACCCTGGGAGTGTGAAAAAAATCCAATTTTCTTGACCCCGGGAGTGTGAAAAAAAACCAATTTTCCTGACCCCGGGCGTGTGAAAAAAACCCAATTTTCCTGACCCCGGGAGTGTGAAAAAATCCAATTTTCCTGACCCTGGGAGTGTGAAAAAATGTGATTTTCTTGACCCCGGGAGTGTGAAAAAAATTAAATTCTCCTGACACCGGGAGTGTGAAAAAATCCAATTTTCCTGACCCCGGGAGTGTGAAAAAAAACCCAATTTTCCTGACCCCGGGAGTGTGAAAAAAACACAATTTTCCTGACCCCGGGAGTGTGAAAAATGTGATTTTCCTAATAAAGGGAGTTTAAAAAAATTAGAATTTCCTGACTCCGGGAGTGTGGAAAAATGTGATTTTCTTGACCCCGGGAGTGTGAAAAAAATCAGAATCTCCTGACCCCGGGAGAGTGAAAAATGTGATTTTCCTAACACCAGGAATGTGAAAAAATTTGGAATTTCCTGACCCCGGGAGTATGTAAAATGCGATTTTCCTGAACCCCGGAGTCTGAAAAATGCGATTTTCCTGACCCCGGGAGTATGAAAATATCCAATCTTCCTGACCCCGGGAGTGTGAAAAAAATCCAATTTTCCTGACCCCGGGAGTATGAAAAAAATCTGATTTTCCTGACCCCGGGAGTGTGAAAATATCTGATTTTCCTGACCCCGGGAGTGTGAAAAACTGTGATTTTCTTGACCCCGGGAGTGTGAAAAAAAACCAATTTTCCTGACCCCGGGAGTGTGAAAAATGTGATTTTCCTAACACCGGGAATGTGAAAAAATTTGGATTTTCCTGACCACGGGAGTATGAAAAATACGATTTTCCTGACCCCGGGAGTCTGAAAAATGTGATTTTCCTGACCCCGGGAGTATGAAAAAAATCCTATTTTCCTGAGCCCGGGAGTGTGAAAAAAATCAGAATCTCCTGACCCCGGGAGTTTAAAAAAATCTGATTTTCCTGACCCCGGGAGTGTGAAAATATCTGATTTTCCTGACCCCGGGAGTGTGAAAAAATCAGAATTTCCTGACCCCGGGAGTGTGAAAACTATCCAATTTGCCTGACCCCGGGAGTGTGAAAAAAATCCAATTTTCCTGACCCCGGGAGTTTAAAAAAATCTGATTTTCCTGACCCCGGGAGTGTGAAAATATCCAATTTTCCTACCACCGGGAATGTGAAAAAAATTGGAATTTCCTGACCCCGGGAGTGTGAAAAATTTCCAATTTGCCTGACCCCGGGAGTGTGAAAAAAATCCAATTTTCCTGACCACGGGAGTTTAAAAAAATCTGATTTTCCTGACCCCGGGAGTGTGAAAAAAATCCAATTTTCCTGACCACGGGAGTTTGAAAAAATCTGATTTTCCTGACCCCGGGAGTGTGAAAATATCCAATTTTCCTGACCCCGGGAGTGTGAAAAATGTGATTTTCCTAACACCGGGAATGTGAAAAAAATTGGAATTTCCTGACCCCGGGAGTATGAAAAATGCGATTTTCCTGACCCCGGGAGTCTGAAAAATGCGATTTTTCTGACCCCGGGAGTATGAAAATATCCAATTTTCCTGACCCTGGGAGTATGAAAAAAATCTGATTTTCCTGACCCCGGGAGTGTGAAAATATCTGATTTTCCTGACCCCGGGAGTGTGAAAAATATCAGAATTTCCTGACCCCGGGAGTGTGAAAAAATGTGATTTTCTTGACCCCGGGAGTATGAAAAAAATCCTATTTTCCTGAGCCTGGGAGTGTGAAAAAAATCAGAATCTCCTGACCCCGGGAGTTTAAAAAAATCTGATTTTCCGGACCCCGGGAGTGTGAAAATATCTGATTTTCCTGACCCCGGGAGTGTGAAAAAAATCAGAATTTCCTGACCCTGGGAGTGTGAAAAATATCCAATTTGCCTGACCCCGGGAGTGTGAAAAATATCCAATTTTCCTGACCCCGGGAGTATGAGAAAAATCTGATTTTCCTGACCCCGGGAGTGTGAAAATATCTGATTTTCCTGACCCCGGGAGTGTGAAAAAATCAGAATTTCCTGACCCCGGGAGTGTGAAAACTATCCAATTTGCCTGACCCCGGGAGTGTGAAAAAAATCCAATTTTCCTGACCCCGGGAGTTTAAAAAAATCTGATTTTCCTGACCCCGGGAGTATGAAAATATCCAATCTTCCTGACCCCGGGAGTGTGAAAAAAATCCAATTTTCCTGACCCCGGGAGTATGAAAAAAATCTGATTTTCCTGACCCCGGGAGTATGAAAATATCCAATCTTCCTGACCCCGGGAGTGTGAAAAAAATCCAATTTTCCTGACCCCGGGAGTATGAAAAAAATCTGATTTTCCTGACCCCGGGAGTGTGAAAATATCTGATTTTCCTGACCCCGGGAGTGTGAAAAACTGTGATTTTCTTGACCCCGGGAGTGTGAAAAAAAACCAATTTTCCTGACCCCGGGAGTGTGAAAAATGTGATTTTCCTAACACCGGGAATGTGAAAAAATTTGGATTTTCCTGACCACGGGAGTATGAAAAATACGATTTTCCTGACCCCGGGAGTCTGAAAAATGTGATTTTCCTGACCCCGGGAGTATGAAAAAAATCCTATTTTCCTGAGCCCGGGAGTGTGAAAAAAATCAGAATCTCCTGACCCCGGGAGTTTAAAAAAATCTGATTTTCCTGACCCCGGGAGTGTGAAAATATCTGATTTTCCTGACCCCGGGAGTGTGAAAAAATCAGAATTTCCTGACCCCGGGAGTGTGAAAACTATCCAATTTGCCTGACCCCGGGAGTGTGAAAAAAATCCAATTTTCCTGACCCCGGGAGTTTAAAAAAATCTGATTTTCCTGACCCCGGGAGTGTGAAAATATCCAATTTTCCTACCACCGCGAATGTGAAAAAAATTGGAATTTCCTGACCCCGGGAGTGTGAAAAATATCCAATTTGCCTGACCCCGGGAGTGTGAAAAAAATCCAATTTTCCTGACCACGGGAGTTTAAAAAAATCTGATTTTCCTGACCCCGGGAGTGTGAAAAAAATCCAATTTTCCTGACCACGGGAGTTTGAAAAAATCTGATTTTCCTGACCCCGGGAGTGTGAAAATATCCAATTTTCCTGACCCCGGGAGTGTGAAAAATGTGATTTTCCTAACACCGGGAATGTGAAAAAAATTGGAATTTCCTGACCCCGGGAGTATGAAAAATGCGATTTTCCTGACCCCGGGAGTCTGAAAAATGCGATTTTTCTGACCCCGGGAGTATGAAAATATCCAATTTTCCTGACCCTGGGAGTATGAAAAAAATCTGATTTTCCTGACCCCGGGAGTGTGAAAATATCTGATTTTCCTGACCCCGGGAGTGTGAAAAATATCAGAATTTCCTGACCCCGGGAGTGTGAAAAAATGTGATTTTCTTGACCCCGGGAGTATGAAAAAAATCCTATTTTCCTGAGCCTGGGAGTGTGAAAAAAATCAGAATCTCCTGACCCCGGGAGTTTAAAAAAATCTGATTTTCCGGACCCCGGGAGTGTGAAAATATCTGATTTTCCTGACCCCGGGAGTGTGAAAAAAATCAGAATTTCCTGACCCTGGGAGTGTGAAAAATATCCAATTTGCCTGACCCCGGGAGTGTGAAAAATATCCAATTTTCCTGACCCCGGGAGTATGAGAAAAATCTGATTTTCCTGACCCCGGGAGTGTGAAAATATCTGATTTTCCTGACCCCGGGAGTGTGAAAAAATCAGAATTTCCTGACCCCGGGAGTGTGAAAACTATCCAATTTGCCTGACCCCGGGAGTGTGAAAAAAATCCAATTTTCCTGACCCCGGGAGTTTAAAAAAATCTGATTTTCCTGACCCCGGGAGTGTGAAAATATCCAATTTTCCTACCACCGGGAATGTGAAAAAAATTGGAATTTCCTGACCCCGGGAGTGTGAAAAATATCCAATTTGCCTGACCCCGGGAGTGTGAAAAAAATCCAATTTTCCTGACCACGGGAGTTTAAAAAAATCTGATTTTCCTGACCCCGGGAGTGTGAAAAAAATCCAATTTTCCTGACCACGGGAGTTTGAAAAAATCTGATTTTCCTGACCCCAGGAGTGTGAAAATATCCAATTTTCCTGACCCCGGGAGTGTGAAAAATGTCATTTTCCTAACACCGGGAATGTGAAAAAAATTGGAATTTCCTGACCCCGGGAGTATGAAAAATGCGATTTTCCTGACCCCGGGAGTCTGAAAAATGCGATTTTTCTGACCCCGGGAGTATGAAAATATCCAATTTTCCTGACCCTGGGAGTATGAAAAAAATCTGATTTTCCTGACCCCGGGAGTGTGAAAATATCTGATTTTCCTGACCCCGGGAGTGTGAAAAATATCAGAATTTCCTGACCCCGGGAGTGTGAAAAAATGTGATTTTCTTGACCCCGGGAGTATGAAAAAAATCCTATTTTCCTGAGCCTGGGAGTGTGAAAAAAATCAGAATCTCCTGACCCCGGGAGTTTAAAAAAATCTGATTTTCCGGATCCCGGGAGTGTGAAAATATCTGATTTTCCTGACCCCGGGAGTGTGAAAAAAATCAGAATTTCCTGACCCTGGGAGTGTGAAAAATATCCAATTTGCCTGACCCCGGGAGTGTGAAAAATATCCAATTTTCCTGACCCCGGGAGTATGAGAAAAATCTGATTTTCCTGACCCCGGGAGTGTGAAAATATCTGATTTTCCTGACCCCGGGAGTGTGAAAAATATCAGAATTTCCTGATCCCGGGAGTGTGAAAAAATGTGATTTTTCTGACCCCGGGAGTATGAAAATATCCAATTTTCCTGACCCTGGGAGTATGAAAAAAAATCTGATTTTCCAGACCCCGGGTGTGTGAAAAATATCCAATTTGCCTGACCCCGGGAGTGTGAAAAAAATCCAATTTTCCTGAGCCCGGGAGTTTAAAAAAATCTGATTTTCCTGACCCCGGGAGTCTGAAAAATGTGATTTTCCTGACCCCGGGAGTATGAAAAAAATCCTATTTTCCTGAGCCCCGGAGTGTGAAAAAAATCAGAATCTCCTGACCCCGAGAGTTTAAAAAAATCTGATTTTCCTGACCCCGGGAGTGTGGAAATATCTGATTTTCCTGACCCCGGGAGTGTGAAAAAATCAGAATTTCCTGACCCCGGGAGTGTGAAAAATATCCAATTTGCCTGACCCCGGGAGTGTGAAAAAAATCCAATTTTCCTGACCACGGGAGTTTGAAAAAATCTGATTTTCCTGACCCCGGGAGTGTGAAAATATCCAATTTTCCTGACCCCGGGAGTGTGAAAAAACCAAATTTTCCTGACCCCGGGAGTGTGAAAAAAATCCAATTTTCCTGACCCCGGGAGTGTGAAAAAATCAAATTTTCCTGACCCCGAGAGTGTGAAAAAATGTGATTTTCTTGACCCCGGGAGTGTGAAAAAAATTAAATTCTCCTGACCCCGGGAGTGTGAAAAAATCCAATTTTCCTGACCCCGGGAGTTTAAAAAAATCTGATTTTCCTGACCCCGGGAGTGTGAAAATATCTGATTTTCCTGACCCCGGGAGTGTGAAAAAATCAGAATTTCCTGACCCCGGGAGTGTGAAAACTATCCAATTTGCCTGACCCCGGGAGTGTGAAAAAAATCCAATTTTCCTGACCCCGGGAGTTTAAAAAAATCTGATTTTCCTGACCCCGGGAGTGTGAAAATATCCAATTTTCCTACCACCGCGAATGTGAAAAAAATTGGAATTTCCTGACCCCGGGAGTGTGAAAAATATCCAATTTGCCTGACCCCGGGAGTGTGAAAAAAATCCAATTTTCCTGACCACGGGAGTTTAAAAAAATCTGATTTTCCTGACCCCGGGAGTGTGAAAAAAATCCAATTTTCCTGACCACGGGAGTTTGAAAAAATCTGATTTTCCTGACCCCGGGAGTGTGAAAATATCCAATTTTCCTGACCCCGGGAGTGTGAAAAATGTGATTTTCCTAACACCGGGAATGTGAAAAAAATTGGAATTTCCTGACCCCGGGAGTATGAAAAATGCGATTTTCCTGACCCCGGGAGTCTGAAAAATGCGATTTTTCTGACCCCGGGAGTATGAAAATATCCAATTTTCCTGACCCTGGGAGTATGAAAAAAATCTGATTTTCCTGACCCCGGGAGTGTGAAAATATCTGATTTTCCTGACCCCGGGAGTGTGAAAAATATCAGAATTTCCTGACCCCGGGAGTGTGAAAAAATGTGATTTTCTTGACCCCGGGAGTATGAAAAAAATCCTATTTTCCTGAGCCTGGGAGTGTGAAAAAAATCAGAATCTCCTGACCCCGGGAGTTTAAAAAAATCTGATTTTCCGGACCCCGGGAGTGTGAAAATATCTGATTTTCCTGACCCCGGGAGTGTGAAAAAAATCAGAATTTCCTGACCCTGGGAGTGTGAAAAATATCCAATTTGCCTGACCCCGGGAGTGTGAAAAATATCCAATTTTCCTGACCCCGGGAGTATGAGAAAAATCTGATTTTCCTGACCCCGGGAGTGTGAAAATATCTGATTTTCCTGACCCCGGGAGTGTGAAAAAATCAGAATTTCCTGACCCCGGGAGTGTGAAAACTATCCAATTTGCCTGACCCCGGGAGTGTGAAAAAAATCCAATTTTCCTGACCCCGGGAGTTTAAAAAAATCTGATTTTCCTGACCCCGGGAGTGTGAAAATATCCAATTTTCCTACCACCGGGAATGTGAAAAAAATTGGAATTTCCTGACCCCGGGAGTGTGAAAAATATCCAATTTGCCTGACCCCGGGAGTGTGAAAAAAATCCAATTTTCCTGACCACGGGAGTTTAAAAAAATCTGATTTTCCTGACCCCGGGAGTGTGAAAAAAATCCAATTTTCCTGACCACGGGAGTTTGAAAAAATCTGATTTTCCTGACCCCGGGAGTGTGAAAATATCCAATTTTCCTGACCCCGGGAGTGTGAAAAATGTCATTTTCCTAACACCGGGAATGTGAAAAAAATTGGAATTTCCTGACCCCGGGAGTATGAAAAATGCGATTTTCCTGACCCCGGGAGTCTGAAAAATGCGATTTTTCTGACCCCGGGAGTATGAAAATATCCAATTTTCCTGACCCTGGGAGTATGAAAAAAATCTGATTTTCCTGACCCCGGGAGTGTGAAAATATCTGATTTTCCTGACCCCGGGAGTGTGAAAAATATCAGAATTTCCTGACCCCGGGAGTGTGAAAAAATGTGATTTTCTTGACCCCGGGAGTATGAAAAAAATCCTATTTTCCTGAGCCTGGGAGTGTGAAAAAAATCAGAATCTCCTGACCCCGGGAGTTTAAAAAAATCTGATTTTCCGGACCCCGGGAGTGTGAAAATATCTGATTTTCCTGACCCCGGGAGTGTGAAAAAAATCAGAATTTCCTGACCCTGGGAGTGTGAAAAATATCCAATTTGCCTGACCCCGGGAGTGTGAAAAATATCCAATTTTCCTGACCCCGGGAGTATGAGAAAAATCTGATTTTCCTGACCCCGGGAGTGTGAAAATATCTGATTTTCCTGACCCCGGGAGTGTGAAAAATATCAGAATTTCCTGATCCCGGGAGTGTGAAAAAATGTGATTTTTCTGACCCCGGGAGTATGAAAATATCCAATTTTCCTGACCCTGGGAGTATGAAAAAAAATCTGATTTTCCAGACCCCGGGTGTGTGAAAAATATCCAATTTGCCTGACCCCGGGAGTGTGAAAAAAATCCAATTTTCCTGAGCCCGGGAGTTTAAAAAAATCTGATTTTCCTGACCCCGGGAGTCTGAAAAATGTGATTTTCCTGACCCCGGGAGTATGAAAAAAATCCTATTTTCCTGAGCCCCGGAGTGTGAAAAAAATCAGAATCTCCTGACCCCGAGAGTTTAAAAAAATCTGATTTTCCTGACCCCGGGAGTGTGGAAATATCTGATTTTCCTGACCCCGGGAGTGTGAAAAAATCAGAATTTCCTGACCCCGGGAGTGTGAAAAATATCCAATTTGCCTGACCCCGGGAGTGTGAAAAAAATCCAATTTTCCTGACCACGGGAGTTTGAAAAAATCTGATTTTCCTGACCCCGGGAGTGTGAAAATATCCAATTTTCCTGACCCCGGGAGTGTGAAAAAACCAAATTTTCCTGACCCCGGGAGTGTGAAAAAAATCCAATTTTCCTGACCCCGGGAGTGTGAAAAAATCAAATTTTCCTGACCCCGAGAGTGTGAAAAAATGTGATTTTCTTGACCCCGGGAGTGTGAAAAAAATTAAATTCTCCTGACCCCGGGAGTGTGAAAAAATCCAATTTTCCTGACCCCGGGAGTGTGAAAAAAAACTCAATTTTCCTGTCCCCCGGGAGTGCAAAAAATGTGATTTTCCTAACAACGGGAGTGTGACAAAAATTAGAATTTCCTGACCCCGGGAGTGTGGAAAAATGTGATTTTCTTGACCCTGGGAGTGTGAAAAAAATCAGAATCTCCTGACCCCGGGAGTGTGAAAAAATGTGATTTTCTTGACCCCGGGAGTGTGAAAAAAAACCCAATTTTCCTGACCCCGGGAGTATGAAAAATGCGATTTTCCTTACCCCGGGAGTCTGAAAAATGCGATTTTCCTGACCCTGGGAGTATGAAAATATCCAATCTTCCTGACCCCGGGAGTGTGAAAAAAAATCCAATTTTCCTGACCCCGGGAGTATGAAAAAAATCTGATTTTCCTGACCCCGGGAGTGTGAAAAATATTACAATTTCCTGACCCTGGAAGTGTGAAAAAATGTGATTTTCTTGACCCTGGGAGTGTGAAAAAAATCCAATTTTCTTGACCCCGGGAGTGTGAAAAAAAACCAATTTTCCTGACCCCGGGCGTGTGAAAAAAACCCAATTTTCCTGACCCCGGGAGTGTGAAAAAATCCAATTTTCCTGACCCTGGGAGTGTGAAAAAATGTGATTTTCTTGACCCCGGGAGTGTGAAAAAAATTAAATTCTCCTGACCCCGGGAGTGTGAAAAAATCCAATTTTCCTGACCCCGGGAGTGTGAAAAAAACCCAATTTTCCTGACCCCGGGAGTGTGAAAAAAACACAATTTTCCTGACTCCGGGAGTGTGAAAAATGTGATTTTCCTAATAAAGGGAGTTTAAAAAAATTAGAATTTCCTGACTCCGGGAGTGTGGAAAAATGTGATTTTCTTGACCCCGGGAGTGTGAAAAAAATCAGAATTTCCTGACCCCGGGAGTATGTAAAATGCGATTTTCCTGAACCCCGGAGTTTGAAAAATGCGATTTTCCTGACCCCGGGAGTATGAAAATATCCAATCTTCCTGACCCCGGGAGTGTGAAAAAAATCCAATTTTCCTGACCCCGGGAGTATGAAAAAAATCTGATTTTCCTGACCCCGGGAGTGTGAAAATATCTGATTTTCCTGACCCCGGGAGTGTGAAAAACTGTGATTTTCTTGACCCCGGGAGTGTGAAAAAAAACCAATTTTCCTGACCCCGGGAGTGTGAAAAATGTGATTTTCCTAACACCGGGAATGTGAAAAAATTTGGATTTTCCTGACCACGGGAGTATGAAAAATACGATTTTCCTGACCCCGGGAGTCTGAAAAATGTGATTTTCCTGACCCCGGGAGTATGAAAAAAATCCTATTTTCCTGAGCCCGGGAGTGTGAAAATATCCAATTTTCCTGACCCCGGGAGTGTGAAAAATGTGATTTTCCTAACACCGGGAATGTGAAAAAAATTGGAATTTCCTGACCCCGGGAGTATGAAAAATGCGATTTTCCTGACCCCGGGAGTCTGAAAAATGCGATTTTTCTGACCCCGGGAGTATGAAAATATCCAATTTTCCTGACCCTGGGAGTATGAAAAAAATCTGATTTTCCTGACCCCGGGAGTGTGAAAATATCTGATTTTCCTGACCCCGGGAGTGTGAAAAATATCAGAATTTCCTGACCCCGGGAGTGTGAAAAAATGTGATTTTCTTGACCCCGGGAGTATGAAAAAAATCATATTTTCCTGAGCCTGGGAGTGTGAAAAAAATCAGAATCTCCTGACCCCGGGAGTTTAAAAAAATCTGATTTTCCGGACCCCGGGAGTGTGAAAATATCTGATTTTCCTGACCCCGGGAGTGTGAAAAAAATCAGAATTTCCTGACCCTGGGAGTGTGAAAAATATCCAATTTGCCTGACCCCGGGAGTATGAGAAAAATCTGATTTTCCTGACCCCGGGAGTGTGAAAATATCTGATTTTCCTGACCCCGGGAGTGTGAAAAATATCAGAATTTCCTGACCACGGGAGTATGAAAAATACGATTTTCCTGACCCCGGGAGTATGAAAAATGTGATTTTCCTGACCCCGGGAGTATGAAAAAAATCCTATTTTCCTGAGCCTCGGAGTGTGAAAAAAATCAGAATCTCCTGACCCCGAGAGTTTAAAAAAATCTGATTTTCCTGACCCCGGGAGTGTGGAAATATCTGATTTTCCTGACCCCGGGAGTGTGAAAAAATCAGAATTTCCTGACCCCGGGAGTGTGAAAAAAATCCAATTTTCCTGACCCCGGGAGTATGAAAAAAATCTGATTTTCCTGACCCCGGGAGTATGAAAATATCCAATCTTCCTGACCCCGGGAGTGTGAAAAAAATCCAATTTTCCTGACCCCGGGAGTATGAAAAAAATCTGATTTTCCTGACCCCGGGAGTGTGAAAATATCTGATTTTCCTGACCCCGGGAGTGTGAAAAACTGTGATTTTCTTGACCCCGGGAGTGTGAAAAAAAACCAATTTTCCTGACCCCGGGAGTGTGAAAAATGTGATTTTCCTAACACCGGGAATGTGAAAAAATTTGGATTTTCCTGACCACGGGAGTATGAAAAATACGATTTTCCTGACCCCGGGAGTCTGAAAAATGTGATTTTCCTGACCCCGGGAGTATGAAAAAAATCCTATTTTCCTGAGCCCGGGAGTGTGAAAAAAATCAGAATCTCCTGACCCCGGGAGTTTAAAAAAATCTGATTTTCCTGACCCCGGGAGTGTGAAAATATCTGATTTTCCTGACCCCGGGAGTGTGAAAAAATCAGAATTTCCTGACCCCGGGAGTGTGAAAACTATCCAATTTGCCTGACCCCGGGAGTGTGAAAAAAATCCAATTTTCCTGACCCCGGGAGTTTAAAAAAATCTGATTTTCCTGACCCCGGGAGTGTGAAAATATCCAATTTTCCTACCACCGGGAATGTGAAAAAAATTGGAATTTCCTGACCCCGGGAGTGTGAAAAATATCCAATTTGCCTGACCCCGGGAGTGTGAAAAAAATCCAATTTTCCTGAGCACGGGAGTTTAAAAAAATCTGATTTTCCTGACCCCGGGAGTGTGAAAAAAATCCAATTTTCCTGACCACGGGAGTTTGAAAAAATCTGATTTTCCTGACCCCGGGAGTGTGAAAATATCCAATTTTCCTGACCCCGGGAGTGTGAAAAATGTGATTTTCCTAACACCGGGAATGTGAAAAAAATTGGAATTTCCTGACCCCGGGAGTATGAAAAATGCGATTTTCCTGACCCCGGGAGTCTGAAAAATGCGATTTTTCTGACCCCGGGAGTATGAAAATATCCAATTTTCCTGACCCTGGGAGTATGAAAAAAATCTGATTTTCCTGACCCCGGGAGTGTGAAAATATCTGATTTTCCTGACCCCGGGAGTGTGAAAAATATCAGAATTTCCTGACCCCGGGAGTGTGAAAAAATGTGATTTTCTTGACCCCGGGAGTATGAAAAAAATCCTATTTTCCTGAGCCTGGGAGTGTGAAAAAAATCAGAATCTCCTGACCCCGGGAGTTTAAAAAAATCTGATTTTCCGGACCCCGGGAGTGTGAAAATATCTGATTTTCCTGACCCCGGGAGTGTGAAAAAAATCAGAATTTCCTGACCCTGGGAGTGTGAAAAATATCCAATTTGCCTGACCCCGGGAGTGTGAAAAATATCCAATTTTCCTGACCCCGGGAGTATGAGAAAAATCTGATTTTCCTGACCCCGGGAGTGTGAAAATATCTGATTTTCCTGACCCCGGGAGTGTGAAAAAATCAGAATTTCCTGACCCCGGGAGTGTGAAAACTATCCAATTTGCCTGACCCCGGGAGTGTGAAAAAAATCCAATTTTCCTGACCCCGGGAGTTTAAAAAAATCTGATTTTCCTGACCCCGGGAGTGTGAAAATATCCAATTTTCCTACCACCGGGAATGTGAAAAAAATTGGAATTTCCTGACCCCGGGAGTGTGAAAAATATCCAATTTGCCTGACCCCGGGAGTGTGAAAAAAATCCAATTTTCCTGACCACGGGAGTTTAAAAAAATCTGATTTTCCTGACCCCGGGAGTGTGAAAAAAATCCAATTTTCCTGACCACGGGAGTTTGAAAAAATCTGATTTTCCTGACCCCGGGAGTGTGAAAATATCCAATTTTCCTGACCCCGGGAGTGTGAAAAATGTCATTTTCCTAACACCGGGAATGTGAAAAAAATTGGAATTTCCTGACCCCGGGAGTATGAAAAATGCGATTTTCCTGACCCCGGGAGTCTGAAAAATGCGATTTTTCTGACCCCGGGAGTATGAAAATATCCAATTTTCCTGACCCTGGGAGTATGAAAAAAATCTGATTTTCCTGACCCCGGGAGTGTGAAAATATCTGATTTTCCTGACCCCGGGAGTGTGAAAAATATCAGAATTTCCTGACCCCGGGAGTGTGAAAAAATGTGATTTTCTTGACCCCGGGAGTATGAAAAAAATCCTATTTTCCTGAGCCTGGGAGTGTGAAAAAAATCAGAATCTCCTGACCCCGGGAGTTTAAAAAAATCTGATTTTCCGGACCCCGGGAGTGTGAAAATATCTGATTTTCCTGACCCCGGGAGTGTGAAAAAAATCAGAATTTCCTGACCCTGGGAGTGTGAAAAATATCCAATTTGCCTGACCCCGGGAGTGTGAAAAATATCCAATTTTCCTGACCCCGGGAGTATGAGAAAAATCTGATTTTCCTGACCCCGGGAGTGTGAAAATATCTGATTTTCCTGACCCCGGGAGTGTGAAAAATATCAGAATTTCCTGATCCCGGGAGTGTGAAAAAATGTGATTTTTCTGACCCCGGGAGTATGAAAATATCCAATTTTCCTGACCCTGGGAGTATGAAAAAAAATCTGATTTTCCAGACCCCGGGTGTGTGAAAAATATCCAATTTGCCTGACCCCGGGAGTGTGAAAAAAATCCAATTTTCCTGAGCCCGGGAGTTTAAAAAAATCTGATTTTCCTGACCCCGGGAGTCTGAAAAATGTGATTTTCCTGACCCCGGGAGTATGAAAAAAATCCTATTTTCCTGAGCCCCGGAGTGTGAAAAAAATCAGAATCTCCTGACCCCGAGAGTTTAAAAAAATCTGATTTTCCTGACCCCGGGAGTGTGGAAATATCTGATTTTCCTGACCCCGGGAGTGTGAAAAAATCAGAATTTCCTGACCCCGGGAGTGTGAAAAATATCCAATTTGCCTGACCCCGGGAGTGTGAAAAAAATCCAATTTTCCTGACCACGGGAGTTTGAAAAAATCTGATTTTCCTGACCCCGGGAGTGTGAAAATATCCAATTTTCCTGACCCCGGGAGTGTGAAAAAACCAAATTTTCCTGACCCCGGGAGTGTGAAAAAAATCCAATTTTCCTGACCCCGGGAGTGTGAAAAAATCAAATTTTCCTGACCCCGAGAGTGTGAAAAAATGTGATTTTCTTGACCCCGGGAGTGTGAAAAAAATTAAATTCTCCTGACCCCGGGAGTGTGAAAAAATCCAATTTTCCTGACCCCGGGAGTGTGAAAAAAAACTCAATTTTCCTGTCCCCCGGGAGTGCAAAAAATGTGATTTTCCTAACAACGGGAGTGTGACAAAAATTAGAATTTCCTGACCCCGGGAGTGTGGAAAAATGTGATTTTCTTGACCCTGGGAGTGTGAAAAAAATCAGAATCTCCTGACCCCGGGAGTGTGAAAAAATGTGATTTTCTTGACCCCGGGAGTGTGAAAAAAAACCCAATTTTCCTGACCCCGGGAGTATGAAAAATGCGATTTTCCTTACCCCGGGAGTCTGAAAAATGCGATTTTCCTGACCCTGGGAGTATGAAAATATCCAATCTTCCTGACCCCGGGAGTGTGAAAAAAAATCCAATTTTCCTGACCCCGGGAGTTTAAAAAAATCTGATTTTCCTGACCCCGGGAGTGTGAAAATATCCAATTTTCCTACCACCGGGAATGTGAAAAAAATTGGAATTTCCTGACCCCGGGAGTGTGAAAAATATCCAATTTGCCTGACCCCGGGAGTGTGAAAAAAATCCAATTTTCCTGAGCACGGGAGTTTAAAAAAATCTGATTTTCCTGACCCCGGGAGTGTGAAAAAAATCCAATTTTCCTGACCACGGGAGTTTGAAAAAATCTGATTTTCCTGACCCCGGGAGTGTGAAAATATCCAATTTTCCTGACCCCGGGAGTGTGAAAAATGTGATTTTCCTAACACCGGGAATGTGAAAAAAATTGGAATTTCCTGACCCCGGGAGTATGAAAAATGCGATTTTCCTGACCCCGGGAGTCTGAAAAATGCGATTTTTCTGACCCCGGGAGTATGAAAATATCCAATTTTCCTGACCCTGGGAGTATGAAAAAAATCTGATTTTCCTGACCCCGGGAGTGTGAAAATATCTGATTTTCCTGACCCCGGGAGTGTGAAAAATATCAGAATTTCCTGACCCCGGGAGTGTGAAAAAATGTGATTTTCTTGACCCCGGGAGTATGAAAAAAATCCTATTTTCCTGAGCCTGGGAGTGTGAAAAAAATCAGAATCTCCTGACCCCGGGAGTTTAAAAAAATCTGATTTTCCGGACCCCGGGAGTGTGAAAATATCTGATTTTCCTGACCCCGGGAGTGTGAAAAAATCAGAATTTCCTGACCCCGGGAGTGTGAAAACTATCCAATTTGCCTGACCCCGGGAGTGTGAAAAATATCCAATTTTCCTGACCCCGGGAGTATGAGAAAAATCTGATTTTCCTGACCCCGGGAGTGTGAAAATATCTGATTTTCCTGACCCCGGGAGTGTGAAAAAATCAGAATTTCCTGACCCCGGGAGTGTGAAAACTATCCAATTTGCCTGACCCCGGGAGTGTGAAAAAAATCCAATTTTCCTGACCCCGGGAGTTTAAAAAAATCTGATTTTCCTGACCCCGGGAGTGTGAAAATATCCAATTTTCCTACCACCGGGAATGTGAAAAAAATTGGAATTTCCTGACCCCGGGAGTGTGAAAAATATCCAATTTGCCTGACCCCGGGAGTGTGAAAAAAATCCAATTTTCCTGACCACGGGAGTTTAAAAAAATCTGATTTTCCTGACCCCGGGAGTGTGAAAAAAATCCAATTTTCCTGACCACGGGAGTTTGAAAAAATCTGATTTTCCTGACCCCGGGAGTGTGAAAATATCCAATTTTCCTGACCCCGGGAGTGTGAAAAATGTCATTTTCCTAACACCGGGAATGTGAAAAAAATTGGAATTTCCTGACCCCGGGAGTATGAAAAATGCGATTTTCCTGACCCCGGGAGTCTGAAAAATGCGATTTTTCTGACCCCGGGAGTATGAAAATATCCAATTTTCCTGACCCTGGGAGTATGAAAAAAATCTGATTTTCCTGACCCCGGGAGTGTGAAAATATCTGATTTTCCTGACCCCGGGAGTGTGAAAAATATCAGAATTTCCTGACCCCGGGAGTGTGAAAAAATGTGATTTTCTTGACCCCGGGAGTATGAAAAAAATCCTATTTTCCTGAGCCTGGGAGTGTGAAAAAAATCAGAATCTCCTGACCCCGGGAGTTTAAAAAAATCTGATTTTCCGGACCCCGGGAGTGTGAAAATATCTGATTTTCCTGACCCCGGGAGTGTGAAAAAAATCAGAATTTCCTGACCCTGGGAGTGTGAAAAATATCCAATTTGCCTGACCCCGGGAGTGTGAAAAATATCCAATTTTCCTGACCCCGGGAGTATGAGAAAAATCTGATTTTCCTGACCCCGGGAGTGTGAAAATATCTGATTTTCCTGACCCCGGGAGTGTGAAAAATATCAGAATTTCCTGATCCCGGGAGTGTGAAAAAATGTGATTTTTCTGACCCCGGGAGTATGAAAATATCCAATTTTCCTGACCCTGGGAGTATGAAAAAAAATCTGATTTTCCAGACCCCGGGTGTGTGAAAAATATCCAATTTGCCTGACCCCGGGAGTGTGAAAAAAATCCAATTTTCCTGAGCCCGGGAGTTTAAAAAAATCTGATTTTCCTGACCCCGGGAGTCTGAAAAATGTGATTTTCCTGACCCCGGGAGTATGAAAAAAATCCTATTTTCCTGAGCCCCGGAGTGTGAAAAAAATCAGAATCTCCTGACCCCGAGAGTTTAAAAAAATCTGATTTTCCTGACCCCGGGAGTGTGGAAATATCTGATTTTCCTGACCCCGGGAGTGTGAAAAAATCAGAATTTCCTGACCCCGGGAGTGTGAAAAATATCCAATTTGCCTGACCCCGGGAGTGTGAAAAAAATCCAATTTTCCTGACCACGGGAGTTTGAAAAAATCTGATTTTCCTGACCCCGGGAGTGTGAAAATATCCAATTTTCCTGACCCCGGGAGTGTGAAAAAACCAAATTTTCCTGACCCCGGGAGTGTGAAAAAAATCCAATTTTCCTGACCCCGGGAGTGTGAAAAAATCAAATTTTCCTGACCCCGAGAGTGTGAAAAAATGTGATTTTCTTGACCCCGGGAGTGTGAAAAAATCCAATTTTCCTGACCCCGGGAGTGTGAAAAAAAACTCAATTTTCCTGTCCCCCGGGAGTGCAAAAAATGTGATTTTCCTAACAACGGGAGTGTGACAAAAATTAGAATTTCCTGACCCCGGGAGTGTGGAAAAATGTGATTTTCTTGACCCTGGGAGTGTGAAAAAAATCAGAATCTCCTGACCCCGGGAGTGTGAAAAAATGTGATTTTCTTGACCCCGGGAGTGTGAAAAAAAACCCAATTTTCCTGACCCCGGGAGTATGAAAAATGCGATTTTCCTTACCCCGGGAGTCTGAAAAATGCGATTTTCCTGACCCTGGGAGTATGAAAATATCCAATCTTCCTGACCCCGGGAGTGTGAAAAAAAATCCAATTTTCCTGACCCCGGGAGTATGAAAAAAATCTGATTTTCCTGACCCCGGGAGTGTGAAAAATATTAGAATTTCCTGACCCTGGAAGTGTGAAAAAATGTGATTTTCTTGACCCTGGGAGTGTGAAAAAAATCCAATTTTCTTGACCCCGGGAGTGTGAAAAAAAACCAATTTTCCTGACCCCGGGCGTGTGAAAAAAACCCAATTTTCCTGACCCCGGGAGTGTGAAAAAATCCAATTTTCCTGACCCTGGGAGTGTGAAAAAATGTGATTTTCTTGACCCCGGGAGTGTGAAAAAAATTAAATTCTCCTGACCCCGGGAGTGTGAAAAAATCCAATTTTCCTGACCCCGGGAGTGTGAAAAAAACCCAATTTTCCTGACCCCGGGAGTGTGAAAAAAACACAATTTTCCTGACCCCGGGAGTGTGAAAAATGTGATTTTCCTAATAAAGGGAGTTTAAAAAAATTAGAATTTCCTGACTCCGGGAGTGTGGAAAAATGTGATTTTCTTGACCCCGGGAGTGTGAAAAAAATCAGAATTTCCTGACCCCGGGAGTATGTAAAATGCGATTTTCCTGAACCCCGGAGTTTGAAAAATGCGATTTTCCTGACCCCGGGAGTATGAAAATATCCAATCTTCCTGACCCCGGGAGTGTGAAAAAAATCCAATTTTCCTGACCCCGGGAGTATGAAAAAAATCTGATTTTCCTGACCCCGGGAGTGTGAAAATATCTGATTTTCCTGACCCCGGGAGTGTGAAAAACTGTGATTTTCTTGACCCCGGGAGTGTGAAAAAAAACCAATTTTCCTGACCCCGGGAGTGTGAAAAATGTGATTTTCCTAACACCGGGAATGTGAAAAAATTTGGATTTTCCTGACCACGGGAGTATGAAAAATACGATTTTCCTGACCCCGGGAGTCTGAAAAATGTGATTTTCCTGACCCCGGGAGTATGAAAAAAATCCTATTTTCCTGAGCCCGGGAGTGTGAAAATATCCAATTTTCCTGACCCCGGGAGTGTGAAAAATGTGATTTTCCTAACACCGGGAATGTGAAAAAAATTGGAATTTCCTGACCCCGGGAGTATGAAAAATGCGATTTTCCTGACCCCGGGAGTCTGAAAAATGCGATTTTTCTGACCCCGGGAGTATGAAAATATCCAATTTTCCTGACCCTGGGAGTATGAAAAAAATCTGATTTTCCTGACCCCAGGAGTGTGAAAATATCTGATTTTCCTGACCCCGGGAGTGTGAAAAATATCAGAATTTCCTGACCCCGGGAGTGTGAAAAAATGTGATTTTCTTGACCCCGGGAGTATGAAAAAAATCATATTTTCCTGAGCCTGGGAGTGTGAAAAAAATCAGAATCTCCTGACCCCGGGAGTTTAAAAAAATCTGATTTTCCGGACCCCGGGAGTGTGAAAATATCTGATTTTCCTGACCCCGGGAGGGTGAAAAAAATCAGAATTTCCTGACCCTGGGAGTGTGAAAAATATCCAATTTGCCTGACCCCGGGAGTGTGAAAAATATCCAATTTTCCTGACCCCGGGAGTATGAGAAAAATCTGATTTTCCTGACCCCGGGAGTGTGAAAATATCTGATTTTCCTGACCCCGGGAGTGTGAAAAATATCAGAATTTCCTGACCACGGGAGTATGAAAAATACGATTTTCCTGACCCCGGGAGTATGAAAAATGTGATTTTCCTGACCCCGGGAGTATGAAAAAAATCCTATTTTCCTGAGCCCCGGAGTGTGAAAAAAATCAGAATCTCCTGACCCCGAGAGTTTAAAAAAATCTGATTTTCCTGACCCCGGGAGTGTGGAAATATCTGATTTTCCTGACCCCGGGAGTGTGAAAAAATCAGAATTTCCTGACCCCGGGAGTGTGAAAAATATCCAATTTGCCTGACCCCGGGAGTGTGAAAAAAATCCAATTTTCCTGACCACGGGAGTTTAAAAAAATCTGATTTTCCTGACCCCGGGAGTGTGAAAATATCCAATTTTCCTGACCCCGGGAGTGTGAAAAATGTGATTTTCCTAACACCGGGAATGTGAAAAAAATTGGAATTTCCTGACCCCGGGAGTATGAAAAATGCGATTTTCCTGACCCCCGGAGTCTGAAAAATGCGATTTTCCTGACCCCGGGAGTATGAAAATATCCAATCTTCCTGACCCCGGGAGTGTGAAAAAAATCCAATTTTCCTGACCCCGGGAGTATGAAAAAAATCTGATTTTCCTGACCCCGGGAGTGTGAAAATATCTGATTTTCCTGACCCCGGGAGTGTGAAAAATATCAGAATTTCCTGATCCCGGGAGTGTGAAAAAATGTGATTTTCTTGACCCCGGGAGTGTGAAAAAAATTAAATTCTCCTGACCCCGGGAGTGTGAAAAAATCCAATTTTCCTGACCCCGGGTGTGTGAAAAATGTGATCTTCCTAACACCGGGAGTGTGAAAAAAATCAGAATTTCCTGACCCCGGGAGGGTGAAAAAATGTGATTTTCTTGACCCCGGGAGGGTGAAAAAATCAGAATCTCCTGACCCCGGGAGTGTGAAAAACTGTGATTTTCTTGACCCCGGGAGTGTGAAAAAAAACCAATTTTCCTGACCCCGGGAGTGTGAAAAATGTGATTTTCCTAACACCGGGAATGTGAAAAAAATTTGGATTTTCCTGACCACGGGAGAATGAAAAATATGATTTTCCTGACCCCGGGAGTCTGAAAAATGTGATTTTCCTGACCCCGTGAGTATGAAAAAAATCCTATTTTCCTGAGCCCCGGAGTGTGAAAAAAATCAGAATTTCCTGACCCCGGGAGTGTGAAAAAATGTGATTTTCTTGACCCCGGGAGTGTGAAAAAAATTAAATTCTCCTGATCCCGGGAGTGTGAAAAAATCAAATTTTCCAGACCCCGGGTGTGTGAAAAATTTCCAATTTGCCTGACCCCGGGAGTGTGAAAAAAATCCAATTTTCCTGAGCCCGGGAGTTTAAAAAAATCTGATTTTCCTGACCCCGGGAGTGTGAAAATATCCAATTTTCCTGACCCCGGGAGTGTGAAAAATGTGATTTTCCTAACACCAGGAATGTGAAAAAAATTGGAATTTCCTGACCCCGGGAGTATGAAAAATGCGATTTTCCTGACCCCGGGAGTCTGAAAAATGCGATTTTTCTGACCCCGGGAGTATGAAAATATCCAATTTTCCTGACCCCGGGAGTGTGAAAATATCTGATTTTCCTGACCCCGGGAGTGTGAAAAATATCAGAATTTCCTGACCCCGGGAGTGTGAAAAATATCAGAATTTCCTGACCACGGGAGTATGAAAAATACGATTTTCCTGACCCCGGGAGTATGAAAAATGTGATTTTCCTGACCCCGGGAGTATGAAAAAAATCCTATTTTCCTGAGCCCCGGAGTGTGAAAAAAATCAGAATCTCCTGACCCCGAGAGTTTAAAAAAATCTGATTTTCCTGACCCCGGGAGTGTGGAAATATCTGATTTTCCTGACCCCGGGAGTGTGAAAAAATCAGAATTTCCTGACCCCGGGAGTGTGAAAAATATCCAATTTGCCTGACCCCGGGAGTGTGAAAAAAATCCAATTTTACTGACCACGGGAGTTTAAAAAAATCTGATTTTCCTGACCCCGGGAGTGTGAAAATATCCAATTTTCCTGACCCCGGGAGTGTGAAAAATGTGATTTTCCTAACACCGGGAATGTGAAAAAAATTGGAATTTCCTGACCCCGGGAGTATGAAAAATGCGATTTTCCTGACCCCCGGAGTCTGAAAAATGCGATTTTCCTGACCCCGGGAGTATGAAAATATCCAATCTTCCTGACCCCGGGAGTGTGAAAAAAATCCAATTTTCCTGACCCCGGGAGTATGAAAAAAATCTGATTTTCCTGACCCCGGGAGTGTGAAAATATCTGATTTTCCTGACCCCGGGAGTGTGAAAAATATCAGAATTTCCTGATCCCGGGAGTGTGAAAAAATGTGATTTTCTTGACCCCGGGAGTGTGAAAAAAATTAAATTCTCCTGACCCCGGGAGTGTGAAAAAATCCAATTTTCCTGACCCCGGGTGTGTGAAAAATGTGATCTTCCTAACACCGGGAGTGTGAAAAAAATCAGAATTTCCTGACCCCGGGAGGGTGAAAAAATGTGATTTTCTTGACCCCGGGAGGGTGAAAAAATCAGAATCTCCTGACCCCGGGAGTGTGAAAAACTGTGATTTTCTTGACCCCGGGAGTGTGAAAAAAAACCAATTTTCCTGACCCCGGGAGTGTGAAAAATGTGATTTTCCTAACACCGGGAATGTGAAAAAAATTTGGATTTTCCTGACCACGGGAGAATGAAAAATATGATTTTCCTGACCCCGGGAGTCTGAAAAATGTGATTTTCCTGACCCCGTGAGTATGAAAAAAATCCTATTTTCCTGAGCCCCGGAGTGTGAAAAAAATCAGAATTTCCTGACCCCGGGAGTGTGAAAAAATGTGATTTTCTTGACCCCGGGAGTGTGAAAAAAATTAAATTCTCCTGATCCCGGGAGTGTGAAAAAATCAAATTTTCCAGACCCCGGGTGTGTGAAAAATTTCCAATTTGCCTGACCCCGGGAGTGTGAAAAAAATCCAATTTTCCTGAGCCCGGGAGTTTAAAAAAATCTGATTTTCCTGACCCCGGGAGTGTGAAAATATCCAATTTTCCTGACCCCGGGAGTGTGAAAAATGTGATTTTCCTAACACCAGGAATGTGAAAAAAATTGGAATTTCCTGACCCCGGGAGTATGAAAAATGCGATTTTCCTGACCCCGGGAGTCTGAAAAATGCAATTTTTCTGACCCCGGGAGTATGAAAATATCCAATTTTCCTGACCCCGGGAGTGTGAAAATATCTGATTTTCCTGACCCCGGGAGTGTGAAAAATATCAGAATTTCCTGACCCCGGGAGTGTGAAAAAAATGTGATTTTCTTGACCCCGGGAGTGTGAAAAAAATTAAATTCTCCTGACCCCGGGAGTGTGAAAAAATCAAATTTTCCAGACCCCGGGTGTGTGAAAAATATCCAATTTGCCTGACCCCGGGAGTGTGAAAAAAATCCAATTTTCCTGAGCCCGGGAGTTTAAAAAAATCTGATTTTGCTGACCCCGGGAGTGTGAAAATATCCAATTTTCCTGACCCCGGGAGTGTGAAAAATGTGATTTTCCTGACCCCGGGAGTGTGAAAAATATCAGAATTTCCTGATCCCGGGAGTGTGAAAAAATGTGATTTTCTTGACCCCGGGAGTGTGAAAAAAATTAAATTCTCCTGACCCCGGGAGTATGAAAAAATCCAATTTTCCTGACCCCGGGTGTGTGAAAAATGTGATCTTCCTAACACCGGGAGTGTGAAAAAAATCAGAATTTCCTGACCCCGGGAGGGTGAAAAAATGTGATTTTCTTGACCCCGGGAGTGTGAAAAAATCAGAATCTCCTGACCCCGGGAGTGTGAAAAACTGTGATTTTCTTGACCCCGGGAGTGTGAAAAAAAACCAATTTTCCTGACCCCGGGAGTGTGAAAAATGTGATTTTCCTAACACCGGGAATGTGAAAAAATTTGGATTTTCCTGACCACGGGAGTATGAAAAATACGATTTTCCTGACCCCGGGAGTATGAAAAATGTGATTTTCCTGACCCCGGGAGTATGAAAAAAATCCTATTTTCCTGAGCCCCGGAGTGTGAAAAAAATCAGAATCTCCTGACCCCGAGAGTTTTAAAAAATCTGATTTTCCTGACCCCGGGAGTGTGGAAATATCTGATTTTCCTGACCCCGGGAGTGTGAAAAAATCAGAATTTCCTGACCCCGGAAGTGTGAAAAATATCCAATTTGCCTGACCCCGGGAGTGTGAAAAAAATCCAATTTTCCTGACCACGGGAGTTTAAAAAAATCTGATTTTCCTGACCCCGGGAGTGTGAAAATATCCAATTTTCCTGACCCCGGGAGTGTGAAAAATGTGATTTACATAACACCGGGAATGTGAAAAAAATTGGAATTTCCTGACCCCGGGAGTATGAAAAATGCGATTTTCCTGACCCCCGGAGTCTGAAAAATGCGATTTTCCTGACCCCGGGAGTATGAAAATATCCAATCTTCCTGACCCCGGGAGTGTGAAAAAAATCCAATTTTCCTGACCCCGGGAGTATGAAAAAAATCTGATTTTCCTGACCCCGGGAGTGTGAAAATATCTGATTTTCCTGACCCCGGGAGTGTGAAAAATATCAGAATTTCCTGATCCCGGGAGTGTGAAAAAATGTGATTTTCTTGACCCCGGGAGTGTGAAAAAAATTAAATTCTCCTGACCCCGGGAGTGTGAAAAAATCCAATTTTCCTGACCCCGGGTGTGTGAAAAATGTGATCTTCCTAACACCGGGAGTGTGAAAAAAATCAGAATTTCCTGACCCCGGGAGGGTGAAAAAATGTGATTTTCTTGACCCCGGGAGTGTGAAAAAATCAGAATCTCCTGACCCCGGGAGTGGGAAAAACTGTGATTTTCTTGACCCCGGGAGTGTGAAAAAAAACCAATTTTCCTGACCCCGGGAGTGTGAAAAATGTGATTTTCCTAACACCGGGAATGTGAAAAAATTTGGATTTTCCTGACCACGGGAGTATGAAAAATATGATTTTCCTGACCCCGGGAGTCTGAAAAATGTGATTTTCCTGACCCCGGGAGTATGAAAAAAATCCTATTTTCCTGAGCCCCGGAGTGTGAAAAAAATCAGAATCTCCTGACCCCGAGAGTTTAAAAAAATCTGATTTTCCTGACCCCGGGAGTGTGGAAATATCTGATTTTCCTGACCCCGGGAGTGTGAAAAAATCAGAATTTCCTGACCCCGGGAGTGTGAAAAATATCCAATTTGCCTGACCCCGGGAGTGTGAAAAAAATCCAATTTTCCTGACCACGGGAGTTTGAAAAAATCTGATTTTCCTGACCCCGGGAGTGTGAAAATATCCAATTTTCCAGACCCCGGGAGTGTGAAAAATGTGATTTTCCTAACACCGGGAATGTGAAAAAAATTGGAATTTCCTGACCCCAGGAGTATGAAAAATGCGATTTTCCTGACCCCGGGAGTCTGAAAAATGCGATTTTTCTGACCCCGGGAGTATGAAAATATCCAATTTTCCTGACCCTGGGAGTATGAAAAAAATCTGATTTTCCTGACCCCGGGAGTGTGAAAATATCTGATTTTCCTGACCCCGGGAGTGTGAAAAATATCAGAATTTCCTGACCCCGGGAGTGTGAAAAAATGTGATTTTCTTGACCCCGGGAGTGTGAAAAAAATTAAATTCTCCTGACCCCGGGAGTGTGAAAAAATCCAATTTTCCAGACCCCGGGTGTGTGAAAAATATCCAATTTGCCTGACCCCGGGAGTGTGAAAAAAATCCAATTTTCCTGAGCCCGGGAGTTTAAAAAAATCTGATTTTCCTGACCCCGGGAGTCTGAAAAATGTGATTTTCCTGACCCCGGGAGTATGAAAAAAATCCTATTTTCCTGAGCCCCGGAGTGTGAAAAAAATCAGAATCTCCTGACCCCGAGAGTTTAAAAAAATCTGATTTTCCTGACCCCGGGAGTGTGGAAATATCTGATTTTCCTGACCCCGGGAGTGTGAAAAAATCAGAATTTCCTGACCCCGGGAGTGTGAAAAATATCCAATTTGCCTGACCCCGGGAGTGTGAAAAAAATCCAATTTTCCTGACCACGGGAGTTTGAAAAAAATCTGATTTTCCTGACCCCGGGAGTGTGAAAATATCCAATTTTCCTGACCCCGGGAGTGTGAAAAATGTGATTTTCCTAACACCGGGAATGTGAAAAAAATTGGAATTTCCTGACCCCGGGAGTATGAAAAATGCGATTTTCCTGACCCCGGGAGTCTGAAAAATGCGATTTTTCTGACCCCGGGAGTATGAAAATATCCAATTTTCCTGACCCTGGGAGTATGAAAAAAATCTGATTTTCCTGACCCCGGGAGTGTGAAAATATCTGATTTTCCTGACCCCGGGAGTGTGAAAAATATCAGAATTTCCTGACCCCGGGAGTGTGAAAAAATGTGATTTTCTTGACCCCGGGAGTGTGAAAAAAATTAAATTCTCCTGACCCCGGGAGTGTGAAAAAATCCAATTTTCCAAACCCCGGGTGTGTGAAAAATATCCAATTTGCCTGACCCCGGGAGTGTGAAAAAAATCCAATTTTCCTGAGCCCGGGAGTTTAAAAAAATCTGATTTTCCTGACCCCGGGAGTGTGAAAATATCCAATTTTCCTGACCCCGGGAGTGTGAAAAATGTGATTTTCCTAACACCGGGAATGTGAAAAAAATTGGAATTTCCTGACCCCGGGAGTATGAAAAATGCGATTTTCCTGACCCCGGGAGTCTTAAAAATGCGATTTTCCTGACCCTGGGAGTAGGAAAATATCCAATTTTCCTGACCCCGGGACTGTGAAAAAAATCCAATTCTCCTGACCCTGGGAGTATGAAAAAAAAACTGATTTTCCTGACCCCAGGAGTGTGAAAATATCTGATTTTCCTGACCCCGGGAGTGTGAAAAATATCAGAATTTCCTGACCCCGGGAGTGTGAAAAAATGTGATTTTCTTGACCCCGGGAGTGTGAAAAAAATTAAATTCTGACCCCGGGAGTGTGAAAAAATCCAATTTTCCTGACCCCGGGTGTGTGAAAAATGTGATTTTCCTAACACTGGGAGTGTGAAAAAAATCAGAATTTCCTGACCCCGGGAGTGTGAAAAAATGTGATTTTCTTGACCCCGAGAGTGTGAAAAAAATCAGAATCTCCTGACCCTGGGAGTGTGAAAAAATGTGATTTTCTTGACCCCGGAAGTGTGAAAAAATGTGATTTTCTTGACCCCGGAAGTGTGAAAGAAAAACCAATTGTCCTGACCCCGGGAGTGTGAAAAATGTGATTTTACTAATACCGGGAATGTGAAAAAATTTGGATTTTCCTGACCCCGGGAGTGTGAAAAAAATCCAATTTTCCTGACCCTTGGAGTGTGAAAAAATGTGATTTTCTTGACCCCGGGAGTGTGAAAAAAATCAGAATCTCCTGACCCCGGGAGTGTGAAAAAATGTGATTTTCTTGACCCCGGGAGTGTGAAAAAAACCAAATTTTCCTGACCCCGGGAGTGTGAAAAAAATCCAATTTTCCTGACCCCGGGAGTGTGAAAAAATCAAATTTTCCTGACCCCGAGAGTGTGAAAAAATGTGATTTTCTTGACCCCGGGAGTGTGAAAAAAATTAAATTCTCCTGACCCCGGGAGTGTGAAAAAATACAATTTTCCTGACCCCGGGAGTGTGAAAAAAAACTCAATTTTCCTGTCCCCCGGGAGTGCAAAAAATGTGATTTTCCTAACAACGGGAGTGTGACAAAAATTAGAATTTCCTGACCCCGGGAGTGTGGAAAAATGTGATTTTCTTGACCCTGGGAGTGTGAAAAAAATCAGAATCTCCTGACCCCGGGAGTGTGAAAAAATGTGATTTTCTTGACCCCGGGAGTGTGAAAAAAACCCAATTTTCCTGACCCCGGGAGTATGAAAAATGCGATTTTCCTTACCCCGGGAGTCTGAAAAATGCGATTTTCCTGACCCCGGGAGTATGAAAATATCCAATCTTCCTGACCCCGGGAGTGTGAAAAAAATCCAATTTTCCTGACCCCGGGAGTATGAAAAAATCTGATTTTCCTGACCCCGGGAGTGTGAAAAATATTAGAATTTCCTGACCCTGGAAGTGTGAAAAAATGTGATTTTCTTGACCCTGGGAGTGTGAAAAAAATCCAATTTTCTTGACCCCGGGAGTGTGAAAAAAAACCAATTTTCCTGACCCCGGGCGTGTGAAAAAAACCCAATTTTCCTGACCCCGGGAGTGTGAAAAAATCCAATTTTCCTGACCCTGGGAGTGTGAAAAAATGTGATTTTCTTGACCCCGGGAGTGTGAAAAAAATTAAATTCTCCTGACCCCGGGAGTGTGAAAAAATCCAATTTTCCTGACCCCGGGAGTGTGAAAAAAACCCAATTTTCCTGACCCCGGGAGTGTGAAAAAAACACAATTTTCCTGACCCCGGGAGTGTGAAAAATGTGATTTTCCTAATAAAGGGAGTTTAAAAAAAATTAGAATTTCCTGACTCCGGGAGTGTGGAAAAATGTGATTTTCTTGACCCCGGGAGTGTGAAAAAAATCAGAATCTCCTGACCCCGGGAGAGTGAAAAATGTGATTTTCCTAACACCAGGAATGTGAAAAAATTTGGAATTTCCTGACCCCGGGAGTATGTAAAATGCGATTTTCCTGAACCCCGGAGTCTGAAAAATGCGATTTTCCTGACCCCGGGAGTATGAAAATATCCAATCTTCCTGACCCCGGGAGTGTGAAAAAAATCCAATTTTCCTGACCCCGGGAGTATGAAAAAAATCTGATTTTCCTGACCCCGGGAGTGTGAAAATATCTGATTTTCCTGACCCCGGGAGTGTGAAAAACTGTGATTTTCTTGACCCCGGGAGTGTGAAAAAAAACCAATTTTCCTGACCCCGGGAGTGTGAAAAATGTGATTTTCCTAACACCGGGAATGTGAAAAAATTTGGATTTTCCTGACCACGGGAGTATGAAAAATACGATTTTCCTGACCCCGGGAGTCTGAAAAATGTGATTTTCCTGACCCCGGGAGTATGAAAAAAATCCTATTTTCCTGAGCCCGGGAGTGTGAAAAAAATCAGAATCTCCTGACCCCGGGAGTTTAAAAAAATCTGATTTTCCTGACCCCGGGAGTGTGAAAATATCTGATTTTCCTGACCCCGGGAGTGTGAAAAAATCAGAATTTCCTGACCCCGGGAGTGTGAAAACTATCCAATTTGCCTGACCCCGGGAGTGTGAAAAAAATCCAATTTTCCTGACCCCGGGAGTTTAAAAAAATCTGATTTTCCTGACCCCGGGAGTGTGAAAATATCCAATTTTCCTACCACCGGGAATGTGAAAAAAATTGGAATTTCCTGACCCCGGGAGTGTGAAAAATATCCAATTTGCCTGACCCCGGGAGTGTGAAAAAAATCCAATTTTCCTGACCACGGGAGTTTAAAAAAATCTGATTTTCCTGACCCCGGGAGTGTGAAAAAAATCCAATTTTCCTGACCACGGGAGTTTGAAAAAATCTGATTTTCCTGACCCCGGGAGTGTGAAAATATCCAATATTCCTGACCCCGGGAGTGTGAAAAATGTGATTTTCCTAACACCGGGAATGTGAAAAAAATTGGAATTTCCTGACCCCGGGAGTATGAAAAATGCGATTTTCCTGACCCCGGGAGTCTGAAAAATGCGATTTTTCTGACCCCGGGAGTATGAAAATATCCAATTTTCCTGACACTGGGAGTATGAAAAAAATCTGATTTTCCTGACCCCGGGAGTGTGAAAATATCTGATTTTCCTGACCCCGGGAGTGTGAAAAATATCAGAATTTCCTGACCCCGGGAGTGTGAAAAAATGTGATTTTCTTGACCCCGGGAGTATGAAAAAAATCCTATTTTCCTGAGCCTGGGAGTGTGAAAAAAATCAGAATCTCCTGACCCCGGGAGTTTAAAAAAATCTGATTTTCCGGACCCCGGGAGTGTGAAAATATCTGATTTTCCTGACCCCGGGAGTGTGAAAAAAATCAGAATTTCCTGACCCTGGGAGTGTGAAAAATATCCAATTTGCCTGACCCCGGGAGTGTGAAAAATATCCAATTTTCCTGACCCCGGGAGTATGAGAAAAATCTGATTTTCCTGACCCCGGGAGTGTGAAAATATCTGATTTTCCTGACCCCGGGAGTGTGAAAAAATCAGAATTTCCTGACCCCGGGAGTGTGAAAACTATCCAATTTGCCTGACCCCGGGAGTGTGAAAAAAATCCAATTTTCCTGACCCCGGGAGTTTAAAAAAATCTGATTTTCCTGACCCCGGGAGTGTGAAAATATCCAATTTTCCTACCACCGGGAATGTGAAAAAAATTGGAATTTCCTGACCCCGGGAGTGTGAAAAATATCCAATTTGCCTGACCCCGGGAGTGTGAAAAAAATCCAATTTTCCTGACCACGGGAGTTTAAAAAAATCTGATTTTCCTGACCCCAGGAGTGTGAAAAAAATCCAATTTTCCTGACCACGGGAGTTTGAAAAAATCTGATTTTCCTGACCCCGGGAGTGTGAAAATATCCAATTTTCCTGACCCCGGGAGTGTGAAAAATGTGATTTCCCTAACACCGGGAATGTGAAAAAAATTGGAATTTCCTGACCCCGGGAGTATGAAAAATGCGATTTTCCTGACCCCGGGAGTCTGAAAAATGCGATTTTTCTGACCCCGGGAGTATGAAAATATCCAATTTTCCTGACCCTGGGAGTATGAAAAAAATCTGATTTTCCTGACCCCGGGAGTGTGAAAATATCTGATTTTCCTGACCCCGGGAGTGTGAAAAATATCGGAATTTCCTGACCCCGGGAGTGTGAAAAAATGTGATTTTCTTGACCCCGGGAGTATGAAAAAAATCCTATTTTCCTGAGCCTGGGAGTGTGAAAAAAATCAGAATCTCCTGACCCCGGGAGTTTAAAAAAATCTGATTTTCCGGACCCCGGGAGTGTGAAAATATCTGATTTTCCTGACCCCGGGAGTGTGAAAAAAATCAGAATTTCCTGACCCTGGGAGTGTGAAAAATATCCAATTTGCCTGACCCCGGGAGTGTGAAAAATATCCAATTTTCCTGACCCCGGGAGTATGAGAAAAATCTGATTTTCCTGACCCCGGGAGTGTGAAAATATCTGATTTTCCTGACCCCGGGAGTGTGAAAAATATCAGAATTTCCTGATCCCGGGAGTGTGAAAAAATGTGATTTTTCTGACCCCGGGAGTATGAAAATATCCAATTTTCCTGACCCTGGGAGTATGAAAAAAATCTGATTTTCCAGACCCCGGGTGTGTGAAAAATATCCAATTTGCCTGACCCCGGGAGTGTGAAAAAAATCCAATTTTCCTGAGCCCGGGAGTTTAAAAAAATCTGATTTTCCTGACCCCGGGAGTCTGAAAAATGTGATTTTCCTGACCCCGGGAGTATGAAAAAAATCCTATTTTCCTGAGCCCCGGAGTGTGAAAAAAATCAGAATCTCCTGACCCCGAGAGTTTAAAAAAATCTGATTTTCCTGACCCCGGGAGTGTGGAAATATCTGATTTTCCTGACCCCGGGAGTGTGAAAAAATCAGAATTTCCTGACCCCGGGAGTGTGAAAAATATCCAATTTGCCTGACCCCGGGAGTGTGAAAAAAATCCAATTTTCCTGACCACGGGAGTTTGAAAAAATCTGATTTTCCTGACCCCGGGAGTGTGAAAATATCCAATTTTCCTGACCCCGGGAGTGTGAAAAAACCAAATTTTCCTGACCCCGGGAGTGTGAAAAAAATCCAATTTTCCTGACCCCGGGAGTGTGAAAAAATCAAATTTTCCTGACCCCGAGAGTGTGAAAAAATGTGATTTTCTTGACCCCGGGAGTGTGAAAAAAATTAAATTCTCCTGACCCCGGGAGTGTGAAAAAATCCAATTTTCCTGACCCCGGGAGTGTGAAAAAAAACTCAATTTTCCTGTCCCCCGGGAGTGCAAAAAATGTGATTTTCCTAACAACGGGAGTGTGACAAAAATTAGAATTTCCTGACCCCGGGAGTGTGGAAAAATGTGATTTTCTTGACCCTGGGAGTGTGAAAAAAATCAGAATCTCCTGACCCCGGGAGTGTGAAAAAATGTGATTTTCTTGACCCCGGGAGTGTGAAAAAAACCCAATTTTCCTGATCCCGGGAGTATGAAAAATGCGATTTTCCTTACCCCGGGAGTCTGAAAAATGCGATTTTCCTGACCCCGGGAGTATGAAAATATCCAATTTTCCTGACCCCGGGAGTGTGAAAAAAATCCAATTTTCCTGACCCCGGGAGTATGAAAAAAATCTGATTTTCCTGACCCCGGGAGTGTGAAAAATATTAGAATTTCCTGACCCTGGAAGTGTGAAAAAATGTGATTTTCTTGACCCTGGGAGTGTGAAAAAAATCCAATTTTCTTGACCCCGGGAGTGTGAAAAAAACCCAATTTTCCTGACCCCGGGAGTGTGAAAAAATCCAATTTTCCTGACCCTGGGAGTGTGAAAAAATGTGATTTTCTTGACCCCGGGAGTGTGAAAAAAATTAAATTCTCCTGACCCCGGGAGTGTGAAAAAATCCAATTTTCCTGACCCCGGGAGTGTGAAAAAAACCCAATTTTCCTGACCCCGGGAGTGTGAAAAAAACACAATTTTCCTGACCCCGGGAGTGTGAAAAATGTGATTTTCCTAATAAAGGGAGTTTAAAAAAATTAGAATTTCCTGACTCCGGGAGTGTGGAAAAATGTGATTTTCTTGACCCCGGGAGTGTGAAAAAAATCAGAATCTCCTGACCCCGGGAGAGTGAAAAATGTGATTTTCCTAACACCAGGAATGTGAAAAAATTTGGAATTTCCTGACCCCGGGAGTATGTAAAATGCGATTTTCCTGAACCCCGGAGTCTGAAAAATGCGATTTTCCTGACCCCGGGAGTATGAAAATATCCAATCTTCCTGACCCCGGGAGTGTGAAAAAAATCCAATTTTCCTGACCCCGGGAGTATGAAAAAAATCTGATTTTCCTGACCCCGGGAGTGTGAAAATATCTGATTTTCCTGACCCCGGGAGTGTGAAAAACTGTGATTTTCTTGACCCCGGGAGTGTGAAAAAAAACCAATTTTCCTGACCCCGGGAGTGTGAAAAATGTGATTTTCCTAACACCGGGAATGTGAAAAAATTTGGATTTTCCTGACCACGGGAGTATGAAAAATACGATTTTCCTGACCCCGGGAGTCTGAAAAATGTGATTTTCCTGACCCCGGGAGTATGAAAAAAATCCTATTTTCCTGAGCCCGGGAGTGTGAAAAAAATCAGAATCTCCTGACCCCGGGAGTTTAAAAAAATCTGATTTTCCTGACCCCGGGAGTGTGAAAATATCTGATTTTCCTGACCCCGGGAGTGTGAAAAAATCAGAATTTCCTGCCCCCGGGAGTGTGAAAACTATCCAATTTGCCTGACCCCGGGAGTGTGAAAAAAATCCAATTTTCCTGACCCCGGGAGTTTAAAAAAATCTGATTTTCCTGACCCCGGGAGTGTGAAAATATCCAATTTTCCTACCACCGGGAATGTGAAAAAAATTGGAATTTCCTGACCCCGGGAGTGTGAAAAATATCCAATTTGCCTGACCCCGGGAGTGTGAAAAAAATCCAATTTTCCTGACCACGGGAGTTTAAAAAAATCTGATTTTCCTGACCCCGGGAGTGTGAAAAAAATCCAATTTTCCTGACCACGGGAGTTTGAAAAAATCTGATTTTCCTGACCCCGGGAGTGTGAAAATATCCAATTTTCCTGACCCCGGGAGTGTGAAAAATGTGATTTTCCTAACACCGGGAATGTGAAAAAAATTGGAATTTCCTGACCCCGGGAGTATGAAAAATGCGATTTTCCTGACCCCGGGAGTCTGAAAAATGCGATTTTTCTGACCCCGGGAGTATGAAAATATCCAATTTTCCTGACCCTGGGAGTATGAAAAAAATCTGATTTTCCTGACCCCGGGAGTGTGAAAATATCTGATTTTCCTGACCCCGGGAGTGTGAAAAATATCAGAATTTCCTGACCCCGGGAGTGTGAAAAAATGTGATTTTCTTGACCCCGGGAGTATGAAAAAAATCCTATTTTCCTGAGCCTGGGAGTGTGAAAAAAATCAGAATCTCCAGACCCCGGGAGTTTAAAAAAATCTGATTTTCCGGACCCCGGGAGTGTGAAAATATCTGATTTTCCTGACCCCGGGAGTGTGAAAAAAATCAGAATTTCCTGACCCTGGGAGTGTGAAAAATATCCAATTTGCCTGACCCCGGGAGTGTGAAAAATATCCAATTTTCCTGACCCCGGGAGTATGAGAAAAATCTGATTTTCCTGACCCCGGGAGTGTGAAAATATCTGATTTTCCTGACCCCGGGAGTGTGAAAAAATCAGAATTTCCTGACCCCGGGAGTGTGAAAACTATCCAATTTGCCTGACCCCGGGAGTGTGAAAAAAATCCAATTTTCCTGACCCCGGGAGTTTAAAAAAATCTGATTTTCCTGACCCCGGGAGTGTGAAAATATCCAATTTTCCTACCACCGGGAATGTGAAAAAAATTGGAATTTCCTGACCCCGGGAGTGTGAAAAATATCCAATTTGCCTGACCCCGGGAGTGTGAAAAAAATCCAATTTTCCTGACCACGGGAGTTTAAAAAAATCTGATTTTCCTGACCCCGGGAGTGTGAAAAAAATCCAATTTTCCTGACCATGGGAGTTTGAAAAAATCTGATTTTCCTGACCCTGGGAGTGTGAAAATATCCAATTTTCCTGACCCCGGGAGTGTGAAAAATGTGATTTTCCTAACACCGGGAATGTGAAAAAAATTGGAATTTCCTGACCCCGGGAGTATGAAAAATGCGATTTTCCTGACCCCGGGAGTCTGAAAATATCCAATTTTCCTGACCCTGGGAGTATGAAAAAAATCTGATTTTCCTGACCCCGGGAGTGTGAAAATATCTGATTTTCCTGACCCCGGGAGTGTGAAAAATATCAGAATTTCCTGACCCCGGGAGTGTGAAAAAATGTGATTTTCTTGAAACCGGGAGTATGAAAAAAATCCTATTTTCCTGAGCCTGGGAGTGTGAAAAAAATCAGAATCTCCTGACCCCGGGAGTTTAAAAAAATCTGATTTTCCGGACCCCGGGAGTGTGAAAATATCTGATTTTCCTGACCCCGGGAGTGTGAAAAAAATCAGAATTTCCTGACCCTGGGAGTGTGAAAAATATCCAATTTGCCTGACCCCGGGAGTGTGAAAAAAATCCAATTTTCCTGACCACGGGAGTTTGAAAAAATCTGATTTTCCTGACCCCGGGAGTGTGAAAATATCCAATTTTCCTGACCCCGGGAGTGTGAAAAAACCAAATTTTCCTGACCCCGGGAGTGTGAAAAAAATCCAATTTTCCTGACCCCGGGAGTGTGAAAAAATCAAATTTTCCTGACCCCGAGAGTGTGAAAAAATGTGATTTTCTTGACCCCGGGAGTGTGAAAAAAATTAAATTCTCCTGACCCCGGGAGTGTGAAAAAATCCAATTTTCCTGACCCCGGGAGTGTGAAAAAAAACTCAATTTTCCTGTCCCCCGGGAGTGCAAAAAATGTGATTTTCCTAACAACGGGAGTGTGACAAAAATTAGAATTTCCTGACCCCGGGAGTGTGGAAAAATGTGATTTTCTTGACCCTGGGAGTGTGAAAAAAATCAGAATCTCCTGACCCCGGGAGTGTGAAAAAATGTGATTTTCTTGACCCCGGGAGTGTGAAAAAAACCCAATTTTCCTGACCCCGGGAGTATGAAAAATGCGATTTTCCTTACCCCGGGAGTCTGAAAAATGCGATTTTCCTGACCCCGGGAGTATGAAAATATCCAATCTTCCTGACCCCGGGAGTGTGAAAAAAATCCAATTTTCCTGACCCCGGGAGTATGAAAAAAATCTGATTTTCCTGACCCCGGGAGTGTGAAAAATATTAGAATTTCCTGACCCTGGAAGTGTGAAAAAATGTGATTTTCTTGACCCTGGGAGTGTGAAAAAAATCCAATTTTCTTGACCCCGGGAGTGTGAAAAAAAACCAATTTTCCTGACCCCGGGCGTGTGAAAAAAACCCAATTTTCCTGACCCCGGGAGTGTGAAAAAATCCAATTTTCCTGACCCTGGGAGTGTGAAAAAATGTGATTTTCTTGACCCCGGGAGTGTGAAAAAAATTAAATTCTCCTGACCCCGGGAGTGTGAAAAAATCCAATTTTCCTGACCCCGGGAGTGTGAAAAAAACCCAATTTTCCTGACCCCGGGAGTGTGAAAAAAACACAATTTTCCTGACCCCGGGAGTGTGAAAAATGTGATTTTCCTAATAAAGGGAGTTTAAAAAAATTAGAATTTCCTGACTCCGGGATTGTGGAAAAATGTGATTTTCTTGACCCCGGGAGTGTGAAAAAAATCAGAATCTCCTGACCCCGGGAGAGTGAAAAATGTGATTTTCCTAACACCAGGAATGTGAAAAAATTTGGAATTTCCTGACCCCGGGAGTATGTAAAATGCGATTTTCCTGAACCCCGGAGTCTGAAAAATGCGATTTTCCTGACCCCGGGAGTATGAAAATATCCAATCTTCCTGACCCCGGGAGTGTGAAAAAAATCCAATTTTCCTGACCCCGGGAGTATGAAAAAAATCTGATTTTCCTGACCCCGGGAGTGTGAAAATATCTGATTTTCCTGACCCCGGGAGTGTGAAAAACTGTGATTTTCTTGACCCCGGGAGTATGAAAAATACGATTTTCCTGACCCCGGGAGTCTGAAAAATGTGATTTTCCTGACCCCGGGAGTATGAAAAAAATCCTATTTTCTTGAGCCCGGGAGTGTGAAAAAAATCAGAATCTCCTGACCCCGGGAGTTTAAAAAAATCTGATTTTCCTGACCCCGGGAGTGTGAAAATATCTGATTTTCCTGACCCCGGGAGTGTGAAAAAATCAGAATTTCCTGACCCCGGGAGTGTGAAAACTATCCAATTTGCCTGACCCCGGGAGTGTGAAAAAAATCCAATTTTCCTGACCCCGGGAGTTTAAAAAAATCTGATTTTCCTGACCCCGGGAGTGTGAAAATATCCAATTTTCCTACCACCGGGAATGTGAAAAAAATTGGAATTTCCTGACCCCGGGAGTGTGAAAAATATCCAATTTGGCTGACCCCGGGAGTGTGAAAAAAATCCAATTTTCCTGACCACGGGAGTTTAAAAAAATCTGATTTTCCTGACCCCGGGAGTGTGAAAAAAATCCAATTTTCCTGACCACGGGAGTTTGAAAAAATCTGATTTTCCTGACCCCGGGAGTGTGAAAATATCCAATTTTCCTGACCCCGGGAGTGTGAAAAATGTGATTTTCCTAACACCGGGAATGTGAAAAAAATTGGAATTTCCTGACCCCGGGAGTATGAAAAATGCGATTTTCCTGACCCCGGGAGTCTGAAAAATGCGATTTTTCTGACCCCGGGAGTATGAAAATATCCAATTTTCCTGACCCTGGGAGTATGAAAAAAATCTGATTTTCCTGACCCCGGGAGTGTGAAAATATCTGATTTTCCTGACCCCGGGAGTGTGAAAAATATCAGAATTTCCTGACCCCGGGAGTGTGAAAAAATGTGATTTTCTTGACCCCGGGAGTATGAAAAAAATCCTATTTTCCTGAGCCTGGGAGTGTGAAAAAAATCAGAATCTCCTGACCCCGGGAGTTTAAAAAAATCTGATTTTCCGGACACCGGGAGTGTGAAAATATCTGATTTTCCTGACCCCGGGAGTGTGAAAAAAATCAGAATTTCCTGACCCTGGGAGTGTGAAAAATATCCAATTTGCCTGACCCCGGGAGTGTGAAAAATATCCAATTTTCCTGACCCCGGGAGTATGAGAAAAATCTGATTTTCCTGACCCCGGGAGTGTGAAAATATCTGATTTTCCTGACCCCGGGAGTGTGAAAAAATCAGAATTTCCTGACCCCGGGAGTGTGAAAACTATCCAATTTGCCTGACCCCGGGAGTGTGAAAAAAATCCAATTTTCCTGACCCCGGGAGTTTAAAAAAATCTGATTTTCCTGACCCCGGGAGTGTGAAAATATCCAATTTTCCTACCACCGGGAATGTGAAAAAAATCAGAATTTCCTGACCCCGGGAGTGTGAAAAATATCCAATTTGCCTGACCCCGGGAGTGTGAAAAAAATCCAATTTTCCTGACCACGGGAGTTTAAAAAAATCTGATTTTCCTGACCCCGGGAGTGTGAAAAAAATCCAATTTTCCTGACCACGGGAGTTTGAAAAAATCTGATTTTCCTGACCCCGGGAGTGTGAAAATATCCAATTTTCCTGACCCCGGGAGTGTGAAAAATGTGATTTTCCTAACACCGGCAATGTGAAAAAAATTGGAATTTTCTGACCCCGGGAGTATGAAAAATGCGATTTTCCTGACCCCGGGAGTCTGAAAAATGCGATTTTTCTGACCCCGGGAGTATGAAAATATCCAATTTTCCTGACCCTGGGAGTATGAAAAAAATCTGATTTTCCTGACCCCGGGAGTGTGAAAATATCTGATTTTCCTGACCCCGGGAGTGTGAAAAATATCAGAATTTCCTGACCCCGGGAGTGTGAAAAAATGTGATTTTCTTGACCCCGGGAGTATGAAAAAAATCCTATTTTCCTGAGCCTGGGAGTGTGAAAAAAATCAGAATCTCCTGACCCCGGGAGTTTAAAAAAATCTGATTTTCCGGACCCCGGGAGTGTGAAAATATCTGATTTTCCTGACCCCGGGAGTGTGAAAAAAATCAGAATTTCCTGACCCTGGGAGTGTGAAAAATATCCAATTTGCCTGACCCCGGGAGTGTGAAAAATATCCAATTTTCCTGACCCCGGGAGTATGAGAAAAATCTGATTTTCCTGACCCCGGGAGTGTGAAAATATCTGATTTTCCTGACCCCGGGAGTGTGAAAAATATCAGAATTTCCTGATCCCGGGAGTGTGAAAAAATGTGATTTTCTTGACCCCGGGAGTGTGAAAAAAATTAAATTCTCCTGACCCCGGGAGTGTGAAAAAATCCAATTTTCCTGACCCCGGGTGTGTGAAAAATGTGATCTTCCTAACACCGGGAGTGTGAAAAAAATCAGAATTTCCTGACCCCGGGAGGGTGAAAAAATGTGATTTTCTTGACCCCGGGAGTGTGAAAAAATCAGAATCTCCTGACCCCGGGAGTGTGAAAAACTGTGATTTTCTTGACCCCGAGAGTGTGAAAAAAATCCAATTTTCCTGACCCCGGGAGTGTGAAAAATGTGATTTTCCTAACACCGGGAATGTGAACAAATTTGGATTTTCCTGACCCCGGGAGTGTGAAAAATACGATTTTCCTGACCCCGGGAGTCTGAAAAATGTGATTTTCCTGACCCCGGGAGTATGAAAAAAATCCTATTTTCCTGAGCCCCGGAGTGTGAAAAAAATCAGAATCTCCTGACCCCGAGAGTTTAAAAAAATCTAATTTTCCTGACCCCGGGAGTGTGGAAATATCTGATTTTCCTGACCCCGGGAGTGTGAAAAAATCAGAATTTCCTGACCCCGGGAGTGTGAAAAATATCCAATTTGCCTGACACCGGGAGTGTGAAAAAAATCCAATTTTCCTGACCACGGGAGTTTGAAAAAATCTGATTTTCCTGACCCCGGGAGTGTGAAAATATCCAATTTTCCTGACCCCGGGAGTGTGAAAAATGTGATTTTCCTAACACCGGGAATGTGAAAAAAAATTGGAATTTCCTGACCCCGGGAGTATGAAAAATGCGATTTTCCTGACCCCGGGAGTCTGAAAAATGCGATTTTTTGACCCCGGGTGTATGAAAATATCCAATTTTCCTGACCCTGGGAGTATGAAAAAAATCTGATTTTCCTGACCCCGGGAGTGTGAAAATATCTGATTTTCCTGACCCCGGGAGTGTGAAAAATATCAGAATTTCCTGATCCCGGGAGTGTGAAAAAATGTGATTTTCTTGACCCCGGGAGTGTGAAAAAAATTAAATTCTCCTGACCCCGGGAGTGTGAAAAAATCCAATTTTCCTGACCCCGGGTGTGTGAAAAATGTGATCTTCCTAACACCGGGAGTGTTAAAAAATCAGAATTTCCTGACCGCGGGAGGGTGAAAAAATGTGATTTTCCTGACCCCGGGAGTGTGAAAAAATCAGAATCTCCTGACCCCGGGAGTGTGAAAAACTGTGATTTTCTTGACCCCGAGAGTGTGAAAAAAATCCAATTTTCCTGACCCCGGGAGTGTGAAAAATGTGATTTTCCTAACACCGGGAATGTGAAAAAATTTGGATTTTCCTGACCACGGGAGTATGAAAAATACGATTTTCCTGACCCCGGGAGTCTGAAAAATGTGATTTTCCTGACCCCGGGAGTATGAAAAAAATCCTATTTTCCTGAGCCCCGGAGTGTGAAAAAAATCAGAATCTCCTGACCCCGAGAGTTTAAAAAAATCTGATTTTCCTGACCCCGGGAGTGTGGAAATATCTGATTTTCCTGACCCCGGGAGTGTGAAAAAATCAGAATTTCCTGACCCCGGGAGTGTGAAAAATATCCAATTTGCCTGACCCCGGGAGTGTGAAAAAAATCCAATTTTCCTGACCATGGGAGTTTAAAAAAATCTGATTTTCCTGACCCCGGGAGTGTGAAAATATCCAATTTTCCTGACCCCGGGAGTGTGAAAAATGTGATTTTCCTAACACCGGGAATGTGAAAAAAATTGGAATTTCCTGACCCCGGGAGTATGAAAAATACGATTTTCCTGACCCCCGGAGTCTGAAAAATGTGATTTTCCTGACCCCGGGAGTATGAAAATATCCAATCTTCCTGACCCCGGGAGTGTGAAAAAAATCAAATTTTCCTGACCCCGGGAGTATGAAAAAAATCTGATTTTCCTGACCCCGGGAGTGTGAAAATATCTGATTTTCCTGACCCCGGGAGTGTGAAAAAATGTGATTTTCTTGACCCCGGGAGTGTGAAAAAAATTAAATTCTCCTGACCCCGGGAGTGTGAAAAAATCCAATTTTCCTGACCCCGGGTGTGTGAAAAATGTGATCTTCCTAACACCGGGAGTGTGAAAAAAATCAGAATTTCCTGACCCCGGGAGGGTGAAAAAATGTGATTTTCTTGACCCCGGGAGTGTGAAAAAAATTAAATTCTCCTGACCCCGGGAGTGTGAAAAAATCCAATTTTCCAGACCCCGGGTGTGTGAAAAAAATCAGAATTTCCTGACCCTGGGAGTGTGAAAAATATCCAATTTGCCTGACCCCGTGAGTGTGAAAAATATCCAATTTTCCTGACCCCGGGAGTATGAAAAAAATCTGATTTTCCTGACCCCGGGAGTGTGAAAATATCGGATTTTCCTGACCCCGGGAGTGTGAAAAATATCAGAATTTCCTGATCCCCGGAGTGTGAAAAAATGTGATTTTCTTGACCCCGGGAGTGTGAAAAAAATTAAATTTTCCTGACCCCGGGTGTGTGAAAAATGTGATCTTCCTAACACCGGGAGTGTGAAAAAAATCAGAATTTCCTGACCCCGGGAGGGTGAAAAAATGTGATTTTCTTGACCCCGGGAGTGTGCAAAAATCAGAATCTCCTGACCCCGGGAGTGTGAAAAACTGTGATTTTCTTGACCCCGGGAGTGTGAAAAAAAACCAATTTTCCTGACCCCGGGAGTGTGAAAAATGTGATTTTCCTAACACCGGGAATGTGAAAAAATTTGGATTTTCCTGACCACGGGAGTATGAAAAATACGATTTTCCTGACCCCAGGAGTATGAAAAATGTGATTTTCCTGACCCCGGGAGTATGAAAAAAATCCTATTTTCCTGAGCCCCGGAGTGTGAAAAAAATCAGAATCTCCTGACCCCGAGAGTTTAAAAAAATCTGATTTTCCTGACCCCGGGAGTGTGGAAATATCTGATTTTCCTGACCCCGGGAGTGTGAAAAAATCAGAATTTCCTGACCCCGGGAGTGTGAAAAATATCCAATTTGCCTGACCCCGGGAGTGTGAAAAAAATCCAATTTTCCTGACCACGGGAGTTTAAAAAAATCTGATTTTCCTGACCCCGGGAGTGTGAAAATATCCAATTTTCCTGACCCCGGGAGTGTGAAAAATGTGATTTTCCAAACACCGGGAATGTGAAAAAAATTGGAATTTCCTGACCCCGGGAGTATGAAAAATGCGATTTTCCTGACCCCCGGAGTCTGAAAAATGCGATTTTCCTGACCCCGGGAGTATGAAAATATCCAATCTTCCTGACCCCGGGAGTGTGAAAAAAATCCAATTTTCCTGACCCCGGGAGTATGAAAAAAATCTGATTTTCCTGACCCCGGGAGTGTGAAAATATCTGATTTTCCTGACCCCGGGAGTGTGAAAAATATCAGAATTTCCTGATCCCCGGAGTGTGAAAAAATGTGATTTTCTTGACCCCGGGAGTGTGAAAAAAATTAAATTTTCCTGACCCCGGGTGTGTGAAAAATGTGATCTTCCTAACACCGGGAGTGTGAAAAAAATCAGAATTTCCTGACCCCGGGAGGGTGAAAAAATGTGATTTTCTTGACCCCGGGAGTGTGCAAAAATCAGAATCTCCTGACCCCGGGAGTGTGAAAAACTGTGATTTTCTTGACCCCGGGAGTGTGAAAAAAAACCAATTTTCCTGACCCCGGGAGTGTGAAAAATGTGATTTTCCTAACACCGGGAATGTGAAAAAATTTGGATTTTCCTGACCACGGGAGTATGAAAAATACGATTTTCCTGACCCCAGGAGTATGAAAAATGTGATTTTCCTGACCCCGGGAGTATGAAAAAAATCCTATTTTCCTGAGCCCCGGAGTGTGAAAAAAATCAGAATCTCCTGACCCCGAGAGTTTAAAAAAATCTGATTTTCCTGACCCCGGGAGTGTGGAAATATCTGATTTTCCTGACCCCGGGAGTGTGAAAAAATCAGAATTTCCTGACCCCGGGAGTGTGAAAAATATCCAATTTGCCTGACCCCGGGAGTGTGAAAAAAATCCAATTTTCCTGACCACGGGAGTTTAAAAAAATCTGATTTTCCTGACCCCGGGAGTGTGAAAATATCCAATTTTCCTGACCCCGGGAGTGTGAAAAATGTGATTTTCCAAACACCGGGAATGTGAAAAAAATTGGAATTTCCTGACCCCGGGAGTATGAAAAATGCGATTTTCCTGACCCCCGGAGTCTGAAAAATGCGATTTTCCTGACCCCGGGAGTATGAAAATATCCAATCTTCCTGACCCCGGGAGTGTGAAAAAAATCCAATTTTCCTGACCCCGGGAGTATGAAAAAAATCTGATTTTCCTGACCCCGGGAGTGTGAAAATATCTGATTTTCCTGACCCCGGGAGTGTGAAAAATATCAGAATTTCCTGATCCCGGGAGTGTGAAAAAATGTGATTTTCTTGACCCCGGGAGTGTGAAAAAAATTAAATTCTCCTGACCCCGGGAGTGTGAAAATATCCAATTTTCCTGACCCCGGGTGTGTGAAAAATGTGATCTTCCTAACACCGGGAGTGTGAAAAAAATCAGAATTTCCTGACCCCGGGAGGGTGAAAAAATGTGATTTTCTTGACCCCGGGAGGGTGAAAAAATCAGAATCTCCTGACCCCGGGAGTGTGAAAAACTGTGATTTTCTTGACCCCGGGAGTGTGAAAAAAAACCAATTTTCCTGACCCCGGGAGTGTGAAAAATGTGATTTTCCTAACACCGGGAATGTGAAAAATTTGGATTTTCCTGACCACGGGAGAATGAAAAATATGATTTTCCTGACCCCAGGAGTCTGAAAAATGTGATTTTCCTGACCCCGGGAGTATGAAAAAAATCCTATTTTCCTGAGCCCCGAGGTGTGAAAAAAATCAGAATCTCCTGACCCCGAGAGTTTAAAAAAATCTGATTTTCCTGACCCCGGGAGTGTGGAAATATCTGATTTTCCTGACCCCGGGAGTGTGAAAAAATCAGAATTTCCTGACCCCGGGAGTGTGAAAAATATCCAATTTGCCTGACCCCGGGAGTGTGAAAAAAATCCAATTTTCCTGACCACAGGAGTTTGAAAAAAATCTGATTTTCCTGACCCCGGGAGTGTGAAAATATCCAATTTTCCTGACCCCGGGAGTGTGAAAAATGTGATTTTCCTAACACCGGGAATGTGAAAAAATTTGGAATTTCCTGACCCCGGGAGTATGAAAAATGCGATTTTCCTGACCCCGGGAGTCTGAAAAATGCGATTTTTCTGACCCCGGGAGTATGAAAATATCCAATTTTCCTGACCCCGGGAGTGTGAAAATATCTGATTTTCCTGACCCCGGGAGTGTGAAAAATATCAGAATTTCCTGACCCCGGGAGTGTGAAAAAATGTGATTTTCTTGACCCCGGGAGTGTGAGAAAAAAAAATTCTCCTGACCCCGGGAGTGTGAAAAAATCAAATTTTCCAGACCCCGGGTGTGTGAAAAATATCCAATTTGCCTGACCCCGGGAGTGTGAAAAAAATCAAATTTTCCTGAGCCCGGGAGTTTAAAAAAATCTGATTTTCCTGACCCCGGGAGTGTGAAAATATCCAATTTTCCTGACCCCGGGAGTGTGAAAAATGTAATTTTCCTGACCCCGGGAGTGTGAAAAATATCAGAATTTCCTGATCCCGGGAGTGTGAAAAAAAGTGATTTTCTTGACCCCCGGAGTGTGAAAAAAATTAAATTCTCCTGACCCCGAGAGTTTTAAAAAATCTGATTTTCCTGACCCCGGGAGTGTGGAAATATCTGATTTTCCTGACCCCGGGAGTGTGAAAAATATCAGAATTTCCTGACCCCGGGAGTGTGAAAATATCTGATTTTCCTGACCCCGGGAGTGTGAAAAATATCAGAATTTCCTGATCCCCGGAGTGTGAAAAAATGTGATTTTCTTGACCCCGGGAGTGTGAAAAAAATTAAATTTTCCTGACCCCGGGTGTGTGAAAAATGTGATCTTCCTAACACCGGGAGTGTGAAAAAAATCAGAATTTCCTGACCCCGGGAGGGTGAAAAAATGTGATTTTCTTGACCCCGGGAGTGTGCAAAAATCAGAATCTCCTGACCCCGGGAGTGTGAAAAACTGTGATTTTCTTGACCCCGGGAGTGTGAAAAAAAACCAATTTTCCTGACCCCGGGAGTGTGAAAAATGTGATTTTCCTAACACCGGGAATGTGAAAAAATTTGGATTTTCCTGACCACGGGAGTATGAAAAATACGATTTTCCTGACCCCAGGAGTATGAAAAATGTGATTTTCCTGACCCCGGGAGTATGAAAAAAATCCTATTTTCCTGAGCCCCGGAGTGTGAAAAAAATCAGAATCTCCTGACCCCGAGAGTTTAAAAAAATCTGATTTTCCTGACCCCGGGAGTGTGGAAATATCTGATTTTCCTGACCCCGGGAGTGTGAAAAAATCAGAATTTCCTGACCCCGGGAGTGTGAAAAATATCCAATTTGCCTGACCCCGGGAGTGTGAAAAAAATCCAATTTTCCTGACCACGGGAGTTTAAAAAAATCTGATTTTCCTGACCCCGGGAGTGTGAAAATATCCAATTTTCCTGACCCCGGGAGTGTGAAAAATGTGATTTTCCAAACACCGGGAATGTGAAAAAAATTGGAATTTCCTGACCCCGGGAGTATGAAAAATGCGATTTTCCTGACCCCCGGAGTCTGAAAAATGCGATTTTCCTGACCCCGGGAGTATGAAAATATCCAATCTTCCTGACCCCGGGAGTGTGAAAAAAATCCAATTTTCCTGACCCCGGGAGTATGAAAAAAATCTGATTTTCCTGACCCCGGGAGTGTGAAAATATCTGATTTTCCTGACCCCGGGAGTGTGAAAAATATCAGAATTTCCTGATCCCGGGAGTGTGAAAAAATGTGATTTTCTTGACCCCGGGAGTGTGAAAAAAATTAAATTCTCCTGACCCCGGGAGTGTGAAAATATCCAATTTTCCTGACCCCGGGTGTGTGAAAAATGTGATCTTCCTAACACCGGGAGTGTGAAAAAAATCAGAATTTCCTGACCCCGGGAGGGTGAAAAAATGTGATTTTCTTGACCCCGGGAGGGTGAAAAAATCAGAATCTCCTGACCCCGGGAGTGTGAAAAACTGTGATTTTCTTGACCCCGGGAGTGTGAAAAAAAACCAATTTTCCTGACCCCGGGAGTGTGAAAAATGTGATTTTCCTAACACCGGGAATGTGAAAAATTTGGATTTTCCTGACCACGGGAGAATGAAAAATATGATTTTCCTGACCCCAGGAGTCTGAAAAATGTGATTTTCCTGACCCCGGGAGTATGAAAAAAATCCTATTTTCCTGAGCCCCGAGGTGTGAAAAAAATCAGAATCTCCTGACCCCGAGAGTTTAAAAAAATCTGATTTTCCTGACCCCGGGAGTGTGGAAATATCTGATTTTCCTGACCCCGGGAGTGTGAAAAAATCAGAATTTCCTGACCCCGGGAGTGTGAAAAATATCCAATTTGCCTAACCCCGGGAGTGTGAAAAAAATCCAATTTTCCTGACCACGGGAGTTTGAAAAAAATCTGATTTTCCTGACCCCGGGAGTGTGAAAATATCCAATTTTCCTGACCCCGGGAGTGTGAAAAATGTGATTTTCCTAACACCGGGAATGTGAAAAAAATTGGAATTTCCTGACCCCGGGAGTATGAAAAATGCGATTTTCCTGACCCCGGGAGTCTGAAAAATGCGATTTTTCTGACCCCGGGAGTATGAAAATATCCAATTTTCCTGACCCCGGGAGTGTGAAAATATCTGATTTTCCTGACCCCGGGAGTGTGAAAAATATCAGAATTTCCTGACCCCGGGAGTGTGAAAAAATGTGATTTTCTTGACCCCGGGAGTGTGAAAAAAAAAAAATTCTCCTGACCCCGGGAGTGTGAAAAAATCAAATTTTCCAGACCCCGGGTGTGTGAAAAATATCCAATTTGCCTGACCCCGGGAGTGTGAAAAAAATCAAATTTTCCTGAGCCCGGGAGTTTAAAAAAATCTGATTTTCCTGACCCCGGGAGTGTGAAAATATCCAATTTTCCTGACCCCGGGAGTGTGAAAAATGTAATTTTCCTGACCCCGGGAGTGTGAAAAATATCAGAATTTCCTGATCCCGGGAGTGTGAAAAAAAGTGATTTTCTTGACCCCCGGAGTGTGAAAAAAATTAAATTCTCCTGACCCCGAGAGTTTTAAAAAATCTGATTTTCCTGACCCCGGGAGTGTGGAAATATCTGATTTTCCTGACCCCGGGAGTGTGAAAAATATCAGAATTTCCTGACCCCGGGAGTGTGAAAAAATGTGATTTTCTTGACCCCAGGAGTGTGAAAAAAATTAAATTCTCCTGACCCCGGGAGTGTGAAAAAATCCAATTTTCCAGACCCCGGGTGTGTGAAAAAAATCAGAATTTCCTGACCCTGGGAGTGTGAAAAATGCGATTTTCCTGACCCCCGGAGTGTGAAAAATGCGATTTTCCTGACCCCGGGAGTATGAAAATATCCAATCTTCCTGACCCCGGGAGTGTGAAAAAAATCCAATTTTCCTGACCCCGGGAGTATGAAAAAAATCTGATTTTCCTGACCCCGGGAGTGTGAAAATATCTGGTTTTCCTGACCCCGGGAGTGTGAAAAATATCAGAATTTCCTGATCCCGGGAGTGTGAAAAAATGTGATTTTCTTGACCCCGGGAGTGTGAAAAAAATTAAATTCTCCTGACCCCGGGAGTGTGAAAAAATCCAATTTTCCTGACCCCGGGTGTGTGAAAAATGTGATCTTCCTAACACCGGGAGTGTGAAAAAAATCAGAATTTCCTGACCCCGGGAGGGTGAAAAAATGTGATTTTCTTGACCCCGGGAGTGTGAAAAAATCAGAATCTCCTGACCCTGGGAGTGTGAAAAACTGTGATTTTCTTGACCCCGGGAGTGTGAAAAAAAACCAATTTTCCTGACCCCGGGAGTGTGAAAAATGTGATTTTCCTAACACCGGGAATGTGAAAAAATTTGGATTTTCCTGACCCCTGGAGTATGAAAAATACGATTTTCCTGACCCCGGGAGTCTGAAAAATGTGATTTTCCTGACCCCGGGAGTATGAAAAAAATCCTATTTTCCTGAGCCCCGGAGTGTGAAAAAAATCAGAATCTCCTGACCCCGAGAGTTTTAAAAAATCTGATTTTCCTGACCCCGGGAGTGTGGAAATATCTGATTTTCCTGACCCCGGGAGTGTGAAAAAATCAGAATTTCCTGACCCCGGGAGTGTGAAAAATATCCAATTTGCCTGACCCCGGGAGTGTGAAAAAAATCCAATTTTCCTGACCACGGGAGTTTAAAAAAATCTGATTTTCCTGACCCCGGGAGTGTGAAAATATCCAATTTTCCTGACCCCGGGAGTGTGAAAAATGTGATTTTCCTAACACCGGGAATGTGAAAAAAATTGGAATTTCCTGACCCCCGGAGTCTGAAAAATGCGATTTTCCTGACCCCGGGAGTATGAAAATATCCAATCTTCCTGACCCCGGGAGTGTGAAAAAAATCCAATTTTCCTGACCCCGGGAGTATGAAAAAAATCTGATTTTCCTGACCCCGGGAGTGTGAAAATATCTGATTTTCCTGACCCCGGGAGTGTGAAAAATATCAGAATTTCCTGATCCCGGGAGTGTGAAAAAATGTGATTTTCTTGACCCCGGGAGTGTGAAAAAAATTAAATTCTCCTGACCCCGGGAGTGTGAAAAAATCCAATTTTCCTGACCCCGGGTGTGTGAAAAATGTGATCTTCCTAACACCGGGAGTGTGAAAAAAATCAGAATTTCCTGACCCCGGGAGGGTGAAAAAATGTGATTTTCTTGACCCCGGGAGTGTGAAAAAATCAGAATCTCCTGACCCCGGGAGTGTGAAAAACTGTGATTTTCTTGACCCCGAGAATGTGAAAAAAATCCAATTTTCCTGACCCCGGGAGTGTGAAAAATGTGATTTTCCTAACACCGGGAATGTGAAAAAATTTGGATTTTCCTGACCACGGGAGTATGAAAAATACGATTTTCCTGACCCCGGGAGTCTGAAAAATGTGATTTTCCTGACCCCGGGAGTATGAAAAAAATCCTATTTTCCTGAGCCCCGGAGTGTGAAAAAAATCAGAATCTCCTGACCCCGAGAGTTTAAAAAAATCTGATTTTCCTGACCCCGGGAGTGTGGAAATATCTGATTTTCCTGACCCCGGGAGTGTGAAAAAATCAGAATTTCCTGACCCCGGGAGTGTGAAAAATATCCAATTTGCCTGACCCCGGGAGTGTGAAAAAAATCCAATTTTCCTGACCATGGGAGTTTAAAAAAATCTGATTTTCCTGACCCCGGGAGTGTGAAAATATCCAATTTTCCTGACCCCGGAAGTGTGAAAAATGTGATTTTCCTAACACGGGGAATGTGAAAAAAATTGGAATTTCCTGACCCCGGGAGTATGAAAAATACGATTTTCCTGACCCCCGGAGTCTGAAAAATGCGATTTTCCTGACCCCGGGAGTATGAAAATATCCAATCTTCCTGACCCCGGGAGTGTGAAAAAAATCCAATTTTCCTGACCCCGGGAGTATGAAAAAAATCTGATTTTCCTGACCCCGGGAGTGTGAAAATATCTGATTTTCCTGACCCCGGGAGTGTGAAAAAATGTAATTTTCTTGACCCCGGGAGTGTGAAAAAAATTAAATTCTCCTGACCCCGGGAGTGTGAAAAAATCCAATTTTCCTGACCCCGGGTGTGTGAAAAATGTGATCTTCCTAACACCGGGAGTGTGAAAAAAATCAGAATTTCCTGACCCCGGGAGGGTGAAAAAATGTGATTTTCTTGACCCCGGGAGTGTGAAAAACTCAGAATCTCCTGACCCCGGGAGTGTGAAAAACTGTGATTTTCTTGACCCCGGGAGTGTGAAGAAAAACCAATTTTCCTGACCCCGGGAGTGTGAAAAATGTGATTTTCCTAACACCGGGAATGTGAAAAAATTTGGATTTTCCTGACCACGGGAGTATGAAAAATACGATTTTCCTGACCCCGGGAGTCTGAAAAATGTGATTTTCCTGACCCCGGGAGTATGAAAAAAATCCTATTTTCCTGAGCCCCAGAGTGTGAAAAAAATCAGAATCTCCTGACCCCGAGAGTTTAAAAAAATCTGATTTTCCTGACCCCGGGAGTGTGGAAATATCTGATTTTCCTGACCCCGGGAGTGTGAAAAAAATCCAATTTTCCTGACCACGGGAGTTTAAAAAAATCTGATTTTCCTGACCCCGGGAGTGTGAAAATATCCAATTTTCCTGACCCCGGGAGTGTGAAAAATGTGATTTTCCTAACACCAGGAATGTGAAAAAATTGGAATTTCCTGACCCCGGGAGTATGAAAAATGCGATTTTCCTGACCCCGGGAGTCTGAAAAATGCGATTTTTCTGACCCCGGGAGTATGAAAATATCCAATTTTCCTGACCCTGGGAGTATGAAAAAAATCTGATTTTCCTGACCCCGGGAGTGTGAAAATATCTGATTTTCCTGACCCCGGGAGTGTGAAAAATATCAGAATTTCCTGACCCCGGGAGTGTGAAAAAATGTGATTTTCTTGACCCCGGGAGTGTGAAAAAAATTAAATTCTCCTGACCCCGGGAGTGTGAAAAAATCAAATTTTCCAGACCCCGGGTGTGTGTAAAATATCAGAATTTCCTGACCCTGGGAGTGTGAAAAATATCCAATTTGCCTGACCCCGGGAGTGTGAAAAATATCCAATTTTCCTGACCCCAGGAGTATGAAAAAAATCTGATTTTCCTGACCCTGGGAGTGTGAAAATATCTGATTTTCCTGACCCCGGGAGTGTGAAAAATATCAGAATTTCCTGATCCCGGGAGTGTGAAAAAAATGTGATTTTCTTGACCCCGGGAGTGTGAAAAAAATTAAATTCTCCTGACCCCGGGAGTGTGAAAAAATCCAATTTTCCTGACCCTGGGTGTGTGAAAAATGTGATCTTCCTAACACCGGGAGTGTGAAAAAAATCAGAATTTCCTGACCCCGGGAGGGTGAAAAAATGTGATTTTCTTGACCCCGGGAGTGTGAAAAAATCAGAATCTCCTGACCCCGGGAGTGTGAAAAACTGTGATTTTCTTGACCCCGGGAGTGTGAAAAAAAACCAATTTTCCTGACCCCGGGAGTGTGAAAAATGTGATTTTCCTAACACCGGGAATGTGAAAAAATTTGGATTTTCCTGACCACGGGAGTATGAAAAATACGATTTTCCTGACCCCAGGAGTATGAAAAATGTGATTTTCCTGACCCCGGGAGTATGAAAAAAATCCTATTTTCCTGAGCCCCGGAGTGTGAAAAAAATCAGAATCTCCTGACCCCGAGAGTTTAAAAAAATCTGATTTTCCTGACCCCGGGAGTGTGGAAATATCTGATTTTCCTGACCCCGGGAGTGTGAAAAAATCAGAATTTCCTGACCCCGGGAGTGTGAAAAATATCCAATTTGCCTGACCCCGGGAGTGTGAAAAAAATCCAATTTTCCTGACCACGGGAGTTTAAAAAAATCTGATTTTCCTGACCCCGGGAGTGTGAAAATATCCAATTTTCCTGACCCCGGGAGTGTGAAAAATGTGATTTTCCTAACACCGGGAATGTGAAAAAAATTGGAATTTCCTGACCCCGGGAGTATGAAAAATGCGATTTTCCTGACCGCCGGAGTCTGAAAAATGCGATTTTCCTGACCCCGGGAGTATGAAAATATCCAATCTTCCTGACCCCGGGAGTGTGAAAATATCTGATTTTCCTGACCCCGGGAGTGTGAAAAAATGTGATTTTCTTGACCCCGGGAGTGTGAAAAAAATTAAATTCTCCTGACACCGGGAGTGTGAAAATATCCAATTTTCCTGACCCCGGGTGTGTGAAAAATGTGATCTTCCTAACACCGGGAGTGTGAAAAAAATCAGAATTTCCTGACCCCGGGAGGGTGAAAAAATGTGATTTTCTTGATCCCGGGAGGGTGAAAAAATCAGAATCTCCTGACCCCGGGAGTGTGAAAAACTGTGATTTTCTTGACCCCGGGAGTGTGAAAAAAAAACCAATTTTCCTGACCCCGGGAGTGTGAAAAATGTGATTTTCCTAACACCGGGAATGTGAAAAAATTTGGATTTTCCTGACCACGGGAGAATGAAAAATATGATTTTCCTGACCCCGGGAGTCTGAAAAATGTGATTTTCCTGACCCCGGGAGTATGAAAAAAATCCTATTTTCCTGAGCCCCGGAGTGTGAAAAAAATCAGAATCTCCTGACCCCGAGAGTTTAAAAAAATCTGATTTTCCTGACCCCGGGAGTGTGGAAATATCTGATTTTCCTGACCCCGGGAGTGTGAAAAAATCAGAATGTCCTGACCCCGGGAGTGTGAAAAATATCCAATTTGCCTGACCCCGGGAGTGTGAAAAAATCCAATTTTCCTGACCACGGGAGTTTGAAAAAATCTGATTTTCCTGACCCCGGGAGTGTGAAAATATCCAATTTTCCTGACCCCGGGAGTGTGAAAAATCTGATTTTCCTAACACCGGGAATGTGAAAAAAATTGGAATTTCCTGACCCCGGGAGTATGAAAAATGCGATTTTCCTGACCCCGGGAGTCTGAAAAATGCGGTTTTTCTGACCCCGGGAGTATGAAAATATCCAATTTTCCTGACCCTGGGAGTATGAAAAAAATCTGATTTTCCTGACCCCGGGAGTGTGAAAATATCTGATTTTCCTGACCCCGGGAGTGTGAAAAATATCAGAATTTCCTGACCCCGGGAGTGTGAAAAAATGTGATTTTCTTGACCCCGGGAGTGTGAAAAAAATTAAATTCTCCTGACCCCGGCAGTGTGAAAAAATCAAATTTTCCAGACCCCGGGTGTGTGAAAAATTTCCAATTTGCCTGACCCCGGGAGTGTGAAAAAAATCCAATTTCCCTGAGCCCGGGAGTTTAAAAAAATCTGATTTTCCTGACCCCGGGAGTGTGAAAATATCCAATTTTCCTGACCCCGGGAGTGAGAAAAATGTGATTTTCCTAACACCAGGAATGTGAAAAAAATTGGAATTTCCTGACCCCGGGAGTATGAAAAATGCGATTTTCCTGACCCCGGGAGTCTGAAAAATGCGATTTTTCTGACCCCGGGAGTATGAAAATATCCAATTTTCCTGACCCCGGGAGTGTGAAAATATCTGATTTTCATGACCCCGGGAGTGTGAAAAATATCAGAATTTCCTGACCCCGGGAGTGTGAAAAAATGTGATTTTCTTGACCCCGGGAGTGTGAAAAAAATTAAATTCTCCTGACCCCGGGAGTGTGAAAAAATCAAATTTTCCAGACCCCGGGTGTGTGAAAAATATCCAATTTGCCTGACACCGGGAGTGTGAAAAAAATCCAATTTTCCTGAGCCCGGGAGTTTAAACAAATCTGATTTTCCTGACCCCGGGAGTGTGAAAATATCCAATTTTCCTGACCCCGGGAGTGTGAAAAATGTAATTTTCCTGACCCCGGGAGTGTGAAAAATATCAGAATTTCCTGATCCCGGGAGTGTGAAAAAAAGTGATTTTCTTGACCCCCGGAGTGTGAAAAAAATTAAATTCTCCTGACCCCGAGAGTTTTAAAAAATCCGATTTTCCTGACCCCGGGAGTGTGGAAATATCTGATTTTCCTAACCCCGGGAGTGTGAAAAATATCAGAATTTCCTGACCCCGGGAATGTGAAAAAATGTGATTTTCTTGACCCCGGGAGTGTGAAAAAAATTAAATTCTCCTGACCCCGGGAGTGTGAAAAAATCCAATTTTCCAGACCCCGGGTGTGTGAAAAAAATCAGAATTTCCTGACCCTGGGAGTGTGAAAAATGCGATTTTCCTGACCCCCGGAGTCTGAAAAATGCGATTTTCCTGACCCCGGGAGTATGAAAATATCCAATCTTCCTGACCCCGGGAGTGTGAAAAAAATCCAATTTTCCTGACCCCGGGAGTATGAAAAAAATCTGATTTTCCTGACCCCGGGAGTGTGAAAATATCTGATTTTCCTGACCCCGGGAGTGTGAAAAATATCAGAATTTCCTGATCCCGGGAGTGTGAAAAAATGTGATTTTCTTGACCCCGGGAGTGTGAAAAAAATTAAATTCTCCTGACCCCGGGAGTGTGAAAAAATCCAATTTTCCTGACCCCGGGTGTGTGAAAAATGTGATCTTCCTAACACCGGGAGTGTGAAAAAAATCAGAATTTCCTGACCCCGGGAGGGTGAAAAAATGTGATTTTCTTGACCCCGGGAGTGTGAAAAAATCAGAATCTCCTGACCCCGGGAGTGTGAAAAACTGTGATTTTCTTGACCCCGGGAGTGTGAAAAAAAACCAATTTTCCTGACCCCGGGAGTGTGAAAAATGTGATTTTCCTAACACCGGGAATGTGAAAAAATTTGGATTTTCCTGACCACGGGAGTATGAAAAATACGATTTTCCTGACCCCGGGAGTATGAAAAATGTGATTTTCCTGACCCCGGGAGTATGAAAAAAATCCTATTTTCCTGAGCCCCGGAGTGTGAAAAAAATCAGAATCTCCTGACCCCGAGAGTTTAAAAAAATCTGATTTTCCTGACCCCGGGAGTGTGGAAATATCTGATTTTCCTGACCCCGGGAGTGTGAAAAAATCAGAATTTCCTGACCCCGGGAGTGTGAAAAATATCCAATTTGCCTGACCCCGGGAGTGTGAAAAAAATCCAATTTTCCTGACCACGGGAGTTTAAAAAAATCTGATTTTCCTGACCCCGGGAGTGTGAAAATATCCAATTTTCCTGACCCCGGGAGTGTGAAAAAATCCAATTTTCCTGACCCCGGGTGTGTGAAAAATGTGATCTTCCTAACACCGGGAGTGTGAAAAAAATCAGAATTTCCTGACCCCAGGAGGGTGAAAAAATGTGATTTTCTTGACCCCGGGAGTGTGAAAAAATCAGAATCTCCTGACCCCGGGAGTGTGAAAAACTGTGATTTTCTTGACCCCGGGAGTGTGAAAAAAAACCAATTTTCCTGACCCCGGGAGTGTGAAAAATGTGATTTTCCTAACACCGGGAATGTGAAAAAATTTGGATTTTCCTGACCACGGGAGTATGAAAAATACGATTTTCCTGACCCCGGGAGTATGAAAAATGTGATTTTCCTGACCCCGGGAGTATGAAAAAAATCCTATTTTCCTGAGCCCCGGAGTGTGAAAAAAATCAGAATCTCCTGACCCCGAGAGTTTAAAAAAATCTGATTTTCCTGACCCCGGGAGTGTGGAAATATCTGATTTTCCTGACCCCGGGAGTGTGAAAAAATCAGAATTTCCTGACCCCGGGAGTGTGAAAAATATCCAATTTGCCTGACCCCGGGAGTGTGAAAAAAATCCAATTTTCCTGACCACGGGAGTTTAAAAAAATCTGATTTTCCTGACCCCGGGAGTGTGAAAATATCCAATTTTCCTGACCCCGGGAGTGTGAAAAATGTGATTTTCCTAACACCGGGAATGTGAAAAAAATTGGAATTTCCTGACCCCGGGAGTATGAAAAATGCGATTTTCCTGACCCCCGGAGTCTGAAAAATGCGATTTTCCTGACCCCGGGAGTATGAAAATATCCAATCTTCCTGACCCCGGGAGTGTGAAAAAAATCCAATTTTCCTGACCCCGGGAGTATGAAAAAAATCTGATTTTCCTGACCCCGGGAGTGTGAAAATATCTGATTTTCCTGACCCCGGGAGTGTGAAAAATATCAGAATTTCCTGATCCCGGGAGTGTGAAAAAATGTGATTTTCTTGACCCCGGGAGTGTGAAAAAAATTAAATTCTCCTGACCCCGGGAGTGTGAAAAAATCCAATTTTCCTGACCCCGGGTGTGTGAAAAATGTGATCTTCCTAACACCGGGATTGTGAAAAAAATCAGAATTTCCTGACCCCGGGAGGGTGAAAAAATGTGATTTTCTTGACCCCGGGAGTGTGAAAAAATCAGAATCTCCTGACCCCGGGAGTGTGAAAAACTGTGATTTTCTTGACCCCGGGAGTGTGAAAAAATTTGGATTTTCCTGACCCCGGGAGTGTGAAAAATGTGATTTTCCTAACACCGGGAATGTGAAAAAAATTGGAATTTCCTGACCCCGGGAGTATGAAAAATGCGATTTTCCTGACCCCCGGAGTCTGAAAAATGCGATTTTCCTGACCCCGGGAGTATGAAAATATCCAATCTTCCTGACCCCGGGAGTGTGAAAAAAATCCAATTTTCCTGACCCCGGGAGTATGAAAAAAATCTGATTTTCCTGACCCCGGGAGTGTGAAAATATCTGATTTTCCTGACCCCGGGAGTGTGAAAAATATCAGAATTTCCTGATCCCGGGAGTGTGAAAAAATGTGATTTTCTTGACCCCGGGAGTGTGAAAAAAATTAAATTCTCCTGACCCCGGGAGTGTGAAAAAATCCAATTTTCCTGACCCCGGGTGTGTGAAAAATGTGATCTTCCTAACACCGGGAGTGTGAAAAAAATCAGAATTTCCTGACCCCGGGAGGGTGAAAAAATGTGATTTTCTTGACCCCGGGAGTGTGAAAAAATCAGAATCTCCTGACCCCGGGAGTGTGAAAAACTGTGATTTTCTTGACCCCGGGAGTGTGAAAAAAAACCAATTTTCCTGACCCCGGGAGTGTGAAAAATGTGATTTTCCTAACACCGGGAATGTGAAAAAATTTGGATTTTCCTGACCACGGGAGTATGAAAAATACGATTTTCCTGACCCCGGGAGTATGAAAAATGTGATTTTCCTGACCCCGGGAGTATGAAAAAAATCCTATTTTCCTGAGCCCCGGAGTGTGAAAAAAATCAGAATCTCCTGACCCCGAGAGTTTAAAAAAATCTGATTTTCCTGACCCCGGGAGTGTGGAAATATCTGATTTTCCTGACCCCGGGAGTGTGAAAAAATCAGAATTTCCTGACCCCGGGAGTGTGAAAAATATCCAATTTGCCTGACCCCGGGAGTGTGAAAAAAATCCAATTTTCCTGACCACGGGAGTTTAAAAAAATCTGATTTTCCTGACCCCGGGAGTGTGAAAATATCCAATTTTCCTGACCCCGGGAGTGTGAAAAATGTGATTTTCCTAACACCGGGAATGTGAAAAAAATTGGAATTTCCTGACCCCGGGAGTATGAAAAATGCGATTTTCCTGACCCCCGGAGTCTGAAAAATGCGATTTTCCTGACCCCGGGAGTATGAAAATATCCAATCTTCCTGACCCCGGGAGTGTGAAAAAAATCCAATTTTCCTGACCCCGGGAGTATGAAAAAAATCTGATTTTCCTGACCCCGGGAATGTGAAAATATCTGATTTTCCTGACCCCGGGAGTGTGAAAAATATCAGAATTTCCTGATCCCGGGAGTGTGAAAAAAAGTGATTTTCTTGACCCCGGGAGTGTGAAAAAAATTAAATTCTCCTGACCCCGGGAGTGTGAAAAAATCCAATTTTCCTGACCCCGGGTGTGTGAAAAATGTGATCTTCCTAACACCGGGAGTGTGAAAAAAATCAGAATTTCCTGACCCCGGGAGGGTGAAAAAATGTGATTTTCTTGACCCCGGGAGGGTGAAAAAATCAGAATCTCCTGACCCCGGGAGTGTGAAAAACTGTGATTTTCTTGACCCCGGGAGTGTGAAAAAAAACCAATTTTCCTGACCCCGGGAGTGTGAAAAATGTGATTTTCCTAACACCGGGAATGTGAAAAAATTTGGATTTTCCTGACCACGGGAGAAGGAAAAATATGATTTTCCTGACCCCGGGAGTCTGAAAAATGTGATTTTCCTGACCCCGGGAGTATGAAAAAAATCCTATTTTCCTGAGCCCCGGAGTGTGAAAAAAATCAGAATCTCCTGACCCCGAGAGTTTAAAAAAATCTGATTTTCCTGACCCCGGGAGTGTGGAAATATCTGATTTTCCTGACCCCGGGAGTGTGAAAAAATCAGAATTTCCTGACCCCGGGAGTGTGAAAAATATCCAATTTGCCTGACCCCGGGAGTGTGAAAAAAATCCAATTTTCCTGACCACGGGAGTTTGAAAAAATCTAATTTTCCTGACCCCGGGAGTGTGAAAATATCCAATTTTCCTGACCCCGGGAGTGTGAAAAATGTGATTTTCCTAACACCGGGAATGTGAAAAAAATTGGAATTTCCTGACCCCGGGAGTATGAAAAATGCGATTTTCCTGACCCCGGGAGTCTGAAAAATGCGATTTTTCTGACCCCGGGAGTATGAAAATATCCAATTTTCCTGACCCTGGGAGTATGAAAAAAATCTGATTTTCCTGAACCCGGGAGTGTGAAAATATCTGATTTTCCTGACCCCGGGAGTGTGAAAAATATCAGAATTTCCTGACCCCGGGAGTGTGAAAAAATGTGATTTTCTTGACCCCGGGAGTGTGAAAAAAATTAAATTCTCCTGACCCCGGGACTGTGAAAAAATCAAATTTTCCAGACCCCGGGTGTGTGAAAAATTTCCAATTTGCCTGACCCCGGGAGTGTGAAAAAAATCCAATTTTCCTGAGCCCGGGAGTTTAAAAAAATCTGATTTTCCTGACCCCGGAAGTGTGAAAATATCCAATTTTCCTGACCCCGGGAGTGTGAAAAATGTGATTTTCCTAACACCAGGAATGTGAAAAAAATTGGAATTTCCTGACCCCGGGAGTATGAAAAATGCGATTTTCCTGACCCCGGGAGTCTGAAAAATGCGATTTTTCTGACCCCGGGAGTATGAAAATATCCAATTTTCCTGACCCCGGGAGTGTGAAAATATCTGATTTTCCTGACCCCGGGAGTGTGAAAAATATCAGAATTTCCTGACCCCGGGAGTGTGAAAAAATGTGATTTTCTTGACCCCGGGAGTGTGAAAAAAATTAAATTCTCCTGACCCCGGGAGTGTGAAAAAATCAAATTTTCCAGACCCCGGGTGTGTGAAAAATTTCCAATTTGCCTGACCCCGGGAGTGTGAAAAAAATCCAATTTTCCTGAGCCCGGGAGTTTAAAAAAATCTGATTTTCCTGACCCCGGGAGTGTGAAAATATCCAATTTTCCTGACCCCGGGAGTGTGAAAAATGTGATTTTCCTGACCCCGGGAGTGTGAAAAATATCAGAATTTCCTGATCCCGGGAGTGTGAAAAAAAGTGATTTTCTTGACCCCCGGAGTGTGAAAAAAATTAAATTCTCCTGACCCCGAGAGTTTTAAAAAATCTGATTTTCCTGACCCCGGGAGTGTGGAAATATCTGATTTTCCTGACCCCGGGAGTGTGAAAAATATCAGAATTTCCTGACCCCGGGAGTGTGAAAAAATGTGATTTTCTTGACCCCGGGAGTGTGAAAAAAATTAAATTCTCCTGACCCCGGGAGTGTGAAAAAATCCAATTTTCCAGACCCCGGGTGTGTGAAAAAAATCAGAATTTCCTGACCCTGGGAGTGTGAAAAATGCGATTTTCCTGACCCCCGGAGTCTGAAAAATGCGATTTTCCTGACCCCGGGAGTATGAAAATATCCAATCTTCCTGACCCCGGGAGTGTGAAAAAAATCCAATTTTCCTGACCCCGGGAGTATGAAAAAAATCTGATTTTCCTGACCCCGGGAGTGTGAAAATATCTGATTTTCCTGACCCCGGGAGTGTGAAAAATATCAGAATTTCCTGATCCCGGGAGTGTGAAAAAATGTGATTTTCTTGACCCCGGGAGTGTGAAAAAAATTAAATTCTCCTGACCCGGGAGTGTGAAAAAATCCAATTTTCCTGACCCCGGGTGTGTGAAAAATGTGATCTTCCTAACACCGGGAGTGTGAAAAAAATCAGAATTTCCTGACCCCGGGAGGGTGAAAAAATGTGATTTTCTTGACCCCGGGAGTGTGAAAAAATCAGAATCTCCTGACCCCGGGAGTGTGAAAAACTGTGATTTTCTTGACCCCGGGAGTGTGAAAAAAAACCAATTTTCCTGACCCCGGGAGTGTGAAAAATGTGATTTTCCTAACACCGGGAATGTGAAAAAATTTGGATTTTCCTGACCACGGGAGTATGAAAAATACGATTTTCCTGACCCCGGGAGTATGAAAAATGTGATTTTCCTGACCCCGGGAGTATGAAAAAAATCCTATTTTCCTGAGCCCCGGAGTGTGAAAAAAATCAGAATCTCCTGACCCCGAGAGTTTAAAAAAATCTGATTTTCCTGACCCCGGGAGTGTGGAAATATCTGATTTTCCTGACCCCGGGAGTGTGAAAAAATCAGAATTTCCTGACCCCGGGAGTGTGAAAAATATCCAATTTGCCTGACCCCGGGAGTGTGAAAAAAATCCAATTTTCCTGACCACGGGAGTTTAAAAAAATCTGATTTTCCTGACCCCGGGAGTGTGAAAATATCCAATTTTCCTGACCCCGGGAGTGTGAAAAATGTGATTTTCCTAACACCGGGAATGTGAAAAAAATTGGAATTTCCTGACCCCGGGAGTCTGAAAAATGCGATTTTCCTGACCCCGGAAGTATGAAAATATCCAATCTTCCTGACCCCGGGAGTGTGAAAAAAATCCAATTTTCCTGACCCCGGGAGTATGAAAAAAATCTGATTTTCCTGACCCCGGGAGTGTGAAAATATCTGATTTTCCTGACCCCGGGAGTGTGAAAAATATCAGAATTTCCTGATCCCGGGAGTGTGAAAAAATGTGATTTTCTTGACCCCGGGAGTGTGAAAAAAATTAAATTCTCCTGACCCCGGGAGTGTGAAAAAATCCAATTTTCCTGACCCCGGGTGTGTGAAAAATGTGATCTTCCTAACACCGGGAGTGTGAAAAAAATCAGAATTTCCTGACCCCGGGAGGGTGAAAAAATGTGATTTTCTTGACCCCGGGAGGGTGAAAAAATCAGAATCTCCTGACCCCGGGAGTGTGAAAAACTGTGATTTTCTTGACCCCGGGAGTGTGAAAAAAAAACCAATTTTCCTGACCCCGGGAGTGTGAAAAATGTGATTTTCCTAACACCGGGAATGTGAAAAAAATTTAGATTTTCCTGACCATGGGAGAATGAAAAATATGATTTTCCTGACCCTGGGAGTCTGAAAAATGTGATTTTCCTGACCCCGGGAGTATGAAAAAAATCCTATTTTCCTGAGCCCCGGAGTGTGAAAAAAATCAGAATTTCCTGACCCCGGGAGTGTGAAAAAATGTGATTTTCTTGACCCCGGGAGTGTGAAAAAAATTAAATTCTCCTGACCCCGGGAGTGTGAAAAAATCAAATTTTCCAGACCCCGGGTGTGTGAAAAATTTCCAATTTGCCTGACCCCGGGAGTGTGAAAAAAATCCAATTTTCCTGAGCCCGGGAGTTTAAAAAAATCTGATTTTCCTGACCCCGGGAGTGTGAAAATATCCAATTTTCCTGACCCCGGGAGTGTGAAAAATGTGATTTTCCTAACACCAGGAATGTGAAAAAAATTGGAATTTCCTGAGCCCGGGAGTATGAAAAATGCGATTTTCCTGACCCCGGGAGTCTGAAAAATGCGATTTTTCTGACCCCGGGAGTATGAAAATATCCAATTTTCCTGACCCCGGGAGTGTGAAAATATCTGATTTTCCTGACCCCGGGAGTGTGAAAAATATCAGAATTTCCTGACCCCGGGAGTGTGAAAAAATGTGATTTTCTTGACCCCGGGAGTGTGAAAAAAATTAAATTCTCCTGACCCCGGGAGTGTGAAAAAATCAAATTTTCCAGACCCCGGGTGTGTGAAAAATATCCAATTTGCCTGACCCCGGGAGTGTGAAAAAAATCCAATTTTCCTGAGCCCAGGAGTTTAAAAAAATCTGATTTTAATGACCCCGGGAGTGTGAAAATATCCAATTTTCCTGACCCCGGGAGTGTGAAAAATGTGATTTTCCTGACCCCGGGAGTGTGAAAAATATCAGAATTTCCTGATCCCGGGAGTGTGAAAAAATGTGATTTTCTTGACCACGGGAGTGTGAAAAAAATTAAATTCTCCTGACCCCGGGAGTATGAAAAAATCCAATTTTCCTGACCCCGGGTGTGTGAAAAATGTGATCTTCCTAACACCGGGAGTGTGAAAAAAAATCAGAATTTCCTGACCCCGGGAGGGTGAAAAAATGTGATTTTCTTGACCCCGGGAGTGTGAAAAAATCAGAATCTCCTGACCCCGGGAGTGTGAAAAACTGTGATTTTCTTGACCCCGGGAGTGTGAAAAAAAACCAATTTTCCTGACCCCGGGAGTGTGAAAAATGTGATTTTCCTAACACCGGGAATGTGAAAAAATTTGGATTTTCCTGACCACGGGTGTATGAAAAATACGATTTTCCTGACCCCGGGAGTATGAAAAATGTGATTTTCCTGACCCCGGGAGTATGAAAAAAATCCTATTTTCCTGAGCCCCGGAGTGTGAAAAAAATCAGAATCTCCTGACCCCGAGAGTTTTAAAAAATCTGATTTTCCTGACCCCGGGAGTGTGGAAATATCTGATTTTCCTGACCCCGGGAGTGTGAAAAAATCAGAATTTCCTGACCCCGGAAGTGTGAAAAATATCCAATTTGCCTGACCCCGGGAGTGTGAAAAAAATCCAATTTTCCTGACCACGGGAGTTTAAAAAAAATCTGATTTTCCTGACCCCGGGAGTGTGAAAATATCCAATTTTCCTGACCCCGGGAGTGTGAAAAATGTGATTTTCCTAACACCGGGAATGTGAAAAAAATTGGAATTTCCTGACCCCGGGAGTATGAAAAATGCGATTTTCCTGACCCCCGGAGTCTGAAAAATGCGATTTTCCTGACCCCGGGAGTATGAAAATATCCAATCTTCCTGACCCCGGGAGTGTGAAAAAAATCCAATTTTCCTGACCCCGGGAGTATGAAAAAAATCTGATTTTCCTGACCCCGGGAGTGTGAAAATATCTGATTTTCCTGACCCCGGGAGTGTGAAAAATATCAGAATTTCCTGATCCCGGGAGTGTGAAAAAATGTGATTTTCTTGACCCCGGGAGTGTGAAAAAAATTAAATTCTCCTGACCCCGGGAGTGTGAAAAAATCCAATTTTCCTGACCCCGGGTGTGTGAAAAATGTGATCTTCCTAACACCGGGAGTGTGAAAAAAATCAGAATTTCCTGACCCCGGGAGGGTGAAAAAATGTGATTTTCTTGACCCCGGGAGGGTGAAAAAATCAGAATCTCCTGACCCCGGGAGTGTGAAAAACTGTGATTTTCTTGACCCCGGGAGTGTGAAAAAAAACCAATTTTCCTGACCCCGGGAGTGTGAAAAATGTGATTTTCCTAACACCGGGAATGTGAAAAAATTTGGATTTTCCTGACCACGGGAGTATGAAAAATATGATTTTCCTGACCCCGGGAGTCTGAAAAATGTGATTTTCCTGACCCCGGGAGTATGAAAAAAATCCTATTTTCCTGAGCCCCGGAGTGTGAAAAAAATCAGAATCTCCTGACCCCGAGAGTTTAAAAAAATCTGATTTTCCTGACCCCGGGAGTGTGGAAATATCTGATTTTCCTGACCCCGGGAGTGTGAAAAAATCAGAATTTCCTGACCCCGGGAGTGTGAAAAATATCCAATTTGCCTGACCCCGGGAGTGTGAAAAAAATCCAATTTTCCTGACCACGGGAGTTTGAAAAAATCTGATTTTCCTGACCCCGGGAGTGTGAAAATATCCAATTTTCCTGACCCCGGGAGTGTGAAAAAAATCCAATTTTTCTGAGCCCGGGAGTTTAAAAAAATCTGATTTTCCTGACCCCGGGAGTATGAAAATATCCAATTTTCCTGACCCCGGGAGTGTGAAAAATGTGATTTTCCTGACCCCGGGAGTGTGAAAAATATCAGAATTTCCTGATCCCGGGAGTGTGAAAAAAATCCTATTTTCCTGAGCCCCAGAGTGTGAAAAAAATCAGAATCTCCTGACCCCGAGAGTTTAAAAAAATCTGATTTTCCTGACCCCGGGAGTGTGGAAATATCTGATTTTCCTGACCCCGGGAGTGTGAAAAAAATCCAATTTTCCTGACCACGGGAGTTTAAAAAAATCTGATTTTCCTGACCCCGGGAGTGTGAAAATATCCAATTTTCCTGACCCCGGGAGTGTGAAAAATGTGATTTTCCTAACACCAGGAATGTGAAAAAATTGGAATTTCCTGACCCCGGGAGTATGAAAAATGCGATTTTCCTGACCCCGGGAGTCTGAAAAATGCGATTTTTCTGACCCCGGGAGTATGAAAATATCCAATTTTCCTGACCCTGGGAGTATGAAAAAAATCTGATTTTCCTGACCCCGGGAGTGTGAAAATATCTGATTTTCCTGACCCCGGGAGTGTGAAAAATATCAGAATTTCCTGACCCCGGGAGTGTGAAAAAATGTGATTTTCTTGACCCCGGGAGTGTGAAAAAAATTAAATTCTCCTGACCCCGGGAGTGTGAAAAAATCAAATTTTCCAGACCCCGGGTGTGTGTAAAAAATCAGAATTTCCTGACCCTGGGAGTGTGAAAAATATCCAATTTGCCTGACCCCGGGAGTGTGAAAAATATCCAATTTTCCTGACCCCAGGAGTATGAAAAAAATCTGATTTTCCTGACCCTGGGAGTGTGAAAATATCTGATTTTCCTGACCCCGGGAGTGTGAAAAATATCAGAATTTCCTGATCCCGGGAGTGTGAAAAAAATGTGATTTTCTTGACCCCGGGAGTGTGAAAAAAATTAAATTCTCCTGACCCCGGGAGTGTGAAAAAATCCAATTTTCCTGACCCTGGGTGTGTGAAAAATGTGATCTTCCTAACACCGGGAGTGTGAAAAAAATCAGAATTTCCTGACCCCGGGAGGGTGAAAAAATGTGATTTTCTTGACCCCGGGAGTGTGAAAAAATCAGAATCTCCTGACCCCGGGAGTGTGAAAAACTGTGATTTTCTTGACCCCGGGAGTGTGAAAAAAAACCAATTTTCCTGACCCCGGGAGTGTGAAAAATGTGATTTTCCTAACACCGGGAATGTGAAAAAATTTGGATTTTCCTGACCACGGGAGTATGAAAAATACGATTTTCCTGACCCCAGGAGTATGAAAAATGTGATTTTCCTGACCCCGGGAGTATGAAAAAAATCCTATTTTCCTGAGCCCCGGAGTGTGAAAAAAATCAGAATCTCCTGACCCCGAGAGTTTAAAAAAATCTGATTTTCCTGACCCCGGGAGTGTGGAAATATCTGATTTTCCTGACCCCGGGAGTGTGAAAAAATCAGAATTTCCTGACCCCGGGAGTGTGAAAAATATCCAATTTGCCTGACCCCGGGAGTGTGAAAAAAATCCAATTTTCCTGACCACGGGAGTTTAAAAAAATCTGATTTTCCTGACCCCGGGAGTGTGAAAATATCCAATTTTCCTGACCCCGGGAGTGTGAAAAATGTGATTTTCCTAACACCGGGAATGTGAAAAAAATTGGAATTTCCTGACCCCGGGAGTATGAAAAATGCGATTTTCCTGACCGCCGGAGTCTGAAAAATGCGATTTTCCTGACCCCGGGAGTATGAAAATATCCAATCTTCCTGACCCCGGGAGTGTGAAAATATCTGATTTTCCTGACCCCGGGAGTGTGAAAAAATGTGATTTTCTTGACCCCGGGAGTGTGAAAAAAATTAAATTCTCCTGACACCGGGAGTGTGAAAATATCCAATTTTCCTGACCCCGGGTGTGTGAAAAATGTGATCTTCCTAACACCGGGAGTGTGAAAAAAATCAGAATTTCCTGACCCCGGGAGGGTGAAAAAATGTGATTTTCTTGATCCCGGGAGGGTGAAAAAATCAGAATCTCCTGACCCCGGGAGTGTGAAAAACTGTGATTTTCTTGACCCCGGGAGTGTGAAAAAAAAACCAATTTTCCTGACCCCGGGAGTGTGAAAAATGTGATTTTCCTAACACCGGGAATGTGAAAAAATTTGGATTTTCCTGACCACGGGAGAATGAAAAATATGATTTTCCTGACCCCGGGAGTCTGAAAAATGTGATTTTCCTGACCCCGGGAGTATGAAAAAAATCCTATTTTCCTGAGCCCCGGAGTGTGAAAAAAATCAGAATCTCCTGACCCCGAGAGTTTAAAAAAATCTGATTTTCCTGACCCCGGGAGTGTGGAAATATCTGATTTTCCTGACCCCGGGAGTGTGAAAAAATCAGAATGTCCTGACCCCGGGAGTGTGAAAAATATCCAATTTGCCTGACCCCGGGAGTGTGAAAAAAATCCAATTTTCCTGACCACGGGAGTTTGAAAAAATCTGATTTTCCTGACCCCGGGAGTGTGAAAATATCCAATTTTCCTGACCCCGGGAGTGTGAAAAATCTGATTTTCCTAACACCGGGAATGTGAAAAAAATTGGAATTTCCTGACCCCGGGAGTATGAAAAATGCGATTTTCCTGACCCCGGGAGTCTGAAAAATGCGGTTTTTCTGACCCCGGGAGTATGAAAATATCCAATTTTCCTGACCCTGGGAGTATGAAAAAAATCTGATTTTCCTGACCCCGGGAGTGTGAAAATATCTGATTTTCCTGACCCCGGGAGTGTGAAAAATATCAGAATTTCCTGACCCCGGGAGTGTGAAAAAATGTGATTTTCTTGACCCCGGGAGTGTGAAAAAAATTAAATTCTCCTGACCCCGGCAGTGTGAAAAAATCAAATTTTCCAGACCCCGGGTGTGTGAAAAATTTCCAATTTGCCTGACCCCGGGAGTGTGAAAAAAATCCAATTTCCCTGAGCCCGGGAGTTTAAAAAAATCTGATTTTCCTGACCCCGGGAGTGTGAAAATATCCAATTTTCCTGACCCCGGGAGTGAGAAAAATGTGATTTTCCTAACACCAGGAATGTGAAAAAAATTGGAATTTCCTGACCCCGGGAGTATGAAAAATGCGATTTTCCTGACCCCGGGAGTCTGAAAAATGCGATTTTTCTGACCCCGGGAGTATGAAAATATCCAATTTTCCTGACCCCGGGAGTGTGAAAATATCTGATTTTCATGACCCCGGGAGTGTGAAAAATATCAGAATTTCCTGACCCCGGGAGTGTGAAAAAATGTGATTTTCTTGACCCCGGGAGTGTGAAAAAAATTAAATTCTCCTGACCCCGGGAGTGTGAAAAAATCAAATTTTCCAGACCCCGGGTGTGTGAAAAATATCCAATTTGCCTGACACCGGGAGTGTGAAAAAAATCCAATTTTCCTGAGCCCGGGAGTTTAAACAAATCTGATTTTCCTGACCCCGGGAGTGTGAAAATATCCAATTTTCCTGACCCCGGGAGTGTGAAAAATGTAATTTTCCTGACCCCGGGAGTGTGAAAAATATCAGAATTTCCTGATCCCGGGAGTGTGAAAAAAAGTGATTTTCTTGACCCCCGGAGTGTGAAAAAAATTAAATTCTCCTGACCCCGAGAGTTTTAAAAAATCCGATTTTCCTGACCCCGGGAGTGTGGAAATATCTGATTTTCCTAACCCCGGGAGTGTGAAAAATATCAGAATTTCCTGACCCCGGGAATGTGAAAAAATGTGATTTTCTTGACCCCGGGAGTGTGAAAAAAATTAAATTCTCCTGACCCCGGGAGTGTGAAAAAATCCAATTTTCCAGACCCCGGGTGTGTGAAAAAAATCAGAATTTCCTGACCCTGGGAGTGTGAAAAATGCGATTTTCCTGACCCCCGGAGTCTGAAAAATGCGATTTTCCTGACCCCGGGAGTATGAAAATATCCAATCTTCCTGACCCCGGGAGTGTGAAAAAAATCCAATTTTCCTGACCCCGGGAGTATGAAAAAAATCTGATTTTCCTGACCCCGGGAGTGTGAAAATATCTGATTTTCCTGACCCCGGGAGTGTGACAAATATCAGAATTTCCTGATCCCGGGAGTGTGAAAAAATGTGATTTTCTTGACCCCGGGAGTGTGAAAAAAATTAAATTCTCCTGACCCCGGGAGTGTGAAAAAATCCAATTTTCCTGACCCCGGGTGTGTGAAAAATGTGATCTTCCTAACACCGGGAGTGTGAAAAAAATCAGAATTTCCTGACCCCGGGAGGGTGAAAAAATGTGATTTTCTTGACCCCGGGAGTGTGAAAAAATCAGAATCTCCTGACCCCGGGAGTGTGAAAAACTGTGATTTTCTTGACCCCGGGAGTGTGAAAAAAAACCAATTTTCCTGACCCCGGGAGTGTGAAAAATGTGATTTTCCTAACACCGGGAATGTGAAAAAATTTGGATTTTCCTGACCACGGGAGTATGAAAAATACGATTTTCCTGACCCCGGGAGTATGAAAAATGTGATTTTCCTGACCCCGGGAGTATGAAAAAAATCCTATTTTCCTGAGCCCCGGAGTGTGAAAAAAATCAGAATCTCCTGACCCCGAGAGTTTAAAAAAATCTGATTTTCCTGACCCCGGGAGTGTGGAAATATCTGATTTTCCTGACCCCGGGAGTGTGAAAAAATCAGAATTTCCTGACCCCGGGAGTGTGAAAAATATCCAATTTGCCTGACCCCGGGAGTGTGAAAAAAATCCAATTTTCCTGACCACGGGAGTTTAAAAAAATCTGATTTTCCTGACCCCGGGAGTGTGAAAATATCCAATTTTCCTGACCCCGGGAGTGTGAAAAAATCCAATTTTCCTGACCCCGGGTGTGTGAAAAATGTGATCTTCCTAACACCGGGAGTGTGAAAAAAATCAGAATTTCCTGACCCCGGGAGGGTGAAAAAATGTGATTTTCTTGACCCCGGGAGTGTGAAAAAATCAGAATCTCCTGACCCCGGGAGTGTGAAAAACTGTGATTTTCTTGACCCCGGGAGTGTGAAAAAAAACCAATTTTCCTGACCCCGGGAGTGTGAAAAATGTGATTTTCCTAACACCGGGAATGTGAAAAAATTTGGATTTTCCTGACCACGGGAGTATGAAAAATACGATTTTCCTGACCCCGGGAGTATGAAAAATGTGATTTTCCTGACCCCGGGAGTATGAAAAAAATCCTATTTTCCTGAGCCCCGGAGTGTGAAAAAAATCAGAATCTCCTGACCCCGAGAGTTTAAAAAAATCTGATTTTCCTGACCCCGGGAGTGTGGAAATATCTGATTTTCCTGACCCCGGGAGTGTGAAAAAATCAGAATTTCCTGACCCCGGGAGTGTGAAAAATATCCAATTTGCCTGACCCCGGGAGTGTGAAAAAAATCCAATTTTCCTGACCACGGGAGTTTAAAAAAATCTGATTTTCCTGACCCCGGGAGTGTGAAAATATCCAATTTTCCTGACCCCGGGAGTGTGAAAAATGTGATTTTCCTAACACCGGGAATGTGAAAAAAATTGGAATTTCCTGACCCCGGGAGTATGAAAAATGCGATTTTCCTGACCCCCGGAGTCTGAAAAATGCGATTTTCCTGACCCCGGGAGTATGAAAATATCCAATCTTCCTGACCCCGGGAGTGTGAAAAAAATCCAATTTTCCTGACCCCGGGAGTATGAAAAAAATCTGATTTTCCTGACCCCGGGAGTGTGAAAATATCTGATTTTCCTGACCCCGGGAGTGTGAAAAATATCAGAATTTCCTGATCCCGGGAGTGTGAAAAAATGTGATTTTCTTGACCCCGGGAGTGTGAAAAAAATTAAATTCTCCTGACCCCGGGAGTGTGAAAAAATCCAATTTTCCTGACCCCGGGTGTGTGAAAAATGTGATCTTCCTAACACCGGGATTGTGAAAAAAATCAGAATTTCCTGACCCCGGGAGGGTGAAAAAATGTGATTTTCTTGACCCCGGGAGTGTGAAAAAATCAGAATCTCCTGACCCCGGGAGTGTGAAAAACTGTGATTTTCTTGACCCCGGGAGTGTGAAAAAATTTGGATTTTCCTGACCCCGGGAGTGTGAAAAATGTGATTTTCCTAACACCGGGAATGTGAAAAAAATTGGAATTTCCTGACCCCGGGAGTATGAAAAATGCGATTTTCCTGACCCCCGGAGTCTGAAAAATGCGATTTTCCTGACCCCGGGAGTATGAAAATATCCAATCTTCCTGACCCCGGGAGTGTGAAAAAAATCCAATTTTCCTGACCCCGGGAGTATGAAAAAAATCTGATTTTCCTGACCCCGGGAGTGTGAAAATATCTGATTTTCCTGACCCCGGGAGTGTGAAAAATATCAGAATTTCCTGATCCCGGGAGTGTGAAAAAATGTGATTTTCTTGACCCCGGGAGTGTGAAAAAAATTAAATTCTCCTGACCCCGGGAGTGTGAAAAAATCCAATTTTCCTGACCCCGGGTGTGTGAAAAATGTGATCTTCCTAACACCGGGAGTGTGAAAAAAATCAGAATTTCCTGACCCCGGGAGGGTGAAAAAATGTGATTTTCTTGACCCCGGGAGTGTGAAAAAATCAGAATCTCCTGACCCCGGGAGTGTGAAAAACTGTGATTTTCTTGACCCCGGGAGTGTGAAAAAAAACCAATTTTCCTGACCCCGGGAGTGTGAAAAATGTGATTTTCCTAACACCGGGAATGTGAAAAAATTTGGATTTTCCTGACCACGGGAGTATGAAAAATACGATTTTCCTGACCCCGGGAGTATGAAAAATGTGATTTTCCTGACCCCGGGAGTATGAAAAAAATCCTATTTTCCTGAGCCCCGGAGTGTGAAAAAAATCAGAATCTCCTGACCCCGAGAGTTTAAAAAAATCTGATTTTCCTGACCCCGGGAGTGTGGAAATATCTGATTTTCCTGACCCCGGGAGTGTGAAAAAATCAGAATTTCCTGACCCCGGGAGTGTGAAAAATATCCAATTTGCCTGACCCCGGGAGTGTGAAAAAAATCCAATTTTCCTGACCACGGGAGTTTAAAAAAATCTGATTTTCCTGACCCCGGGAGTGTGAAAATATCCAATTTTCCTGACCCCGGGAGTGTGAAAAATGTGATTTTCCTAACACCGGGAATGTGAAAAAAATTGGAATTTCCTGACCCCGGGAGTATGAAAAATGCGATTTTCCTGACCCCCGGAGTCTGAAAAATGCGATTTTCCTGACCCCGGGAGTATGAAAATATCCAATCTTCCTGACCCCGGGAGTGTGAAAAAAATCCAATTTTCCTGACCCCGGGAGTATGAAAAAAATCTGATTTTCCTGACCCCGGGAATGTGAAAATATCTGATTTTCCTGACCCCGGGAGTGTGAAAAATATCAGAATTTCCTGATCCCGGGAGTGTGAAAAAAAGTGATTTTCTTGACCCCGGGAGTGTGAAAAAAATTAAATTCTCCTGACCCCGGGAGTGTGAAAAAATCCAATTTTCCTGACCCCGGGTGTGTGAAAAATGTGATCTTCCTAACACCGGGAGTGTGAAAAAAATCAGAATTTCCTGACCCCGGGAGGGTGAAAAAATGTGATTTTCTTGACCCCGGGAGGGTGAAAAAATCAGAATCTCCTGACCCCGGGAGTGTGAAAAACTGTGATTTTCTTGACCCCGGGAGTGTGAAAAAAAACCAATTTTCCTGACCCCGGGAGTGTGAAAAATGTGATTTTCCTAACACCGGGAATGTGAAAAAATTTGGATTTTCCTGACCACGGGAGAAGGAAAAATATGATTTTCCTGACCCCGGGAGTCTGAAAAATGTGATTTTCCTGACCCCGGGAGTATGAAAAAAATCCTATTTTCCTGAGCCCCGGAGTGTGAAAAAAATCAGAATCTCCTGACCCCGAGAGTTTAAAAAAATCTGATTTTCCTGACCCCGGGAGTGTGGAAATATCTGATTTTCCTGACCCCGGGAGTGTGAAAAAATCAGAATTTCCTGACCCCGGGAGTGTGAAAAATATCCAATTTGCCTGACCCCGGGAGTGTGAAAAAAATCCAATTTTCCTGACCACGGGAGTTTGAAAAAATCTAATTTTCCTGACCCCGGGAGTGTGAAAATATCCAATTTTCCTGACCCCGGGAGTGTGAAAAATGTGATTTTCCTAACACCGGGAATGTGAAAAAAATTGGAATTTCCTGACCCCGGGAGTATGAAAAATGCGATTTTCCTGACCCCGGGAGTCTGAAAAATGCGATTTTTCTGACCCCGGGAGTATGAAAATATCCAATTTTCCTGACCCTGGGAGTATGAAAAAAATCTGATTTTCCTGAACCCGGGAGTGTGAAAATATCTGATTTTCCTGACCCCGGGAGTGTGAAAAATATCAGAATTTCCTGACCCCGGGAGTGTGAAAAAATGTGATTTTCTTGACCCCGGGAGTGTGAAAAAAATTAAATTCTCCTGACCCCGGGACTGTGAAAAAATCAAATTTTCCAGACCCCGGGTGTGTGAAAAATTTCCAATTTGCCTGACCCCGGGAGTGTGAAAAAAATCCAATTTTCCTGAGCCCGGGAGTTTAAAAAAATCTGATTTTCCTGACCCCGGAAGTGTGAAAATATCCAATTTTCCTGACCCCGGGAGTGTGAAAAATGTGATTTTCCTAACACCAGGAATGTGAAAAAAATTGGAATTTCCTGACCCCGGGAGTATGAAAAATGCGATTTTCCTGACCCCGGGAGTCTGAAAAATGCGATTTTTCTGACCCCGGGAGTATGAAAATATCCAATTTTCCTGACCCCGGGAGTGTGAAAATATCTGATTTTCCTGACCCCGGGAGTGTGAAAAATATCAGAATTTCCTGACCCCGGGAGTGTGAAAAAATGTGATTTTCTTGACCCCGGGAGTGTGAAAAAAATTAAATTCTCCTGACCCTGGGAGTGTGAAAAAATCAAATTTTCCAGACCCCGGGTGTGTGAAAAATATCCAATTTGCCTGACCCCGGGAGTGTGAAAAAAATCCAATTTTCCTGAGCCCGGGAGTTTAAAAAAATCTGATTTTCCTGACCCCGGGAGTGTGAAAATATCCAATTTTCCTGACCCAGGGAGTGTGAAAAATGTGATTTTCCTGACCCCGGGAGTGTGAAAAATATCAGAATTTCCTGATCCCGGGAGTGTGAAAAAAAGTGATTTTCTTGACCCCCGGAGTGTGAAAAAAATTAAATTCTCCTGACCCCGAGAGTTTTAAAAAATCTGATTTTCCTGACCCCGGGAGTGTGGAAATATCTGATTTTCCTGACCCCGGGAGTGTGAAAAATATCAGAATTTCCTGACCCCGGGAGTGTGAAAAAATGTGATTTTCTTGACCCCGGGAGTGTGAAAAAAATTAAATTCTCCTGACCCCGGGAGTGTGAAAAAATCCAATTTTCCAGACCCCGGGTGTGTGAAAAAAATCAGAATTTCCTGACCCTGGGAGTGTGAAAAATGCGATTTTCCTGACCCCCGGAGTCTGAAAAATGCGATTTTCCTGACCCCGGGAGTATGAAAATATCCAATCTTCCTGACCCCGGGAGTGTGAAAAAAATCCAATTTTCCTGACCCCGGGAGTATGAAAAAAATCTGATTTTCCTGACCCCGGGAGTGTGAAAATATCTGATTTTCCTGACCCCGGGAGTGTGAAAAATATCAGAATTTCCTGATCCCGGGAGTGTGAAAAAATGTGATTTTCTTGACCCCGGGAGTGTGAAAAAAATTAAATTCTCCTGACCCGGGAGTGTGAAAAAATCCAATTTTCCTGACCCCGGGTGTGTGAAAAATGTGATCTTCCTAACACCGGGAGTGTGAAAAAAATCAGAATTTCCTGACCCCGGGAGGGTGAAAAAATGTGATTTTCTTGACCCCGGGAGTGTGAAAAAATCAGAATCTCCTGACCCCGGGAGTGTGAAAAACTGTGATTTTCTTGACCCCGGGAGTGTGAAAAAAAACCAATTTTCCTGACCCCGGGAGTGTGAAAAATGTGATTTTCCTAACACCGGGAATGTGAAAAAATTTGGATTTTCCTGACCACGGGAGTATGAAAAATACGATTTTCCTGACCCCGGGAGTATGAAAAATGTGATTTTCCTGACCCCGGGAGTATGAAAAAAATCCTATTTTCCTGAGCCCCGGAGTGTGAAAAAAATCAGAATCTCCTGACCCCGAGAGTTTAAAAAAATCTGATTTTCCTGACCCCGGGAGTGTGGAAATATCTGATTTTCCTGACCCCGGGAGTGTGAAAAAATCAGAATTTCCTGACCCCGGGAGTGTGAAAAATATCCAATTTGCCTGACCCCGGGAGTGTGAAAAAAATCCAATTTTCCTGACCACGGGAGTTTAAAAAAATCTGATTTTCCTGACCCCGGGAGTGTGAAAATATCCAATTTTCCTGACCCCGGGAGTGTGAAAAATGTGATTTTCCTAACACCGGGAATGTGAAAAAAATTGGAATTTCCTGACCCCGGGAGTCTGAAAAATGCGATTTTCCTGACCCCGGAAGTATGAAAATATCCAATCTTCCTGACCCCGGGAGTGTGAAAAAAATCCAATTTTCCTGACCCCGGGAGTATGAAAAAAATCTGATTTTCCTGACCCCGGGAGTGTGAAAATATCTGATTTTCCTGACCCCGGGAGTGTGAAAAATATCAGAATTTCCTGATCCCGGGAGTGTGAAAAAATGTGATTTTCTTGACCCCGGGAGTGTGAAAAAAATTAAATTCTCCTGACCCCGGGAGTGTGAAAAAATCCAATTTTCCTGACCCCGGGTGTGTGAAAAATGTGATCTTCCTAACACCGGGAGTGTGAAAAAAATCAGAATTTCCTGACCCCGGGAGGGTGAAAAAATGTGATTTTCTTGACCCCGGGAGGGTGAAAAAATCAGAATCTCCTGACCCCGGGAGTGTGAAAAACTGTGATTTTCTTGACCCCGGGAGTGTGAAAAAAAAACCAATTTTCCTGACCCCGGGAGTGTGAAAAATGTGATTTTCCTAACACCGGGAATGTGAAAAAAATTTAGATTTTCCTGACCACGGGAGAATGAAAAATATGATTTTCCTGACCCTGGGAGTCTGAAAAATGTGATTTTCCTGACCCCGGGAGTATGAAAAAAATCCTATTTTTCTGAGCCCCGGAGTGTGAAAAAAATCAGAATTTCCTGACCCCGGGAGTGTGAAAAAATGTGATTTTCTTGACCCCGGGAGTGTGAAAAAAATTAAATTCTCCTGACCCCGGGAGTGTGAAAAAATCAAATTTTCCAGACCCCGGGTGTGTGAAAAATTTCCAATTTGCCTGACCCCGGGAGTGTGAAAAAAATCCAATTTTCCTGAGCCCGGGAGTTTAAAAAAATCTGATTTTCCTGACCCCGGGAGTGTGAAAATATCCAATTTTCCTGACCCCGGGAGTGTGAAAAATGTGATTTTCCTAACACCAGGAATGTGAAAAAAATTGGAATTTCCTGAGCCCGGGAGTATGAAAAATGCGATTTTCCTGACCCCGGGAGTCTGAAAAATGCGATTTTTCTGACCCCGGGAGTATGAAAATATCCAATTTTCCTGACCCCGGGAGTGTGAAAATATCTGATTTTCCTGACCCCGGGAGTGTGAAAAATATCAGAATTTCCTGACCCCGGGAGTGTGAAAAAATGTGATTTTCTTGACCCCGGGAGTGTGAAAAAAATTAAATTCTCCTGACCCCGGGAGTGTGAAAAAAATCAAATTTTCCAGACCCCGGGTGTGTGAAAAATATCCAATTTGCCTGACCCCGGGAGTGTGAAAAAAATCCAATTTTCCTGAGCCCAGGAGTTTAAAAAAATCTGATTTTAATGACCCCGGGAGTGTGAAAATATCCAATTTTCCTGACCCCGGGAGTGTGAAAAATGTGATTTTCCTGACCCCGGGAGTGTGAAAAATATCAGAATTTCCTGATCCCGGGAGTGTGAAAAAATGTGATTTTCTTGACCACGGGAGTGTGAAAAAAATTAAATTCTCCTGACCCCGGGAGTATGAAAAAATCCAATTTTCCTGACCCCGGGTGTGTGAAAAATGTGATCTTCCTAACACCGGGAGTGTGAAAAAAAATCAGAATTTCCTGACCCCGGGAGGGTGAAAAAATGTGATTTTCTTGACCCCGGGAGTGTGAAAAAATCAGAATCTCCTGACCCCGGGAGTGTGAAAAACTGTGATTTTCTTGACCCCGGGAGTGTGAAAAAAAACCAATTTTCCTGACCCCGGGAGTGTGAAAAATGTGATTTTCCTAACACCGGGAATGTGAAAAAATTTGGATTTTCCTGACCACGGGAGTATGAAAAATACGATTTTCCTGACCCCGGGAGTATGAAAAATGTGATTTTCCTGACCCCGGGAGTATGAAAAAAATCCTATTTTCCTGAGCCCCGGAGTGTGAAAAAAATCAGAATCTCCTGACCCCGAGAGTTTTAAAAAATCTGATTTTCCTGACCCCGGGAGTGTGGAAATATCTGATTTTCCTGACCCCGGGAGTGTGAAAAAATCAGAATTTCCTGACCCCGGAAGTGTGAAAAATATCCAATTTGCCTGACCCCGGGAGTGTGAAAAAAATCCAATTTTCCTGACCACGGGAGTTTAAAAAAAATCTGATTTTCCTGACCCCGGGAGTGTGAAAATATCCAATTTTCCTGACCCCGGGAGTGTGAAAAATGTGATTTTCCTAACACCGGGAATGTGAAAAAAATTGGAATTTCCTGACCCCGGGAGTATGAAAAATGCGATTTTCCTGACCCCCGGAGTCTGAAAAATGCGATTTTCCTGACCCCGGGAGTATGAAAATATCCAATCTTCCTGACCCCGGGAGTGTGAAAAAAATCCAATTTTCCTGACCCCGGGAGTATGAAAAAAATCTGATTTTCCTGACCCCGGGAGTGTGAAAATATCTGATTTTCCTGACCCCGGGAGTGTGAAAAATATCAGAATTTCCTGATCCCGGGAGTGTGAAAAAATGTGATTTTCTTGACCCCGGGAGTGTGAAAAAAATTAAATTCTCCTGACCCCGGGAGTGTGAAAAAATCCAATTTTCCTGACCCCGGGTGTGTGAAAAATGTGATCTTCCTAACACCGGGAGTGTGAAAAAAATCAGAATTTCCTGACCCCGGGAGGGTGAAAAAATGTGATTTTCTTGACCCCGGGAGGGTGAAAAAATCAGAATCTCCTGACCCCGGGAGTGTGAAAAACTGTGATTTTCTTGACCCCGGGAGTGTGAAAAAAAACCAATTTTCCTGACCCCGGGAGTGTGAAAAATGTGATTTTCCTAACACCGGGAATGTGAAAAAATTTGGATTTTCCTGACCACGGGAGTATGAAAAATATGATTTTCCTGACCCCGGGAGTCTGAAAAATGTGATTTTCCTGACCCCGGGAGTATGAAAAAAATCCTATTTTCCTGAGCCCCGGAGTGTGAAAAAAATCAGAATCTCCTGACCCCGAGAGTTTAAAAAAATCTGATTTTCCTGACCCCGGGAGTGTGGAAATATCTGATTTTCCTGACCCCGGGAGTGTGAAAAAATCAGAATTTCCTGACCCCGGGAGTGTGAAAAATATCCAATTTGCCTGACCCCGGGAGTGTGAAAAAAATCCAATTTTCCTGACCACGGGAGTTTGAAAAAATCTGATTTTCCTGACCCCGGGAGTGTGAAAATATCCAATTTTCCTGACCCCGGGAGTGTGAAAAAAATCCAATTTTTCTGAGCCCGGGAGTTTAAAAAAATCTGATTTTCCTGACCCCGGGAGTGTGAAAATATCCAATTTTCCTGACCCCGGGAGTGTGAAAAATGTGATTTTCCTGACCCCGGGAGTGTGAAAAATATCAGAATTTCCTGATCCCGGGAGTGTGAAAAAAAGTGATTTTCTTGACCCCCGGAGTGTGAAAAAAATTAAATTCTCCTGACCCCGAGAGTTTTAAAAAATCTGATTTTCCTGACCCCGGGAGTGTGGAAATATCTGATTTTCCTGACCCAGGGAGTGTGAAAAATATCAGAATTTCCTGACCCCGGGAGTGTGAAAAAATGTGATTTTCTTGACCCCGGGAGTGTGAAAAAAATTAAATTCTCCTGACCCCAGGAGTGTGAAAAAATCCAATTTTCCAGACCCCGGGTGTGTGAAAAAAATCAGAATTTCCTGACCCTGGGAGTGTGAAAAATGCGATTTTCCTGACCCCCGGAGTCTGAAAAATGTGATTTTCCTGACCCCGGGAGTATGAAAATATCCAATCTTCCTGACCCCGGGAGTGTGAAAAAAATCCAATTTTCCTGACCCCGGGAGTATGAAAAAAATCTGATTTTCCTGACCCCGGGAGTGTGAAAATATCTGATTTTCCTGACCCCGGGAGTGTGAAAAATATCAGAATTTCCTGATCCCGGGAGTGTGAAAAAATGTGATTTTCTTGACCCCGGGAGTGTGAAAAAAATTAAATTCTCCTGACCCCGGGAGTGTGAAAAAATCCAATTTTCCTGACCCCGGGTGTGTGAAAAATGTGATCTTCCTAACACCGGGAGTGTGAAAAAAATCAGAATTTCCTGACCCCGGGAGGGTGAAAAAATGTGATTTTCTTGACCCCGGGAGTGTGAAAAAATCAGAATCTCCTGACCCCGGGAGTGTGAAAAACTGTGATTTTCTTGACCCCGGGAGTGTGAAAAAAAACCAATTTTCCTGACCCCGGGAGTGTGAAAAATGTGATTTTCCTAACACCGGGAATGTGAAAAAATTTGGATTTTCCTGACCACGGGAGTATGAAAAATACGATTTTCCTGACCCCGGGAGTATGAAAAATGTGATTTTCCTGACCCCGGGAGTATGAAAAAAATCCTATTTTCCTGAGCCCCGGAGTGTGAAAAAAATCAGAATCTCCTGACCCCGAGAGTTTTAAAAAATCTGATTTTCCTGACCCCGGGAGTGTGGAAATATCTGATTTTCCTGACCCCGGGAGTGTGAAAAAATCAGAATTTCCAGACCCCGGGAGTGTGAAAAAAATCAGAATTTCCTGACCCTGGGAGTGTGAAAAATATCCAATTTGCCTGACCCCGGGAGTGTGAAAAATGTCCAATTTTCCTGACCCCAGGAGTATGAAAAAAATCTGATTTTCCTGACCCTGGGAGTGTGAAAATATCTGATTTTCCTGACCCCGGGAGTGTGAAAAATATCAGAATTTCCTGATCCCGGGAGTGTGAAAAAAATGTGATTTTCTTGACCCCGGGAGTGTGAAAAAAATTAAATTCTCCTGACCCCGGGAGTGTGAAAAAATCCAATTTTCCTGACCCTGGGTGTGTGAAAAATGTGATCTTCCTAACACCGGGAGTGTGAAAAAAATCAGAATTTCCTGACCCCGGGAGGGTGAAAAAATGTGATTTTCTTGACCCCGGGAGTGTGAAAAAATCAGAATCTCCTGACCCCGGGAGTGTGAAAAACTGTGATTTTCTTGACCCCGGGAGTGTGAAAAAAAACCAATTTTCCTGACCCCGGGAGTGTGAAAAATGTGATTTTCCTAACACCGGGAATGTGAAAAAATTTGGATTTTCCTGACCACGGGAGTATGAAAAATACGATTTTCCTGACCCCAGGAGTATGAAAAATGTGATTTTCCTGACCCCGGGAGTATGAAAAAAATCCTATTTTCCTGAGCCCCGGAGTGTGAAAAAAATCAGAATCTCCTGACCCCGAGAGTTTAAAAAAATCTGATTTTCCTGACCCCGGGAGTGTGGAAATATCTGATTTTCCTGACCCCGGGAGTGTGAAAAAATCAGAATTTCCTGACCCCGGGAGTGTGAAAAATATCCAATTTGCCTGACCCCGGGAGTGTGAAAAAAATCCAATTTTCCTGACCACGGGAGTTTAAAAAAATCTGATTTTCCTGACCCCGGGAGTGTGAAAATATCCAATTTTCCTGACCCCGGGAGTGTGAAAAATGTGATTTTCCTAACACCGGGAATGTGAAAAAAATTGGAATTTCCTGACCCCGGGAGTATGAAAAATGCGATTTTCCTGACCGCCGGAGTCTGAAAAATGCGATTTTCCTGACCCCGGGAGTATGAAAATATCCAATCTTCCTGACCCCGGGAGTGTGAAAATATCTGATTTTCCTGACCCCGGGAGTGTGAAAAAATGTGATTTTCTTGACCCCGGGAGTGTGAAAAAAATTAAATTCTCCTGACACCGGGAGTGTGAAAATATCCAATTTTCCTGACCCCGGGTGTGTGAAAAATGTGATCTTCCTAACACCGGGAGTGTGAAAAAAATCAGAATTTCCTGACCCCGGGAGGGTGAAAAAATGTGATTTTCTTGACCCCGGGAGGGTGAAAAAATCAGAATCTCCTGACCCCGGGAGTGTGAAAAACTGTGATTTTCTTGACCCCGGGAGTGTGAAAAAAAAACCAATTTTCCTGACCCCGGGAGTGTGAAAAATGTGATTTTCCTAACACCGGGAATGTGAAAAAATTTGGATTTTCCTGACCACGGGAGAATGAAAAATATGATTTTCCTGACCCCGGGAGTCTGAAAAATGTGATTTTCCTGACCCCGGGAGTATGAAAAAAATCCTATTTTCCTGAGCCCCGGAGTGTGAAAAAAATCAGAATCTCCTGACCCCGAGAGTTTAAAAAAATCTGATTTTCCTGACCCCGGGAGTGTGGAAATATCTGATTTTCCTGACCCCGGGAGTGTGAAAAAATCAGAATGTCCTGACCCCGGGAGTGTGAAAAATATCCAATTTGCCTGACCCCGGGAGTGTGAAAAAAATCCAATTTTCCTGACCACGGGAGTTTGAAAAAATCTGATTTTCCTGACCCCGGGAGTGTGAAAATATCCAATTTTCCTGACCCCGGGAGTGTGAAAAATCTGATTTTCCTAACACCGGGAATGTGAAAAAAATTGGAATTTCCTGACCCCGGGAGTATGAAAAATGCGATTTTCCTGACCCCGGGAGTCTGAAAAATGCGGTTTTTCTGACCCCGGGAGTATGAAAATATCCAATTTTCCTGACCCTGGGAGTATGAAAAAAATCTGATTTTCCTGACCCCGGGAGTGTGAAAATATCTGATTTTCCTGACCCCGGGAGTGTGAAAAATATCAGAATTTCCTGACCCCGGGAGTGTGAAAAAATGTGATTTTCTTGACCCCGGGAGTGTGAAAAAAATTAAATTCTCCTGACCCCGGCAGTGTGAAAAAATCAAATTTTCCAGACCCCGGGTGTGTGAAAAATTTCCAATTTGCCTGACCCCGGGAGTGTGAAAAAAATCCAATTTCCCTGAGCCCGGGAGTTTAAAAAAATCTGATTTTCCTGACCCCGGGAGTGTGAAAATATCCAATTTTCCTGACCCCGGGAGTGAGAAAAATGTGATTTTCCTAACACCAGGAATGTGAAAAAAATTTGAATTTCCTGACCCCGGGAGTATGAAAAATGCGATTTTCCTGACCCCGGGAGTCTGAAAAATGCGATTTTTCTGACCCCGGGAGTATGAAAATATCCAATTTTCCTGACCCCGGGAGTGTGAAAATATCTGATTTTCATGACCCCGGGAGTGTGAAAAATATCAGAATTTCCTGACCCCGGGAGTGTGAAAAAATGTGATTTTCTTGACCCCGGGAGTGTGAAAAAAATTAAATTCTCCTGACCCCGGGAGTGTGAAAAAATCAAATTTTCCAGACCCCGGGTGTGTGAAAAATATCCAATTTGCCTGACACCGGGAGTGTGAAAAAAATCCAATTTTCCTGAGCCCGGGAGTTTAAACAAATCTGATTTTCCTGACCCCGGGAGTGTGAAAATATCCAATTTTCCTGACCCCGGGAGTGTGAAAAATGTAATTTTCCTGACCCCGGGAGTGTGAAAAATATCAGAATTTCCTGATCCCGGGAGTGTGAAAAAAAGTGATTTTCTTGACCCCCGGAGTGTGAAAAAAATTAAATTCTCCTGACCCCGAGAGTTTTAAAAAATCCGATTTTCCTGACCCCGGGAGTGTGGAAATATCTGATTTTCCTAACCCCGGGAGTGTGAAAAATATCAGAATTTCCTGACCCCGGGAATGTGAAAAAATGTGATTTTCTTGACCCCGGGAGTGTGAAAAAAATTAAATTCTCCTGACCCCGGGAGTGTGAAAAAATCCAATTTTCCAGACCCCGGGTGTGTGAAAAAAATCAGAATTTCCTGACCCTGGGAGTGTGAAAAATGCGATTTTCCTGACCCCCGGAGTCTGAAAAATGCGATTTTCCTGACCCCGGGAGTATGAAAATATCCAATCTTCCTGACCCCGGGAGTGTGAAAAAAATCCAATTTTCCTGACCCCGGGAGTATGAAAAAAATCTGATTTTCCTGACCCCGGGAGTGTGAAAATATCTGATTTTCCTGACCCCGGGAGTGTGAAAAATATCAGAATTTCCTGATCCCGGGAGTGTGAAAAAATGTGATTTTCTTGACCCCGGGAGTGTGAAAAAAATTAAATTCTCCTGACCCCGGGAGTGTGAAAAAATCCAATTTTCCTGACCCCGGGTGTGTGAAAAATGTGATCTTCCTAACACCGGGAGTGTGAAAAAAATCAGAATTTCCTGACCCCGGGAGGGTGAAAAAATGTGATTTTCTTGACCCCGGGAGTGTGAAAAAATCAGAATCTCCTGACCCCGGGAGTGTGAAAAACTGTGATTTTCTTGACCCCGGGAGTGTGAAAAAAAACCAATTTTCCTGACCCCGGGAGTGTGAAAAATGTGATTTTCCTAACACCGGGAATGTGAAAAAATTTGGATTTTCCTGACCACGGGAGTATGAAAAATACGATTTTCCTGACCCCGGGAGTATGAAAAATGTGATTTTCCTGACCCCGGGAGTATGAAAAAAATCCTATTTTCCTGAGCCCCGGAGTGTGAAAAAAATCAGAATCTCCTGACCCCGAGAGTTTAAAAAAATCTGATTTTCCTGACCCCGGGAGTGTGGAAATATCTGATTTTCCTGACCCCGGGAGTGTGAAAAAATCAGAATTTCCTGACCCCGGGAGTGTGAAAAATATCCAATTTGCCTGACCCCGGGAGTGTGAAAAAAATCCAATTTTCCTGACCACGGGAGTTTAAAAAAATCTGATTTTCCTGACCCCGGGAGTGTGAAAATATCCAATTTTCCTGACCCCGGGAGTGTGAAAAATGTGATTTTCCTAACACCGGGAATGTGAAAAAAATTGGAATTTCCTGACCCCGGGAGTATGAAAAATGCGATTTTCCTGACCCCCGGAGTCTGAAAAATGCGATTTTCCTGACCCCGGGAGTATGAAAATATCCAATCTTCCTGACCCCGGGAGTGTGAAAAAAATCCAATTTTCCTGACCCCGGGAGTATGAAAAAAATCTGATTTTCCTGACCCCGGGAGTGTGAAAATATCTGATTTTCCTGACCCCGGGAGTGTGAAAAATATCAGAATTTCCTGATCCCGGGAGTGTGAAAAAATGTGATTTTCTTGACCCCGGGAGTGTGAAAAAAATTAAATTCTCCTGACCCCGGGAGTGTGAAAAAATCCAATTTTCCTGACCCCGGGTGTGTGAAAAATGTGATCTTCCTAACACCGGGATTGTGAAAAAAATCAGAATTTCCTGACCCCGGGAGGGTGAAAAAATGTGATTTTCTTGACCCCGGGAGTGTGAAAAAATCAGAATCTCCTGACCCCGGGAGTGTGAAAAACTGTGATTTTCTTGACCCCGGGAGTGTGAAAAAAAACCAATTTTCCTGACCCCGGGAGTGTGAAAAATGTGATTTTCCTAACACCGGGAATGTGAAAAAATTTGGATTTTCCTGACCCCGGGAGTGTGAAAAATGTGATTTTCCTAACACCGGGAATGTGAAAAAAATTGGAATTTCCTGACCCCGGGAGTATGAAAAATGCGATTTTCCTGACCCCCGGAGTCTGAAAAATGCGATTTTCCTGACCCCGGGAGTATGAAAATATCCAATCTTCCTGACCCCGGGAGTGTGAAAAAAATCCAATTTTCCTGACCCCGGGAGTATGAAAAAAATCTGATTTTCCTGACCCCGGGAGTGTGAAAATATCTGATTTTCCTGACCCCGGGAGTGTGAAAAATATCAGAATTTCCTGATCCCGGGAGTGTGAAAAAATGTGATTTTCTTGACCCCGGGAGTGTGAAAAAAATTAAATTCTCCTGACCCCGGGAGTGTGAAAAAATCCAATTTTCCTGACCCCGGGTGTGTGAAAAATGTGATCTTCCTAACACCGGGATTGTGAAAAAAATCAGAATTTCCTGACCCCGGGAGGGTGAAAAAATGTGATTTTCTTGACCCCGGGAGTGTGAAAAAATCAGAATCTCCTGACCCCGGGAGTGTGAAAAACTGTGATTTTCTTGACCCCGGGAGTGTGAAAAAAAACCAATTTTCCTGACCCTGGGAGTGTGAAAAATGTGATTTTCCTAACACCGGGAATGTGAAAAAATTTGGATTTTCCTGACCACGGGAGTATGAAAAATACGATTTTCCTGACCCCGGGAGTATGAAAAATGTGATTTTCCTGACCCCGGGAGTATGAAAAAAATCCTATTTTCCTGAGCCCCGGAGTGTGAAAAAAATCAGAATCTCCTGACCCCGAGAGTTTAAAAAAATCTGATTTTCCTGACCCCGGGAGTGTGGAAATATCTGATTTTCCTGACCCCGGGAGTGTGAAAAAATCAGAATTTCCTGACCCCGGGAGTGTGAAAAATATCCAATTTGCCTGACCCCGGGAGTGTGAAAAAAATCCAATTTTCCTGACCACGGGAGTTTAAAAAAATCTGATTTTCCTGACCCCGGGAGTGTGAAAATATCCAATTTTCCTGACCCCGGGAGTATGAAAAATGTGATTTTCCTAACACCGGGAATGTGAAAAAAATTGGAATTTCCTGACCCCGGGAGTATGAAAAATGCGATTTTCCTGACCCCCGGAGTCTGAAAAATGCGATTTTCCTGACCCCGGGAGTATGAAAATATCCAATCTTCCTGACCCCGGGAGTGTGAAAAAAATCCAATTTTCCTGACCCCGGGAGTATGAAAAAAATCTGATTTTCCTGACCCCGGGAATGTGAAAATATCTGATTTTCCTGACCCCGGGAGTGTGAAAAATATCAGAATTTCCTGATCCCGGGAGTGTGAAAAAAAGTGATTTTCTTGACCCCGGGAGTGTGAAAAAAATTAAATTCTCCTGACCCCGGGAGTGTGAAAAAATCCAATTTTCCTGACCCCGGGTGTGTGAAAAATGTGATCTTCCTAACACCGGGAGTGTGAAAAAAATCAGAATTTCCTGACCCCGGGAGGGTGAAAAAATGTGATTTTCTTGACCCCGGGAGGGTGAAAAAATCAGAATCTCCTGACCCCGGGAGTGTGAAAAACTGTGATTTTCTTGACCCCGGGAGTGTGAAAAAAAACCAATTTTCCTGACCCCGGGAGTGTGAAAAATGTGATTTTCCTAACACCGGGAATGTGAAAAAATTTGGATTTTCCTGACCACGGGAGAAGGAAAAATATGATTTTCCTGACCCCGGGAGTCTGAAAAATGTGATTTTCCTGACCCCGGGAGTATGAAAAAAATCCTATTTTCCTGAGCCCCGGAGTGTGAAAAAAATCAGAATCTCCTGACCCCGAGAGTTTAAAAAAATCTGATTTTCCTGACCCCGGGAGTGTGGAAATATCTGATTTTCCTGACCCCGGGAGTGTGAAAAAATCAGAATTTCCTGACCCCGGGAGTGTGAAAAATATCCAATTTGCCTGACCCCGGGAGTGTGAAAAAAATCCAATTTTCCTGACCACGGGAGTTTGAAAAAATCTAATTTTCCTGACCCCGGGAGTGTGAAAATATCCAATTTTCCTGACCCCGGGAGTGTGAAAAATGTGATTTTCCTAACACCGGGAATGTGAAAAAAATTGGAATTTCCTGACCCCGGGAGTATGAAAAATGCGATTTTCCTGACCCCGGGAGTCTGAAAAATGCGATTTTTCTGACCCCGGGAGTATGAAAATATCCAATTTTCCTGACCCTGGGAGTATGAAAAAAATCTGATTTTCCTGAACCCGGGAGTGTGAAAATATCTGATTTTCCTGACCCCGGGAGTGTGAAAAATATCAGAATTTCCTGACCCCGGGAGTGTGAAAAAATGTGATTTTCTTGACCCCGGGAGTGTGAAAAAAATTAAATTCTCCTGACCCCGGGACTGTGAAAAAATCAAATTTTCCAGACCCCGGGTGTGTGAAAAATTTCCAATTTGCCTGACCCCGGGAGTGTGAAAAAAATCCAATTTTCCTGAGCCCGGGAGTTTAAAAAAATCTGATTTTCCTGACCCCGGAAGTGTGAAAATATCCAATTTTCCTGACCCCGGGAGTGTGAAAAATGTGATTTTCCTAACACCAGGAATGTGAAAAAAATTGGAATTTCCTGACCCCGGGAGTATGAAAAATGCGATTTTCCTGACCCCGGGAGTCTGAAAAATGCGATTTTTCTGACCCCGGGAGTATGAAAATATCCAATTTTCCTGACCCCGGGAGTGTGAAAATATCTGATTTTCCTGACCCCGGGAGTGTGAAAAATATCAGAATTTCCTGACCCCGGGAGTGTGAAAAAATGTGATTTTCTTGACCCCGGGAGTGTGAAAAAAATTAAATTCTCCTGACCCCGGGAGTGTGAAAAAATCAAATTTTCCAGACCCCGGGTGTGTGAAAAATATCCAATTTGCCTGACCCCGGGAGTGTGAAAAAAATCCAATTTTCCTGAGCCCGGGAGTTTAAAAAAATCTGATTTTCCTGACCCCGGGAGTGTGAAAATATCCAATTTTCCTGACCCCGGGAGTGTGAAAAATGTGATTTTCCTGACCCCGGGAGTGTGAAAAATATCAGAATTTCCTGATCCCGGGAGTGTGAAAAAAAGTGATTTTCTTGACCCCCGGAGTGTGAAAAAAATTAAATTCTCCTGACCCCGAGAGTTTTAAAAAATCTGATTTTCCTGACCCCGGGAGTGTGGAAATATCTGATTTTCCTGACCCCGGGAGTGTGAAAAATATCAGAATTTCCTGACCCCGGGAGTGTGAAAAAATGTGATTTTCTTGACCCCGGGAGTGTGAAAAAAATTAAATTCTCCTGACCCCGGGAGTGTGAAAAAATCCAATTTTCCAGACCCCGGGTGTGTGAAAAAAATCAGAATTTCCTGACCCTGGGAGTGTGAAAAATGCGATTTTCCTGACCCCCGGAGTCTGAAAAATGCGATTTTCCTGACCCCGGGAGTATGAAAATATCCAATCTTCCTGACCCCGGGAGTGTGAAAAAAATCCAATTTTCCTGACCCCGGGAGTATGAAAAAAATCTGATTTTCCTGACCCCGGGAGTGTGAAAATATCTGATTTTCCTGACCCCGGGAGTGTGAAAAATATCAGAATTTCCTGATCCCGGGAGTGTGAAAAAATGTGATTTTCTTGACCCCGGGAGTGTGAAAAAAATTAAATTCTCCTGACCCGGGAGTGTGAAAAAATCCAATTTTCCTGACCCCGGGTGTGTGAAAAATGTGATCTTCCTAACACCGGGAGTGTGAAAAAAATCAGAATTTCCTGACCCCGGGAGGGTGAAAAAATGTGATTTTCTTGACCCCGGGAGTGTGAAAAAATCAGAATCTCCTGACCCCGGGAGTGTGAAAAACTGTGATTTTCTTGACCCCGGGAGTGTGAAAAAAAATCAATTTTCCTGACCCCGGGAGTGTGAAAAATGTGATTTTCCTAACACCGGGAATGTGAAAAAATTTGGATTTTCCTGACCACGGGAGTATGAAAAATACGATTTTCCTGACCCCGGGAGTATGAAAAATGTGATTTTCCTGACCCCGGGAGTATGAAAAAAATCCTATTTTCCTGAGCCCCGGAGTGTGAAAAAAATCAGAATCTCCTGACCCCGAGAGTTTAAAAAAATCTGATTTTCCTGACCCCGGGAGTGTGGAAATATCTGATTTTCCTGACCCCGGGAGTGTGAAAAAATCAGAATTTCCTGACCCCGGGAGTGTGAAAAATATCCAATTTGCCTGACCCCGGGAGTGTGAAAAAAATCCAATTTTCCTGACCACGGGAGTTTAAAAAAATCTGATTTTCCTGACCCCGGGAGTGTGAAAATATCCAATTTTCCTGACCCCGGGAGTGTGAAAAATGTGATTTTCCTAACACCGGGAATGTGAAAAAAATTGGAATTTCCTGACCCCGGGAGTCTGAAAAATGCGATTTTCCTGACCCCGGAAGTATGAAAATATCCAATCTTCCTGACCCCGGGAGTGTGAAAAAAATCCAATTTTCCTGACCCCGGGAGTATGAAAAAAATCTGATTTTCCTGACCCCGGGAGTGTGAAAATATCTGATTTTCCTGACCCCGGGAGTGTGAAAAATATCAGAATTTCCTGATCCCGGGAGTGTGAAAAAATGTGATTTTCTTGACCCCGGGAGTGTGAAAAAAATTAAATTCTCCTGACCCCGGGAGTGTGAAAAAATCCAATTTTCCTGACCCCGGGTGTGTGAAAAATGTGATCTTCCTAACACCGGGAGTGTGAAAAAAATCAGAATTTCCTGACCCCGGGAGGGTGAAAAAATGTGATTTTCTTGACCCCGGGAGGGTGAAAAAATCAGAATCTCCTGACCCCGGGAGTGTGAAAAACTGTGATTTTCTTGACCCCGGGAGTGTGAAAAAAAAACCAATTTTCCTGACCCCGGGAGTGTGAAAAATGTGATTTTCCTAACACCGGGAATGTGAAAAAAATTTAGATTTTCCTGACCACGGGAGAATGAAAAATATGATTTTCCTGACCCTGGGAGTCTGAAAAATGTGATTTTCCTGACCCCGGGAGTATGAAAAAAATCCTATTTTCCTGAGCCCCGGAGTGTGAAAAAAATCAGAATTTCCTGACCCCGGGAGTGTGAAAAAATGTGATTTTCTTGACCCCGGGAGTGTGAAAAAAATTAAATTCTCCTGACCCCGGGAGTGTGAAAAAATCAAATTTTCCAGACCCCGGGTGTGTGAAAAATTTCCAATTTGCCTGACCCCGGGAGTGTGAAAAAAATCCAATTTTCCTGAGCCCGGGAGTTTAAAAAAATCTGATTTTCCTGACCCCGGGAGTGTGAAAATATCCAATTTTCCTGACCCCGGGAGTGTGAAAAATGTGATTTTCCTAACACCAGGAATGTGAAAAAAATTGGAATTTCCTGAGCCCGGGAGTATGAAAAATGCGATTTTCCTGACCCCGGGAGTCTGAAAAATGCGATTTTTCTGACCCCGGGAGTATGAAAATATCCAATTTTCCTGACCCCGGGAGTGTGAAAATATCTGATTTTCCTGACCCCGGGAGTGTGAAAAATATCAGAATTTCCTGACCCCGGGAGTGTGAAAAAATGTGATTTTCTTGACCCCGGGAGTGTGAAAAAAATTAAATTCTCCTGACCCCGGGAGTGTGAAAAAATCAAATTTTCCAGACCCCGGGTGTGTGAAAAATATCCAATTTGCCTGACCCCGGGAGTGTGAAAAAAATCCAATTTTCCTGAGCCCAGGAGTTTAAAAAAATCTGATTTTAATGACCCCGGGAGTGTGAAAATATCCAATTTTCCTGACCCCGGGAGTGTGAAAAATGTGATTTTCCTGACCCCGGGAGTGTGAAAAATATCAGAATTTCCTGATCCCGGGAGTGTGAAAAAATGTGATTTTCTTGACCACGGGAGTGTGAAAAAAATTAAATTCTCCTGACCCCGGGAGTATGAAAAAATCCAATTTTCCTGACCCCGGGTGTGTGAAAAATGTGATCTTCCTAACACCGGGAGTGTGAAAAAAAATCAGAATTTCCTGACCCCGGGAGGGTGAAAAAATGTGATTTTCTTGACCCCGGGAGTGTGAAAAAATCAGAATCTCCTGACCCCGGGAGTGTGAAAAACTGTGATTTTCTTGACCCCGGGAGTGTGAAAAAAAACCAATTTTCCTGACCCCGGGAGTGTGAAAAATGTGATTTTCCTAACACCGGGAATGTGAAAAAATTTGGATTTTCCTGACCACGGGAGTATGAAAAATACGATTTTCCTGACCCCGGGAGTATGAAAAATGTGATTTTCCTGACCCCGGGAGTATGAAAAAAATCCTATTTTCCTGAGCCCCGGAGTGTGAAAAAAATCAGAATCTCCTGACCCCGAGAGTTTTAAAAAATCTGATTTTCCTGACCCCGGGAGTGTGGAAATATCTGATTTTCCTGACCCCGGGAGTGTGAAAAAATCAGAATTTCCTGACCCCGGAAGTGTGAAAAATATCCAATTTGCCTGACCCCGGGAGTGTGAAAAAAATCCAATTTTCCTGACCACGGGAGTTTAAAAAAAATCTGATTTTCCTGACCCCGGGAGTGTGAAAATATCCAATTTTCCTGACCCCGGGAGTGTGAAAAATGTGATTTTCCTAACACCGGGAATGTGAAAAAAATTGGAATTTCCTGACCCCGGGAGTATGAAAAATGCGATTTTCCTGACCCCCGGAGTCTGAAAAATGCGATTTTCCTGACCCCGGGAGTATGAAAATATCCAATCTTCCTGACCCCGGGAGTGTGAAAAAAATCCAATTTTCCTGACCCCGGGAGTATGAAAAAAATCTGATTTTCCTGACCCCGGGAGTGTGAAAATATCTGATTTTCCTGACCCCGGGAGTGTGAAAAATATCAGAATTTCCTGATCCCGGGAGTGTGAAAAAATGTGATTTTCTTGACCCCGGGAGTGTGAAAAAAATTAAATTCTCCTGACCCCGGGAGTGTGAAAAAATCCAATTTTCCTGACCCCGGGTGTGTGAAAAATGTGATCTTCCTAACACCGGGAGTGTGAAAAAAATCAGAATTTCCTGACCCCGGGAGGGTGAAAAAATGTGATTTTCTTGACCCCGGGAGGGTGAAAAAATCAGAATCTCCTGACCCCGGGAGTGTGAAAAACTGTGATTTTCTTGACCCCGGGAGTGTGAAAAAAAACCAATTTTCCTGACCCCGGGAGTGTGAAAAATGTGATTTTCCTAACACCGGGAATGTGAAAAAATTTGGATTTTCCTGACCACGGGAGTATGAAAAATATGATTTTCCTGACCCCGGGAGTCTGAAAAATGTGATTTTCCTGACCCCGGGAGTATGAAAAAAATCCTATTTTCCTGAGCCCCGGAGTGTGAAAAAAATCAGAATCTCCTGACCCCGAGAGTTTAAAAAAATCTGATTTTCCTGACCCCGGGAGTGTGGAAATATCTGATTTTCCTGACCCCGGGAGTGTGAAAAAATCAGAATTTCCTGACCCCGGGAGTGTGAAAAATATCCAATTTGCCTGACCCCGGGAGTGTGAAAAAAATCCAATTTTCCTGACCACGGGAGTTTGAAAAAATCTGATTTTCCTGACCCCGGGAGTGTGAAAATATCCAATTTTCCTGACCCCGGGAGTGTGAAAAATGTGATTTTCCTGACCCCGGGAGTGTGAAAAATATCAGAATTTCCTGATCCCGGGAGTGTGAAAAAAAGTGATTTTCTTGACCCCCGGAGTGTGAAAAAAATTAAATTCTCCTGACCCCGAGAGTTTTAAAAAATCTGATTTTCCTGACCCCGGGAGTGTGGAAATATCTGATTTTCCTGACCCAGGGAGTGTGAAAAATATCAGAATTTCCTGACCCCGGGAGTGTGAAAAAATGTGATTTTCTTGACCCCGGGAGTGTGAAAAAAATTAAATTCTCCTTACCCCAGGAGTGTGAAAAAATCCAATTTTCCAGACCCCGGGTGTGTGAAAAAAATCAGAATTTCCTGACCCTGGGAGTGTGAAAAAAACACAATTTTCCTGACCCCCGGAGTCTGAAAAATGTGATTTTCCTGACCCCGGGAGTATGAAAATATCCAATCTTCCTGACCCCGGGAGTGTGAAAAAAATCCAATTTTCCTGACCCCGGGAGTATGAAAAAAATCTGATTTTCCTGACCCCGGGAGTGTGAAAATATCTGATTTTCCTGACCCCGGGAGTGTGAAAAATATCAGAATTTCCTGATCCCGGGAGTGTGAAAAAATGTGATTTTCTTGACCCCGGGAGTGTGAAAAAAATTAAATTCTCCTGACCCCGGGAGTGTGAAAAAATCCAATTTTCCTGACCCCGGGTGTGTGAAAAATGTGATCTTCCTAACACCGGGAGTGTGAAAAAAATCAGAATTTCCTGACCCCGGGAGGGTGAAAAAATGTGATTTTCTTGACCCCGGGAGTGTGAAAAAATCAGAATCTCCTGACCCCGGGAGTGTGAAAAACTGTGATTTTCTTGACCCCGGGAGTGTGAAAAAAAACCAATTTTCCTGACCCCGGGAGTGTGAAAAATGTGATTTTCCTAACACCGGGAATGTGAAAAAATTTGGATTTTCCTGACCACGGGAGTATGAAAAATACGATTTTCCTGACCCCGGGAGTATGAAAAATGTGATTTTCCTGACCCCGGGAGTATGAAAAAAATCCTATTTTCCTGAGCCCCGGAGTGTGAAAAAAATCAGAATCTCCTGACCCCGAGAGTTTTAAAAAATCTGATTTTCCTGACCCCGGGAGTGTGGAAATATCTGATTTTCCTGACCCCGGGAGTGTGAAAAAATCAGAATTTCCTGACCCCGGGAGTGTGAAAAATATCCAATTTGCCTGACCCCGGGAGTGTGAAAAAAATCCAATTTTCCTGACCACGGGAGTTTAAAAAAATCTGATTTTCCTGACCCCGGGAGTGTGAAAATATCCAATTTTCCTGACCCCGGGAGTGTGAAAAATGTGATTTTCCTAACACCGGGAATGTGAAAAAAATTGGAATTTCCTGACCCCGGGAGTATGAAAAATGCGATTTTCCTGACCCCCGGAGTCTGAAAAATGCGATTTTCCTGACCCCGGGAGTATGAAAATATCCAATCTTCCTGACCCCGGGAGTGTGAAAAAAATCCAATTTTCCTGACCCCGGGAGTATGAAAAAAATCTGATTTTCCTGACCCCGGGAGTGTGAAAATATCTGATTTTCCTGACCCCGGGAGTGTGAAAAATATCAGAATTTCCTGATCCCGGGAGTGTGAAAAAATGTGATTTTCTTGACCCCGGGAGTGTGAAAAAAATTAAATTCTCCTGACCCCGGGAGTGTGAAAAAATCCAATTTTCCTGACCCCGGGTGTGTGAAAAATGTGATCTTCCTAACACCGGGAGTGTGAAAAAAATCAGAATTTCCTGACCCCGGGAGGGTGAAAAAATGTGATTTTCTTGACCCCGGGAGGGTGAAAAAATCAGAATCTCCTGACCCCGGGAGTGTGAAAAACTGTGATTTTCTTGACCCCGGGAGTGTGAAAAAAAAACAAATTTTCCTGACCCCGGGAGTGTGAAAAATGTGATTTTCCTAACACCGGGAATGTGAAAAAAATTTGGATTTTCCTGACCACGGGAGAATGAAAAATATGATTTTCCTGACCCCGGGAGTCTGAAAAATGTGATTTTCCTGACCCCGTGAGTATGAAAAAAATCCTATTTTCCTGAGCCCCGGAGTGTGAAAAAAATCAGAATCTCCTGACCCCGGGAGTGTGAAAAAATGTGATTTTCTTGACACCGGGAGTGTGAAAAAAATTAAATTCTCCTGACCCCGGGAGTGTGAAAAAATCAAATTTTCCAGACCCCGGGTGTGTGAAAAATTTCCAATTTGCCTGACCCCGGGAGTGTGAAAAAAATCCAATTTTCCTGAGCCCGGGAGTTTAAAAAAATCTGATTTTCCTGACCCCGGGAGTGTGAAAATATCCAATTTTCCTGACCCCGGGAGTGTGAAAAATGTGATTTTCCTAACACCAGGAATGTGAAAAAAATTGGAATTTCCTGACCCCGGGAGTATGAAAAATGCGATTTTCCTGACCCCGGGAGTCTGAAAAATGCGATTTTTCTGACCCCGGGAGTATGAAAATATCCAATTTTCCTGACCCCGGGAGTGTGAAAATATCTGATTTTCCTGACCCCGGGAGTGTGAAAAATATCAGAATTTCCTGACCCCGGGAGTGTGAAAAAATGTGATTTTCTTGACCCCGGGAGTGTGAAAAAAATTAAATTCTCCTGACCCCGGGAGTGTGAAAAAATCAAATTTTCCAGACCCCGGGTGTGTGAAAAATATCCAATTTGCCTGACCCCGGGAGTGTGAAAAAAATCCAATTTTCCTGAGCCCGGGAGTTTAAAAAAATCTGATTTTGCTGACCCCGGGAGTGTGAAAATATCCAATTTTCCTGACCCCGGGAGTGTGAAAAATGTGATTTTCCTGACCCCGGGAGTGTGAAAAATATCAGAATTTCCTGATCCTGGGAGTGTGAAAAAATGTGATTTTCTTGACCCCGGGAGTGTGAAAAAATCAGAATCTCCTGACCCCGGGAGTGTGAAAAACTGTGATTTTCTTGACCCCGGGAGTGTGAAAAAAAACCAATTTTCCTGACCCCGGGAGTGTGAAAAATGTGATTTTCCTAACACCGGGAATGTGAAAAAATTTGGATTTTCCTGACCACGGGAGTATGAAAAATACGATTTTCCTGACCCCGGGAGTATGAAAAATGTGATTTTCCTGACCCCGGGAGTATGAAAAAAATCCTATTTTCCTGAGCCCCGGAGTGTGAAAAAAATCAGAATCTCCTGACCCCGAGAGTTTTAAAAAATCTGATTTTCCTGACCCGGGGAGTGTGGAAATATCTGATTTTCCTGACCCCGGGAGTGTGAAAAAATCAGAATTTCCTGACCCCGGAAGTGTGAAAAATATCCAATTTGCCTGACCCCGGGAGTGTGAAAAAAATCCAATTTTCCTGACCACGGGAGTTTAAAAAAATCTGATTTTCCTGACCCCGGGAGTGTGAAAATATCCAATTTTCCTGACCCCGGGAGTGTGAAAAATGTGATTTTCCTAACACCGGGAATGTGAAAAAAATTGGAATTTCCTGACCCCGGGAGTATGAAAAATGCGATTTTCCTGACCCCCGGAGTCTGAAAAATGCGATTTTCCTGACCCCGGGAGTATGAAAATATCCAATCTTCCTGACCCCGGGAGTGTGAAAAAAATCCAATTTTCCTGACCCCGGGAGTATGAAAAAAATCTGATTTTCCTGACCCCGGGAGTGTGAAAATATCTGATTTTCCTGACCCCGGGAGTGTGAAAAATATCAGAATTTCCTGATCCCGGGAGTGTGAAAAAATGTGATTTTCTTGACCCCGGGAGTGTGAAAAAAATTAAATTCTCCTGACCCCGGGAGTGTGAAAAAATCCAATTTTCCTGACCCCGGGTGTGTGAAAAATGTGATCTTCCTAACACCGGGAGTGTGAAAAAAATCAGAATTTCCTGACCCCGGGAGGGTGAAAAAATGTGATTTTCTTGACCCCGGGAGGGTGAAAAAATCAGAATCTCCTGACCCCGGGAGTGTGAAAAACTGTGATTTTCTTGACCCCGGGAGTGTGAAAAAAAACCAATTTTCCTGACCCCGGGAGTGTGAAAAATGTGATTTTCCTAACACCGGGAATGTGAAAAAATTTGGATTTTCCTGACCACGGGAGTATGAAAAATATGATTTTCCTGACCCCGGGAGTCTGAAAAATGTGATTTTCCTGACCCCGGGAGTATGAAAAAAATCCTATTTTCCTGAGCCCCGGAGTGTGAAAAAAATCAGAATCTCCTGACCCCGAGAGTTTAAAAAAATCTGATTTTCCTGACCCCGGGAGTGTGGAAATATCTGATTTTCCTGACCCCGGGAGTGTGAAAAAATCAGAATTTCCTGACCCCGGGAGTGTGAAAAATATCCAATTTGCCTGACCCCGGGAGTGTGAAAAAAATCCAATTTTCCTGACCACGGGAGTTAGAAAAAATCTGATTTTCCTGACCCCGGGAGTGTGAAAATATCCAATTTTCCTGACCCCGGGAGTGTGAAAAATGTCATTTTCCTAACACCGGGAATGTGAAAAAAATTGGAATTTCCTAACCCCGGGAGTATGAAAAATGCGATTTTCCTGACCCCGGGAGTCTGAAAAATGCGATTTTTCTGACCCCGGGAGTATGAAAATATCCAATTTTCCTGACCCTGGGAGTATGAAAAAAATCTGATTTTCCTGACCCCGGGAGTGTGAAAATATCTGATTTTCCTGACCCCGGGAGTGTGAAAAATATCAGAATTTCCTGACCCCGGGAGTGTGAAAAAATGTGATTTTCTTGACCCCGGGAGTGTGAAAAAAATTAAATTCTCCTGACCCCGGGAGTGTGAAAAAATCCAATTTTCCAGACCCCGGGTGTGTGAAAAATATCCAATTTGCCTGACCCCGGGAGTGTGAAAAAAATCCAATTTTCCTGAGCCCGGGAGTTTAAAAAAATCTGATTTTCCTGACCCCGGGAGTGTGAAAATATCCAATTTTCCTGACCCCGGGAGTGTGAAAAATGTGATTTTCCTAACACCGGGAATGTGAAAAAAACTGGAATTTCCTGACCCCGGGAGTATGAAAAATGCGATTTTCCTGACCCCGGGAGTCTTAAAAATGCGATTTTCCTGACCCTGGGAGTAGGAAAATATCCAATTTTCCTGACCCCGGGACTGTGAAAAAAATCCAATTCTCCTGACCCTGGGAGTATGAAAAAAAACTGATTTTCCTGACCCCAGGAGTGTGAAAATATCTGATTTTCCTGACCCCGGGAGTGTGAAAAATATCAGAATTTCCTGACCCCGGGAGTGTGAAAAAATGTGATTTTCTTGACCCCGGGAGTGTGAAAAAAATTAAATTCTGACCCCGGGAGTGTGAAAAAATCCAATTTTCCTGACCCCGGGTGTGTGAAAAATGTGATTTTCCTAACACTGGGAGTGTGAAAAAAATCAGAATTTCCTGACCCCGGGAGTGTGAAAAAATGTGATTTTCTTGACCCCGGGAGTGTGAAAAAAATCAGAATCTCCTGACCCTGGGAGTGTGAAAAAATGTGATTTTCTTGACCCCGGAAGTGTGAAAAAATGTGATTTTCTTGACCCCGGAAGTGTGAAAAAAAACCAATTGTCCTGACCCCGGGAGTGTGAAAAATGTGATTTTACTAATACCGGGATTGTGAAAAAATTTGGATTTTCCTGACCCCGGGAGTGTGAAAAAAATCCAATTTTCCTGACCCTTGGAGTGTGAAAAAATGTGATTTTCTTGACCCCGGGAGTGTGAAAAAAATCAGAATCTCCTGACCCCGGGAGTGTGAAAAAATGTGATTTTCTTAACCCCGGGTGTGTGAAAAAAACCAAATTTTCCTGACCCCGGGAGTGTGAAAAAAATCCAATTCTCCTGACCCCGGGAGTGTGAAAAAATCAAATTTTCCTGACCCCGAGAGTGTGAAAAAATGTGATTTTCTTGACCCCGGGAGTGTGAAAAAAATTAAATTCTCCTGACCCCGGGAGTGTGAAAAAAATCCTATTTTCTTGAGCCCCGGAGTGTGAAAAAAATCAGAATCTCCTGACCCCGAGAGTTTTAAAAAATCTGATTTTCCTGACCCCGGGAGTGTGGAAATATCTGATTTTCCTGACCCCGGGAGTGTGAAAAAATCAGAATTTCCTGACCCCGGAAGTGTGAAAAATATCCAATTTGCCTGACCCCGGGAGTGTGAAAAAAATCCAATTTTCCTGACCACGGTAGTTTAAAAAAAATCTGATTTTCCTGACCCCGGGAGTGTGAAAATATCCAATTTTCCTGACCCCGGGTGTGTGAAAAATGTGATCTTCCTAACACCGGGAGTGTGAAAAAAATCAGAATTTCCTGACCCCGGGAGGGTGAAAAAATGTGATTTTCTTGACCCCGGGAGGGTGAAAAAATCAGAATCTCCTGACCCCGGGAGTGTGAAAAACTGTGATTTTCTTGACCCCGGGAGTGTGAAAAAAAACCAATTTTCCTGACCCCGGGAGTGTGAAAAATGTGATTTTCCTAACACCGGGAATGTGAAAAAATTTGGATTTTCCTGACCACGGGAGTATGAAAAATATGATTTTCCTGACCCCGGGAGTCTGAAAAATGTGATTTTCCTGACCCCGGGAGTATGAAAAAAATCCTATTTTCCTGAGCCCCGGAGTGTGAAAAAAATCAGAATCTCCTGACCCCGAGAGTTTAAAAAAATCTGATTTTCCTGACCCCGGGAGTGTGGAAATATCTGATTTTCCTGACCCCGGGAGTGTGAAAAAATCAGAATTTCCTGACCCCGGGAGTGTGAAAAATATCCAATTTGCCTGACCCCGGGAGTGTGAAAAAAATCCAATTTTCCTGACCACGGGAGTTTGAAAAAATCTGATTTTCCTGACCCCGGGAGTGTGAAAATATCCAATTTTCCTGACCCCGGGAGTGTGAAAAAAATCCAATTTTTCTGAGCCCGGGAGTTTAAAAAAATCTGATTTTCCTGACCCCGGGAGTGTGAAAATATCCAATTTTCCTGACCCCGGGAGTGTGAAAAATGTGATTTTCCTGACCCCGGGAGTGTGAAAAATATCAGAATTTCCTGATCCCGGGAGTGTGAAAAAAAGTGATTTTCTTGACCCCCGGAGTGTGAAAAAAATTAAATTCTCCTGACCCCGAGAGTTTTAAAAAATCTGATTTTCCTGACCCCGGGAGTGTGGAAATATCTGATTTTCCTGACCCAGGGAGTGTGAAAAATATCAGAATTTCCTGACCCCGGGAGTGTGAAAAAATGTGATTTTCTTGACCCCGGGAGTGTGAAAAAAATTAAATTCTCCTGACCCCAGGAGTGTGAAAAAATCCAATTTTCCAGACCCCGGGTGTGTGAAAAAAATCAGAATTTCCTGACCCTGGGAGTGTGAAAAATGCGATTTTCCTGACCCCCGGAGTCTGAAAAATGTGATTTTCCTGACCCCGGGAGTATGAAAATATCCAATCTTCCTGACCCCGGGAGTGTGAAAAAAATCCAATTTTCCTGACCCCGGGAGTATGAAAAAAATCTGATTTTCCTGACCCCGGGAGTGTGAAAATATCTGATTTTCCTGACCCCGGGAGTGTGAAAAATATCAGAATTTCCTGATCCCGGGAGTGTGAAAAAATGTGATTTTCTTGACCCCGGGAGTGTGAAAAAAATTAAATTCTCCTGACCCCGGGAGTGTGAAAAAATCCAATTTTCCTGACCCCGGGTGTGTGAAAAATGTGATCTTCCTAACACCGGGAGTGTGAAAAAAAACAGAATTTCCTGACCCCGGGAGGGTGAAAAAATGTGATTTTCTTGACCCCGGGAGTGTGAAAAAATCAGAATCTCCTGACCCCGGGAGTGTGAAAAACTGTGATTTTCTTGACCCCGGGAGTGTGAAAAAAAACCAATTTTCCTGACCCCGGGAGTGTGAAAAATGTGATTTTCCTAACACCGGGAATGTGAAAAAATTTGGATTTTCCTGACCACGGGAGTATGAAAAATATGATTTTCCTGACCCCGGGAGTATGAAAAATGTGATTTTCCTGACCCCGGGAGTATGAAAAAAATCCTATTTTCCTGAGCCCCGGAGTGTGAAAAAAATCAGAATCTCCTGACCCCGAGAGTTTAAAAAAATCTGATTTTCCTGACCCCGGGAGTGTGGAAATATCTGATTTTCCTGACCCCGGGAGTGTGAAAAAATCAGAATTTCCTGACCCCGGGAGTGTGAAAAATATCCAATTTGCCTGACCCCGGGAGTGTGAAAAAAATCCAATTTTCCTGACCACGGGAGTTTAAAAAAATCTGATTTTCCTGACCCCGGGAGTGTGAAAATATCCAATTTTCCTGACCCCGGGAGTGTGAAAAATGTGATTTTCCTAACACCGGGAATGTGAAAAAAATTGGAATTTCCTGACACCGGGAGTATGAAAAATGCGATTTTCCTGACCCCCGGAGTCTGAAAAATGCGATTTTCCTGACCCCGGGAGTATGAAAATATCCAATCTTCCTGACCCCGGGAGTGTGAAAAAAATCCAATTTTCCTGACCCCGGGAGTATGAAAAAAATCTGATTTTCCTGACCCCGGGAGTGTGAAAATATCTGATTTTCCTGACCCCGGGAGTGTGAAAAATATCAGAATTTCCTGATCCCGGGAGTGTGAAAAAATGTGATTTTCTTGACCCCGGGAGTGTGAAAAAAATTAAATTCTCCTGACCCCGGGAGTGTGAAAAAATCCAATTTTCCTGACCCCGGGTGTGTGAAAAATGTGATCTTCCTAACACCGGGAGTGTGAAAAAAATCAGAATTTCCTGACCCCGGGAGGGTGAAAAAATGTGATTTTCTTGACCCCGGGAGGGTGAAAAAATCAGAATCTCCTGACCCCGGGAGTGTGAAAAACTGTGATTTTCTTGACCCCGGGAGTGTGAAAAAAAACCAATTTTCCTGACCCCGGGAGTGTGAAAAATGTGATTTTCCTAACACCGGGAATGTGAAAAAAAATTGGATTTTCCTGACCACGGGAGAATGAAAAATATGATTTTCCTGACCCCGGGAGTCTGAAAAATGTGATTTTCCTGACCCCGTGAGTATGAAAAAAATCCTATTTTCCTGAGCCCCGGAGTGTGAAAAAAATCAGAATCTCCTGACCCCGGGAGTGTGAAAAAATGTGATTTTCTTGACCCCGGGAGTGTGAAAAAAATTAAATTCTCCTGACCCCGGGAGTGTGAAAAAATCAAATTTTCCAGACCCCGGGTGTGTGAAAAATTTCCAATTTGCCTGACCCCGGGAGTGTGAAAAAAATCCAATTTTCCTGAGCCCGGGAGTTTAAAAAAATCTGATTTTCCTGACCCCGGGAGTGTGAAAATATCCAATTTTCCTGACCCCGGGAGTGTGAAAAATGTGATTTTCCTAACACCAGGAATGTGAAAAAAATTGGAATTTCCTGACCCCGGGAGTATGAAAAATGCGATTTTCCTGACCCCGGGAGTCTGAAAAATGCGATTTTTCTGACCCCGGGAGTATGAAAATATCCAATTTTCCTGACCCCGGGAGTGTGAAAATATCTGATTTTCCTGACCCCGGGAGTGTGAAAAATATCAGAATTTCCTGACCCCGGGAGTGTGAAAAAATGTGATTTTCTTGACCCCGGGAGTGTGAAAAAAATTAAATTCTCCTGACCCCGGGAGTGTGAAAAAATCAAATTTTCCAGACCCCGGGTGTGTGAAAAATATCCAATTTGCCTGACCCCGGGAGTGTGAAAAAAATCCAATTTTCCTGAGCCCGGGAGTTTAAAAAAATCTGATTTTGCTGACCCCGGGAGTGTGAAAATATCCAATTTTCCTGACCCCGGGAGTGTGAAAAATGTGATTTTCCTGACCCCGGGAGTGTGAAAAATATCAGAATTTCCTGATCCTGGGAGTGTGAAAAAATGTGATTTTCTTGACCCCGGGAGTGTGAAAAAATCAGAATCTCCTGACCCCGGGAGTGTGAAAAACTGTGATTTTCTTGACCCCGGGAGTGTGAAAAAAAACCAATTTTCCTGACCCCGGGAGTGTGAAAAATGTGATTTTCCTAACACCGGGAATGTGAAAAAATTTGGATTTTCCTGACCACGGGAGTATGAAAAATACGATTTTCCTGACCCCGGGAGTATGAAAAATGTGATTTTCCTGACCCCGGGAGTATGAAAAAAATCCTATTTTCCTGAGCCCCGGAGTGTGAAAAAAATCAGAATCTCCTGACCCCGAGAGTTTTAAAAAATCTGATTTTCCTGACCCCGGGAGTGTGGAAATATCTGATTTTCCTGACCCCGGGAGTGTGAAAAAATCAGAATTTCCTGACCCCGGAAGTGTGAAAAATATCCAATTTGCCTGACCCCGGGAGTGTGAAAAAAATCCAATTTTCCTGACCACGGGAGTTTAAAAAAATCTGATTTTCCTGACCCCGGGAGTGTGAAAATATCCAATTTTCCTGACCCCGGGAGTGTGAAAAATGTGATTTTCCTAACACCGGGAATGTGAAAAAAATTGGAATTTCCTGACCCCGGGAGTATGAAAAATGCGATTTTCCTGACCCCCGGAGTCTGAAAAATGCGATTTTCCTGACCCCGGGAGTATGAAAATATCCAATCTTCCTGACCCCGGGAGTGTGAAAAAAATCCAATTTTCCTGACCCCGGGAGTATGAAAAAAATCTGATTTTCCTGACCCCGGGAGTGTGAAAATATCTGATTTTCCTGACCCCGGGAGTGTGAAAAATATCAGAATTTCCTGATCCCGGGAGTGTGAAAAAATGTGATTTTCTTGACCCCGGGAGTGTGAAAAAAATTAAATTCTCCTGACCCCGGGAGTGTGAAAAAATCCAATTTTCCTGACCCCGGGTGTGTGAAAAATGTGATCTTCCTAACACCGGGAGTGTGAAAAAAATCAGAATTTCCTGACCCCGGGAGGGTGAAAAAATGTGATTTTCTTGACCCCGGGAGGGTGAAAAAATCAGAATCTCCTGACCCCGGGAGTGTGAAAAACTGTGATTTTCTTGACCCCGGGAGTGTGAAAAAAAACCAATTTTCCTGACCCCGGGAGTGTGAAAAATGTGATTTTCCTAACACCGGGAATGTGAAAAAATTTGGATTTTCCTGACCACGGGAGTATGAAAAATATGATTTTCCTGACCCCGGGAGTCTGAAAAATGTGATTTTCCTGACCCCGGGAGTATGAAAAAAATCCTATTTTCCTGAGCCCCGGAGTGTGAAAAAAATCAGAATCTCCTGACCCCGAGAGTTTAAAAAAATCTGATTTTCCTGACCCCGTGAGTGTGGAAATATCTGATTTTCCTGACCCCGGGAGTGTGAAAAAAATCAGAATTTCCTGACCCCGGGAGTGTGAAAAATATCCAATTTGCCTGACCCCGGGAGTGTGAAAAAAATCCAATTTTCCTGACCACGGGAGTTTGAAAAAATCTGATTTTCCTGACCCCGGGAGTGTGAAAATATCCAATTTTCCTGACCCCGGGAGTGTGAAAAATGTCATTTTCCTAACACCGGGAATGTGAAAAAAATTGGAATTTCCTGACCCCGGGAGTATGAAAAATGCGATTTTCCTGACCCCGGGAGTCTGAAAAATGCGATTTTTCTGACCCCGGGAGTATGAAAATATCCAATTTTCCTGACCCTGGGAGTATGAAAAAAATCTGATTTTCCTGACCCCGGGAGTGTGAAAATATCTGATTTTCCTGACCCCGGGAGTGTGAAAAATATCAGAATTTCCTGACCCCGGGAGTGTGAAAAAATGTGATTTTCTTGACCCCGGGAGTGTGAAAAAAATTAAATTCTCCTGACCCCGGGAGTGTGAAAAAATCCAATTTTCCAGACCCCGGGTGTGTGAAAAATATCCAATTTGCCTGACCCCGGGAGTGTGAAAAAAATCCAATTTTCCTGAGCCCGGGAGTTTAAAAAAATCTGATTTTCCTGACCCCGGGAGTGTGAAAATATCCAATTTTCCTGACCCCGGGAGTGTGAAAAATGTGATTTTCCTAACACCGGGAATGTGAAAAAAACTGGAATTTCCTGACCCCGGGAGTATGAAAAATGCGATTTTCCTGACCCCGGGAGTCTTAAAAATGCGATTTTCCTGACCCTGGGAGTAGGAAAATATCCAATTTTCCTGACCCCGGGACTGTGAAAAAAATCCAATTCTCCTGACCCTGGGAGTATGAAAAAAAACTGATTTTCCTGACCCCAGGAGTGTGAAAATATCTGATTTTCCTGACCCCGGGAGTGTGAAAAATATCAGAATTTCCTGACCCCGGGAGTGTGAAAAAATGTGATTTTCTTGACCCCGGGAGTGTGAAAAAAATTAAATTCTGACCCCGGGAGTGTGAAAAAATCCAATTTTCCTGACCCCGGGTGTGTGAAAAATGTGATTTTCCTAACACTGGGAGTGTGAAAAAAATCAGAATTTCCTGACCCCGGGAGTGTGAAAAAATGTGATTTTCTTGACCCCGGGAGTGTGAAAAAAATCAGAATCTCCTGACCCTGGGAGTGTGAAAAAATGTGATTTTCTTGACCCCGGAAGTGTGAAAAAATGTGATTTTCTTGACCCCGGAAGTGTGAAAAAAAACCAATTGTCCTGACCCCGGGAGTGTGAAAAATGTGATTTTACTAATACCGGGATTGTGAAAAAATTTGGATTTTCCTGACCCCGGGAGTGTGAAAAAAATCCAATTTTCCTGACCCTTGGAGTGTGAAAAAATGTGATTTTCTTGACCCCGGGAGTGTGAAAAAAATCAGAATCTCCTGACCCCGGGAGTGTGAAAAAATGTGATTTTCTTGACCCCGGGAGTGTGAAAAAAACCAAATTTTCCTGACCCCGGGAGTGTGAAAAAAATCCAATTCTCCTGACCCCGGGAGTGTGAAAAAATCAAATTTTCCTGACCCCGAGAGTGTGAAAAAATGTGATTTTCTTGACCCCGGGAGTGTGAAAAAAATTAAATTCTCCTGACCCCGGGAGTGTGAAAAAAATCCTATTTTCCTGAGCCCCAGAGTGTGAAAAAAATCAGAATCTCCTGACCCCGAGAGTTTTAAAAAATCTGATTTTCCTGACCCCGGGAGTGTGGAAATATCTGATTTTCCTGACCCCGGGAGTGTGAAAAAATCAGAATTTCCTGACCCCGGAAGTGTGAAAAATATCCAATTTGCCTGACCCCGGGAGTGTGAAAAAAATCCAATTTTCCTGACCACGGGAGTTTAAAAAAATCTGATTTTCCTGACCCCGGGAGTGTGAAAATATCCAATTTTCCTGACCCCGGGAGTGTGAAAAATGTGATTTTCCTAACACCGGGAATGTGAAAAAAATTGGAATTTCCTGACCCCGGGAGTATGAAAAATGCGATTTTCCTGACCCCCGGAGTCTGAAAAATGCGATTTTCCTGACCCCGGGAGTATGAAAATATCCAATCTTCCTGACCCCGGGAGTGTGAAAAAAATCCAATTTTCCTGACCCCGGGAGTATGAAAAAAATCTGATTTTCCTGACCCCGGGAGTGTGAAAATATCTGATTTTCCTGACCCCGTGAGTGTGAAAAATATCAGAATTTCCTGATCCCGGGAGTGTGAAAAAATGTGATTTTCTTGACCCCGGGAGTGTGAAAAAAATTAAATTCTCCTGACCCCGGGAGTGTGAAAAAATCCAATTTTCCTGACCCCGGGTGTGTGAAAAATGTGATCTTCCTAACACCGGGAGTGTGAAAAAAATCAGAATTTCCTGACCCCGGGAGGGTGAAAAAATGTGATTTTCTTGACCCCGGGAGTGTGAAAAAAAACCAATTTTCCTGACCCCGGGAGTGTGAAAAATGTGATTTTCCTAACACTGGGAATGTGAAAAAAATTTGGATTTTCCTGACCACGGGAGAATGAAAAATATGATTTTCCTGACCCCGGGAGTCTGAAAAATGTGATTTTCCTGACCCCGTGAGTATGAAAAAAATCCTATTTTCCTGAGCCCCGGAGTGTGAAAAAAATCAGAATCTCCTGACCCCGGGAGTGTGAAAAAATGTGATTTTCTTGACCCCGGGAGTGTGAAAAAAATTAAATTCTCCTGACCCCGGGAGTGTGAAAAAATCAAATTTTCCAGACCCCGGGTGTGTGAAAAATTTCCAATTTGCCTGACCCCGGGAGTGTGAAAAAAATCCAATTTTCCTGAGCCCGGGAGTTTAAAAAAATCTGATTTTCCTGACCCCGGGAGTGTGAAAATATCCAATTTTCCTGACCCCGGGAGTGTGAAAAATGTGATTTTCCTAACACCAGGAATGTGAAAAAAATTGGAATTTCCTGACCCCGGGAGTATGAAAAATGCGATTTTCCTGACCCCGGGAGTCTGAAAAATGCGATTTTTCTGACCCCGGGAGTATGAAAATATCCAATTTTCCTGACCCCGGGAGTGTGAAAATATCTGATTTTCCTGACCCCGGGAGTGTGAAAAATATCAGAATTTCCTGACCCCGGGAGTGTGAAAAAATGTGATTTTCTTGACCCCGGGAGTGTGAAAAAAATTAAATTCTCCTGACCCCGGGAGTGTGAAAAAATCAAATTTTCCAGACCCCGGGTGTGTGAAAAATATCCAATTTGCCTGACCCCGGGAGTGTGAAAAAAATCCAATTTTCCTGAGCCCGGGAGTTTAAAAAAATCTGATTTTGCTGACCCCGGGAGTGTGAAAATATCCAATTTTCCTGACCCCGGGAGTGTGAAAAATGTGATTTTCCTGACCCCGGGAGTGTGAAAAATATCAGAATTTCCTGATCCTGGGAGTGTGAAAAAATGTGATTTTCTTGACCCCGGGAGTGTGAAAAAATCAGAATCTCCTGACCCCGGGAGTGTGAAAAACTGTGATTTTCTTGACCCCGGGAGTGTGAAAAAAAACCAATTTTCCTGACCCCGGGAGTGTGAAAAATGTGATTTTCCTAACACCGGGAATGTGAAAAAATTTGGATTTTCCTGACCACGGGAGTATGAAAAATACGATTTTCCTGACCCCGGGAGTATGAAAAATGTGATTTTCCTGACCCCGGGAGTATGAAAAAAATCCTATTTTCCTGAGCCCCGGAGTGTGAAAAAAATCAGAATCTCCTGACCCCGAGAGTTTTAAAAAATCTGATTTTCCTGACCCCGGGAGTGTGGAAATATCTGATTTTCCTGACCCCGGGAGTGTGAAAAAATCAGAATTTCCTGACCCTGGAAGTGTGAAAAATATCCAATTTGCCTGACCCCGGGAGTGTGAAAAAAATCCAATTTTCCTGACCACGGGAGTTTAAAAAAATCTGATTTTCCTGACCCCGGGAGTGTGAAAATATCCAATTTTCCTGACCCCGGGAGTGTGAAAAATGTGATTTTCCTAACACCGGGAATGTGAAAAAAATTGGAATTTCCTGAACCCGGGAGTATGAAAAATGCGATTTTCCTGACCCCCGGAGTCTGAAAAATGCGATTTTCCTGACCCCGGGAGTATGAAAATATCCAATCTTCCTGACCCCGGGAGTGTGAAAAAAATCCAATTTTCCTGACCCCGGGAGTATGAAAAAAATCTGATTTTCCTGACCCCGGGAGTGTGAAAATATCTGATTTTCCTGACCCCGGGAGTGTGAAAAATATCAGAATTTCCTGATCCCGGGAGTGTGAAAAAATGTGATTTTCTTGACCCCGGGAGTGTGAAAAAAATTAAATTCTCCTGACCCCGGGAGTGTGAAAAAATCCAATTTTCCTGACCCCGGGTGTGTGAAAAATGTGATCTTCCTAACACCGGGAGTGTGAAAAAAATCAGAATTTCCTGACCCCGGGAGGGTGAAAAAATGTGATTTTCTTGACCCCGGGAGGGTGAAAAAATCAGAATCTCCTGACCCCGGGAGTGTGAAAAACTGTGATTTTCTTGACCCCGGGAGTGTGAAAAAAAACCAATTTTCCTGACCCCGGGAGTGTGAAAAATGTGATTTTCCTAACACCGGGAATGTGAAAAAATTTGGATTTTCCTGACCACGGGAGTATGAAAAATATGATTTTCCTGACCCCGGGAGTATGAAAAATGTGATTTTCCTGACCCCGGGAGTATGAAAAAAATCCTATTTTCCTGAGCCCCGGAGTGTGAAAAAAATCAGAATCTCCTGACCCCGAGAGTTTAAAAAAATCTGATTTTCCTGACCCCGGGAGTGTGGAAATATCTGATTTTCCTGACCCCGGGAGTGTGAAAAAATCAGAATTTCCTGACCCCGGGAGTGTGAAAAATATCCAATTTGCCTGACCCCGGGAGTGTGAAAAAAATCCAATTTTCCTGACCACGGGAGTTTGAAAAAATCTGATTTTCCTGACCCCGGGAGTGTGAAAATATCCAATTTTCCTGACCCCGGGAGTGTGAAAAATGTCATTTTCCTAACACCGGGAATGTGAAAAAAATTGGAATTTCCTGACCCCGGGAGTATGAAAAATGCGATTTTCCTGACCCCGGGAGTCTGAAAAATGCGATTTTTCTGACCCCGGGAGTATGAAAATATCCAATTTTCCTGACCCTGGGAGTATGAAAAAAATCTGATTTTCCTGACCCCGGGAGTGTGAAAATATCTGATTTTCCTGACCCCGGGAGTGTGAAAAATATCAGAATTTCCTGACCCCGGGAGTGTGAAAAAATGTGATTTTCTTGACCCCGGGAGTGTGAAAAAAATTAAATTCTCCTGACCCCGGGAGTGTGAAAAAATCCAATTTTCCAGACCCCGGGTGTGTGAAAAATATCCAATTTGCCTGACCCCGGGAGTGTGAAAAAAATCCAATTTTCCTGAGCCCGGGAGTTTAAAAAAATCTGATTTTCCTGACCCCGGGAGTGTGAAAATATCCAATTTTCCTGACCCCGGGAGTGTGAAAAATGTGATTTTCCTAACACCGGGAATGTGAAAAAAACTGGAATTTCCTGACCCCGGGAGTATGAAAAATGCGATTTTCCTGACCCCGGGAGTCTTAAAAATGCGATTTTCCTGACCCTGGGAGTAGGAAAATATCCAATTTTCCTGACCCCGGGACTGTGAAAAAAATCCAATTCTCCTGACCCTGGGAGTATGAAAAAAACTGATTTTCCTGACCCCAGGAGTGTGAAAATAACTGATTTTCCTGACCCCGGGAGTGTGAAAAATATCAGAATTTCCTGACCCCGGGAGTGTGAAAAAATGTGATTTTCTTGACCCCGGGAGTGTGAAAAAAATTAAATTCTGACCCCGGGAGTGTGAAAAAATCCAATTTTCCTGACCCCGGGTGTGTGAAAAATGTGATTTTCCTAACACTGGGAGTGTGAAAAAAATCAGAATTTCCTGACCCCGGGAGTGTGAAAAAATGTGATTTTCTTGACCCCGGGAGTGTGAAAAAAATCAGAATCTCCTGACCCTGGGAGTGTGAAAAAATGTGATTTTCTTGACCCCGGAAGTGTGAAAAAATGTGATTTTCTTGACCCCGGAAGTGTGAAAAAAAACCAATTGTCCTGACCCCGGGAGTGTGAAAAATGTGATTTTACTAATACCGGGATTGTGAAAAAATTTGGATTTTCCTGACCCCGGGAGTGTGAAAAAAATCCAATTTTCCTGACCCTTGGAGTGTGAAAAAATGTGATTTTCTTGACCCCGGGAGTGTGAAAAAAATCAGAATCTCCTGACCCCGGGAGTGTGAAAAAATGTGATTTTCTTGACCCCGGGAGTGTGAAAAAAACCAAATTTTCCTGACCCCGGGAGTGTGAAAAAAATCCAATTTTCCTGACCCCGGGAGTGTGAAAAAATCAAATTTTCCTGACCCCGAGAGTGTGAAAAAATGTGATTTTCTTGACCCCGGGAGTGTGAAAAAAATTAAATTCTCCTGACCCCGGGAGTGTGAAAAAAATCCTATTTTCCTGAGCCCCGGAGTGTGAAAAAAATCAGAATCTCCTGACCCCGAGAGTTTTAAAAAATCTGATTTTCCTGACCCCGGGAGTGTGGAAATATCTGATTTTCCTGACCCCGGGAGTGTGAAAAAATCAGAATTTCCTGACCCCGGAAGTGTGAAAAATATCCAATTTGCCTGACCCCGGGAGTGTGAAAAAAATCCAATTTTCCTGACCACGGGAGTTTAAAAAAATCTGATTTTCCTGACCCCGGGAGTGTGAAAATATCCAATTTTCCTGACCCCGGGAGTGTGAAAAATGTGATTTTCCTAACACCGGGAATGTGAAAAAAATTGGAATTTCCTGACCCCGGGAGTATGAAAAATGCGATTTTCCTGACCCCCGGAGTCTGAAAAATGCGATTTTCCTGACCCCGGGAGTATGAAAATATCCAATCTTCCTGACCCCGGGAGTGTGAAAAAAATCCAATTTTCCTGACCCCGGGAGTATGAAAAAAATCTGATTTTCCTGACCCCGGGAGTGTGAAAATATCTGATTTTCCTGACCCCGGGGGTGTGAAAAATATCAGAATTTCCTGATCCCGGGAGTGTGAAAAAATGTGATTTTCTTGACCCCGGGAGTGTGAAAAAAATTAAATTCTCCTGACCCCGGGAGTGTGAAAAAATCCAATTTTCCTGACCCCGGGTGTGTGAAAAATGTGATCTTCCTAACACCGGGAGTGTGAAAAAAATCAGAATTTCCTGACCCCGGGAGGGTGAAAAAATGTGATTTTCTTGACCCCGGGAGGGTGAAAAAATCAGAATCTCCTGACCCCGGGAGTGTGAAAAACTGTGATTTTCTTGACCCCGGGAGTGTGAAAAAAAACCAATTTTCCTGACCCCGGGAGTGTGAAAAATGTGATTTTCCTAACACCGGGAATGTGAAAAAATTTGGATTTTCCTGACCACGGGAGTATGAAAAATATGATTTTCCTGACCCCGGGAGTCTGAAAAATGTGATTTTCCTGACCCCGGGAGTATGAAAAAAATCCTATTTTCCTGAGCCCCGGAGTGTGAAAAAAATCAGAATCTCCTGACCCCGAGAGTTTAAAAAAATCTGATTTTCCTGACCCCGGGAGTGTGGAAATATCTGATTTTCCTGACCCCGGGAGTGTGAAAAAATCAGAATTTCCTGACCCCGGGAGTGTGAAAAATATCCAATTTGCCTGACCCCGGGAGTGTGAAAAAAATCCAATTTTCCTGACCACGGGAGTTTGAAAAAATCTGATTTTCCTGACCCCGGGAGTGTGAAAATATCCAATTTTCCTGACCCCGGGAGTGTGAAAAATGTGATTTTCCTAACACCGGGAATGTGAAAAAAATTGGAATTTCCTGACCCCGGGAGTATGAAAAATGCGATTTTCCTGACCCCGGGAGTCTGAAAAATGCGATTTTTCTGACCCCGGGAGTATGAAAATATCCAATTTTCCTGACCCTGGGAGTATGAAAAAAATCTGATTTTCCTGACCCCGGGAGTGTGAAAATATCTGATTTTCCTGACCCCGGGAGTGTGAAAAATATCAGAATTTCCTGACCCCGGGAGTGTGAAAAAATGTGATTTTCTTGACCCCGGGAGTGTGAAAAAAATTAAATTCTCCTGACCCCGGGAGTGTGAAAAAATCCAATTTTCCAGACCCCGGGTGTGTGAAAAATATCCAATTTGTCTGACCCCGGGAGTGTGAAAAAAATCCAATTTTCCTGAGCCCGGGAGTTTAAAAAAATCTGATTTTCCTGACCCCAGGAGTGTGAAAATATCCAATTTTCCTGACCCCGGGAGTGTGAAAAATGAGATTTTCCTAACACCGGGAATGTGAAAAAAACTGGAATTTCCTGACACCGGGAGTATGAAAAATGCGATTTTCCTGACCCCGGGAGTCTTAAAAATGCGATTTTCCTGACCCTGGGAGTAGGAAAATATCCAATTTTCCTGACCCCGGGAGTGTGAAAAAAATTAAATTCTCCTGACCCCGGGAGTGTGAAAAAAATCCTATTTTCCTGAGCCCCGGAGTGTGAAAAAAATCAGAATTTCCTGACCCCGGGAGTGTGAAAAAATGTGATTTTCTTGACCCCGGGAGTGTGAAAAAAATCAGAATCTCCTGACCCTGGGAGTGTGAAAAAATGTGATTTTCTTGACCCCGGAAGTGTGAAAAAATGTGATTTTCTTGACCCCGGAAGTGTGAAAAAAAACCAATTGTCCTGACCCCGGGAGTGTGAAAAATGTGATTTTACTAATACCGGGATTGTGAAAAAATTTGGATTTTCCTGACCCCGGGAGTGTGAAAAAAATCCAATTTTCCTGACCCTTGGAGTGTGAAAAAATGTGATTTTCTTGACCCCGGGAGTGTGAAAAAAATCAGAATCTCCTGACCCCGGGAGTGTGAAAAAATGTGATTTTCTTGACCCCGGGAGTGTGAAAAAAACCAAATTTTCCTGACCCCGGGAGTGTGAAAAAAATTAAATTCTCCTGACCCCGGGAGTGTGAAAAAAATCCTATTTTCCTGAGCCCCGGAGTGTGAAAAAAATCAGAATCTCCTGACCCCGAGAGTTTTAAAAAATCTGATTTTCCTGACCCCGGGAGTGTGGAAATATCTGATTTTCCTGACCCCGGGAGTGTGAAAAAATCAGAATTTCCTGACCCCGGAAGTGTGAAAAATATCCAATTTGCCTGACCCCGGGAGTGTGAAAAAAATCCAATTTTCCTGACCACGGGAGTTTAAAAAAATCTGATTTTCCTGACCCCGGGAGTGTGAAAATATCCAATTTTCCTGACCCCGGGAGTGTGAAAAATGTGATTTTCCTAACACCGGGAATGTGAAAAAAATTGGAATTTCCTGACCCCGGGAGTATGAAAAATGCGATTTTCCTGACCCCCGGAGTCTGAAAAATGCGATTTTCCTGACCCCGGGAGTATGAAAATATCCAATCTTCCTGACCCCGGGAGTGTGAAAAAAATCCAATTTTCCTGACCCCGGGAGTATGAAAAAAATCTGATTTTCCTGACCCCGGGAGTGTGAAAATATCTGATTTTCCTGACCCCGGGAGTGTGAAAAATATCAGAATTTCCTGATCCCGGGAGTGTGAAAAAATGTGATTTTCTTGACCCCGGGAGTGTGAAAAAAATTAAATTCTCCTGACCCCGGGAGTGTGAAAAAATCCAATTTTCCTGACCCCGGGTGTGTGAAAAATGTGATCTTCCTAACACCGGGAGTGTGAAAAAAATCAGAATTTCCTGACCCCGGGAGGGTGAAAAAATGTGATTTTCTTGACCCCGGGAGGGTGAAAAAATCAGAATCTCCTGACCCCGGGAGTGTGAAAAACTGTGATTTTCTTGACCCCGGGAGTGTGAAAAAAAAACCAATTTTCCTGACCCCGGGAGTGTGAAAAATGTGATTTTCCTAACACCGGGAATGTGAAAAAATTTGGATTTTCCTGACCACGGGAGTATGAAAAATATGATTTTCCTGACCCCGGGAGTCTGAAAAATGTGATTTTCCTGACCCCGGGAGTATGAAAAAAATCCTATTTTCCTGAGCCCCTGAGTGTGAAAAAAATCAGAATCTCCTGACCCCGAGAGTTTAAAAAAATCTGATTTTCCTGACCCCGGGAGTGTGGAAATATCTGATTTTCCTGACCCCGGGAGTGTGAAAAAAATCCTATTTTCCTGAGCCCCGGAGTGTGAAAAAAATCAGAATCTCCTGACCCCGAGAGTTTTAAAAAATCTGATTTTCCTGACCCCGGGAGTGTGGAAATATCTGATTTTCCTGACCCCGGGAGTGTGAAAAAATCAGAATTTCCTGACCCCGGAAGTGTGAAAAATATCCAATTTGCCTGACCCCGGGAGTGTGAAAAAAATCCAATTTTCCTGACCACGGGAGTTTAAAAAAATCTGATTTTCCTGACCCCGGGAGTGTGAAAATATCCAATTTTCCTGACCCCGGGAGTGTGAAAAATGTGATTTTCCTAACACCGGGAATGTGAAAAAAATTGGAATTTCCTGACCCCGGGAGTATGAAAAATGCGATTTTCCTGACCCCCGGAGTCTGAAAAATGCGATTTTCCTGACCCCGGGAGTATGAAAATATCCAATCTTCCTGACCCCGGGAGTGTGAAAAAAATCCAATTTTCCTGACCCCGGGAGTATGAAAAAAATCTGATTTTCCTGACCCCGGGAGTGTGAAAATATCTGATTTTCCTGACCCCGGGAGTGTGAAAAATATCAGAATTTCCTGATCCCGGGAGTGTGAAAAAATGTGATTTTCTTGACCCCGGGAGTGTGAAAAAAATTAAATTCTCCTGACCCCGGGAGTGTGAAAAAATCCAATTTTCCTGACCCCGGGTGTGTGAAAAATGTGATCTTCCTAACACCGGGAGTGTGAAAAAAATCAGAATTTCCTGACCCCGGGAGGGTGAAAAAATGTGATTTTCTTGACCCCGGGAGGGTGAAAAAATCAGAATCTCCTGACCCCGGGAGTGTGAAAAACTGTGATTTTCTTGACCCCGGGAGTGTGAAAAAAAAACCAATTTTCCTGACCCCGGGAGTGTGAAAAATGTGATTTTCCTAACACCGTGAATGTGAAAAAATTTGGATTTTCCTGACCACGGGAGTATGAAAAATATGATTTTCCTGACCCCGGGAGTCTGAAAAATGTGATTTTCCTGACCCCGGGAGTATGAAAAAAATCCTATTTTCCTGAGCCCCTGAGTGTGAAAAAAATCAGAATCTCCTGACCCCGAGAGTTTAAAAAAATCTGATTTTCCTGACCCCGGGAGTGTGGAAATATCTGATTTTCCTGACCCCGGGAGTGTGAAAAAATCAGAATTTCCTGACCCCGGGAGTGTGAAAAATATCCAATTTGCCTGACCCCGGGAGTGTGAAAAAAATCCAATTTTCCTGACCACGGGAGTTTGAAAAAATCTGATTTTCCTGACCCCGGGAGTGTGAAAATATCCAATTTTCCTGACCCCGGGAGTGTGAAAAATGTGATTTTCCTAACACCGGGAATGTGAAAAAAATTGGAATTTCCTGACCCCGGGAGTATGAAAAATGCGATTTTCCTGACCCCGGGAGTCTGAAAAATGCGATTTTTCTGACCCCGGGAGTATGAAAATATCCAATTTTCCTGACCCTGGGAGTATGAAAAAAATCTGATTTTCCTGACCCCGGGAGTGTGAAAATATCTGATTTTCCTGACCCCGGGAGTGTGAAAAATATCAGAATTTCCTGACCCCGGGAGTGTGAAAAAATGTGATTTTCTTGACCCCGGGAGTGTGAAAAAAATTAAATTCTCCTGACCCCGGGAGTGTGAAAAAATCCAATTTTACAGACCCCGGGTGTGTGAAAAATATCCAATTTGCCTGACCCCGGGAGTGTGAAAAAAAATCCAATTTTCCTGAGCCCGGGAGTTTAAAAAAATCTGATTTTCCTGACCCCGGGAGTGTGAAAATATCCAATTTTCCTGACCCCGGGAGTGTGAAAAATGTGATTTTCCTAACACCGGGAATGTGAAAAAAACTGGAATTTCCTGACCCCGGGAGTATGAAAAATGCGATTTTCCTGACCCCGGGAGTCTTAAAAATGCGATTTTCCTGACCCTGGGAGTAGGAAAATATCCAATTTTCCTGACCCCGGGACTGTGAAAAAAATCCAATTCTCCTGACCCTGGGAGTATGAAAAAAAACTGATTTTCCTGACCCCAGGAGTGTGAAAATATCTGATTTTCCTGACCCCGGGAGTGTGAAAAATATCAGAATTTCCTGACCCCGGGAGTGTGAAAAAATGTGATTTTCTTGACCCCGGGAGTGTGAAAAAAATTAAATTCTGACCCCGGGAGTGTGAAAAAATCCAATTTTCCTGACCCCGGGTGTGTGAAAAATGTGATTTTCCTAACACTGGGAGTGTGAAAAAAATCAGAATTTCCTGACCCCGGGAGTGTGAAAAAATGTGATTTTCTTGACCCCGGGAGTGTGAAAAAAATCAGAATCTCCTGACCCTGGGAGTGTGAAAAAATGTGATTTTCTTGACCCCGGAAGTGTGAAAAAATGTGATTTTCTTGACCCCGGAAGTGTGAAAAAAAACCAATTGTCCTGACCCCGGGAGTGTGAAAAATGTGATTTTACTAATACCGGGATTGTGAAAAAATTTGGATTTTCCTGACCCCGGGAGTGTGAAAAAAATCCAATTTTCCTGACCCTTGGAGTGTGAAAAAATGTGATTTTCTTGACCCCGGGAGTGTGAAAAAAATCAGAATCTCCTGACCCCGGGAGTGTGAAAAAATGTGATTTTCTTGACCCCGGGAGTGTGAAAAAAACCAAATTTTCCTGACCCCGGGAGTGTGAAAAAAATCCAATTTTCCTGACCCCGGGAGTGTGAAAAAAACCCAATTTTCCTGTCCCCCGGGAGTGCGAAAAATGTGATTTTCCTAACAACGGGAGTGTGACAAAAATTAGAATTTCCTGACCCCGGGAGTGTGGAAAAATGTGATTTTCTTGACCCTGGGAGTGTGAAAAAAATCAGAATCTCCTGACCCCGGGAGTGTGAAAAAATGTGATTTTCTTGACCCCGGGAGTGTGAAAAAAACCCAATTTTCCTGACCCCGGGAGTATGAAAAATGCGATTTTCCTTACCCCGGGAGTCTGAAAAATGCGATTTTCCTGTCCCCGGGAGTATGAAAATATCCAATCTTCCTGACCCCGGGAGTGTGAAAAAAATCCAATTTTCCTGACCCCGGGAGTATGAAAAAAATCTGATTTTCCTGACCCCGGGAGTGTGAAAAATATTAGAATTTCCTGACCCTGGAAATGTGAAAAAATGTGATTTTCTTGACCCTGGGAGTGTGAAAAAAATCCAATTTTCTTGACCCCGGGAGTGTGAAAAAAAACCAATTTTCCTGACCCCGGGAGTGTGAAAAAAACCCAATTTTCCTGACCCCGGGAGTGTGAAAAAATCCAATTTTCCTGACCCTGGGAGTGTGAAAAAATGTGATTTTCTTGACCCCGGGAGTGTGAAAAAAATTAAATTCTCCTGACCCCGGGAGTGTGAAAAAATCCAATTTTCCTGACCCCGGGAGTGTGAAAAAAACCCAATTTTCCTGACCCCGGGAGTGTGAAAAAAACACAATTTTCCTGACCCCGGGAGTGTGAAAAATGTGATTTTCCTAATAAAGGGAGTTTAAAAAAATTAGAATTTCCTGACTCCGGGAGTGTGGAAAAATGTGATTTTCTTGACCCCGGGAGTGTGAAAAAAATCAGAATCTCCTGACCCCGGGAGAGTGAAAAATGTGATTTTCCTAACACCAGGAATGTGAAAAAATTTGGAATTTCCTGACCCCGGGAGTATGTAAAATGCAATTTTCCTGAACCCCGGAGTCTGAAAAATGCGATTTTCCTGACCCCAGGAGTATGAAAATATCCAATCTTCCTGACCCCGGGAGTGTGAAAAAAATCCAATTTTCCTGACCCCGGGAGTATGAAAAAAATCTGATTTTCCTGACCCCGGGAGTGTGAAAATATCTGATTTTCCTGACCCCGGGAGTGTGAAAAACTGTGATTTTCTTGACCCCGGGAGTGTGAAAAAAAACCAATTTTCCTGACCCCGGGAGTGTGAAAAATGTGATTTTCCTAACACCGGGAATGTGAAAAAATTTGGATTTTCCTGACCACGGGAGTATGAAAAATACGATTTTCCTGACCCCGGGAGTCTGAAAAATGTGATTTTCCTGACCCCGGGAGTATGAAAAAAATCCTATTTTCCTGAGCCCGGGAGTGTGAAAAAAATCAGAATCTCCTGACCCCGGGAGTTTAAAAAAATCTGATTTTCCTGACCCCGGGAGTGTGAAAATATCTGATTTTCCTGACCCCGGGAGTGTGAAAAAATCAGAATTTTCTGACCCCGGGAGTGTGAAAACTATCCAATTTGCCTGACCCCGGGAGTGTGAAAAAAATCCAATTTTCCTGACCCCGGGAGTTTAAAAAAATCTGATTTTCCTGACCCCGGGAGTGTGAAAATATCCAATTTTCCTACCACCGGGAATGTGAAAAAAATTGGAATTTCCTGACCCCGGGAGTATGAAAAATGCGATTTTCCTGACCCCGGGAGTCTGAAAAATGCGATTTTCCTGACCCTGGGAGTATGAAAAATATTAGAATTTCCTGACCCTGGAAGTGTGAAAAAATGTGATTTTCTTGACCCTGGGAGTGTGAAAAAATCAGAATCTCTTGACCCCGGGAGTATGAAAAAAACCCCAATTTTCCTGACCCCGGAAGTGTGAAAAAAAACCAATTGTCCTGACCCCGGGAGTGTGAAAAATGTGATTTTACTAATACCGGGAATGTGAAAAAAATTGGATTTTCCTGACCCCGGGAGTATGAAAAATACGATTTTCCTGACCCCGGGAGTCTGAAAAATGTGATTTTCCTGACCCCGGGAGTATGAAAAATATGATTGTCCTGACCCTGGGAGTCTGAAAAATGTGATTTTCCTGACCCCGGGAGTGTGAAAAACTGTGATTTTCTTGACCCCGGGAGTGTGAAAAAAAAACCAATTTTCCTGACCCCGGGTGTGTGAAAAATGTGATTTTCCTAACACCGGGAATGTGAAAAAATTTGGATTTTCCTGACCACGGGAGTATGAAAAATACGATTTTCCTGACCCCGGGAGTCTGAAAAATGTGATTTTCCTGACCCCGGGAGTATGAAAAAATCCTATTTTCCTGAGCCCGGGAGTGTGAAAAAAATCAGAATCTCCTGACCCCGGGAGTTTAAAAAAATCTGATTTTCCTGACCCCGGGAGTGTGAAAATATCTGATTTTCCTGACCCCGGGAGTGTGAAAAAATCAGAATTTCCTGACCCCGGGAGTGTGAAAACTTTCCAATTTGCCTGACCCCGGGAGTGTGAAAAAAATCCAATTTTCCTGACCCCGGGAGTTTAAAAAAATCTGATTTTCCTGACCCCGGGAGTGTGAAAATATCCAATTTTCCTAACACCGGGAATGTGAAAAAAATTGGAATTTCCTGACCCCGGGAGTATGAAAAATGCGATTTTCCTGACCCCGGGAGTCTGAAAAATGCGATTTTCCTGACCCTGGGAGTATGAAAAATATTAGAATTTCCTGACCCTGGAAGTGTGAAAAAATGTGATTTTCTTGACCCTGGGAGTGTGAAAAAATCAGAATCTCTTGACCCCGGGAGTATGAAAAAACCCCCAATTTTCCTGACCCCGGAAGTGTGAAAAAAAACCAATTGTCCTGACCCCGGGAGTGTGAAAAATGTGATTTTACTAATATCGGGAATGTGAAAAAAATTGGATTTTCCTGACCCCGGGAGTATGAAAAATACGATTTTCCTGACCTTGGGAGTCTGAAAAATGTGATTTTCCTGACCCCGGGAGTATGAAAAAAATCCTATTTTCCTGAATTTCCTGACCCCGGGAGTGTGAAAAATGTGATTTTCTTGACCCCGGGAGTGTGAAAAAAATCAGAATCTCCTGACCCCAGGAGTTTAAAAAAATCTGATTTTCCTGACCCCGGGAGTGTGAAAATATCTTATTTTCCTGACCCCGGGAGTGTGAAAAAAATCAGAATTTCCTGACCCCGGGAGTGTGAAAAATATCCAATTTTCCTGACCCCGGGAGTGTGAAAAAAATCCAATTTTCCTGACCCCGGGAGTTTAAAAATATCTGATTTTCCTGACCCCAGTAGTGTGAAAAAAAATCAGAATTTCCTGACCCCGGGAGTATGAAAAAAATCCTATTTTCCTGAGCCCGGGAGTGTGAAAAAAATCAGAATCTCCTGACCCCGGGAGTTTAAAAAAATCTGATTTTCCTGACCCCGTGAGTGTGAAAATATCTGATTTTCCTGTCACCGGGAGTTTGAAAAAAAATCTGATTTTCCTGACCCCGGGAGTGTGAAAATATCTGATTTTCTTGACCCCGGGAGTGTGAAAAAAATTAAATTTTCCTGACCCCGGGAGTGTGAAAAAATCCAATTTTCCTGACCCCGGGTGTGTGAAAAATGTGATTTTCCTAACACCGGGAGTGTGAAAAAAATCAGAATTTCCTGACCCCGGGAGTGTGAAAAAATGTGATTTTCTTGACCCCGGAAGTGTGAAAAAAACCCAATTTTCCTGACACCGAGTGTGAAAAAAATCCTATTTTCCTGACCCTGGGAGTGTGAAAGAAATGTGATTTTCTTGACCCGGGGAGTGTGAAAAAAATCAGAATCTCCTACCCCAGGAGTGTGAAAAAATATGATTTTCTTGACCCCGGGAGTGTGAAAAAAAACCCCAATTTTCCTGACCCCGGGAGTGTGAAAAAAAATCCAATTTTCCTGACCCCGGTAGTGTGAAAAAAATCCAAATTTTCCTGACCCCGGGAATGTGAAAAAATATGATTTTCTTGATCCCGGGAGTGTGAAAAAAATTAAATTTTCCTGGCAGAAATCTGATCGACTGGGCTCAACAATTTCAAGTGATCCTAATGTGAGAGGATGCTCAATTTATGATCCAAAACCCACCATGGAAACCATGGGACTTAGAGATGGACAGATTGCACCATAGGGTTTTCTACTTGCTGCTAAGCTCCATTGACTCTACCATCTATGGCAACATCCCACACGGGTTAACCGTATCTGAGGTATGAGAGAGATTGTCAAATATGTTTTATTGTACAAACAGGAGTATGACCAGCTTGCTGATGAGAGAGCTGTATGCATTCAAAATTAAGTAAGGGACTCAAATGAGAGAACACTTAATGAGATTAGGCAACATGAGGTCGGATCTGATAAGAAGGGGTGAGAACATCACAGAGCAATCTCTAGTGTGCATCATATACAACTCTCTCAACCCAAGCTGGGATTACTTCCTGAGTCAATTAAAAACATGGGCGGAGACAACATTAGCCTTGAGTTTCTCACCAGAAAGCTCATATCTGAAGACAACATTAGGAGAGAAAGGGCCCTAATGCGTAGGGAAGGTATGCCACCCAAAAGGGTAAATTTTACAGAGCGGACAAGCCCGTCCCCAATGTGCTATACATGTGGATCCAACAGGCATATCAGAAGGGACTGCCCCATGTCCAACAAGGACAAAAGGATCAGCAACCAACCACGCTCACACGACAGAGTGCACCATGACGGCACACCAGTGCCAAGGCATGGGCCACAGGACGGCATCCACATAGATATGGAAATGACAGAGACAGGGATGACTGGCGGTGGAGGTCGCCCAGCCCTGGGAGAGAAGTCAGGACACAGACAGAACCGGGGAAACATAAGCCAGATTCCATAAACGTGGTAAAACATAGCAATGAAACCAGGCACTACAATGCAGACTGGTCCACAGACGGCCATGGACAATGTTGCCTAATCGACTCTGGGGCCAGTGCCCATACATCATGCCACAGAGAAATATTCAGTTCATTCAAAGAGGATTCCTTCAGGATCAAGGTTGCCAACCAAGAACATGCAAGGTTAGCCGGCAGGGGCAGTGTGAACATTCCCAAAATTGGTGTGGTCAAAGATGTCCTTTTTGTCCCCGGCATACCATACAACGTGTTTGCTGTTAACAGGCTTACCAAAGACCCAGAACTAACAATAGTATTCAAGAATGTAAGGCATCCATCAGAAGAAGAGGAGAGGAAATAGGAAACGTGGAAACCATAGGAGGTCTATCATACTTCCTGGCCAAGAAAGAAACCGAAGCCAGAGGCATGATTGGGCTACTCGAGGATAACAACAAAGAAGTAGTGCAAGAGAATAACCCAAGCATCCTTGAAGAGGCTGAGGGCACGAGCTCAGAAGGGGAGGAAGACAATCCCCATGATTTAGCCAAAATTGAAGGGGCCACAGACGCAAAACAGGTAGCATCCCGTATCTCCATAGGGAGACCCATGCACGATGAGTGTGCACATCTACTACATCGAAAGCTAGGACACATAGGTTTCCCAATGGTCAAGAAAATGCTGGATTGCTTGGAAGGACTAAAGGTCAAGAATTGCGAAAACTTCCTGGAATGCTCCATATACAAAAGTTCCAAATCAAGGGTTGAACCACGACCAAAGACGTCCACTAGAAGGTCAGACCATCCATTCCAGTTGGTCCATCTTGACTTAGCAGGACTGCTTAAGAAGTCCCAGGGCCAAAGGAGGTTTTTCCTGACAATAGTGGATGACTTCAGCAGGTACGGCTTCGTATACACCCTCAAGAGCAAGGACGAAACCTTCACCAAATTCAAGGGTAAAGACTCAACATAACATCGACATAAAGCAAATAATGACAGACTGCAGCTCAGAATTCCTATCCAAGGAGTTTAAGGATTGGGTATCAAGAAGGGGATGCTGCATTTCAAGACTGCACCATTCTCCACATTCCAGAACGGAGTCGCAGAACGAAGGAATGAGGTACTCCAAACCATGATCAGGTGTGCAATTGAAGACACGGGCCTGAACTTCTCCTATTGGGGAGAAGCACTGTTGTACTCAAATTACACACTGAATAGACTATGGTCCAGCGTCATTGCAAAAACACCCTACGAAGCCATGTACCCTACGAAAACCCAAGCTGACATACCTTCATGTTTTGGGGGGTATTTGCAGACATGCACATACCAAAATAGTTGAGGGAAAAGGGAGAAAGGATGACAAGAAAATTAAGGTTCCTAGGGTATGAACCAGGTTCAAAGGCATACTGATTTCTGGACCACAACCTCAAGATAGTGGTATCCAGGTCAGCCACTTTCCATGAGCATGCAAACTGGAGCAGGATACATGCGAACAAAATCCTGACGAGTGGGCACAAACAAGAGGAAGCTGGGGCACAAACAAGAGGCACAAACAAGAGGCCATCAGTCAATCCAAGGCCTAGTGGGCAAGGAGAAACGTCGCATAACTAGGTTGAAGAACAACAGTCACGCCAGAGCTCTATAGAGACTGGAAATACCGAGTTGCCAAGTCCACCAGAAGGGACACCCAGGAAGTCAACCAGATCAACCAGATCCCAAAAGTACTGGAGGATGTAATGGGTATAGATGCCTACACCGAGACGCCTATCAATTACAACAATATAACCAAACTGCCACTACAGGAACAGGACAGATGGAAGAGGGCGATGGAAAAGGAGATGGACAGCCTCATGGCCCTAAACATGTACACACCTGCACAAGTTCCAATGTACAAACTGCTTACCTGCATGCGGAGCTAGACAAGGAATTGTATGTCAAGGCACCACCTGGGATCGGACGTAAGAGTGGAGAAACCTGGTTGCTCAACAAGAGTCTGTACGGGCTAAAACAGTCCGGCAAAAGATGGCATGAATGCCTGTCTGAGGCACTAGAGAGATTGGACTTCTTTCCCAACGAGGATGACAGGTGCGTGTTTGTGAGGAAATCGCAAGGGGAGACAGAGAAGTTACTGGTTTATGTAGATGACTTATTGTACTTCAGGAAGGACAAATCAAAGTGTGATAAATTTGCTCAGGACCTGCAGAAACACTTCTCCCTGAAGAGCCTAGGAGAAATAAGCACGTACCTAGGGGTAAAAATTACAAGAATACAAGAGAGCTTTGCGATCTCACAGAGAGAAAAGATACTCTAACTCCTTGAAAGATGTAACATGTCAGATGCTCACCCCTGTGGGACACCCATGCACACAGACTTCCTCAAGAATGCACATGAAGAAGGGGAGCCATTCGAAGATAACCACCTCTACAGGTCAACCATCGGGTCACTGCTGTACATCGCTACCTGGACCAGGCCGGACATCATGTTGGTGGTGAATCTTCTCTCTAGACACTCGAACAACCCCAAGGTCCACCACTGGACAGCAGTCAAGAGGTTATTGAGATACCTCAAAGGCACCATTGACACAAAACTACTGCTCACGCCTTAAAGGACAAACGAAATCACCCTGTCATGTTACGCAGACGCTGATTGGGCAGGTGACTCAAAATCGAGGAAGAGTACATCAGGTTACCTAATACTCCTGAACGGGAGACCCATATATTGGTGCACAGGAAAACAGGAACTAATATCCACATCCACTGCAGAAGCAGAATATGTCTGCGTGTCCAGTGCAGCAAATGATCTAGTCTGGTTCAACGAAGTAATCTCCAATGTCTGGGGGAAGCCAAGTTTACCCATCATCATCCACGAAGATAACATAGCAGCGATAAACATATCGAAGGCCGAGGCAGTAAGAAAAAGGTCCAGACACATAGACATCAAATACAGACACGTGAGAAAACTTTCAAAAAGGGGCTTCATAGACTTAGTTCACTGTGACACCAAGGACCAGATTGCTGACATACTGACCAAACCACTCCCGTTAGCACAACACAGTCATTTGTTCAAGAAATTATGTCTTAGTGAGTGAAGGAATGTTTATTGTCATATGTGATCGAATTATCTGATATTAGAAAAGGTTTTGTCAGATATAATATCACACACTTACAATCTCTATATACCACAATGCAATGCTCCATTGTATCATGACACTGTTGCCCTATAACCCATGACCCGGTGACATCACCAACCCTATTAAAGAACCCTAACCTTTCCTCCCTCCTCTCTTCCCTTACTGACCCCTGATCATCACTGACCACCATGTGGGCAGTGGAAATAAATACTATTAGAAGGTAATAGCTGTCTCTGGAGTTATTGGACCGATTCATCAGCATCTCTCTAACAATAGGTTCTTAATAGGAAGGGTTCTTAATTACATAATTTAATTCCAGCAGATTTCCATGACCTGAAACCTTTCAACTTTGGATGCTATATCTGTATCCATCACTGGAAGCAACATAATGCAACATCTGTACCTTCAGTTTGGAAAATAATCCAAGGGGGTTTGAGTGGGGAGAAAAGTGTGGGGAAAAGTGTGATAACAGAAGGATTGTATGGATGTTGAGGAAATTTCCAATAAGATCAGTGCAGAGCCCAATGCTTAGAAGGGAAAGGCACTTTACAGAGAACAGTCTTCTACTGAATGGCATTCTGTGTCTGAAACCCTGTCCAGTCGAGGTTCATTCCAAAGAAATGTTTTAGGAAGACAGCACAGGGCAAAAGTTTGTCCATCAATACTTAGCAACTAAACTGGCAATTGAGCAGGGATATGGATCTGTCAGCATCCAGGACATGGGCAGCTTGCAGGTAACATGAATACCAGGATCCAGAACAACCAGGCAACATGCCAAACAGTATCTGTATCTCAATCCAGAGTCTAAATCCCACTGAAGCCAGAAATGTAGGAATAGTGCAGATGATGAAAGCTTAGTCCAAATTAGAAAGAACTCAGGCAACCAGGAGAACAGACACAGCAGAGAATCTTTAGGGGCTGTAGCAAAGCAAGGATGGAATTCCAGGAGCAAGGATCCGGGCAAGACAAAATAACAGTCCACAGGAACAGGGCAGGAATACCCAGAGTCTCCATGTGGAGATTATGAAGGTCTGGAACCTTCCCGGGGATCTCAGGTGTGGATTTAGCAGCTGCAGCAGGCTGAGGGCTTCAGCCCTGCAGCACTTAGAAGAGCAGCAGCAAATCCTGATAAGATCAAAAGTCACAGTTTTCTCCAGAGATGAATCACACCCCATTTTAATTTTAGTCATCATTGGTTTGCACATGCAAACACGTTCTCTCAGGATTTTCTTTGGCAATGCATTGGTGATTGTTCTATGGAGACATAACCAGATCCATGTGCCAAGAGGGAATACTATGTTTACATATTTATTAGCCATGTGAACACCCAATAATTCACCACAGGTCTTTGCCAAGACCGCATATAAATACAATTTGACCACATTTGTCAATATCCATCTGCAACTTTGTCTTCTGTATATATACCAGGGGTAGGCAACCTACAGCCCTTTGGGTGAATCCAGCCCCTGCTCTCACTCCCGCTGCTGCTGCCAGAATCAGCCATGGACTCATTTACGGTAGCCGTAAATGGCAGGGGGACCACCAGTCTGGCCCCTTCCACTGTCTGAGGTTGTGAGACCCAGTCCCCAACTTTGAAAGGTTGGCGACCCTCGATATATACTCTAGTCTAAATTCCTTGCATCTAAAGGTGTGGTCTGTAACCTACAAAAGACCCCTTGCTTTTATACATTTACAAAAGAGTCTTGGAGCAATTTTAAACACATGTATCATTTCAGTTGCTATGGACTAACAGGGTTACATCTTTTGAAACTGGGTCAACCTGGCTCTCTTCCCTCACCTTGCTGCCATGGCTACCCAAACTCCCTGTGTGACAGGTACTGAGAGGAGCGAAGAGAAGGAATCAAAACCAATTCCTCAGAAATGCTGAACAGGTTCCAGCCCCGAAGAAGTGGCCAAATAAAAGGTCAATAACAATAGTGACAAGGACGTCTGCTCAGAGAAACTAGCAGTGGTTACTTAGGTGCCTCAAAATCTTCCTTCCTTTCTTTATTCATGTCAGAGCATTGCATAGCTTAAAATTATGGACATACATAAAATGTAAATAAATGAAAATATTAAAATGGTTAGACTACGTTTAACCAGAAGGCGGCTACTGCAATAGCATTATCTCAGCTGTTTACTACATCTTTGTACACAGGGGTGGGGTCAGGGGCATAAATTGTATACACGTAATTTTTGCATTGATTAAACTTTTCCACATTCACAAAAAAATGTCCCTATATTTATGCAGCTTCATTTTACTTGATTGCTCTTTGATCTTCCTACTTTGCTTCAAAGTCCATCACATGATTTCCAGACTGTCCATCTATAACAGGAGTTTGCAACCTATGGCCCATGGGCCAGCCCTGGCCCCTGACACCATCCCATCCAGCCCATGGTGACAACCCCAGAAGTGGAAGTGGATGCACCTGTGCATGCACAAATGCACCCACTGTGGTTTATGGCAGTGTTTGCGGCAGGGGAAAACCATGTGTCCAGTCTGCTCAGCTGTCTCAGGAGAAGTTGTCTGGCCTGTGGCACAAAAACCTTGAGAACCTCTGGTCTAGAACCTTATTCTGGTGAAACTCTTCAGCATTCATCCATTTGCATGGTGCCTTGTTCTTCATCTCCATAGGTTTCATCCTAGCCTCTTCAGCTTTAATATTTAGAGCTTGAGGAGTGGGCAGATTTTTCCCCCTCAATTTTAGCCATTGTCCAGGGAATCATTGTCCATGTAGCAGATGGGTTTGGTCTTGCATTATCTTATTTTGTTCATTATTTACTAGCACTTCTTGATGTAAGTCTCAAGGCAAGTTAGTTAAGCCAACAAAGAAACAGAATGTCCAAATGCAAATATTAAATTGAAGTCCTCAGTTAACTCAGTTAAATAAATTCTTCATTTCAGAGAGCTTCTCCCATGGCTTGTTGGGCCCCAGCAAACAAAAATGACCCCCAGCAAACAAAACAAGAAAAAGGACAGTGAATCATATGAAATATTTGTTTTTATTTTTATTAAAGACAAAGGCAAGAGATCACTCCACCCAGTTCATGAGCAATTTGAGAGGGTCCTTGTAGCTATACCAACAAGTATATAGAGCTAAGCAGATATTAAAATATAGAATCTGCATATACCAAAATTTATGCTAGTTCGTTGTTTCTTTTGTACATTCTCAAAACCCAGATTTTAGTCAATGATTTTTCATTTTGTACAATTAGTTAGTAATCCAATTAAAGCTATATCAATGGTATACTTCAGCAGTGTAGTATGTATTGACAGAACAAGGTATTCTAGTGTTAATGCTTTTATAAGAGATTAATTACTTGTTTTCCTTGAATAGAAAAGAATAGTTTCCACAGCATCTGTAAGAATCAGCCAGGTTTCCCCGGAGAAAAATATGTCGTGGAGATATTGTGCCAATGTTGACTTCTGATGTCTAAAGGTTGGATTTATAAATTAATTTTATGGGAAAGGATTTGCATTTTATACTTTGTGAAAGTACTGTCCATAAGTTCCACACATGCAATGGCTTAGTCAAATACATAAGTAACTTTTTGATGGGGGATAAGAATAGTAGGATTTGGAATCAAACTCATCCTAGTATCTATTTATGTCAAATAATAAATAGTGAATTGTGGTAAGTTAAGAGGAAGTATAAGCATTTGCTTTTGTTGTTGTGCATCAAACTGTATAATTCTGTGGATAACAAATGCCTAACTCGTGGCAACTTGCCAATGAAATTTACAGTTTGATTTTTGTCATCAGGGATAACTGAATGGATTCCATCCATTATTTAATATATTTTGTTTTACACTACAGTGAAATCATATGCTCATTAGACATGTGATCAGCAGACCATACGTATCATTTAATAAAACTTAAACTATAACATAATAGAGGGGAAAACATCTGAACAGATATCAGAAAGTTGGGGAAAATAAACATTTTCTCTGATGCCAAAAAGACAAAAATGTTGACATCTAGTAAGCCTTTTCTGGTATGGAAATTGTACTTTTTCAGAATACTCTTTGCAGGCGCACCCCCCAAAGAAAGACTCAGACACCAGTATATGGATAAAGGCATTGGGCTACTTTTATTGAATAATGCCCTAGTCCGAATTATAACTTTCAATTGGTGTATTCATCCAATTGTAATTCTTTAAGGCAAGCAGGCCGCAGTAACACTGGTAAGGTTCCTCCCAAAATGCCAATGGCAATTGGCTACATGTAACTATTTGTATCAATTTGTTTGTTAACACAAACAAATTGTTGACCGGAGTCAATAAACTATCTACTGACCCCACCCTATGACGTGTATCCATTAAATATCAAGGTGATGCAGGCTGTGAAGCTCCTGCTATCATCCCTTGCCTGGTTCGCCCTTGACCGGCCAAACCTATTTCCCCTGTACCTGTCTACGTGTTGGCCAGTCAATTGCGAACCTGCCGGATACCTATGGGTCATAAATCTTTACCTTACCAGTGCTACCCGCCACACGGGGAGGCGTCCATGATGACTCACCGCCCCCCCAGACCGTCAGCTCAGTCACCAGGCCTGCTTGCACCTCATCCAAAAGAGGTACATACCTCTAGCCAACAGGTGGACCCCATATCCTGCCTACAGGTCAAATTTTCTGTAAGCCTATCCTCAGATATCTAATGGCTATCCCCCAAACCATTCTCAGCAAGAAGCCGGGCAACAGCCCTGTCCACTGACCACCGGGACGGTCCGAACTGCGGAGATCCACGTCTCCTCTAAATTGGTGTCTCGGCATGATGTTAGACCATAGCGACCGTGTGTAAGCCATAAATGATATAAAACGCCAGGTCACTGCACCTCAACAGTTTAAGTAAAGGTCAGTGATTCGTGTGAGATCATTGCCACCGAGGTGCAGAATAAGAACATCAGGCGGTCCAGCATCCCTGATGGACATCAGGAATGGCAACAGTTCCCGCCTGTTCATGCCGCGCATACATACCACCGCATACGTGCGGATGCACGCAGCCTGAGCTGGGGTCCACACTCTGTCGCCGCAGCATATACTGCCGCCCAGTGTACATAGCTGCGGCCCACCAGCCCCACTGCCACCGGTGTGCGGAGAGACACAGGATCTGTAAAAGAGGAGAAGGGGTTAAGGACATAACTAGGTACTCATACAGTGAGGGGACGTACATATAGAAAAATTACGCGCAGACCCCCACGTGCCCACCTATATCCACCTCCAAGCACCCCAAACGCAGCCGCGGTCAATGCGATGCCTATTCTAAGTAAATGGGTGCCATAATGGGCCCCACACTGGGAAGCGCGGTACCGGTCACCCTTTGGAACTTAAATTTGGTAAGTGTAGACCCATCCTGGTGGCAGAAAAACAGGCTAGGGCGCACAGCAGGCACTGCCAATCGCATGTAGGGCACCAACCGGAATGATGTCAGCAAATGTACGTCATGGCAGTATACACCACTGCCCACTCGATGCTGATCGGCCTTCGAGGGACGAATCCCGAACTGAGCCCACTCTTGTTTGATATAGACATCTTCGAGTTCCAGTGCCCTACAAAACACATCCCCCTTTGACCATGGGACCAGCTCGCTGAGTCGTCGAGCTCCAGAAAAAGGCTACATCGATAGCTGCATGAAAAGAGACTCCTCCTACCTACTGTGATATAGTCTATGCCAACCTCGTGCAAGGTGGGTCAGAATATCTGTGAGAATAGGGCGACGTGTGTCAGGCGGCAGCCACGTACACGTGTCCACCCCCCTAATACATGGCTTATTCAGAAGACCCTAGCATAGTCAGGAAAGCCCCGTGCTTTGGCCATGAGTATCAATGCTCAAAGCCTGGTGGCTATGGTGCGTGGAGCCAACCCCAGATCATAGGGCAGACTATACAATCTATACAATCTAAAACCCAGTCGACCAATGTCGGCCGCATATTGGGCAATTGCCTTTACCAACAAAAAGGCTCTAAAGTGAATGATTGGATGCCGATGCACAGTGCGCGTGCGAGATACCAATACATGCAATTCGCCCGGTTCACGTCTCCTAGCCAAATGACCATATCACAGCCAGGAGTGGAGAGGGTAGCCACAAGTGTCCATAGCCCAGCCGCGGAACCGGGCGATCTGCAGGCGGGGGAAAGCATAAGCAATATCGTTATAAATGACTGGCACATGTTTAGCCCAAAGAAGCGCCTTAAGGTGCATGAACCCCAGAACAATATGCAAGCTGAGGCCATGACTCAGGTGATTTAGACGTTCGAGCATTGACAATGTGCACCACCGCAGCATTACTACGCCAAAAGTGAAGCACAGAATCAGGCCGCCTGTCCCCCAGAGCATAAAGGGTACCCAGAATTGAGAAGATATGTTAGAAACATAAGATCGCGTAAACGATCCATGCCCTGACATCCCTGGGGCCAATGACCATAGACCCTTGTCCTGAATTAAATCCCCCCCACCCGGGGAGCCGGAGGCATCCAACTGTACTTGTAACTGGGATTGAGAAGATATGTTAGAAACATAAGATCGCGTAAATGATCCGTGCCCTGACATCCCTGGGGCCAATGACCATAGACCCCTGTCCTTAATTAAATTCCCTCAACCGGGGAGCCGGAGGCATCCGACTGTACTTGTAACTGGGGCTGACCAGAAGCTCAGACCTCCCGATGCGACAGCACGTAAGTCCTGCGGTAATGTGAGCCACACCAATAGGTCCGCTTTTAAACCCCTTATCAGCTGTACCCCACAGCTTCGTTTAACGAGACCCACCCTAGCGTGACCCAGGCACTAGGCGAAAGCACTGCCTGGTATTACCACTCTGCAGGCGAAGTTGATGCAGCCCTGCATCACATGTGACTCTCGTAGAGGCACCTTCCACTCGGCAACATTGCCACCTTGCAGCAGGGGCCTCTCACACTGACCGACAATTCGGTCACCTGGCCCTCTTGCATGTCATTCAAAAGAGAGGTGCCTCAACTTATTGACCGGTGAACCCCATCTCCAGAATACTGGCCAAATTCCTGTAACCCTATCCCCAGACTACAAATGGCTGTCCCCAGGCCATTCTAGATAAAGAACCAGGCAGCAGCCCTGTTCACTGACCGTCGGGCATGGTCCAAACGATGGGACAAAGTGTCACCCATGATATGGCATCGGCATGATATATGACCATAGCAATCGTGTAGACGGCGGCAAAGAAACGCCAGGTCCCTGCACTCGGAAGTCTTTAAGTCCAGGCCAGCAATCCGGTAAGATCACCACCTCCAAAGTATAGCATTAAAACATGTGGTGGCCCAGCATCCCTAATGGACATCAGGAATGTCAACAGTTTCCGCCACCTCTATGCCATGCACCCATACCACTGCATACGCGCGGTTACGCGTTGTCCAAGATGGGGTCCCCATTCTAACAAAGCAGCATACTGCGCGGCTCCAGTGCACAGAGTTGTGTCCCACCAGCCACACTACCTCCAGTGTGCAGGAACACACGGTATCTGTAAAATAAGGAGGGAGAATAGAGGGCAGACAAGGCACTCATTCAGTGCAGGGACAAATGGACAGAGGAAATTGGGCAAATCCACACCTGCCCCTGCAACATATGTCGGGCTCTGGGCACCCAAACGGAGCCGCAGCTGATGCGGCGCCCAACCAGGAGGAATGGGTACCAATGTCAGTTCAGTCAAGGTAGACCCGGCTTGGTGGCAGACGACAGGCCGAGAAGCGAACCAAGGGCTGGCACAAACACCTGTGGGGGAGCGACCAGACATATAGCAGTGCCAGGCTAGTAGCCTCTCCCGGCTGATCAGCCCCTGAGGAGCGAAGCCTCACCAAAGCCCACTCCTGATCGCACAACCCGTGATCTAGTGCCAGTGCCCTGCAGAACATGTCCCCCGTTAAAGGTAGTAGCAGCTAACTCAATCTGGGAGCTCCAGATCAAGGTACAAGTGGTTGCCCGAAAGTGGACTCTCCGCACGCAGCATAAGCATTGCCGCGTAAGAGTCACATACAGTAACCACACTCGCTAACAGGGGTCATCGCTGGCCTCATAGGGGAAGGGGCCACCCTAAGCCTAAGGTCTTGACGTATGCTAACCATGACGGGCCAGGGAAAACAACCATGGCCCTGCCATCATTGTCCCAGCACTGCACCATTGGAACGGCCAAATGAGGACGGGCCCTCATACATCCTGCCATGGATGCCGAATAGGCCGGCAACCAATCGGGCCCATGGGGGGGGGGCAGGTTGCGGCGACAGGACAACACCTTGACCCTGTTGTCCTACCCCCCGATCCCCTAATCAGTGTGTTCACAATGCAGGAGGGAGAAAACGTGAATATATTCCCCAGACCACAGTGCCCAGCTAATAGCCCAGTACAAGAGGGCACCCAGGGGCAGAGAGCAAACGGCCAACAGCAGAACCACCATTGGCACTGATTGTAGTGATAAACACATAACCGGCCCTATGGGCCCAGGGGAAGTAAATAAAGGCATAGGGGCGGTAACCCCAATAAGAACCAGAGTGTAATTGTCTTGCTGCAACTATGGCCACTACACACACACCCCAGCGTGACAAGCTAGTGTCAGAGGTGTGCTAACTTGACCAGGATACTCACTCGGTGCACCCCCATGAGCCGCCCCCACTGGGGGTTCTGGCCCGTGGCGGGCGTCGGAGTCCGTGATGTCCCTCTCGCTCCATGTTCCCGTGCGTCCTGGACCGGATGGGGAGCTGCGAGGCGCAAGCCTACGCTAGCCTGAGGCCTCCGGCAGCTCAACCCTGTTTTATTTTATTTTATTATTTATTTTATTTATTCGATTTATACCCCGCCTCACTTGGCCAGGGCCAACTCAGGGCGGCTTACAATAGGAGAATTAAATACAATATAACAAATGAACACACCAAGTACAATAGTATACAATAAAAGATTACAAGTTACAACTTTACAAATTAGTGCAAACATCATAACATAACATCAGCAAAGGGAGATGGCGATAGAACCATGGCTCCGGTGGTGCTGGCGGCGCGGCTTCCAAAAGTCCCACCGTGCAACGCCAGGCAGGGCAGGGGAGGGAGCCGGCGAAAGGAACCGTGGCTCCGGTGGTGTTGGCGGCGCGGCCCTCAAAAGTCCCGCTACGTAACGCCGGTCAGCTGTGCTCCCACCTCCCCCGCCAGGCAGGGCAGGGAGGGAGCCGGCAAAGAGGCACCGTGGCTCTGGAGGTGTTGGCGGCGCGGCTTTTGAGAGTCCCGCCGCGCAACGCCGGTCAGCTGTGCTCCCACCTCCCCCTGTTGGCGGCCCACTGCGTAGCCATGGCCGGCACGTGGACCAGAGATGCCTCCATTGCCGAAGTGGAGGCAAGGGAGCATCCGCAACACCTAACCCACCAAGACGAGGTGGGCCGGATGGGCTGGATGGCCCCACCGGGTAATTGATATGGGGGGCAATAAGCAGCAGGGGTAAGAACCCCAGCAGGGCAGGCCTGTGCCACCCCCTGCCCGAGCCCACAGTCTGGGCTCGTGGGACCTGCAGGGTTGCCATCCGAGCCCTCTGGCCTGGTGGAACTCACGCAAAATAAGGGGGTGGGCAGAGCCCACCACATTGAAGCATCCCGTTCTGCAGTGCTCAGAATCGAACCGCTGACTTTCAGCCTCTCAGTCAGCCTCTTAGCCACCTGAGCCACTGCAGTCCGGAACGAAATCAAGCCTCTTGCAAAGAGGCAAGCAAAGTTCTATGAAGGGTAGGGAAAGCCCTTCCCCTCAGCCGCGGCTTGACCAAGACCTCCTGAAGGATCCCTGGCCAGGGATTGGATCCTGAGCCCTGAGTACCACAGTAGCGAAGAGTGAAGAAACTCCGCTCTAAGCCAAGGTACGAAGGGCAAAACTCTAAGCAAAAACACGACGGAGAAAACTTCTCCACTCCGTCGCGTTTCTAAAATGGCAGCTCTGCTACCTCGTGGCCACCCCTTTTATAGAGGCATGGCCACGGCCCCTAACTCACCCGGATGTCTGAGTCCGGGTGGGGTGGGGCTGCAAAGAGCGTGGCGGCCATTTTGGCGCCTCGCTTTCATTCTGGTAGCTGCCTGCAGTTAATTTAAATGCCTGAGGTGTCTGGAAAATTTGGTATCAGCTTTTGTGGGTTGCCCGCATTATTGATTGGCTATTAACCTTTCCCAAAGGGTTTGTCGGGCTACGCATGGCGGCTCGAGACCAACCTGGCTTGGCTGGAAGGGAAATTGGATCATGGGACAATAGCATTAGGCAGCAATAGAGAATCCATATTGCTTGGCTGGGGGTGCTGAAAGGAGTTGGACAGAAGTCACCCAAATGTCACAGTGACTACCAAACAGCACACAGTATCTCACTCACATCTGTGGAGACACAAAGCTGCAGCTAGACCAAACAGCTAAACATAGATGCCCAGAGTTTACAAGGACTCTAAGATAAGAGAAAAACAATGAGTCTCACTACATCTGCTGATTAGTCTGCCTATGGGGAACCTTGGCACGCAGTACTTTCTTAGGCTGGCAAATGTACTTTGGCCAGCAACATGCCATGTAAGCAAGCCTTCTGTAATAGGGGTCATGCGCAGTCTGTGGACAAGTGATCCAGAATGCAAGCCAATAAATACAGACAACCCGAGGATTCGAGACTGGCTTTTACCAGTTTTACTTGTGTACCTTCCTTGCCAACGCTCTGATACTCCAGGGGGAGCATTACAACAAGCTTTCCTAATTGATAATCACTAATAATGTAAATTGCTGAGCCTAAATGCTTGCTTTAGCTAAAATTATAAAATTTGCACCATATTACTAGTGAGCAAGAAATGCTGCAGTGTTGCCAGGTATTCTTATAAGTAATGCACAGCTACAATTTGGAATTGCAAAGAAAATCATATTTACTATGAAATAATTCTGTCTCTTGGAATTTTGACAGCCATCTCAGCCTTGTTTGATAGATGAAGAAGGATAAAGTAAAAAAGGAGAGAGAGACAATGGATATTCCTTTGACTAGTTTTCAAGCATGACCTTGTTACCCATTTCTAAACTTGCCAAGTCAGAGGGTAGAGTCTGAAGTCTCTGTAAATTGATGTTCTTTTCTAGGCCTCTAGGCGAGGAAAATTTTCAAGGGAAGCTGGACCAAGATGAAGAAACAAATTTATTTATTTATTGTCTGGGAGGTGATTTTAAAACCTGGACACTTGCCTTGCTGAGTGCCAATGTGTGTATGACATGTGAGATTCAGTTATAGAATACCAGAAGGCCAAGCAGCTAGGAATAAGAGAAGGAAACATGAGAGAATGGCTGATGGAGCATTGTAGGAATGCATCTGGTTTCTGTCTTGCCTGTCTCTGACACATTTTGTAAACAAAAGCCTCTTTGCTTGCTATTCTCCTTATCTCTCTTTCTTTGGGTTCTGACACTTCTGATTGGCTGTTTGCCCTCAGTTTTGTCTCTGCTAAGTTTCGTTTCTGGTATACAATGCTTGCTAAGTTTCGTTTCTGAGTCTCTCTGCCTGAATAAAAAAAAGGCATTAGTATCGTTTGTCAGCCAAGGACTGGAGTCGTGTTTTTCTGTCTCTACCTCAAAAGATCTGAGGATATAAACTGCTGCTAATGAGGCTGGCTGATTGAGAAGAGATCTTTACATGAATCAAATCCCAACAAGTGGCGCTCCGTGTGACGCTTTGAACTACAATGAGAACTCTCTGTGAAAGCTGCTTCAGCATTTAGCATCTAATTAACACCCCATAATTGGCGACCGGGGGCAAGGTCCACTCACCTACGACCAGGCAAAAGGTCAGACTGGAGGAAAGGTCATTCGAGCGCTCGAGATTCATCCAAAGTCAACTTTGGGTCCCACATTACGTGAGTGATTTTTTTTAATTATGGGGTGTGTGCTTTCTTCGCAAATGCAGGAACTTTGTAAAGATATCTCAGATCTTTTGCATGACAATGGGAAACGAGCTGATGAGCAGGAGATACAAAAGCTAGCTAAAACTATAGCAAAAATCTGTCCTTGGTTTAAATATGAAGGTCTGGACTTAAAACAGTGGAAACAGATTGGGAGAGAAATGCAGCAGCATAATGGAATTTCTAGATTTATTTATTTATTTATCATTCACATTTGTAAATGCCGCCCACTCAGGCAGAACCCGACTCAGGGCGGCATTACAACAACTCTAAAAAATACATAAAAACATTATAAAACCTTATAAAACCCACCCAATAAAAAACCCACCCAATAAAAAAAAAAAAAAATCCGACATCCACCCCCATTTTAAAACCCATATCCCACTCGCCCGTCCCACCTACCACACAGAGGGAAAGAGAGAGAGTCTTATAAAAGCCAGCCGGCGGGGGCCATAGTCCCGTTCGGGCCCCACACCTGCCCTGCCAGCCAGGTCTTTACTCCTTTCCTGAAGGGCAGCAATTCACTTTGAAGTCTTAGATCTGTTGGTAGGAGGTTCCAGAGGGTTGGTGCGGACACGGAGAAGGCCCTCCTTCGGGTGCTAGTCAGATGTGCACCCCTCGTTGATGGCACCACCAGAGAGCCTCTCCGGTCCGCTCTGGTTGGACGGGCAGTCACTCTTGGGACGATGCGGTCTCTAAGGTATCCTGGCCCCCTGCCATATAGGGCTTTAAAGGTCAAAACCAGCACCTTAAATTGCACCCGGAGACAAACTGGTAACCAGTGCAGCTCCCGAAGCAGCGGTGAGGCATGGGCATATCGCCCACACCCCATCACCACCCGGGCCGCCGCATTCTGGACCAGCTGCAGCCTCCGAATGGTCGTCAAGGGCAGCCCCATGTAGAGCGCATTACAGTAATCTAGTCGGGAAGTAACCAGAGCATGAGTGACCATAAGCAAGGAGCCCCGGTCCAGGAGCGTGCGCAGTTGGCGAATCACCCGAAGTTGGGCAAAAGCCCCCCTGGCCACAGCTGTCACTTGTTCTTCCAGCAGGAGCCGTGAGTCCAGAAGGACCCCCAAGTTGCGCACTGGGTCTGTCTGGGGCAAAACAGCCCCATCCAGTACCAAAGATGGTAACTCCTTGGATAACGTGGGGCCCCTTATCCACAGCCACTCTGTCTTGCTGGGATTCAGCCGAAGCCCATTGGCCCCCATCCAGACCCCAATGGCCTCCAGGCATCCGGATAGGATTTCAACAGCATCACTGGGGTCCCCACGGGCCGAGATGTACAATTGAGTATCATCCGCGTACTGATGGTACCGCACCCCGTGGGAACGAATGATCTCACCCAGCGGCTTCATGTAGATGTTAAATAAGAGAGGAGAGAGCACAGATCCCTGAGGCACCCCATATTTGAGAAGCCTAGGGCTGGACCTCTCACTCTCTAACCACACCGACTGGGTACGGCCCTCCAGAAATGAGGAAAACCAGGACAACACAGTGCCCTGGATCCCCAGTCCTTCGAGCCGTTCCAGCAGGATACCGTGGTCGACGGTATCGAAGGCCGCTGAGAGGTCAAGAAGAGCAAGGACGGATGGACAACCCCCGTCCCGCTCCCGCCAGATCAATATTATTTACATGGGAGGAAATTGAAGACTGCCTTCAGAGACTTACTCCAAAGAATATTTTATTGTCTCAAAGACTTGATGGCCCCCTCCCACAGCTTTTGCCTCCAGATAAAGGGGGGGCCATGGCAACTGCCCTTCCATCATATGAGAAACAACAGCCCCCTGATGGGGGTGGAGGTGGAAATGGAGATGGGACATTATGTCCTGACTTGCAACAATCAAGTCCTTTTAGCCCTACAAAAGACCTGTTCTCTGCTGCGTTAACTACAGCTGTGCTGGATATGGAACCTGTTGATGTATATCCAGTGAACAGAGAGCCGCTGGCAAATGAGACTGTTGCAATACTAGTGCCGGCTGATGGGGAACAAATGGTGGGGAACTCATCACAGATTGAAGTTGTTAATGCATGCAGAGTGGCAGGAAGCAAGGACTGTGTTTCAAAGAGCAGCTTAGGGGATCTCAGCCCCCCCGTGAAGCAACCCTCATCACAAAAGCAGGAGAAGCTGAGTAGTAAATTTGATACCTCACATTTGGGCAGGAAGATCCTGCAGAAATGGAAGGATGGCCCAAAGGAGGAACGCACAAAACCCAAGACAAAAAAGGGGTGCAAGTACAAACTAACAGATGCAGGTTGTCATAAGGTTGAGAATCATATGCTGGAGATGAAAGAAATACAGAGAAAGAGGGGGGTTAATCTTGCCTGTATGGACAGCAGGCTGTGGCAAAAATACAAGGAGGAAGAAGACATACAGTTTTTGGCTGATTTTGAACTGCCCAACCCTCAAACAAAGAGACCCAGAGTGAGCTGTCCCACGTTTCAAGCATCAGGATTGCAGGGAAAGCAACTTGGACTTCCCTGTGATTTTCTTCTGTGTGAAATTACTTGCAACTTCTGGAGAATTTGTTCTTTGTGCCTTCATACCTCCTCGGCCTGCCTTAATGCAGATGGGTGTGGCTGGAGCATGAAGGAATGTGTGTTTGCCTGAAAAGCTGAAAAGGGGGGTTGTGTGGGATTGTCTTGTGAAGTCAGTGAGACTTAATTTATGGCTTAATTTCAACTTGCCATGCCAAGAAATGTGCTGGAGAGGAGATGGTGTTTCAGAGAGCTTCAATCAAGTTTTGGACTTTTAATTTGGACATTTTAATTGGACTAAAAAGTTTGTGTGGACTCTAAGCAAAGAATTGGCTTTGTTTGCATTATAAAACCTGACAGCCTTTTTAAGAAATTGTCTACCTGCTCATGCTAATGAGATTTGTACTGTATTGAGTTACCATGCTATGCTGGTTTAAGTTATTGAATGCCTCTTTCACTTTACATCTAGTGGGAGAAGAAGAAGTTTAATGCCTTACTCATGTAATTGGGGAAGTGAGAAATGCCTTCTAAAATGCAACCAGGCCTCCTTCATGTAAGGAAGAAAAAAAATGTTCATGTCTTGTTTATGCTTAAATGTTTTGCTTATTCTTTTGCAGGAGAAAGACCTGTCTTTGCTTATGTTATGTATTGTCTTATGAAACTGCATATCTCAAGGTACCTTCAGAAGCACATGGCAGAGTTTCCAGTACTCTACACATGTAATTGGGTTTGTGATATTGCATTTGTGTTATATGTCACTCATGTTTCATGTTTAGTTATATGGTACTAGTAATAACAGGGCATGCTCCTGTTTCTTAGGGGAGTGTCTTCCTAAGCCATTGGTCATTTATTGGCAACAAGGGGATCCTGAGTGGAAGGATTCCTGCTGGAGCGATCCGCCCATGGAAGAAGGTTACTCAGCTCCAGGATGGTGGTTCACCAGTAAACTAAATGTGCTGACATTTGTTCTTTTCTTTCTTACTGTGCTTCCAGCTGTAAGAACAATACCTCATGGGGGCAACCCCAACTTTTGGATTTGAGGTTCATGGTAAGAATGCAACGTTATACTATGAGCATCCACTAGCAGTGTCTCAAATGGCTTTTCTTCCGGCATTGTTCAACACGCCAGAGTTGGTTATTGGACATTTGCAACATCTTGATAGGTCTACACTCTTCTCTAATCCTCCAGAACAATTTAACAACACCCGTTGGCGAAGCATGACATTCAAGAAATACACTAAAGGACTTTGTTTCTGCTGTCATAGTTCTGGAGTCTGAAATAGTAAATGGAAGTACTGGACTCAAGCAAAAAGGGTTTTGCAGAATGTAGGCAATTATACGGGTTGTGACGATTATTTTTGGTTATGGGGTAGTTATAACAGTTCTTATAAGCTTAATTATACCTTGTTTAACACTACTATTGAAGCTATATATGATGTATTTCCTATGTTTACTCCTGATTATTCTGCTATAGATAGTGGTTCAATTTGCAATGGATGGCAAATCAAGGATCCTAACATGTGGTTCTTTTTTAATGGAGTTGCCACGAATTTCCATCCAGGACAATATCAATGTGCAGCATTGGGTTATTTTACCTTACCGGTACAAGTGCAAATGCCGCCTCAGGCACATGCACAGCGCCGGAGAGCTGCTGCCGGCCTGATGGGTTCTGGTTGCAATGATGAAGTGATAATCGATGTTCAGCTGTCTGATGGTATCTCCTGGGGGAGAGCTATAGGGGGTGCTATCACTGGAGCACTCACCTTGGGATCATACCCAGGTGTCATTTCCCAGGAGAATAGAAGGTCCATTTTGGGACTCACCTGTAGACTGGAGAAATCAATCAATGCCACAGGGAGGGTCATACGAGATCTTCAAATGGAAATCACTGAGCTTCATCAAGACCAAATGCAGGACAGACTGGCCATAGATTACCTGTTAGCAAAATCCGGAGGATTTTGTAAACTGGTCGGGAACCAGGGATGTCGGGTAAAATTCCAGGATCTGAATAATACTATTGAGAAAGAACTTCAGAATTTACAGGAGAGCATTACTAACAATGTACGCACTGATGTTAATCTCTTTGATTGGGTGACTTCTTGGTTGCCTGATTTATCTGTCCTTAGACAAGTTTTCTTTTATGGGTTTATTATTATTATCTGCCTTATACCTTTGTATTTTTGCATTACTTGTATTCCTAATCTTATTTCTATGTGTAACACATGTCCACTGCGTAGAAGGGAGACATCGAGTTTTGCACGACGGCAATTGTATTCAATGAGGTATCATCCTCCGGAACAAAGTACCATGAGTCAGGAGGGGTACGATGTCCAGGAGGACAGTGATGATGTATATGATGACATGCAGGGGTATGATTAGCCATCCCTCTCTCAAATTTAAATGAAAAAGGAGGACATGTAGGAATGCATCTGGTTTCTGTCTTGCCTGTCTCTGACACATTTTGTAAACAAAAGCCTCTTTGCTTGCTATTCTCCTTATCTCTCTTTCTTTGGGTTCTGACACTTCTGATTGGCTGTTTGCCCTCAGTTTTGTCTCTGCTAAGTTTCGTTTCTGGTATACAATGCTTGCTAAGTTTCGTTTCTGAGTCTCTCTGCCTGAATAAAAAAAAGGCATTAGTATCGTTTGTCAGCCAAGGACTGGAGTCGTGTTTTTCTGTCTCTACCTCAAAAGATCTGAGGATATAAACTGCTGCTAATGAGGCTGGCTGATTGAGAAGAGATCTTTACATGAATCAAATCCCAACAGAGCATAATAGGGGGTGAAAGCACCAGAGGCATGACTTGTGAGCCTTCATGTTGGAAAAAAAACTGGGGGAAATTACACAGAGCCTGGGGAGAAAATTTCTTTATGGACTAAGTCATAGGAGCAGCACAGGGCTCAGATCTTTTCACATGTCATATAATCTGTGGGTAAGGTCATGTAGAATATAAGCCCAGTCAAGAATGGCACAAACTGTGATAGCTTCTGAGCATGTTGTTTCACATGCCCAACTACCAAATATTTTCCCTCTAGCTGGTAGTCAGTGGTTACATCCATTCCATGTCCATTCACTTGGATTATCCTCATGCCCAGAACCAGACATCCCACAAGTCTTGGACCACCTGCCCCCACTTGTGTGACTCCACAAAGGCTTGCCTCCAGTTCTCAGGTTTTGACCCTGAATTCTTATGCCTAAAACTTGTCACACTTAGTTTTTACCCTACACTTAGCTTGCTTACCCTACACTTTTGTTGTCTGGACTAATCCTGTATCTCTGGCTTGATTCTGGACTTGGATTCTGGACTGAGATATGGTTACTGTTTGGTCTGTTCCCTGGTTGCTCTGGGTCCTGGTGTTCTGGTCACCTGCCAGCTGCCCTTGCCCTGTACTCTGATATCTTTGGATCACCTCTGAGCTATTTCCATTTACCAGAACCACTAAATTGAAGTGTGGTTGTGAACATAGGGCTCAGCTGTCCTGGTAGTTTTCTAAAATCTGCTTGATAATTTCCAACTGTCCTCATTACTTTCTCTGGTGTAGTTTTATAGTGCTCATTTATCAGCTGGTGAAAAGCCAAAAATATTAACTTCTGTTTAGATTTTCTTGTTTCCTTTATTTGTGGTCTTTTCTTACTAGTGAGCATTCCATTCTTAAGTCAGAGTCCATCTTTTTTCTACTTTGGTTCAATTAAAGCACTTTGTTGCACCATTTGTCTGGAAACTAAAGCATTCTGTTTTATTTACAACACAATTAAACACTGGTACAATTGCCAAAGCGAGAAGAGAAGCCTTACCATTGATACTAAATTATTCCTAATAGACTTTATTAGTCAGTAAATTGTTGTTTAAGTGGGTGTAACACTTCATTTCAATTGCCAAGATATGCAGATGTTCCGAATCTAGAATGCCTAGATCACACATGTTTTATAACAATAGAACTAGCAGGAAAAGTGAGGACAGAGAAGGACAAATTTAAATTTGAATGGCTTAACTAAAACAAAAGTTTCTCTCCTCTGATCTTTATAGGATCTGAAGAGAAAGCCAACTACACATTGGTTCTTTAGAAGTGGCCTGGTGCAAGCTAAATAGGGTCACTTGGAGTCTGTTGGAGGTGTGATATGCCATCCCATGTGGTACAATTCTCATGTCCAAAAGCATATTATTGCTCATGTGACCCTGATTTTTCCAGTTCCTTCTAGCTGGAATTTCTGATATCCTGATGTGACTAACTTCTTAAGCCATTTCATGATATTGGAAATTATCAACTGGAAGGATCCTTGACAGCCAGTAGGCTTGTTTTTTGGTCTTTTCCCAGCAGTCACACATGCTGGAAATGGACCAAGTGAGAGTGATCCTACTTGCACCACCAGAAAGCAGAGTACCCAGATCAGAGCCTCAGTGATGCAGATAGGACCACTCTGAGGGTGGGCTGGTTCACTCCAGCAAAGGCATTGTCTGATCATTAGGAATGAACCATCCCCTCCCCATAGCAGACAAAACAGCAAGCTAAATGCCCATATAGACTGACTCCAAAAACTCTGAGGATTTCTCCTCATCCATCCAGGCTACGTTTCTTTCCTCATACACCTATATGTGTATGTTTTGCTTATGCTTCCAGGAGTAACAAGGGCTCTGTGGGCCAGATGAATTGGTATCAGGGGCTGGATCCGGTCCCCAAGCCATAGTTTGGGTACCCCTGAGCTAAGTGATGTAGGAAGATGTAATTGGCAACAGCTCCAATTCAACTCTCTCCAAGAAGTGGGTTGTGGAGATCTGTGTACAGATAACCACACACCCATGAAACTCACTGGGTGACTTTTAGGACTGTCGTCTTCACATTGATGAATTTACTTCTCAGGGTTGCTGTAAAGTGGAATGAGGAGGATGGATTACCTTCATTGAGGAAACGAAAAGTACAGATAAATTAAGAATTATGCTAATGTTAACTGAATTAAAATTTCCCAAATCTGCTTAGAAAGAAAGGCCCATATTTCTATTTCAGGAACAATTAGCATTACAATGGACTGACCTGAATGGTGTAATTGGAGGCACATTCTCCCATCTTGCTGCCATTTTCTTTACTGATGCTTAAGAATTACTTCTCTGAGACCTTAGACCTCTCAGATGTTTATTTCATTGAGACCTTAGACCTCTGAAAACCCAGCTTATGGGTATTATTGCCAATAATAATATACACCATCTGGTTGATATAATTCAGGCATGGTCTCACATCTACACTCAAAATTAATTATCATTTTACTGATCTTCCTTCTGTTCCAGTCCACTTCTCCCAAATGCCTCCATATGTTGCACAGCACAAAACAACCCAAGCTTAAACAACATCTTGATACTTCCAGGATACTGATTAATCTAAGTCTACAAAAATTTCTTTCTTCCCCCTCCTTCCTGCAACCAATGCCATCATACTTCATGTGAAGTAGCCTAGTTTCCAAATGATTACTTTCTAATAATTCAAGTCTTTTTCTTTCTCATTCCTTTTGCTTCTTGTCTATCTGACCTTATCTTACTGAACTGTGGTGATAAACTTTACTACTTTGTTTGGCTAAACATCCCACTAAGGTAATGGAGTAGACTGTACAGCCAGCAACTCAACACCAAGTGTCAGGTGGCGGTTAACTAACCTGACTTCCTAAAGTGGCCATTGGCTATGGGCAGATGAATGCCTTTAGGTGGGATGATAGTCTCTTCAGTGGAGGAAATGCCACTGGAAACCATCACATTCAGCCCAATGGCAAAATGAGCAGAGGAGGAACTCTGATTCCCAATAGTCATGGAGGCAGAAGAGGCCATGACAGATGGGCTGGCTGTGAAGGCACACCTTGTCTGTATCCTCAAGGCTGCAGCAGTCCATTGCAGTCCCGGTGTTAAATCCTGCATGTCTCATTTCATACGTGCCATAGGAGATGGCTCCGTGATCACAGTGTGTGGGTCACTTCATGGCAAGCTGGTATCCACCTTAAAGAAATTCACACCAATGACATTTTTCCTGTTTAAGGAATAAATGTATTCTCAGATACGAGTTGCAGTCGACAACTTTGGCTATGCATAATATATGACTACAGTCTTTGACCGTTAGTAAGAATTAACGAAAATGCTCATGATATGCTTCTATCATTTCCCATCAACATGCACCAAGAGATAGGAGAGATTAAGAGGGATGTAGATGGGAGTGTCAACAAGGCTGATGGGCCTAACAAGTAAGGACACTCCACACCTACTGGTGCAGTGTGGCAGTTTCAGGGCCAAAATGAATACAATTGTCACTTTCAATCATAATTTCCAAAATAGCTATTTAAGGAGTGGTTTTACCAGTACCTCACTCCCTATGGCTATAGAGGAATTTGAACCCAGTTATCCTAAGTCTTAGCCCACTTTACAATACTGGATACCCTATTCAGTCCTAATAATTATAGTTCTGTGCTGTCAAGTCAATTCTGACTTAAAGCAGTCCTTTCCATGGTTTTCTAAGGTAGAGAAAACTCAGAAGTAGCTTATTATTCCATTCTTCTGGGGTCATTCTGGGACTGTGCAGCTTGTCCAAAGCCATATAGGCTGGCTCTGCTGGGGTTTATTTATTTATTTATTTATTTAGATTTATATACCACCCCAATCAATAGACTCTGGGCAGTGTACACAGTCCAGCGAACACCTCACTGGCTGCTAAGCAAAACTTAAAAACAATATAAAAACAATTAAAAGTGCTTAAATAAAACCAATTACAAGAAAGGGGAAAACCTCAGATGAGCCAGAAAGGATAGCTTGTTGGCAATCCCCCCCCCCTTTTTCCTGGCCTGTTCTGCTAACCACATTTTTAATTCTCTCTTAAACAGTAGCAACTGGGCCTGGAGGCATAATTCTAATGGGAGGAGGTTCCATAATGTGGGGGCTATGACCGAGAAGGCCCTTTTCCTCATGCTGGAGAGGCGTGCTTCCCCAACAGATGGTATATGGAGGGTGTCCTCTCAGTTTGCTCTCATGGGATGGGTCAATGTCCTAGGAACAATGTGGTCCCTGAGGTATCCTGGTCCACTACTATAAAGGGCTTTAAAGGTGATAACCAGCACTTAGAATTGCACCCGGAGACATATAGGCAGCCAGTGCAGCTCCCGCAGCAGTGGTGAGGCATGGGCAAAATGACCACACCCCATCAGCGCATGGGGCACCGCATTCTGGATCAACTGCCTTCTCCGGATGGTTATCAAGGGCAGCCCCATGTAGAACACATTACAATAGTCAAAACGGGAGGTGACCAGGGCATTCGTGACCATGAGCAAGGCCTCCCAGTCCAAGAGTGGGTGCAATTGGTTAATGACATGCACTTGCCCAAAGGCCCTCCTGGCCATGGTCATAACCTGCTCCTGGAGCAGAAGCTGCTCTTTTCCACCTCTTTCAGCTCTGTTGCCTGTTACTTAAACAAAAGGGAAACTGGCCATATAATGTATTCTATTATATATTTTGTTTTCTGCATGCTGCTATAGGAGATACACATAAGACTTTTAATTTTGAAAAAATAATTTGCTAGTATATGTTATCAGAGACAAAAAAGTTAAATACAGTAAAACCTCGCATAAAGAGCGGCTTGCTTAGAGACTACTTGTTTAAAGAGCAGAATTTTCTCTCAATGATCGCCTTGCTTAACAACTAAAACCCACCAAAAACTTGCTTAACAACTAAATTGGGGTTCACAATCCCTCCCCACCAGAAGTCACAATTGGTCACTTAGGTGTTTCGCTTAAAAAGCAAACTCGCTTAAAGAGCAATCCCATGGAACACGTTATGCTCTTTAAGTGAGGTACCACTGTACATGAAGACAAGTAGTCGAAAAGAGACAATTGGTTCCTGCAACAAAATTATGCAGCATAGAATGCTTTTGTTCAAGATTGCAGCCAGTTCGTTGTGTACGTTTCCTGAACATTACCAGTATTCAGTGTCCAGTTGAATATGTTCATCCCTCCTTTTGTGCCCCTTCCTTTCTCTCAAAATATATCCTCTGCGTCTGCAAAAATATTTAACTAAGATATGTTCAAAATTGCATGTTATGTAAATGTTTGTTGTGCTTTACTTATTAAGCAAAGGATGTTAAAAAAATGTTAATGTTTATTATAGATACGATATTATCTTCCTGATGAAGAATCTCGAAAACCGTATATCGAAACGGGTTCGAAGATTACAAGAAAGTCACAGTACTATGAAAAATACAGTTTTTTATCTACACTAACTGACAAACATACAAGTCAAGTCTAGTTCAACAAGGAGTTTGATACAGTATAAATTTAAGAAGCCACAGCACGGTTCAAGATACTGTTACTTTAAATACAGCAGCTTGGCTGAGTCAAACCAGAGCGATGTTTTAATACGAGTTCAAGACGCTTGCAGTCTTCTGTTTCGCTTACTTGTAGAATACAGTTTAATAATAATTTGAGACATAGAAGAACAAGTTCAAGATTTAATTTCATCTGAGTTATGAACTGTCTTTTTTTTTTTTTTGCTGAAAATACATAACAGTTGCATGATTACTATTTTTTATTCTACATTCATTAAAATCATTTTAATTTCCTAGAGACTTTTCTATTGGCTTTAACAGTGTTAATGCAAGCGCGGCACCAAAATGGCCGCCGCGCTCTTTGCGGGCCCCCCCCATCGGACGAAGGCATCCGGGTAGTTAGGGGCGTGGCCAGCTCCCTTATAAAAGGGGTGGCCACGAGGCAGCCGCGCTGCCATTTTACGAAGCGACGGAGCGGAGAAGTTTTTTTCCCTCTTACCTCCGTCGCTTTTTCCTTTACCGGGAAGCCTTTTGGCTGCTAGATTCGTTCTCGGCTTTCCAGCGACCTGCTGAGATGCCTTCGAAGAAAAAGGCGGCTGCGGGCGCGGCTCGCGCGGTCCGGAGGTGCAATCCGGGTCGGAGGACCGCGGCTGCGCCTCCCCAGCAGCCGCCTTTGCCTGCATCCACCGGGACCGGTGGGATGGGAGATATTCTCCCTTGGCCCGATAATGGAGGCTCACGCACGGGTCTGATGGGGGCTTCGGCCCTCGGCCCCCAAGCGGTGGACACCGTTCCTGGTGTTGCCCATTCAGCTGGGCCCTCCGCCGTCGGGGCGCAGCTCGCTCCGGGGCCTTCCAGTCTTGGGGGGTGGTCTGGTCCCCTTCCATGGCAGGTTGCCACATCGGCCCTACCGGGCCCGGGTGTGGGGTCGTGGCCCTATTCGGGCCCCGGGGTACAGGGACCTGTACCCATGCCTGCAGTAGCCGGGCCGGCCGGCCCTTTGCCCCATATCAGCGTGGAAGCCTTACTGGCCCGCGTTGCGGCCCTCGAGGCGTCCCTGGCCCGGGCTAGCCACGCTGGGGCTCCCTTTGGGGTTCATTTCGATGCTTCGTCTGCTGGGCAGCGGCAGGCGGCGGGAAGGGTCGAGCTGCTTGAGGCGCGTGGCACGACTGCGGCCACTGCCTCGCAGCTCCCCAGCCAACAGGCCGGTGCGGGTCAGGCCCCATCGACGAGCTCTACGGCGGTCGTGAGCTCCGACGCCCCCAGTGGGCTGGAACCCCCGGTGGGGGCGGCCTATGGGGGTGCAGCATGTGAGTATGCGGTTCAAACTAGTGCACCTACACACATGGCCACGTCAGGGGGGGCTTTTCAATGGCCTTGGCCTCGCGTGGGTGGTGCAGCGGCCCAGCCGCTGATGCCCCACCCGGCGACAACAACCAGCACACAGGGCCCCGTGGGGGGTGTTTCCTACCCCGTGGGGAATGTTTTGGGAGTAGCTGGGTTAGTACAGGCCCCTTTCCAGATGCCCGCAGTTCCGGCTGTGCCTGTGTCGGCCTTGCCGACGGCAGGGTATTCCTTACCCCTCGGTGACCATTTGGCACAGACTACCAGAGAGAAGATCTGGCGGGGGGAGTACGTGGATATCTTCTCACTCCTCAACAGAGAGCCCACCAAGGAAGAGAGGGTGGGGCAGGATGAGAAGGATAAGGAGCAGGCGCGTCGTCGCAAGCCGCCACGCACGTGGGCCAATTGGTTGCCGGCCTACCTCATATACATGGCGGTATACCTTAGGGCCCGGCCGGATTTGGCAATTCCGATGGTCCAGTATTTGGACAATATCTATAGGGCGATGGTCGACTTTCCGGGCCCATCGTGGTTGGCTTATGACGAGGAATTCCGTATGCGGATTCCCCTGCACCCCGAGATGAGGTGGGATGAGCCGTGTCAGAGGCTTTGGCTTTTGTACATGACGCCCACGCGCCCCGCGCCCGGGGAGAGGTACCATTGTGGACATGCTGTCCAGCGAGCGGCCCCCGCGCAGGTTCCCCGCCAGGTGGCGGGGCAGGGGGTTCCAGCCCGCCTGCTGTGCTGGACCTTCTCGTCCAACGGTTCCTGCAATAGGAAGAATTGCAAATACAGACATGAGTGTCCCGCCTGTGCTGGCCCCCATGCGGCCTCTGCCTGTCCCAGGCCTGGAGGGACGCGGGGCAGAGGGAGGGGCGGACAGGGGGCTGGCAGGAATGCTGCAGATGGAGCTGGTTCACCGAAAGGCTCCCTCCCCAATTAATGTGGACATGTTGGAGTGTTGGCTCACATTGTACCCGAAGGGAGAGGATGCGGATTATCTCCTTCAGGGTTTTAGGCAGGGGTTCCGTATCCCTTTCATGGGTGACAGGTCCCCCCAGGATGCCCCCAATCTTTTATCCCTTAAGGGGAGGGAGGAGGTGGCTGCTGCCAGCATTAGCAAGGAGGTCGTTGCGGGCAGGGTCGCTGGCCCTTTCCCTTCGCCCCCGTTTCCCAATCTTAAGGTATCGCCCTTGGGCTTAGTGCCTAAAAAGTCACCGGGCGAGTTTCGCCTCATTCATCACTTGTCCTACCCAGCCGGACGCTCGGTCAACGATGCTATCCCTGACGACCTTTGCTCAGTCAGGTATACATCTTTTGACCATGCGCTGCGCATGGTGCGCTCATGTGGCCCGGGTGCGCTACTGGCTAAGTACGACATTAAGTCGGCTTTTCGCCTCTTGCCGGTGCACCCGGGCGACTTCGAGTTGCTGGGTTTTAAATTCCGTGGCGAATATTACTTTGATAAGGCCATGCCTTTTGGCTGTTCCATATCATGCTCGGCCTTCGAGCGTTTTAGCACATTCCTAGAGTGGGCCTTCGTCCGCAGGTCAGGGTCCCGGTCTGTAGCCCATTACCTGGATGACTTTTTATTCGGGGGTGAATGGGGCTGGGACACGTGTACACATCTCCTCAACACATTTCAGACGCTAATGGAGGAACTTGGTGTCCCTTTAGCGCCCGAAAAGACCGAGGGCCCATCTACCCAGCTAGTCTTCCTGGGGGTGGAGATTGACACGGTAGCGCAGGCTTCTAGGTTACCGCAGGATAAGGTGACAAGGATAGTGGCCCTCATCTCCGACTTGATGGCCAAGCGCAAGGCATCACTGAAGGAACTGCAGGTGCTCCATGGTCACCTCAATTTCGCTTGTAGGGTGGTCGCACCGGGCAGGGCATTTGCTCGGCGCCTGTGCGACGCCATGGCAGGATTATCCAGGCCCCACCACAGAGTCAGGCTCACCCAGGGTATCAGAGCAGACATGCTTGTCTGGTTACAGTTCCTCAGGGAATTCAATGGGGTCTCATTTTGGAGGTCTGACCTCCTGGCTTCCCCCCGCTTTCAGATTCAGTCCGATGCCTCGGGATCCCTGGGTTATGGGATGTACTTCAATGGGAAGTGGGCCTATGGTGGGTGGCCACTGGCCTGGGCAGGCACGGGTCGCCTGCGGGATCTCACATACCTCGAATTTTTCCCTATCCTGGGTGCTTTGATGCTATGGGGCGAGGAGTGGGCCAACTCGGTTGTGCATTTCTGGTGTGACAATGCGGCTGTTGTTCACATTGTCAATGCACAGACTTCTAAATCGCCCAGGGTTATGGACCTAGTGCGCCAATTTGTGTTGCGCAGCCTGCGCCTCAACATTCTTTTCAGGGCCAGGCATGTCCTGGGGGTTAATAATGATATCGCTGACGCTTTGTCCCACCTGCAGATCTCCCGGTTCCGTGCCTTGGCCCCGGATGCGGAGGAATTTCCCTCGCCACTCCCGGACGAGATATGGACCATTGGCAAGGAGAGGTGAACCGGGCGATTGGCCTGTCACTAGCGCCACGCACGCGTAAGGCGTATCAACACGCATTTAATTCTTTCAGAGCATTCTGTACCCAATTTCGGCTGCCAGGAACCTGGCCGATCCCGGTAACCCATGTTCTGCGGTTCATGGTTTACCTGCACGCTCAGGGCCTTGCACCTCGCACCATAGCATCTAAGCTGTCAGCGTTGGCTTTTATGGCCAAAGTGGGAGGTCATGTGGACAGCACCACTGACTTCCGTGTGAGACATGTTTTGGAGGGGTGGGTGCGCGAGCGCGGGCGTTGCCCGGACGACCGCCACCCGATTTCCCCAGGGGATCTTACCCAGTTGGCCCGGGGCTGGCCAGGCCTCTGATTTGATAGATATGAGGCAGCCCTATTTCATGCAGCCACAACGGTGGCATTTTTTGGAGCGCTCCGCATCAGCGAGCTTGTGATGCTGTCTAAGGCGGATGCAAGTCGTAGGGCACTGGAACTAGAGGATGTCTATGTTGCCAAAGACTGGGCCCAGTTGAGGATACGCTCCTCTAAGGCAGATCAGCATGGCGTAGGCAGTAGTGTAAGACTGCTACGGTGTTCTTTGGCAGACATCTGTCCGGTTGGTGCCCTACAGGAGTTTCTTGCACTGCGTGGCACACACCATGGCCCATTTTTCTGTCACCATGATGGGTCTCCCCTTACTAAATTTCAATTTTGGAAGGTGACAGGCAAAGCGCTGGCCAGTGTGGGCCTCCCGGGCACCCGTTATGGCACCCATTCATTCAGAATAGGGGCGGCCTCCACTGCAGCTGCTTTTGGGTACTCTGGGGCTGACATACGCAGCATGGGAAGGTGGGGCTCACAATGTTTTCAGTTTTATGTGCGCCCACTTCCGCCGTAAGTACCAATTTTTTGTCACCTTACCTTCTTTTCCTCATTTTCCTTACAGACCCTGGGTGTCGTATTACACCGGTGACAGTATGGCTGGTGGGCCATAGCTACGTGCACAGGGCAGCGCGTTACGCTGCGGCGACAGAGTGGGGACCCCGACTGGGACTGGGTGCATACGCAAGTCTCACATGGCATGGTAAGCCCGGGATGTTATGGCGGGAGCTGCTGCCTTTCCTTTTTTCAGGCTTGAATGCTGACCCACCTGACATTCTCATCATACACCTAGGGGGCAATGATTTGGGCCAGGTCACTGGTTTATCGCTGAAGCATGCGATTTGCGAGGACCTTGCCTACCTACATTACGTCTGGCCCACCACAACCCTGGTTTGGTCGGACATGGTGCCGCGCCATGCGTACGGAGGAGGTTTCGACCTCCTGGCCCTCGACCGCGCTAGACGCATGGTGAATAGGGCAGTGGCGCGGTTCCTTGTCAACAGGGCTTGGGGGAGGGTCAGTCGTCACCCCGCTATTAGTCTACAAAATTATGACCTGTATGCAGGGGATGGGGTCCATCTGTCGCGAGGAGGTATGGACCTCCTGTTGGGTGATTGGCGAGCAGGCCTGTTGACCGAGCTGACAGTCTTGGGGGGGGGGGGGCGTCAGGCCTTCTTTGAAGCCCCTCCGTGTGGCGGGTAGCACTGGTAAGGTAAACATTTATGACCCACAGGTATCCGGCAGGTTCGCAATTGACTGGACAACACTAGACAGGCATAAATTGGTTAAACGTTGTCCGGTCAACGACGAACTAGGCGACGGGGTGATGGCTATAGCTAGACAGCATCCATCACCCCGTGATTTCACGGATACGCGTCAGAGGGTGGGGTCATTAGTTAGATATTGACTACGGTCAACAATTTGTTTGTTGTCAACAAACAAATTGATACAAATAGATACATTGTAACCAATTGCCGTTGGCAATTTTGGGTGGTACCTTACCAGTGTTACTTCGGCCTGCTTGCCTTAAGAATTATGATTGGTCGTTTTACCAATAGAAATTTATAATTCGGACTAGGGCATGAATCAATAAATGTGGCCCAATGCCGTTATCCACTTTTATTTGTGTCTGAGTCCGTTATTGGGGGGTGCGCCTGCAATTCTTGCTTGTCTGCAAAAACAGTGGCATTCTTCAAGCTATGTTGCTACCTCCCACCTGGGAGCAACCATTTTGGGCTGTTTAAAGATGCATACTTGGCAGTATGTTCACAACTAGTGTAGAGAATTTCTTCTTCCATGTCTAGGTAAGACATAAAACTGCCAAAATGAAGCCACCTTTGGGTGAGCTCATTCTGCAGTTCCTTTCACCTGACCTAGTGTGAGAAAGATTAGCCAGCAACCTAAGGTTGCTGTTACCAGAGTATGCCCAATTGTGGTTCAAAAATACCACAGTCTTTGAGGAGGCTCTTTCTATGTACCCCAGTGCACAGATAGGTGTCAAGGACGATAAATATAAGAGGTAGAAGGAAAAATATTAGACTAGAGCAGTGGCCATGCCCCACATAAGCATCTCCAAAATCCTGATGCTTCTCTCCCCTCCCCAGATATAATTCAGGCATGGTCTCACATCTACACTCAAAATTAATTATCATTTTACTGATCTTCCTTTTGTTCCAGTCCATTTCTTTCAAATGGCTCCATATGTTGCACAACACCAATAATTCTTATTATTCAAAAAGTGAACTCCTATTCATGTGGAGGAAGCCTAAAAGGCCATGAACTGCTAATAACTCATTCTCAAATTGCCCTCCTTAAAAATCAAGTTGCCCCCCCTCCCCAGTGGTGGGATTTTTAAAAAAATTACTACCTACTCTGTGGGAGTGTTATTTTGGTTGTGGCCAGGGGGAAAGCCCTGCATTGCACCTGAATTAGGACTACTTACTTTCAAAATTTGGATGGGCGGAGCCAGCCAGAATTTCTGCTACTGGTTCTGGTGAACTGTGGCAAACCTGTTGAATCCCACCACTTCCCCCCCTCCTGCCCCGGTGGGGCATGTGCCCTATGATAGGAACCATGGAACTAGAAGGTAAGAGAGAGGAAAAGAGAAAAGTGAACTTAAACACACACACAACATAACCAGGGCAAGAAATGCAATTGAAACATGTGTGTTCTCATACAAACAATAAGTACAGTAGAACCCCGCATAATGAAAAAACTCAGTTCCACGGAGCTGTTCGCTATGCGGTTTTTCATTATGCGGTTCCCTATGGAAGATACCCCGCATAACGAACACTTTGTTATGAGAATGTTTTGCTATGCAATGCGTTCGTTATGCGAGGTACCACTGTATATGATTCCCAGGCTGAAGAGAAGAGAACAAATAGGTCACTTTTAGAAGAAATCAACCCTGACTGCTCTTTGGGAGGTCAAATAGTAAGGATGAGGCTGAAGTACTTTGGACATCAAATGAGAAGAGAGGATTCTCTCAAGAAAGCTTTGATGCTGGGAATGGTAGAGGGCAAAAGAAGAAGGGTGTGGCCAAAGATGGCATTGTAGACACAATGGGCACAGAGCTGGGAGGGTTGAGGAGGATGGTGGAAGACAGAGGTAGCTGGAGGACAATGGTCCATAGGGTCGCAAAGAGATGGAATCGACTGCGACTGAACAACAATTTCCTCATGAGAGTTAAAGCAGCTCTTGAGATGTGATTCCAGTAAGAGTACTCCAAAATATAGTACATGCCTTGAAACTGTGTGTATCCTAGGACTCTCAAACAAACAGTAACAAAATAGGAGATTTTAGTGAATTACCAGTACTGTGTATGTAAATATTTATTTCAGCTCTGGGCCAAGTTGAACTGAGACCCTTGGGAAATGGTGTCACAATCCTTGGGTAAGATTGTATTGACAGTGGCAGAATGATATTGGCAAGACTGAGTCTGCTTTTGGGAATTCACAAGTAAATCCACCCAAATAGGAACTAGAGAAAGCCTTAAAAGCATCTCTGCAAATGAATGAGAAATATGCACATGATATGGTTAGGGGGGAATTGTATTCAACACATTCTGCTTGTTCTGGAAAATGTTCTTCTTACAAAGGGATTTTCTTTTAAATGATCCTGATGTTGGTGATTAAGTTCTGCGGCAAGCTCTTCAGTCTTTACACAAAACCTTTCATTTAAAAATTCCACAATGAACATTTCTAACACTAACTTTCAACAGCCTGGGTTGCTTTTGATTTCTTGAAGAATCAGAAACGGAGCTTTTCTTATGTAGTGAAGCCATCATTGCTTTAAAAAGAAAGGAGAGATCAAACACCAAAAAATCTGTAAGGGAAGAGAGGCCCTGGACGTTGACGGATTTCATGGCTGAAAAACCTGAGAGATTGGAGTGGCATGTCCTCGAGGAGTTAAGAACAGGAAGACTATCGTCATGATGACAGCCAAAATTTGGAATGGATACAGTACCTGAAGAAGAAGAAGAAGAATTCTGTACAAAGCTGTGTCTGCATCATTGCTGAATTATTGCATTAATACATTCTTAGCAGTTTGAAAGCAAGAAATTGCAAGTAGAGAATTTTTTAAAATGTAAAACACAAATTATTATATAATATGTTACTTTGTATATATGTTTGTAATATGTTAACATAACATTGTATATATGTAAATGCTTACTCTATTTTATCTAAACCAATAATACAGACTGTTCCCAACAGTTCAAAAACATTAAAAAAAAACTCCAATGATATATACAAAGCCCTGGAGATTGCATTTGTCTTAACACAATATTAATACTTCCAAAAACTCAGTTGATTTGCCACTGGTTTACCACCTTTACCCTTGTACAGCATATATTCCACAAATGGTTTCAATATGTCCCAAAATTTGTTTTCTTTAATTATACCCTTTTTAAATCAATTCCTAAGTTTATCATTCAACGCATTCAACGCAATATTCCACATTTCTTTATGCCATTCCTCCACTTTCAAAATTGAATTATTATTCCAATTTCTTGCAATACATTGTCTTGCAATTGTCAAAAAAATAGATAACAATTCTTTTTTGTTTATATCTATATCAATATGCTCAACCTCTGTCATTAAGGCGGTGCCTGACTCCAGCTTAAAGTCACAACCCATTATTCCCCATATCTCCTTCTCTATATTTTCCCAAAACTCCTTTATCACATTACAACTCCACCACATATGCTCATAATTCCCCCATGAGTTATTACATCTCCAACAGTTAGCCCCTTTTGTATTATTAATTTGATGTAGCCGAACTGGAGTCAAGTACCACCTCCACAGCATCTTATAATTATGTTTTTTAACCCTAACTGACAAGGTTCTCATAATCCTTTTTCTCCATTTACTTTTCCATTTTACTTCCGTAATGTTTATTTTTAAATCTTGATCCCAAATTACTCTCAAAGTATCTTGTGGATTTCCTTCCTGATTTAACATTTTATATATCTTGCTTACCAGTCCTTTAATACCTATTAAACCTCTTCTTACTTTATAAATTAATTCTTCAAAGTCTGTCATTTTCCTTTCTAAACTAGTTACACCACTATATTTACTATTCCATTTATTCACTAACAACTTTTGAAACCAGTTCAAACCCATTTGGTTATACATTTCCAATCTTTTTTCACCATCTCTACATATTTGTATCCTATCCTTCAGCAGGAACACACCATTTTCCAGGAGTATCTCTTTTATCCTCATATCTGTTCTAATTGGAAAAGCTTTAATATCTTCTAATTCCAAAATTGGACAAATATCCAGTACTAACTTCTTTTTCAACGTCTTCCAAACCTCCATCATTGCTTTTGTTGTTTTATACTTTAACTTTAATTTTATCATATCTTTTTCTAAAAAGATGATTTTCCTTTTTGATTTATATCTTTCAACTCTATCTCCTTCCAAATTACCACTTCCTTCATTAAGATCTTTACCACATTTTTTAATGAAAAGCCCTGTAATAATTCTTAACATTTGGCATACCCAATCCACCTTCCTTCTATGGTAAATACCAAAGAATTCTTAATATTCTTGGCCTTTTTCCTTCATTACAATAATCATTTAACATACTTTGAAGAGCCACCATTTCTTTTTCCTTATGTTGAATTGGCAGAACATCAAACAGAAAATTTAATTTGTTTTTTTTTGTTTCTTTTGTGTGTGTGTGTGTTACTTTATAATGTAATGTAATTTTTTTATTCTGTATGTTTACATTTTTAAAAGTTTAATAAAATTTAAAATTTAAAAAAGGGGGAAAAGAAATTGCAAATAGATAAATAGGGACCATTTCTGTGGGAAGGTTAACAGTGTTCTGTGCACTCTGGTGTCTAGTCATGTCTGCCACATGACCACTGAAACGTCTGCAGAAGCAGACAGGGCTGGCTCTTTGGCTTTGAAACAGAGGTGAACACTGAAACCTAGAGCTGGATATGACTGGCTTTCGAGCAAGGGAAACCTTTACCTAGTGTATTATATTGTGTTGTGTTGTGTTGTGTTGTGTTGGGATCCCTTGGGCAAGGTGATAGCGGAGGACACACATCATGGTCCGCCTAGCCAGCGGGTGATGTGATATACAAATGGCAAAAAAAAAAAAAAACACACACACAGATGGACTTGATTTCCCACGTTCATTTGCATGTGTGGAATGTCGTTGCAGAGATGTCTACCATTGCATGATTCCTCACTGAATAATGACTCCAAGGTATCCAAGGTAAGGTACATTTTTAGTGCTAGATCATTACAGTAATGACAGGGGGAATGGATATAAAGTAGAAACAATGCTGACAAACTCCAGCTATGTTTTCACACTATGTGTGCCTGTGTTTGTGTACTATTGAGAACTTTGTTAAATGTCCCTTTCCCCCTAGTATTGTGTGACCCTTTAAACAGCCCAACTGGCTTGACAGTGAACCACAAAAGGAAAGCTAGGAATTGGCAAGAGGGCAGGATCAAATGAATTGGGGTTCTGGGCTTAGATTAAACCACATCAGATTGAGGGGCCAATGTGAACCCTTGCACAAAAACAAACCGGGGTCTTTGTGTGATCACCTGAACTGAAAACAAATGTAAAACAATACTCTAAATCAAGCCACAGCAAAGCTTGCCAATGTAGACACAGCCTGGTGGCTCAGATATTTACATTGTATATTTTATTCACATGCTTAACTGAGATTCTATATATCTTATTCCAAAAGATATGAATTTGGTTTTGTCTCTATCACACCCACTTCTTCTTTTTCACAGAATTCGTATCAATGACAAAAGGAACAAAGGGAATTCATGGAGGTTTCCTTACATGTCTGTTACTTAACCAAGAACCTTTGAAGGTCTTTTTTCAGTTTGTAATTTATTTTTCCCTTTGAAAGAGGCAATGCCCATGTGTGTAAAAGATCCCATCAGGTTTTTCAGCCGAAAAACAAACTCCCAGGTCTGTGTCTTTCATAAGTGTAGAAGTGGGAGGGGGCAGGACAAAGAAAAGACAATTACAGTTGTTTGTATTTTCTATTTGTATTTTATCCTTTGTGAATTACCTTGGGATCTTTTTTTGGTCTATTAAGCACTGGAACAAAACATATTATTGGCAATTTCAATTGTTCCAGTATGATGACAAAATAAAAGGCTGGGTATAGCACATTGCATAGAAGTAGTTCTTATAAAATCCCTTTTTTTTTTTGAAAAGTAGAGTACAGCTAAGTACTCCTTGGATCTGTTCGTGCTACTGCCTGTTTGTTAGATCCCTGCCCCACCTAGTTGGTTAAAGCAACCAAGGGGGTAGAAGGCAGTTGGGTCGGAGCGGTGGTTGCTGCTTTTCTGCGGGAGGGTGTGTTTCCTGCACCATTGAAACATAAGAACATAAGAACAGCCTTGCTGGAACAGGCCACAGCCCATCCAGTCCAGCATTCTGTGTTGGTGTGCCCCTTCCTGAAGAGACCATCACTCAACCCAACAATATTGGCTAACTTTCGGCCTGTGTCCAACCTTCCCTTTTTAGGGGAGGTGCTGGAGAAGGCAGTGGCACAGCAACTACAGAGTGTTCTGGATGAAGCGGATTATCTGGACCCCTTTCAGTCAGGATTCAGGCCGGGATATGGCATTGAGACTGCATTGGTCGTGCTGATGGATGATCTCTGACATGAGCAGGACAGAGGTAATCCATCTGTCCTGGCTCTTCTTGACCTCTCTGTGGCATTAGATACTGTCAACCATGGTATCCTTCTGGACTTGCTCCAAGGGCTGGGGATCCAGTGCATTGTGTGGTCCTGGTTTTCCTCATTTTTTAGAGGCTGGACCCAGTCGGTGTTGTTTGGTACTGGATGGGACTCTTTTGCCTCAGACAGTTAGCTCAGACTTCCAACCTTCTTAGATCGGTAGTAACATCACCGCTACCGGACGCCCTTCCTTGGCTGGCTTGACCTCAAGGGAACGATGATCAGCTGAGCAGCATGGTTGCCGGCTATAAGAACACTGACCGTGCTGCTGCCACCGCTACCGGATGCCCTTCCCTCGGCCGGCTGGGCCTTGCGGAAATGAAAAACAGCTGTGCTGTCATGCCCTCCTGGCCCTTTCCACCAGCCAGGAGGAGGACAAGTGCGGTGTCTTTTTGACTCTTCTTCTTGTTGTCGGACTTTCTCATATGAGTGTGGTGGGTTTTGCAAATGATGTTTCTTTTTTCTTTTTTCTTTGCTTTTTGTGATAATATGCTGAAATGTTTTTTTTATTGTGATGATATGAAATGTATGTTATGATTATGATGTATGTTGATATAGACTTTTTATTGAATAATTTTCTTTTTGCTATGTTTTGGCTGCATATTATTATATGCTGTTTTTGTGTATTGAATTTTGTATATTTTATTACTGTGTATTTATTGTGTATGTTGTGATTTTTGTGAGCATATGCTAAGTGGGCAGCATACAAATTGAATAAATCAAATCAATCAAATCAAACAGAAATTATCAGAAAGGGATCAAATTTATAAGATAATTGCTTGTCTTATTTTAAAGTAAAGTAAGAGGTACACCACTGGCTAGATCAGTGGTTTAAGTATCTGATTGTGGAAACAGAGATTAGGAGTTCAATTCCCCACTGTGCCTCCAGAGAAAAGAGCCAGCATGGGTGGTAATGGGTAACCTTCACAGTTCCAAGGCACCCTCAGAAGAAAGGAACAATAAGCTCCTTCTGAATACTCATCTCCTAGAAAACCTGGAAAGGGCTACCATAAGTCAGAATCAACTTTACAGAGTACATTAATTTCTATTAAGAAGTCTGCCAAACCTCACTGTTTGGCAAGTGTCACATTCTTGTTGTTCTGCCATATCAAAATCTGAATATTGGTGATCATCATGGCAATCAACAATGAAGACCGTCCTGAGAATATAATGCAGTAACTGTTCATCTGCCTTCTGCATCGCAACATGACACCCGTATCACTGATCCAGTTCCGTGAGTCACATTCTTGTCCTGAGCCTTTTGGCACGCAAAGTCCTCATTGTCCCCAGGCCAGTATTGATGAAGCTGCTGCTCTCTATCAAGACGGATTCAAGTGGGATTTAATCCAATTGGGGATCATAACTCTTCCCTGTGGACTTTGGCACCCAAGACATTAGTCCTCAGGGTTGTCATGTTAGTTAACCACCGCCTGATGCTTGGTATTGAATCACTGGCAGTATGGTCTACTCTATTACCATAGCAGGATAACCTCGCCAGACTGCTCCACAAGGGCCTTTTTAACTTACATGATGTGGAGATCAAAGAGAGAAATGGGCATGCAGAGAAGAAAATCAAGGGGGAGAAAGTATAAGAAATAACCACAAAGATTGATAGTTTTATTCCTCTGCCTTTTTGTTGTTCAGTCGCACAGTCAATTCCAACCCTTTGCGACCCTATGGACCATTGCCTGCCAGGCAACTCTGTCTTCTACCATCCTCCTCAGCCCACCCAACTTTGGGGGAGGATGGGTCTTTTATTGTTTTAATGGGTTGTTTTTTATTTGTTTTTTAGAATCTGAACTTGGGCTGTTTTAAGGTTTCTAAGGGTTTTTTTCTTTTATGATGGTTTTATGATTCTGTTTTTATGTTTTATTTTGTTAAGCCGCCCGGAGTCACCTTGCGGCAAGAGGGCGGCATATAAATTTAAATAAATAAATAAATGCATCTACAATACCATGTAGCCATCTCATTTTTGGCCACCCACTTCTTCGTTTACCCTCCACCTTTCCCAGCACCAAGGCTTTCTCAAGTGAATCCTCTCTTCTCATTTGATGTCCAAAGTTCTTTAGTTTCATCTTTACAATTTGACCTTCTAAAGAGCAGTCAGGGTTGATTTCTTCTAGGATTGACCTATTTGTTCTCCTCACTGTCCAGAGTACTCTCAAAACTCTCTTACAACACCACATTTCAAAGGCATCTATTCTTCTGCACTCAGCTTTCCTAATGATCCAGCTCTCACAACCATACATTACCACCGGGAATACCATTGCTTTGACTATGCGAATTTTTGTTTGCAAGGTGATCTCTAATTTTAACTATGTTCCCCAGGTTTCTCATAGTTTGTCTCCCAAGGATCAGTTGCCTTTTTGTTTCATGGCTGCAATCACCATCTGCAGTGATCTTTAATGCTAAGAAAGTAAAATCTGTCACTGCTTCTACTTCTTCCCCATCTATTTTCCAGGGACTGATAGGGCCTGTTGCTATTACAGTGATACCTCATACAACATCCAAACTTGGTTCCACAAGTTTGGACTTTATACGGATTTGGAGTTTGTATGAGGCATGCAAAATCCTAGCCACGATGCCTCATACAACGTCCAAATCCTTGCCATGATGCCTCGTACAATGTCATTTCCATAGAGATACATTGTACTGTAACAGCATAGACTTCAGGGCAAAGTCAAGGAAACAGACAGGAAACTGACAGAACTTTAAGAAATCATTGTCTAAAGGCTAAATCTTAACCTATAAAACCAAGGGTTAACCGTTGGAACTTGCTATAGGTTCCTAAGCCTCGCCCTAATGACCTGCACCCACCGGCAGTGGGGCAACAGCCCCACAAATGCAAGAAAAGGGAAACAACTCCATTTCCCAACGATCTTTGCACCACGCTGCGCAACAGCCAATCAGGCTGAGAGGTGTGACCACAAAGAATGTTAGAAAAAGGGGCTGCGGCCAATCAAAAATGAGCCGCAGGAAAAAAAAACGCAGCACAAAGGGAAAAATACACACAAACTACAAGCCCCAGAGTTCTGCGTGCCATGAGCACACAGAACTCTGAGAAATCCGCCATGCAAAAAAGAAAAATACAGCTGTCGCTTGGGTTCCCGCAACATGAAAAAGAAAAATACAGGCGCCGCTGGGATTCCCGCAACACGGCATGGCTGCCTAGCCTGCGGGAAGGGAAGACACTTCCCCAATGCTGCCTGAAAAATGGAGCTTACCTTCCAATGCCCCAGACACCGAGCCCAGGGTGTGGGAAAGGAACCCCTCCCCACATACACAATGACGCATCCCCCCAGAGGACACGAGAGAAAAACAGCGCTGGCCTTCCCACGGCCCGGCCACCGACGGCGCTCCGCACGGTGCCTTCACTTACCCCAAAAATAAACCATAAAGTAAAAAATTACACAAAAATCACAACCAAAAACATCCAAAAACAACCAAAAACAAACCCAAAAATAACACAAAGATTAAACACACAGAAACCCCCCCAAAAAAAACCAACAACACCAAAAACAATACAAACCCCCAAAAGAAATTAAAACGGAGAACTCTCCAAAACAACCTTACTCTATAAGATCCAGAAATGAAATGAGGAAAGAGAGACTACTTACCAGAACAAGCAACACCCACAGGCCAGTGGAGAAAGAAAGTCAAAGTAAAAGAAAAGCGCAACATCACCACCCAGAGGACACAGGAGAAAACACAGTCAAAAATAGTCAAAAGAAAGAATAACATTTCTAAAACATTTCTTAAATCCTGTTTACAGTTTTCACTCAAAAAATAAATAAACATCTAAACATAGTTTTAAAAATTGAATTTTTTAAAAAATATACTCACACATTATTAAAAAAAAACATTATTTGGTTACATAAAATAATTCTAAAAAATTATATCATACTTTAAAGCAGCCCAGCAACACCGGGCAACCTCTGCTAGTACATTATAAAAAACATGTCAAACAACCCTGATTGTCCAAGAACCTGAAGAATGCTGCAAAAATCCCAAGAATGCTTCTAAAAATTCTGATGAAAAAAAAACAAGAAAATCAAAAATTGCGCTCAAAACCACTCCTAAACACTCTTTGCCTCATGCAAAACCCACAAGAGCAATGTATGCATGTGTCCTGCCTTTTATACTGCCCAGGCACAATGCAATCTGGGGAAAAACCCAATGCCTCATACAAAGTCGCAGTGACTTTGTATGAGGCAACTTTTTTCAAGGAATTAGGTGATGTTGTATGCATTCGATGTTGTACGAAGCAGACTTTGTATGAGGTATTACTGTATCTTGGTTTTTTTGATGTTGAGTCTCAAGCCAGCTTTTGCACTCTCTTCTTTCAACCTAAGCAGAAGATAGATAGATAGATAGATAAATCTTTATTGTCATTGTCCTGCACAGAACAACGAGATTGGGAGGAGAAAAAAACACTTAACAACCCAACAAAACCTAAACAAAATACAACTATACAAAATTATCAACATACTCCCACTCCACATATACACATTTAACCCCTAAAAAGCTCTAAAACTCTAAAAACTCTATACAGAAGCTCCCTCATAGACTGCATTGCACTGCATTCAAAGCTAGAACCGCATTTGGGTAGAAACTATTTCTCAAGCGGCTGGTCCTGGTCTTTATGACCTTATACCTTCTTCTAGAAGGCAGAAGCTGAAAGAGATCGTTTCCAGGGTGCGTACTATCTTGCACAATCTCTACAGCTTTCTTATAACACCTGGTGGCATAGATTTGATCTAGAGTGGGAAGAGTACGCCCGATTATCCGCTCCGCAGTCTTTATGACCCTGGACAGCATTGTTCTTTCCCTATCTGTACAACTCCCAAACCATACACACAGACCATAGGTTAACACACTCTCTATGGTACAGTGGTAGAATGCTAACAGCAGATCCTTTGAAAGATTGTTCTTCCTGAGGATTCTCAAGAAGTATAACCTTTGCTGTGCAATCTTGATCAGATCTTTGGTGTTTGTTCACCATGTTAGATCATCCCTCAGCTCCATTCCCAGAAATCGAAACACCGAGACCTGTTCCACACAATTCCCTTCAATAATAAGTGGCTGGATGTTCAATTTTCATTTTCTAAAGTCCACAATGATCTCTTTTGTCTTTTTTACATTGAGGAATAAATTGTTTTCCCCACACCACTCCGTCAGGATCTCAACCTCCTTCCTGTAAGCCGACTCCCCCTCCCCAGCAGTAATCAGACCCACCACCGTTGTGTCGTCTGCAAACTTGATGATCTTATTGCTGGGGTAACTGGGAGCACAATCATATGTGTAAAGCGTGTAGAGAAGCGGGCTCAACACACACCCCTGCGGCGTCCCCGTACTTATACTGAGATCTGCAGAGACATGAGAGCCCATCCTGACCCATTGGGAACGATCTGATAGAAAATCTAGTATCCACCTGCATAAGCATGGCGGAAGCCCCAGATCTAATAATTTGGGCACCAGTCTATGCGGAAGAATAGTATTAAAAGCAGAACTAAAAGCTACAAATAACAGTCTCGCATAAGTCCCTTGTTTCTCCAAATGGGTCAGAACAGCATGTAGGACCGTAGCCACAGCATCCTCCGTGGATCTCTTTCTCTTATGTGCAAATTGACAAGGGTCAAGTCCAACTGGTAAACAAGCCATAATACGGTTCTGCACCAACTTTTCAAAGCATTTCATTATGACAGAAGCTTCTTTAGGTCTTCCTCACTTTCTTCCATTAGGGTTGTATCATATGTGTATCTCAAGTTGTTGATGTTTCTCCCAGCAATTTTGATCCCAACTTGTTATTCGTCCACCCCTACATTGCGCATTATGTGCTCTGTGTATAAGTTGAATAAGCAGGGTGACAAAATGCAGCCTTGTCTTACTCTTTTTCCAATTCCAAACCACTTTGTTATTCTGTATTCTGTCCTAACTGTTGCTTCTTGTCTCATGTACAGATTTATCACGAGACATATAAGTTGTTCTGGTATTCCCATCTCTTTAATTACTTGCCACATTTTGTTGTGGTCCACACAGTCAAAGGCCTTGGTGTAGTCAATGAAACAGAAGTAGACTTGTTTCTGATATTCCTTTGTTTTCTCCATGATCCAACATATGTTGGCAATGTGGTCTCTAGTTCCCCTGCCTCTTCAGAACCCAGCCTGCAATTATGGTAATTCTCTCTCCACGTGTTGCTGAAGTCTATCCTGTATTATCTTGAGCATAACCTTGCTAGCGTGTGGGATGAGTGCAATTGTTCGATAATTTGAACAATCTTTGGCATTACCCTTTTTTGGGATTTGAACATTTACCAATCTTTTCCAATCCTGTGGCTACTGTTTGTCTCTGGGTGCCTACATGGGGGCTGTTTAAGAAAAATGGCAAGTAAGCAGAAAAGGAAAAAACATAGTTGCAAAGTTTATTTAATTAGTAAATGATATGGCAAATAGATTTGACTACCAAAACTATTTTTAAAAGGATTTCATATTATTCCATGTCATTCAGAAATGTTCTTAGAAACAAGATCAGGGTTTGCTATTTGTCTAGGTTGAATTATAACTTAGCATTAACATGAATAGCAATAAATGGATCTTCTGCAGAAGTACTAATATGAAAATAAGCCGTGCTGTCACTTTGAACATAAACTGTAGTTCCAGTGCAGCGGTTGTCTTCTTTCTCCCCAGATATGATGTCACAGTACGTCCCTTTGGGAAGCCCAGTTTGCAAATTTTTAGATAGGTCCCTGTGGAAAAGAGAGGCACAATTAGTGACAATGAAAGTAGTGATCTTTTATCAACAACTTTAACTTTGGTTGCTAAGCGGACTTGGTTGCTCTAGGATAGGGATGGTGAATGTATGGGGAAGCCTTGAGGTCAATTTAGAAGACCTAAAAGTATCCCTGAAAACTGTGCCATATGATTTAGTCAACAAACCATGCCACTACATCAGTAGATGGCACCATTTAAAGTGAGTATACTGCTTACTTTAAAATGGGATGTAGTTTGCAACTGAAATTCAGCAACAAACAAGAAAAGCCCGTTTAAAGCAAGCTATTCTTGCTATAATCTGCATATAACTGCTTGCCACCAAATATCAAAATGCATTTAAATCAATTAAAACACTTGCTTAATCATGATATACTCTGCTAAACTCAGCTAGATAGCTGTGATTTAAATGTCTGGGGAAGAATGTCTGCCTACTTACCAATCATCATTATTAAAGACGATGAATCCTTTGTTGCCACGCCCAAATGCCACCTGATTGTTGCCATTTTCCCACCAGTTGACAAGTGCCTGTCCATCCACAACATTGCGGAAAATAACCATGTTCCTTTGCAGACAGAAAAGAGGAATTCAGTTGAATGGCAGGTTTATAAAATTACTAACTAATTACCTAGCCTTGCCCGGGTTGATTTTTTGTCCTTTAAAGCAAGAATGACGCGGCTTGACTGTGGTTTTACTTTTCCACCCAGCGGCATCTCTGGCCCGTAAACATTAAGTTCTGCCAAGCTGCAGCCTCCTTTAGTCAGCAAAAGGAGGCCATGGCTTGACAAAACTGTACATTGACAGGCAGGAGACCCCACCACTGAAGAAAGCTGTGGCCGCTAATCACGGCCACAGCTTTCTTTAGCAGCAGCATCTCCCAGCAGAAAATTCAAGCTATTGGCTTGGCTGTGCTGCAAGTGCGCAGTACTGCTGATTCATTGCTGCTTTTCCAACAGGTGGGAGTGTCCCCTTTGCATCCCACTTTGGGGAGCATAAGCCCCCAAATGGGTTTTGAGACCCCCCCACAGTGCTGATCTCGCAAGCCCAAGGTATGTATGTGCAAACTTTCAACGAGATTGGTCCAGGGATGTGGGTTCCTTTGGAGCACATACGAACCCACACCTCTGTTTTATAGATATAGATTTTAGTATATTTATATGCCACTTTGTTACAACAAACAGTGTCCAAAGTGGCTCTAACAATGAAATGCAGGCAATATTTGAAAATGAAAGAAAATGTCATGAAGTAGATGAGTTAAAACATGGAACACAAAGATAACTGTTCAATAATTGTGAAGTAAATTTACTTTCTGCATTGAGACAGACCCTGGCTGAGTGAATTTAGAATCAGCCAAACAAGTATAGACTCCACAAACTGACATTAGAAGAATTTGGGGGGAATGTTTAGATTATGTATTAGTAAATAAATAAATTTTGTGTCAGAAATTACTCTGGGTTGAAAGAATTTTTAGCTGGAAAAACTCTGCTCAGGGGATGCCTGAATGAGGCTCCTTTCATGTCCCCAAGATTCATATTAGTGAAAGGGAAAAGAGTACAGCCAGAACAAGATGTATTATCTTTTTGGAATGTGGGGATGAATATATTTTGAAAAATGTAATAATATTGAAAATAGTTAAATGAAGGCTTATAATGTCCTACTGGTGGTGTGTGCACATAGTAGCTATATGTAATTTTGTTAAGATTGTTATTTGTTTGTTTTAACATATCTGTATTTGTTATGTTTTTCTTTGTTTTTTTAAAATAAAAAATAAGTATAGATTCAACAAAGAGCATCCACACTAGCATTCACACTATTAAGTTTTCAGGTTCTACTAACTTTATAGTAATGTTGAAGGGTGGCCATTCAATATCATCAGTTCCTTTTTAGGGCCAAAATCTTACACCAGGGGATAATTTTAGGTAACTGTTCAAGCAGAAAAATGTATTGAGCTAGTTCTTTGCCATTGAGACTTGGGCTTTCATACTGTTCACCCTTAGCTATAGCACAGGCTTCACTACTACTGAAGGTTTTGGCAGGATTCATACAACAAGAAGGTTCCTGAGTTATAGAACCAGTGCTCCATCCCCTGCTGAATGTCAATTTGCACAATTGGTACAAGTATATCCATCCAAATATCTCCCTAGTTGTGAACCTTTGCTCCCTTTGATGTATTTGTACAGACAAGCATAATATAAATTTGGGGAAATCTCCAGTGATGGGCTCCAAAAAAAATTATTACCATACTGTGAGCATGGTATGGTGGGCGTGACCAGGGGGAAAGCCCTGCGTTGCACCTGAATTAGGACTACTTTATTTCAAAACTTGGATGGGTGCAGCCAGCCAGAATTTCTGCTACCGGTTCTGGTGAACTGGTGTGAACCTGCTGATGCCCACCACTGGAAATCTCAATAACAACACTTTCACAGAAATTCAGCAGAGTCAAGAATTTACATGGTCTAACCTTATTTGACGCCATCGATGTTCACAGACCCAGTTATCGCCACAGGTAGAGTCTGCATTGATTGGGACTGATTTAGTTGACCCGTCAGCATTGCTTGGAGGTCCAATCCAGTCATTCTCATCCTGATGGTTGTACATGTGTTGGCAAAACATGAACATTAAATCAGAGGTGTCTAATAAATTCCTTGGCACATAAACTCTAGCACAGTGGTTCTCAACCTTGGGTCCCCACACTACAGCTCCCAGAAATCTTGGCCAGGACAGCCAATGGTGAAGGCTTCTGGAAGCTGTAGTTCAAGAACATCTGAGCCCCAAGATTGAGAACTATTGTGAGCGGATCTAACAGAGAGCACAGTATCCCACTGATCAAAAGTAGTCAGACTGAGGGTGTGATCACATAGAGAAACAAATTGCAATCTGGATGGCTTGTGAGTGAGTTGTCTAACACAATTTTCCTCCTGGAGATCACACAACACATGGGGAAATGCACTCCAGTCCAACCCATAGCTGTCTTCAAGTAAGATGTGTTTGGTCTAGCTTTAGGGCTCCTACCTTTTACAGCTAAGCTGGAGTGATTCTCCAGCAGACATAAGAATTGCTTTAAGGGAGATCTTTCCAAAACACAAGATTAAACACAAGAAACAAGGCCAGCTGGCATTAAAAACAATCTTAAAACCATAACAGTATTCAAATTAAAACTATCAGCAGCAGTAAAAGAAGGTAATATCAATTTTAAAAGACTTCATGGTCAACATTGCACAGTTCTAATTATCTTATAGGCCTTTAAAGGCTGGCTGACACAGGTAGCTCTTAAGTGATTTACAGAATGTTAATAAAGTAGGAACAGTTCTAATCTCCACTGGCAATTCATTCCAGAGGATGAGAGCTACAGTGGAGAAAGCTCTCAATGTGGTTATAGCTTTTTTTACCTCTCTAGCTGCAACCACTTGGAGCCTAAGGTTGACTCAGGCTTCCATCATTCTGAGGTCAGTAAAGTAGGTACCCAGCATGTGAGGTTTTTGTGTGTGTGTGTGTGTGTGTGTGTGGGGGGGAAATGCTAATTACTTTGTGAACCACTCAGAGAATGCACTAAGCGCTATTGGGTGGTATGTGCATGTGATTGCTAATGCTATTATGAGTTTTTCCTATATATTCTGCAATTAATGAGCTAGCATATCAAGGACTAAAACAATTATTCATGAGGCTTTTATTATATGTGTGAATGTATGCATATGTATGTATGTATATGTGTGTATACACACACACAGAGGTGAAACTCAGAAAATTAGAATATCGTGCAAATGTTCATTCATTTCACTTAAAAGGTGAAACAAATATATGAGATAGACTCACTACATGCAAAGCGAGAGATGTCATGCCTTAATTCATTACAATTGTGGTGATCATGGCGTACAGCCTACATGAGAGTATGTGATGATTATGGGGTACATGAGGTTGGGGGGGTTTGGGGATTTCATAAACTGTAAACCATAAGCATCAATATTATAACAAAGTAAGGATTGAACTATCTCGCTTTGCATGTAATGAGTCTATCTCATACTTTCGTTTCACCTTTTAAGTTGTATTACTGAACTGAATGAACATTTGCACAATATTCTTATTTTCCGAGTTTCACCTTTATACACACACACAAGGTGTTAGCTCTCACACCCAGGGTCTCTCTCACTCTCTCTCGCACACACACACACACACACACACACACACACGCACACGCACACACACACACGCGCGCACACGCACACCCCACATCCCCCACTCTCCCACCCAGTCTCTCTCACACACACCATCTACACATCCTCCTACCCAGTGTCTTATTCTTCTACTATCTCTCTCACACACTCAGGCACTTACTCTCCCACCCAGTCTCTCTGTCTTTCTTTCTCTCTCGCACACACCATCTACACACCCGGCCACCCAGCGTCACTTACTAACTCACACACACATTCACCCACTCTCTCACCCCGTTTATCTCTCTCACACACACACCACCACCAACACACTCTCCCACACTTTGTCTCTCTCATACACACATCCACCGACTCTCCAACCTAGTGACTCTCTGTGTCTCTCTCTCACACACACACAACCACCCACTGTCCCACCCAGTCTCTCTCACAAACACCATCTACTCACCCTCCCACTCAGTGTCTTACTGTCTCACACACACAGAGCCCCTCACTCTTCCACCCATTCTCTTTCTTTCTCTCTCTCACACATGCCATCTCCCCCAACCAGTCTCTTTTACTCTCTCTCACACACACATGCATCCATTCTCACACTTTGTCTGTCTCTCTCTCACACACACACACACACTCCCAGTCTCTCATCCAGGAGTGGGTTTTGCGGCATTTCCCTCATGTTTTGCCAGGATTTGTGAAGCTGTGGTTTTGGGGGCCCACGTACATAGGTGTTGGGTGTGGTTGTGCCAGTTGTGGAGCCCCCAGTAGGGGCTTTGCCTGGCTCTGATGGGTGTTTATCATGGTCATGGCCACTCCGGATGCACCAGCCTAGTCCTTGGCTCTTTAGCCTCTTCTGTCTCTTGTCCCACCAGCTCAGACCCTGTCCCCCAAATACATCATCATCCCAGGGATGTTGGGTCTCCTCCTCCACCTGGGCTTTTGCGCTGGCTCATCTGTGAGCAGCTACATGTCTTCCAGTGCAAGGGTGGGCATGGCAGATGCCTGCGGTGGCCCTGTTGCAGCTGGCCCTCGCATCCCAGCCACGTGTGCTGGTTTTACCATTGGCCATGTTATGTAGGGGTGGCAGCCATTGCTTTGCATGGTGTGCGGCCATTGCCCCGCCTCTCCCTCTCTTGGCCTGGCCTCCATGATTGGTTGCAGCCTGCCACAGTGCATGCTGGGAGTTGTAGTCATTTTTCCTTTCCTTTTTGTGGGGCACAGGGCCCACCTCAGGCCCCGGCACCCAGACGCCTGGGCACCCCTGCTAGTTACCTAACTGTGATTACCTTGGTGTGCTGTTATTCACTCTAGGGTTTGTTGTTGGTGCACGAGCCACTTCCCGTCTTGAGCATTGGCACCTCCCTGTGCCACTTCCCCTCTTCGAACGCGTGCAGACCTGCGCATGCTAAAGCCACAGCACAATGGTTCTGTGCATGGCCATTCTTCACCTGGACCTGTGCACATGTGTAGTTATTTCTTCAAGGTTTTGTGCGGCTTGTGCCCCACCCCGGGGCCCAGGATACAGATGGGGCCCATCTGGCAAAGGAAAGGTATGTGTGTGCCATGTTTTAGGGGGCTAGGTCCAGTGGTGTGAAAGCCTTTCCTGGACACAGAACCCACACCTCTGTTTTATAGGTATAGAAGATAGATAGATATAGTAACTGACCTTTCCATTCACAAAATTTCTTGGCCACCGGTAACTCGACATTACACGTGTAAAACCATATGGATGAGCAAGCATAAATCCAACTGCCATTTTGTGGAGCCTAAATATTTGGAAAAGAAGGGAAACAATGTAGAGCCAGACCCTGAGATTTATATTTGCTCATCTGTAGGGGAAAGAGAAAAAGAGCCAGTCTGACCTACACTGATATTCCTCACCTTGCATCCCAGAAAGATATAATGGAGGCTCCCCCAGCACCATGTCCTCTCTGATTGTCATGGTTATCTACAAAGACGAGGGCTTTGTCAGAAGGCATAAAAGCCCAGCCTTCTCCCCAGTTCCTAAAATGGAGGAAAAAAGAGAGACAAAGGGTTATATTAATTGCAAACTAACTTTCAAGATATGTTATAATCTTGAATTGTTTTGATTGGTTTTTACAGGGATTCTCAACATGCAGCCCATGAAGCAGATGCGGCCGAAACACCATTTCATGTGCCCCCCCTACTGCCTCCACCACACCAAGAATTGCCATGTGGTGGAGGCAGTGGTGGGATTCAGCAGGTTTGCCCCAGTTCACCAGAACCGGTAGCAGAACCGGATGGCACCACCCATCCAAGTTTTGAAATAAAGTACAGTAGTCCTAATTCAGGTGCAATGCAGGCCACACCCACCATACCACGCCCACAGAGTAGGTAGTAAAAAAATTGAATCCCACCACTTGGTGGAGAAAGGGTAAAATTGCCAACTGGCCCCCGAAGTTCTCTGAGGGAGCGTGACCTGGCCTGGCCCCCAGCTTAAACAGGTTGAGAACTCCTGGTTTTTTATAAAATACTAGCAGAGGTTGCCCGGTGTTGCCGGGCTGTTTTAAAGGATGATATAATTTTTTAGAATTATTTTATGTAACCAAATAATGTTTTTCTATGTGTGTTTTTTTAATAATGTGTGAGTATATTTTTTAAAAAAATCAATTTTTTAAAACTGTGTTTAGATGTTTATTTATTTTTTGAGTGAAAACTGTAAACAGGATTTAAGAAATGTTTTAGAAATGTTATTCTTTCTTTTGACTATTTTTGACTGTGTTTTCTCCTGTGTCCTCTGGGTGGTGCTGTTGCGCTTTTCTTTTACTTTGACTTTCTTTCTCCACTGGTCTGTGGGTGTTGCTTGTTCTGGTAAGTAGTCTCTCTTTCCTCATTTTATTTCCGGATCTCGTAGAGTAAGGTCATTTAGGTGAGTTCTCCGTTTTAATTTCGTTTGGGGGTTTGTATTTTTTTTGGGGGGGGGGTGTTTGGTGTGTTTGGTCTTTGTGTTATTTTTGGGTTTGTTTTTGGTTATTTTTGGTTGTGATTTTTGTGTAATTTTTTACTTTATGGTTTATTTTTGGGGTAAGTGAAGGCACTGTGCGGAGCGCCGTCTGGTGCCTTTGCTTACCTGGGAATTTTTTCGCTTTCAAGGGGGGAAGACAATGATGCCTTCTCCCTCCCTTGAAAGCGAAACACTTCCTCGTAAAGTAAAGGAACTGGGTGGAGCGCCGTCCGGTGCCTTTGCTTTGCGGGGGAATTGTTTTGCTTTCAAGGGGGAAGGCAATGATGCCTTCTCCCCCTGTTGAAAGCATTGTTGGTGTGTGTGTGTGGGTCCCTTCCCGCAGCCTTTCATTGGTGGCTGGGCTGCAGGAAGGCCAGCGCTGTTTTTCTCTCGTGTCCTCTGGGGGGATGCATCGTTGTGTGTGTGGGGTGGGATTCCCTTCCCATGGCCTGGGCTCGTTGGCCAGGCTGTGGGAACCCCAGAGCCACTGTAGGCAGCATTGGGTGGGGGGGGGGTCTTCCCTTCCCGTGGGATGTGCTTGGTCGGAGGCCCGTGGTAACCTCAGTGCTGCCTCAGGCAGCATGTGGGGGGGAGTCTTCTTTTCCCACAGCCTGGGCTCGGTGTCCGGGGTGTGGGAAGTCAAGCTCCATTTTTCAGGCAGCGTTGGGGGGGTGTCTTCCCTTCCCGCAGGCTAGGCAGCCATGCCATGTTGCGGGAACCCCAGCAGTGCCTGTATTTTTCTTTTTTGTGTTGTGGAAACCCAAGCGGCGGCTGTATTTTTCTTTTTCGCACGGCGGATTTCTCAGAATTCTGTGCGCTCATGGCATGCAGAACTCTGGGGCTTGTAGTTTGTCGGTATTTTCCCCTTTGTGTTGTGTTTTTTTTCCTGTGGCTCGTTTTTGATTGGCCGCAGCACCTTTTCCAACGTTCTTTGTGGTCACGCCTCTCAGCCTGATTGGCTGTTATGCGGCGCGGTCCAAAGAATGTTGGGAAATGAAGTTGTCTCCCTTTTTTTTGCGTTTGTAGGGCTGTTGCCCCACTGCCAGTTTTTTCAATCCTTCATTGACCTGCGGACCCAGTTTGGCAGTGTGCACGAATGGTGGGTGCGGGTCATTAGGGCGAGGCTTAGGAACCTATAGCAAGTTCTAACAGTTAACCCTTGGTTTTATAGGTTAAGATAATATTACCTCAAATAAGACATCTTTTCTCCATCCCACTTGCGTATGACTTTCCCTAGTTTTGCACCGTATTTGAACTCAGTGACCCGACCATTGCCAAAGTACTGATCGACTGTGATTGGTTCGCCTCCTAGATCAATCACCTGGTGGAAAGGAAAAAACCCTTTAATAAACAACAAATGTTGGGTAGAGAAAAATTGTGGGTGCATGTTCATACCCTCAAATGTGTGTGGGCAGGGGAAAATGCTACACCTGCAAGATTTCTCTGTGTGAGATTTTTCCTCCTCCTCCCCATATAAATCTCATAGGAAGCTTTGCAGGATTTCTTAGAAATTCTGGGCTCATTTTAATCAGAAAGAAATGCCAAGTTGTGGAGGATTTTCTAAATTCGTGCCCACAAATGATATCTCTACTGTACACAATTCACTTGGAAAGGCTGTTACAATCATGATGTTACCTGAGCAGGAAGCTAGAAAATCTCACTAGTGTGCTGCCGGGTGAAATCTTATTTAGGAAAAGCAATGGCAGAATAAAAAGAAATTTATTTCTATGTTTGAAGTAAGATTGCCGTAAGATTGTTCTCTCTCTCTCTTTTTTTCCCCATTCATTCTCTCTCTCTCTAGTGCACAGTGGTTAAGCTTACTGTACTGCAGCCAGAAGGTTGTGAGTTCAATCCTGATGAAGGCTCAAGGTTGACTCAGCCTTCCATCCTTTCAAGGTCAGTAAAATGAGTACCCAGTATATTGTGGGCAAAAGTCTAATTAACTTGTGAATCACCCAGAGACTGCACTAAGAGCTATGGGGCGATATATAAGTGTGATTGCTTTGCTTTCTCTCTCTCTCTCTCTCTCTCTCTCTCTCTCTCTGTGTGTGTGTGTGTGTCACACACACTTTAATGATAGTTTGAACAAGCATACTTATGTGGTGAAAATAGTTTTGGTTTTTTGCCTGTTCTGCATAAACTATCTAAGAGGTTCCATCTGTACAGTTCAGGAGGTTGTTGCTCCATTTGTTAAAATTACAAATATTTTTTTAAAAAAATAAAAGTTTCTAATAATTGTTTGAATACACTGTAATACACTGGAGGGAGAAAATGCATGGGAGGAAAATCCAACTGTTTCTTAAGTACTGTTGACTAACTTTCCTCAGCCTGGAAGATGGGGGTAGGTTGAGGTTCCCTCTTTATCATTTCATGTGAGTGGGTGTATATTTTAAATTGTCCCTTCAATTGACACCATTGGGAAGGAGAACCACTATGCCAGTTCTAAGACTGACACAGAGATTATCTATTATTAGAATGGCATCAGCTGCAGGGATATTTGGGTCCCAAGCTCCCCCTGGTCTAGTTCCCAAAACATCTCTCCCTTTAGTAGACCTACCTAGTATTCTCAGGGATTAGAAACATGTTGTAGTCCAACAACCTCTGAAGAGCCAGAGGTTGTGTACCATTACATTTGACTTTTTCCTGAGCTGACATGTATGTATGTAATGTTCTTTGGCAGGACAGACAGGTACACACATTACCTCTTGAAAAATGAATGGCTTTGTTCCTTCAGGAAACCATTTAGTGTTCAGATTCTTTAGCTTGTCTAAAAATGCCTTAATATCTCCAGGCCACATATGCTTCGCCGCATCAACTCGGAATCCAGCTACTCCTATATCGATCAGGGTGTTCATATAATTTGCAACAGTGGAGCGAACGTAGTCCTTCTCTAGTTTGAGATCAAGAAGACTAACTAGACGGCAGTCGCGGACCTGTTGGAAAGAGCGTCTTTTGGGATATGGGTTTCATCCTCCAAATGCAGTTGTAATTCAGTAATTCAGCTCATGCTTTAAATAAATAAATAAAAACTTCTATGTCTAGTTCACAGCCCCTTACCTTAAACCAGGGGTGACCAAACTATAGCCCGCGGGCCCGATCTGTTGCTCCCGGAAGCGGAAGTAAAACGCGCCTATACGGGCATGTTTTACTTCTGCTTCGGTGAGCAACGAGGGCTTTGCAGGCTGGATGAATTGGCATCGTGGCCAGATACGGCCCATGGGCCATAGTTTGGGCACTCATGGTTAATTTGAGAGGGGCAGGATAGCTATGGATAATAATTTGAGAGGGGATAGCTATGGATAATAATTTGAGAGGGGCAGGACAGCTAACTGTACGGGCGCATTTTACTTCTGCTTCCAGCTGCAACGAGGGCTTCATGGGCTAGATGAATTGATATTGGGGGCTGGATCTGGCCCACAGGCCATAGTGACTGGTCCTCTGAATCACATGACCAGCCCATGGCCTGAAAGGTTTGGGCACCCCTGCCTTAAACAATCTCATTTTAAAAGAGTTTTAAAGAGAGAAAACACTGGTAAGATCTCTCCGGTCCATTCCAGGTCTATAGTTGTATGACTCTTGGAGAGACATTTTGGTTTTGGCATAGCCCAGCATTTGATCAAAGTCTGGTAAATCTGGCTAACGTGAGTTTCCCATTCTGCATAGTAAATCCTGCCTCTTAAAAGAAATTTATTTATTTATTTATTTATTTATTTATTATTTTTCACGCTTATATACCGCCCACTCAGGTACAACCCAACTCAGGGCGGTTTACATAGCGGACAGTAAATTCATAAAAGACACATGATAAAACAAAGTTAAAAGTTAAAAAACCCACACCTAAAAGGTGTGCACGAACCTTGGGGGAAGGCACACTTCTCTATACCAACCACCCAATGGTACCCCCATCCCCACCCGCACCCCAAACTTGGCCCGCCAGCCAGGTCTTTAGTTCCTTCCTAAAGGGCAACAACTCTGTTTGGAGACGCAGTTCCACAGGCAGGAGGTTCCAAAGGGCCGGTGCGGACACGGAGAAGGCCCTCCTCCTTGTGCCAGAGAGGTGAGCCCCCCTGGCTGATGGCACAATTAGAGAGCCCCTCCGGTCCGCTCTGGTTGGATGGACAGACGTCCTTAGGGCGATGCGGTCTCTAAGATACCCTGGCCCACTACCATGTAGGGCTTTAAAGGTCAAAACCAGCACCTTGAATTGCACCCGGAGACAAACTGGTAACCAGTGCAGCCCCCGAAGCAGTGGTGAGGCATGGTCATAACATCCACACCCCATCACCACTCTGCGGCATTCTGGACCAGCTGCAGCCTCCGAATGGTCATCAAGGACAGCCCCATGTAGAGCACATTACAGTAGTCTAGTCTGGAGGTCACCAGAGCGTGAGTGACCATGAGCAAAGAGTCCCGGTCCAGGAGCGGGAGCAACTGGCGAATCACCCAAAGTTGGGCGAAGGCCCTCCTGGTCACAGCCGCCACCTGTTCTTCTAGCAGCAGCCGTGAATCCAGGAGGACCCCCAAGTTGCGCACCAGGTTGGTCTGGGGCAAAACAGCTGGCACAAATTAACAGACTTTGCACTTTTGGGTGCTGTCTTCAGTAACCCTGAAGCAGGATTTTGTGTGCAGCACTTGGTTGCCCCTGCCATTAGACAGAACTACACAACTGCCTCAAACAGCAATGTTTAGTGGGTCCGTGGAAGCAACTCCCCCCACAGCTGCAGCAATTCCTTCTAAGCCTTTGAGCCTTTCCCTTCTCTTACAGGACAGAGTTGTGTGTGCTACATAGCTATTCTGTTCCTCACACATTGTCCTGCTGCCTTCATGAATGGTCAAGCAACCTATCCCAAAGTTACTGCAAAAGTAAGACTCAATGTCCAATTCAGTCAACTTTGGTAGGATCCAGGATGAGCAATCTGCAATACTTCCTGGCACCCTCAGGACAATTTTTGTTTGGCTCCCTAGAACAGCATTTCCCAAACTTTGGTTTTTGGATTTCAATTCCCAGAAGCCTAAGTCAATTCCCCAAAGCACTGATCAGTCAGTTGACTTAGGCTTCTGGGAACTGAGGTCCACTAGTGTTCTGCAGAACATAGTTTCAGAAACAATGTCCTAGAAGACACGAGTTCAATTATTTTCCATATTTTGAAAATGTCCTGATGTCTTTGGACCTCATCATCTATACCTCATCATCTATTTTTTCTATTTTTTATCAATAGAGTACCAAACCGGAGGGGGGGGTGTCATCTGCCTAATTCCACGTTTCAGTTTCTCTCAAAGAATAGAATAAAAGAGAAAAGAATAGGGAAGAATGTACCTGGAAAATATCACCATAATTTTCGATCTCTCCACTTGCAGTATTGCATTTCCCATCGTTGAAATCCCAACCTGAATAAGGGACAGCAGGAAAATCTCGGGCCCCTGCATCAAAATAGCTTCCACAAGTTGAATAGGTACCAGCTCCAGCTCCAGCTCCACACATGTGGTTGACAACAGCATCAACATAAATATGGACCTGATTTGAAAACACTTGATCACGTTATAAAATATCTAAAAGGGATATCTTACATCTTATCTTTGCATTATTAGCTTCCTCACTTGCTGAAGTTATGACACTGAAAACATTGTGCTCCTTTCAGTTTATCAACAGATGCAGTTCCTACTAGGAAGGAGGCATAAGGGTGCCTCGCAGACAGTAGCTAAGAGTGATACACTACAAACCAGAGAGATCTTGGAATAAAGAAAGCCTTATTCACAAATTCACAAGTGTGGTAGGCATTTCGTCAATATTAATAACAGTAAATGTGTGCCATCAAGTCAAAACTAACTTTCCAGGGTTTTAGGTAGACACTACTCAGAAGCAGATTGTCATTCCCTTCTTCTGGGTTGCCCTGAGACTGTTGAGCTTATCTACGTCTACACAGGATGACACACTGGGGAATCAAACTTCCAACCTCTGGTTCTGCATCAAGTCACTGTGCTATCAAGTCTTTCTTGGGTGTAGCAAATTACATGAACCCTCACACATGTGTACATAATATTTTAACAGGATCTTGTCCCTCAGGTCTCAGACTTTACCTCTACCTGCTTTAATTTATCTAGAAGCTGTGTGACAGATTCTGGGCACTGTAGTCAAATAAAGCAATATTACCAACCTCTGGTCTTAATTTAAATTCTGTTGTCAGGATTAGTGAAACTATGGATCATGTCACAAGTTTCAAAATCTACCAAGAATGCCCTCTTAATGAAGCCATTAGTGCATCAGGTTCAGTCCATGAGGGCATCAAGGGAGTATTCTTGGCAAATTTTCTCCCTCTGTCCTCCACTACAGAACTGCCTTCCTGAAGTCCAGACCAGCTAAGTCCCTTTTAGATAAATTATGGGTAGGCCTGATTGAACCAAAAAAAGTTTGCTTTGCAAGAAGCGATCTCCCTTGAAATGACCCTTCTGGCTGCTGGGGAATCACTCCAGTCCAAAATGTAGAAGTCCTACCACTGAACCAATACAGTCCAGCTTGGGCAGAGCTCAGAGCCAGGCAAGAGTGCATTTCCCCATAAGATGTGTGATACCCAGGAAATAGGTGACATCAGACTTCTCCATAAAGGATCCAAATTGCAACCTATTTCCCTGGGGGATCACACCTTACATTTGTTTAGGATGGCCTTTGGACCTCCAATTTAAGTGAACAATAACAATAACAATAACAATAACAATAACAATAACAATAACAATAACAATAACAATAACAATAACAATAACAATAACAATAACAATAACAATAACAATAACAATAACAATAACAATAACAATAACAATAACAATAACAATAACAATAATATTTTGTGCTGTCAAGTTGATCCTTTCCAGAATCAAACCTCTGGCTCCTCAGCTAGCCCAAGTGGGGGAAAGGAGAAGAAAACAAATTTGTCTTGGTTAATTTTTCACCTTTTTGGCCTCTCCCACCCAGCTCTTGTAGTGAGTCTAGAAATCTCAACAAAATACAATCAAGTGTTTTGTGTTGAAACAAATTTCAAGGGTCTGTCTTCACGGGGAAGAGAGAGAACAGACCTTGGTCAATCAAATATGTATTAAGATTAGACTGTTAAATCCTTCATTAATGCAAAATGCTTCATGCTATCTTAAATCAGTATTTTTACCTCTAGTTAGAAATAAATATACTGTACTTTATCTCTGTCTAGGGAAATCAATCCTTGCTTACTTGATTTGTGTGCAGAAACATCCACATAGTATTTTCCTTGACTGCAAATGGGTATGTAACCATTTATGGTTCACAACTAGGGCTATGAGGACAAGGAACAGGCCAGAACAAATTTCTTTTGTAGACCTCTAGAACATTCCTGGACCAGCACAACCATAGGCCATTTTAATAACCAACCACAAGGTGCTCAGGGCCACTCTTTCAATTGCCACCCTTCCATAATACCAAAGAATTGTCAACAAATTGCTAGGTATTATTATAGGTGTTTTTAGAGTGTTCACAAGTGCATGTACAGTTTTTGAAAACATTGACGGACTCCTGGAACTTCCCATCATTATTTTGTTTGGGGTCACTGCAGATTCAAATTTACAGAGTATGTTTCTGGAAGCACCAGTTCTCTAAATGAAGAATATACATCAGTGTCATGTCAAGTTGCTTTGATTTGAAAGCAACCAGGGTTTTCAATCCATAGGTGTCAAGTATCCTGTTAAACTTTAACACCCTCTTTCCCAGGAGAGAGAGGGCTTCAAGTATATTTGCATACAACATAAAGAGAATATTTCCGTGGTTTTCTCTTAAACACGGAGCTTTGAAAAATGAAATTGAGGCACACAAGGCTAAGACAGTAGACAATTAACTGATATAAGTGTAAAAAACAGTTCCATGAAAAATCACCATAATATGAAATGGTGTCACAGCAGAGAATGGGGAAATAAATTTTAAATCGAATTATCACAGTAAGGCTGGCCTGCTGCCTTCTTCCCCATGAGGGGCAGCAGTAGTGCTAAGGGGATTGCCTAGGAGGCAGTTCTTCTTCCACCTGAGGGAGCCCACCACTCCTCCCTGGTTCTGGTGGCTCCTTCTCTTTTAGGCTCTTGAATGTGCCTGGATTTTGGGGAGGAGGGTGTGTGGCCTGGTGGAGAAGGAGTGGGGGTGTGGCCTGGTGGGGAGAGGGACGTGGCCCAAAATTTCCTTATTTTCATTTCTAAAACTTGACAGGTATGTCTCAATCATGACTTACACCAACATTGTTGCATCGGGTCACCATGTCTCTAAATTCATCCTCGGTACCAGATCGTGAGCATAGCTTGTAGCTGATGGGCTGGTATCTTTCCCACCATGGTCTCCATGGATTTGTAATAACAAGGTTTTCATTTGGAGGTGAGACCTGTGAATTAAATGATACCACAAAACACAATTGAATACAATTTCTCCTGTTTAGAATGGACTGGTGGTGCATCTTTTTATATGCATGATGGACTGTTTGTAGCTGACATAGGCAGGTTCTCCATGATGGACTGTTTGTAGCTGAGATAGGCATGTTCTCTAGTGACCGTACACAAGCAGTGACAAATAGAATCTCCTTAGCTGGATTTGGAAAATGCCGGCTTCCTTCAAGCATTGAAAAACAATTGGCAGGGGAAAAGATGAGTGTGGAAAAACCCAGTGAATCATATTGCCTATGTACAGCCTAGTCAGTCCTTTAATAGCAGAAGAAGTGTGGAGAGTAGCTATGGGGAAGAACAGTTCACAGAAACAAAGAGAGACGTTACATAATTTCATATTAAACTTTTAAACATAGTCATAATCCTTTTTTTCCCTGATGGAATTCATAGGATTTGTGGAGTTCTGAGGATCCTGATTTAGGTTAAGTGAACAAGGGACAGAATTGTAATATTATTAGTTACTAGCAGATTTTGCCCGGCGGTGCCGGGCATTTTTAAAATGTGTTGGATAGTTAAGGGTTTTGTTTGTTTTCCTGAACAAATGGTGCTGGGCTGTGTTTAATGGTTTTTAAAGGTTTTGTGATTTTTTTGACTTCGAGGCGCTGCGTCCGCCTGTGGCGGACTTGCGCTCTCAGTGTGTGTTTAATTTTTATTTTTTGTGCGCCGACTTCCTCAGTGCCGGGCTCTTTAAATTTGGTTTTGGATAGTCAAAGGTTTCATTTGTTTTCTTGAACAAATGGTGCTGGGCTGTGTTAAATGGTTTTGAAAGGTTTTGTGATTTTGTGGCTTCGAGGCGCTGCGTCCGCCTGTGGCGGACTTGCACTTCCAGTGTTTGTTTGATTTTTATTTTTTATTTTTATTTTATTTTTGTTCATGCAAATTTTATTTTGATTTATTTAATTTAATTTTTTTAATTTAAAATTTAATTTTGTTGTTTTATTTTTTGGTTTGGTGTTTTGGTTTTTGGAGTGAAAAGTGATTTATGGGTTTTTTTTGGTATTTTTTGAGAGGAGTGTGTATATTTTTGAATGTTGTGCTAACTTATTTTATGAATTTTTGAATTTTTAATTTATCTTTGCAGTGGCAATGTTTTTGGATGTCTTTTCTCTTGTGGCCTCTGGGTGGGGGTGGTGAGCTTTGCTTCCTCTCTACCATTCTCCTCTTCTGTCCTCTGGGTGTCACTTCCAGTGAGTGTTGCTTCCTTTCTTAGTTCATTCGAGTTCCTGTCGCCATGAAGTCAAGATGTCTTCATGGTAATCTTCTCTTATTTATTTATTTATTTATTTATTGGGGGGGTTGATGGGGGGTTGAGTTTTTGTTGGGGGGTCTGTTGTTTTTTTGTTGCATGTGTTTTGTTGATGTGTTGTTGTTTATTTTTTAATGTTAGATTTTTGTTTTTGACTGGTTTTGATTGTTTTTGGTTCGTGTTTTTGTGCGTCCGTTTTTTAGGGGGGGCTTTCGTTCCCACGGGCCATGCTGGGTGGCCCGTGGGAAGGAAGGGCACTGGTGGCGGGGGTGCCTTTTGTTCCCACGGGCCATGCTGGGTGGCCTGTGGGAAGGAAGGGCACTGGCGGCAGGGGTGCCTTTCGTTCCCACGGGCCATGCTGGGTGGCCCGTGGGAAGGAAGGGCACTTGCGGCGGGGGTGCCTTTCGTTCCCATGGGCCATGCTGGATGGCCCTTGGGAAGGAAGCACAGTTGCAGGGAGGGTGCCTTTTGTTCCCACGGGCCATGCTGGATGGCCCGTGGGAAGGAAGCGGAGCGGCAGCGGTTTTTTTTTTAACTTTTCATTTTTAGCGCACTGGCTACCTCAGCGTTCTGCGCGCTAATGGCACGCAGGACGCTGGGGCTTGTAGTTTTGCCTGCACGTGTTTGGGTACAACAGTGGTTTTTTTTCTTCAGCTTCCTTTTGATTGGCTGCGGCCGGTTTTCAACGTTCCTTTTGCCTGTGCCGCGCAGCCTGATTGGCTCTGGTGCGGCGTGGCGCAAGGAACATTGGGGCTTGAAGTTCTTTTTTTTTTGTTCACAACTGGGGGGGCCCTGCCCCTGGGTTGAAAATTTCAATCCGACAGTTACCTGCGAACCCAGTTTGGGCGAGTGCAGGAAGGCTCGGATGGGGCTCGTGGGGACCGGTGCAACATCCTTTGTCACATTCCAACGGTTAACGCACCATTTTATAGGTATAGATTACATGGCTTGAAGGTTCCTACCCATAGAGAAACCAAAAAATCCAGGACAAAGAAAAGGGCATTCTCAGTGGTGGGTCCCTGTGGAGTTGGATTTTGTTGTGACAATTATCTCATTTATTGAAATAATTGATAACTTTGATAAATTTTGACATCCCCTCCTGCCATCTTAGATGGTTTGTTTTATTTGGGTGTGAGTGCATTCTTAGCTAGTGGGAGGTATTAAAGTGGAATGGATGGATGAAGAGTAGTCCATGCATCCTAAATAGAAATGGACATCACCTCCAATTAAATAAAGACTTAGAAGACATCCCTCTAGCCATGCCTTCATTAATGGAGAATGCTGCTACCAGGTTCCCACCTTTCAAGACAAGGATGGGCATCTTTCAGAACCAGAGTCTATACAGCCCCTTTGGGGGAGCAGACAGCCACCTGCATCAAATATTTTTCCTGAATTAGCCCCTTTCTGCCTTCTAGTGGCAAAAGTTAGAGGCAGGTGAGGGACACCTAGTGAAGACAAATATGTGGAAAAATTAAGGGAAAGAGGTCTGGGGTGTTGAGGGCAGCATTTAGACACCTAGAGGACCACAAGTGGCTACTGGCCACCTTTTACCCACCCACCCTACCATAAGATGCTAAAGTTTATTTGGAAGAGGTGAGAGAACCAGAAAAAGCAAAGACCCTCCTTCATATATTTAAAATGCTTCTAAACCACAGCAGTTTACAAGGTTCATGGGGAATTAGAAACCACAAAGACCAAAAATGATCCATACAACCACACATTTTACAACAAAAAAAACTGGTGCACAAAGGGTTTAAATGCTAGAATATTGATGGCTAACAATAACATTTGAAACTGAGAAAAATGAATAAGGACTGTATCCCTGACGGAAGATGATCTTGGCATCAAGACTTTGGTGTATGAAAACCAAGACACAGGACACAGCCTCGGGCTGGGTTAACTCAGGTTTATTGCATCGTGGACAGAGGGAACATGAGGTAATGGCGGATCGATAGCTCTTTATATACAGTGGTAATACATTTGAACGTGGTGCCATTGTAGCCCATTGGCTACTGCCTGCGTGACGTCATTGCGAGTCACGCCCTTCTTGTCCAGGTGTAGGTAGTGGCGGGAAAGCTTCCCGCGCTGCTGCCTTTGATGAGATCGGACCAATAGAGCTTGGACGCTCGCTGCTGCCAGCTGGTGGACATTAGCTCGCGTCCTCATTCAGGGTTCATATGATACAGCTGAAGGTTACATTGTTGCTATAGGCAAGGTTCAGATACATTGTAATCCATGTGGAAGGTAAAACCCTTAGAACACAACATCCCTCCCCCCTAGGACGAGACAACGTCTCGAGCCCATGCTTCCAGACCACTCCCCCTCCTAGGAGACAAAATCTCTCAGCCAAGATGGCTTGTTTCGAACACGCTGGGGTCTCGATGCGGGCTGCCTCTCCCCGGGTTTGCTACCTTCTCTTTGTCCCCTGGTTTCCTGTCCTGTAATTTGAGAGGGAGACTCGTTAGTGACTTGCCGCGGCTCTGCGGCGTTGTTGGGAGGTGTGCTCTTATTTAGGGATGAACCGGGGGCACTGGGGGCTAACGAAAACCCCCTCTTCTCGCTTGGATGGGTGGGGGAACACTCCTGAAAACCCCCCCGGCTCGCTAAATCAAAATCTAAAGTCCATTCGGGGGCAGCGGTCGCGAACTCCTCTCCCCCTTCCCCGGCCTCTGACGGAACTGGTTTATCAAAAGGATATGAGTCGGGGCCGCTGCTTCTTCCTTCCCCTCTTGCTTGGGACTGTTGTCCGCTGCTGTCTCCCCCTTGGGTTACGCGGGTGGGGGAGAACCCTAACGCTGAATCTTGTTGGGGATCCTCACTGACTGGCCCACTGACTCGGTGCCTCAGTTGGTCTGCGTGATTCCTCCAGAGGAGACCGGTGTGGGTTTCGACTCGGTACGACACTGGCCCCGTCTGTTCTACAACCGTCCCCGGCACCCAGGCTGGCCCCGCGCTGGCATAGTTCCTGCAATGGACAGGGTCGCCGGCGGCGAACCCTTTCGAGACTGCCAGCCCCACGTTTTTTCCCTTATCCTCAATTCTTGTGGGGTCCAGCCTGGACAGGAGTGTAGTCAGTTTCCGCCGCATCAATAGCTCTGCCGGCGAGTAACCTGACGCTAAGGGGGTCACCCTATACGCTAGTAAGAACTGACATACTTGGTGGTTCAGGTCCCCGGGGCCCATGCGCCGAAGCGCCTCCTTCGTTGTACGCACCAACCGTTCCACTTGGCCATTCGTGGCCGGGTGAAACGGCGCGGACGTGACATGCCGAATGGCATTCGCCTCCATGAATGCCCCGAACTCTGAGGAGGTGAAGCAACTCGCGTTATCGCTGACTAAAGTGTCGGGTAACCCGAACGTTGAAAAGACTCTCCGTAGTTGGTTAATTGTAGTGGTGGAGGATGTGCTCTTTACCGGAATGACCTCCAGCCACTTTGAGAATGCATCCACCACCAGGAGAAACATGGTTCCTCGGAAAGGGCCAGCGAAATCTACGTGCACTCTGGACCATGGCCCCCTTGCTGTGTCCCATTCCCTATGCGGAAGCCGGGCCGCCTCTGGTCGGGACCCCTGGCACGCCTCACAAGTGCCGACCATGTGCTCAATGTCCTCGTCCAGCTGTGGCCACCAAAAGTAACTGCGGGCCAGCGCTTTTGAGCGAACGATGCCCGGGTGGCTGACGTGCAGCAGTTTGAGAACCCTCGGCCGCATGGGTGTTGGGACCACCACCCGTTGGCCCCACAACAGGCACCCCCTTTCTAGGGACATCTCTAGCTTCTTCCGAAAGAATGGGTCGAATTCCTTGCTTGGGGACGATGCTGGCCACCCTTTCTGCACCCATGAGCTGACTTTCGCCAGCGTTCTGTCCTTGCCTGTTGCCCTGGCTATATCGGCTGGTACTATTGGGGGTTCGTCTAAAACCTCGATTAGCAACACCTGGCGGTCTCTTCCTATTCTGGCTTTTTGGTCGTCCGTCAAGGGCAAAGGGGATCTCGACAGCGCATCAGCATGGCTGATCTCCTTTCCAGGCCGGTACTCCAACTCGTGTTGGTACGCGTTAAGAAAAATGGCCCATCGCAACATTCTCGGGGACAGTATCTGCGGCGTGGGCTTGCCTGCCGTGAAAATTCCTAACAGGGGCTTGTGATCCGTCACGATTTTGAATGGGCGGCCATACAGAAAATCGTGAAACTTTTTGGTCCCCGCTACTATTGCCAATGCCTCCCTGTCGGTTTGCGCGTAATTTCGCTCTGCTTGGGACAGGGACCTTGAGTAAAACGCCACTGGGGCCTCCCGACCGTCATCCAACACGTGGCAAAGCACCGCCCCCACCCCCACCGGTGATGCATCACAGACTAAGACCACCGGCCGTTTGGGGTCGAAGTGTGTAAGGATTGCGTCCAATGTTAAAAGTTGCTTAAGTTCGTTGAACGCCTTCTCGTGCTCGTCACCCCACATCCATGCCTCCTCCTTCTTAAGTAACCGATGAAGCGGTTCAGCCACGGAGGCTTTCCGCGGAAGGAATGTATGGTAGAAATTGAGGAGCCCCAGGAATGACTGAAGTTCGGTTTTGGATGTGGGGCGAGGGGCCTTCTTAATGGCTGCTACCTTGGATTTGGACGGCTTAATACCCTCAGGTGTGATCCGAAACCCTAAAAATTCGACCTCGGTTTCGAAAAAAACACATTTGTCCTTCCTCAGTCTCAGCCCCGCTTTCTCGAACACAGTTAGCACTTTATCCAATCTCTTTGCCAGTTCGGCCTCACTCCCCCCTGTTATCAATACGTCATCAAAATAAGGCAACACCCCCTCCAGCCCCTTCAGGAGGCGTTCCACAAGCGACTGAAAAAGGCCGGGTGCCGAGTTCACGCCGAACTGTAACCGCGACACCTGGAACGCTCCTTTATGTGTGACTATCGTTTGTGCCGCGGCCGTGGCGGGAGTTACGGGGAGTTGCTGATAGGCTTGTGCCAGATCGAGCTTAGCGAAACACTTTCCCCCATTTAGCCTGGCCAAAAGGTGGCTGACCACTGGCACCGGATATGCATTAGGGCGAATCGCCTTGTTAATTGTACACTTATAATCAGCGCAAATGCGCACCTCCCCGTTAGCCTTCAGTGCTGTTACGATTGGAGTTTCCCACTCCGCGGAATCAACAGGAATAAGAATCCCCTGGCCCACCAATTTGTCCAGTTCCGCCTCTATTTTGTCCTTTAGTGCGAAAGGCACCCTGCGCGGTTTGAGTCTTATCGGGCGGACCTCCGGGTCTAGGTCGAAGGCTACAGGGGGTCCCTTGAACTTTCCAAGTCCTTTTTCAAACACGGTGGGGTGCGCGTCACACACCGCTTGTATCGGATCCGCGCCCACGGCATGCACCCCCCCTATGAACAAACCCAAGGGCTGAAACCACTGCGTCCCTAGGAGGCTACAATTCCCCCCTTTGAGAACGACTAACGGGAGTTCTGCGGAATGTCTTTTATAGCGAACCCGAAATTTCCCGACCCCTAGCACTGGAATGCTGTTCCCTTGTACGTCTCGTAGCGTGGACCTCAGAGTCTTAAGCTTGGGCCGCGCTTGGGGGTCGATCTTCAAGAACTCTTTCTGGGGAATTATGGAATAATAGGACCCCGAGTCAATCTCCATCCTAACGGGGGCCCCTTGTACTATTACCTCAATGAAGTAATGGTTTTGTCCCGCGGACACGCTGAACACAGTGTCGTCCTCACTGCCGTCCGAGACGCGGCCCACGCCGTCCTGCTTCCTCGTGGGTCGGGCGCCATCTTGGGGTCTCGCTGGACGGTCCGGTCTGGCCGAACGGTCTTTCGACTGCCTCCGGCCCTCTTTCCGATTTCTGCATGCCCTGGCGATGTGCCCGCGCCGGCCACAGCTGTAACATTCGGCTTTCCTGAAAGGGCACTTCGCACGCTCGTGGGCCGCCCCGCAACCATCGCAGCGGCGCCCCCCTTTCCGGACCTTCTGTACCTCTTCGCCGTCGCTGCCATCTGTAGAGGACCTCGAGGTTCGTCGAGTCGCGTGCACCGGCTGTCCTGACTTGCCACGCACCGAGCTTTCCGCTTTGCTGGCCCTAGGACGCCACTCGCGCCACTCGTGTATTTCGTCCACTCCCGCATTCGTGGACTCCGCGGATTCCGCGGTCTCTACGACCTCGGCCAACGTGGGTGGCGGCTCCCTGTTCATCAGGCGGCGCTGCACTTCCTTGTCCTTCAGGCCACACAGCACGACGTCCCTCATGATCATCTCCAGGTTGTCCCACTTGCAGGGAACGGCGGCTACCCTCAGGGCCTCCACGAACGCCTCTACCGACTCATCCGGCGCTTGGACTCGCCTCCAAAACGCACTCCTAGCAGGAAACATTGCCTTCGCGGGTTGGAAACGCTCACGCAGCAACTTCAGTATGTCGTCGGTTTTGAAGTCGTCCAACGTCTTCGGTTCGATCATGCCCACCAGCGTCCGCTTGGTCTCTACACCCAGCATTCGGGTGAGGATGGCCCTCTTCCTTTCCTCGTCGTCTTTGACTTTGAGTTCCACCAATGCCGCCTTGAAATCCATGTTAAAGATGGTCCAGTCTTGCGGCTTGGTAATATTGAACCCGCTCTGTGTCCTGGCACTTTGGGAATCCATAATCCCACCTTCGTCGCCAATTTGGTGTATGAAAACCAAGACACAGGACACAGCCTCGGGCTGGGTTAACTCAGGTTTATTGCATCGTGGACAGAGGGAACATGAGGTAATGGCGGATCGATAGCTCTTTATATACAGTGGTAATACATTTGAACGTGGTGCCATTGTAGCCCATTGGCTACTGCCTGCGTGACGTCATTGCGAGTCACGCCCTTCTTGTCCAGGTGTAGGTAGTGGCGGGAAAGCTTCCCGCGCTGCTGCCTTTGATGAGATCGGACCAATAGAGCTTGGACGCTCGCTGCTGCCAGCTGGTGGACATTAGCTCGCGTCCTCATTCAGGGTTCATATGATACAGCTGAAGGTTACATTGTTGCTATAGGCAAGGTTCAGATACATTGTAATCCATGTGGAAGGTAAAACCCTTAGAACACAACAAAGACACAACTAAAGGGCATGTATTCCACTGGAGATGGGATGTTAATAAGAACAATCTTTCTCTGGCAGCCACCTTCACTCCACTATGGCTTGGTGACTAGAAATGTTCCTCCAAGAATGGTCTTAGTAGTTGGACAAGGACCTACATAGACTTGGATTCCTTTATGTTAGATCGACCCAAAACTATTTAAGGCTTTAAAAGTTAACCCTGACATTTTGAATTGGGTTTGGAAACAGTTTAGTAACCAGTGCAGTCAATGCAGCTCTAAGGTGATGTCTCTGCAACAGCCAAACTTAATGAGCAGACTGAATATTTTGCAGCAAATGTAATTTATGGACCACCCTCTGAGGATTTTATACCTGCTGCAGAGCAATAATCCATGCAATATAAATTACCAATGTATGGGGTAACTGCTAGGAAAGCAGGGAGGGGGGCAGTGATGAGACTAGATGGATCTCTCCACATTTTCTGTGCTATTGTTGTTTAGTCTATCTTATACAGCTAAGAGGAATATTTCCCCAATAGTAAACTTCCCCAAAATTTCCCCAGTAGTAACTGCAGCTAGACTCTTTCTGTTCAGATAAGATCACAATTGGTTTATGAAGCAAGGCATTCTGTTCCACTGAATTCAGTTGGATTTTAAGTTACAAAACTGGATTTTTGTCCCTAGAAACTGCTCATAGCCCATCTGGAGCATTCTGAACACCACTTAACTGGCTTGAATCCCACCAGGGGTGAATGTTAAAGAGCTTTGTTGTTGCTTTTGTTACATGCTGTCACGTTGCCTCCAACTTATGGCGACCCTGCGAACAAGTGTTCCTCAAAATGCTCTGTCCTCAACACCTTTGCTCAACTTTTGTAAACTCAAGCCAATGGTTCCCCATGAGTCAATTCATCTCATATTTGGTCTTCCTCCTTTCCTGCTGCCTTTCCCAGCATTCTTTCCTTTTCATGATGTGCCTGATGTACAACAACCTCCATTTCAGCATTTTTCCTCCAGAGATGGTTCACAACGAGATGCAGACTCTAAAACTGGGAGAGTCGTTTTGAAAACTCGCACCAATTCTGAATTCAGCCCCACTGCTTTATCAAGGGAAAATGAAATCTAACAACTGTCCACATGAGATTTTATCATAACCACACGGCATAATTTGCTCACACACTGTACAAGACATTCTTTTCTATTGTCTTCTAAAGCAACTTTGTCTTTTCAAATGCCCTGTGGGATTGGTTCCCATGGTTCACAGATGAACTGCGGGAACTCAAATGGGCTAAGAGACACCTAGAGTGCCACTGGGTGAAAACCCAGAGCGATCCTAATTGGACACTAGCTAGAGCCGCTATTAGGGCCTACATAGTGGCGATGGGGGTGGTGAGGCAGCAATACTTCACCATTCTTATTGCCTCCATTGATAATCGCCCAGCCACCCTGTTTCGAGTGAACAGGTCTCTCCTTGGTAAGGGGGGGGGGGCGTGCAACAGTTGGCAGGGTTCGGCTGAGGACTTTGCTGACCATCTGGGGAGGGTCCAGGGGGATTAGAGCACAGTCTTGCCATGTGATCTGGGATCGGTTTGATCCAGTTGTCCCTGATGAAGTGGACAGGCTCCATACAGCAGTGTGGGACACTACATGTCCATTGGACCCCTGTCCCACCTGGTTGGTGAAAGCCTCCAAGGTGGCGACTGGAGGCTGGATCAGGGCAATAATAAATGCGTCTTTGCGGGAGGGGGTGTTTCCTGCACCACTAAAACATGCTTTGGTGCACCCCCTCCTGAAGAAACCGTCTCTTGACCCAGCTGTCCTAAACAACTAGAGGTCTCCAACCTCCCCTTTTTGGGGAAGGTATTGGAGAAGGCGGTGGTGCGCCAGCTGCAGGGGGACCTGTAGGAAGCGAATTATCTGGACCCCTTTCAATCAGGATCCAGGCCCGGACATGGTATGGAGACGGCATTGGTCACACTGATGGATAATCTCTGGTGGGAGCGGGATGGCAGTCATCCAACCGTCCTTGCTCTCCTTGACCTCTCAGTGGCCGATACTGTTGTCCATGGTATCCTTCTGGAATGACTCAAAGGATTGAGGATCCAGGGCACTGTGTTGTCCTGGTTTTCCTCTTTTCTGGAGGGCCGTACCCAGTCAGTGTGGTTGGAGAATGAGAAATCCAGTCCTAGGCCCCTCAAATATGGGGTGCCGCAGGTCTCGGTGCTCTCTCCTCTCCTATTTAACATCAACATGAAGCTGCTGGGTGAGATCATCCTTTCCCATGGGGTGCGGTACCATCAGTACATGGATGCCACTGTTGTACATCTCACCCTGTGGTGATCCCAGTGATGCAGTCAAAGTCCTGTCTGGATGCCTGAAGGCCATTGGGGTCTGGATGGGAGACAACGGGCTTCAGCTGAATCCTGGCAAGACTGAGTGGCTTTGGGTCAGGGGCCCCAGGTTATCTGGGGAGTTACCACCTCTGGTCTTGGATGGGGCAGTTTTGCGCAACCTGGAGGTCCTGCTGCTTGAAGAGCAGGTGGTGGCTGTGGCCAGGAGGGCTTTTGCTCAACTTTGAGTAATCCGCCAGTTGTGCCTGCTCTTGGACCAGAACTCCTTACTCATGGTCACTCATGCTCTGATCACCTCCAGACTAGATTACTGTAATGCGTTCTACATGGGCTGCCCTTGATGATCATTTGGAGGTTACAACCGGTCCAGAATGCAGCTGCCGGGGTGATGATTGGGTGTGGACGTTATGTCCGTGCCTCCCCACTACTTCGGGAATGGCACTGGTTACCAGTTTGCCTCCGGGTGCAATTCAAGGTGCTGCTTTTGACTTTTAAAGCCCTATACGGCAGTGGGCCAGGATGGGGAGTGGGAGCGACCATTGCTCCATGGCAGGAAGACATTTTCCACCTTCGTCCCTGCCACAGAGCCCCTAAGCTCCTCCCATCAGCCTGTTGGAGGGGAGTGGGAGCGGCTGTTACCCATGACATGGGCCTTAAGAGGCCGAAGGACATTGCAGAGGATGTTGAGTACGAGGCTCTGTCAATGATGTTGAGCCTTAATGCCAACTCTTAGGCTCCCTTGGATGTTCAGCCACAATATTTAATTGTATTTCAAGTTTTATGTAATTTACCATCTTTATCTGTAAACCGCTTTGGGTCACCAATAGGTGAGGAAAGTGGTATAAAAATATACTAAATAGATAAATAAATAAATACCTGAGAGACCGCATTGCCCCAAGAATGTCTACCCATCCAACCAGAGCGGACCGGAGGGGTTTCCTAGTTGTGCCTTCAGCAAGAGGGACCCGCCTCTCTGGCACACAAAGAAGGGCCTTCTCTGTGTCAGCACCAGCCCTCTGGAATCTCCTGCCAACAGAATTGAGGTTACAGACAGAATTGCTGCCCTTCAGGAAAGGTTTGAAAACCTGGCTGTCAGGGCAGGTGTGGGGCCTTAATGGGAATACGGCCCCTGCCTGTTGGCTCATTTCAAGTTAGTATCCCTCCCTCTGTGTTTCTTGTATCCCTTTTATTATTTTATGGCAGTTGGAGAATGTTGTAAAGGAGGCATCCATGAAGGGAAGCCTGGTTATAATGGGGGACTTCAATTACCCTCCTAGCCAAATATATATAATCTTTCCCTCAAATCAGGTTTTGTGCCTGATGACTGGAAGGTAGCGAATGTAACACCAATTTTCAAAAAAGGATCCATGGGTGATCCAGGAAATTACTGACCGGTCAGTTTGACATGTGTCCCAGCTAAAGTGATGGAAACCATCCTAAAATATAGAATTAATAGGCACATAGAAGAGAAGGCACTACTAAAGGAGAGCCAACATGGCTTTTGCAAGGGCAAATCATGCCTCACCAACCTGTTGGAATTTTTTGAGAATGTCAACAAGAATGTGGATAAGGGGGATCCAGTTGACACTGTTTATCTGGACTTTCAGAAGGCTTTTGACAAGGTCCCACACCAAAGGCTCTTGAATAAACTTACCAGTCATGGAATAAAGGGACAGGTCTTGTCCTGGATCGGCAACTGGCTAAGGGACAGGAAACATAAGGTAGCACTAAATGGACACTTCTCCAAGTGGAGGGAAGTAAAGAGTGGGGTCCCCCAAGGTTCAGTACTGGGACCCCTGCTTTTCAACCTCTTCATAAATGATCTAGAAGTAAATAGCAAGGTAGCCACATTTGCTGATGACACTAAATTATACAGGGTAGTGAAAACTGTGAGAGATTGTGAGGAGCTCCAGAGGGATCTCTTGACACTGGGGGAGTGGGCAAAACAGTGGCAAATGAGCTTCAACACTAGTAAGCGCAGAGTGATGCACATTGGGGCAAAAAACCCCAATTACATTTATAAACTGATGGGGTCTGAACTCTCTGCGACAAACCAGGAAAGGGACCTTAGTGTCCTGGTGGACAACTCAATGAAGGTGCCAACCCAGTGTGCCTCAGCAGTGAAAAAAGCAAACTCAATGCTAGGGATCATTAGGGAGGGTATAGAAAATAAGTCAGCAAGTGTCTTTTTGCTTCTTTATAAATCTATGATGAGGCCCCATCTGGAATTCTGTGTACAGTTCTGGTTGCCATACCTCCAGAAGGATATTATGGAGTTGGAAAAAGTGCAGAGGAGGGCAACCAGAATGATTAGGGGACTGGAACACCTTCCTTACCATCTGAGGCTGCAACGGTTGGGCCTCTTCACTCTTAAACGACGGCATCTAAGAGTTGACCTGATTGAAGTTTATAAAATCATGCACGGTGTGGACAAAGTAGATAAGGAAAAACTGTTTTCCCTATCACACAACACTAGAACTAGGGGGCACTCCATGAAACTTTTGGGTACTAGTTCTTCAACAAATAAGAGAAATTACTTTTTCATCCAGAGGATCACTGGTCTATGGAACTCCCTGCCAGAAGAAGTGGTGACAGCTGTCAGTCTTGACAGCTTTAAGAAAGGATTAGACAAGTTCATGGAGGCCAAGGGTATCAATGGCTATAATTATCCTGCCTATCTCTCCAAATTTCTCAATGCCATTCTCTTGCTCCGGGTGATTGGGGCCACCTGCACCCTTGGCCACCCCCGCCCCCCTCCAGAGCACGCTTGGTCGGAGGGGTGAAAAGGATGCCACCGCCGCTGGTGTGAGGGACTCCCACCTGCCCCACAGCTCCAACACCGCTCTGGGTGATTGGGGCCCCCTGCACCCTCTGCCGCCCCCCCTCCAGAGCACACTTGGTCGGAGAGGTGAAAAGGACGCCACCACCGGTGGTGCAAGGGGGTACTCCCACCCGCCCTGGAGCTCCAACATCGCTCTGGGTGATTGGGGCCCCCTACGCCCTCTGCCGCGGCCCCCCCTCCGGAGCACGCTTGGTCGGAGAGGTGAAAAGGACGCCACCACCGGTGGTGCAAGGGGGGACTTCCGCCCACCCTGGATCTCCAACATCGCTCTGGGTGACTGGGACCACCTGCGCCTGCTGCCGCCGCCGCTGCCCCTTCCGGACCACACCTGGTCAGAGGGGTGAAAATGACACTGCCGCCGCTGATGCAAGGAGGGACTCCCACCTGCCCCGGAGCTCCAACATTACTTTGGGTGATTGGGGCCACCTGCACCCGCCACCGCTGCCCCTTCCGGACCACTCTGGTTCAGAGAGGTGAAAAGGATGCCACCGCCACTGCTGGTGCAAGGAGGGACTCACACCCACCCCAGAGCTCTAACACCGCTCCAGGTGATTGGGGCCACCTACGGCTGCCACCGATGCCACCCCCCCCCATCCGACACTTGGTCGGAGGGATGAAAACAATGACGATGGCAGTGCAAGGAGGGACTTCCGCCCGCCACATAGCTCCAACATCGCTCTGCAGTCACAATTGAGTACTTTCATTTTGTGCTCCTCTGGCCTGTATATGTGTTGTGTTCTAAGGGTTTTACCTTCCACATGGATTACAATGTATCTGAGCCAATGTAACCTTGCCGATAGCAACAATGTAACCTTCAGCTGTATCATATAAACCCTGTAAGAGGACGCGAGCTAATGACCACCAGCTGGCAGTGGCGAGCGTCCAAGCTCTCTTGGTCCGAACTCATCAAAGGCAACAGCGCGGGAAGCTTTCCCGCCACCACCTACACCTGGACAAGAAGGGCGTGACTCGCGATGACGTCACGCAGGCAGTAGCCAATGGGCTACCATGGCACCACGTTCAAATGTATTACTCCTGTATATAAAGAGCTATCGATCCGCCATTACCTCATGTTCCCTCCGTCCACGATGCAATAAACCTGAGTTAACCCAGCCCGAGGCTGTGTCCAGTGTCTTGGTTTTCATACACTAAATTGGCGACGAGGATGGGATTATGGATCCCCAAGGAGCAGCCAGGGCACAGAGCGGGTTCAACATCACCAAACCGCAAGACTGGGAGCTGTTTGAGATGGACTTCCATGCGGCGCTGGTGGAGCTCAAAGTCAAGGAAGACGATGAGGAGACGAAGAGGGCCATCCTCACCAGAATGCTCGGGATGGACACCAAGCGGACGCTGGTGGGCATCATCACCCCGAAGAAGGTGAGCGAATTTAAGGCGGACGACATCATGAAGCTGCTACGGGAGCGCTTCCGACCCGCGAGGGCGATGTTTCCCGCTCGGAGCGCGTTTTGGAGGCGAGTCCAAGCGCCGGACGAGTCGGTTGAGGCATTCGTGGCCGCCATGAGGGCAGCCGCCGTCCCCTGTAAATGGGGCAATATCCAAGAAATGGCCCTCAGGGACGGCGTGCTGTGCGGCCTGAAAGACAAGGAGGTGCAGCGCAGTTTGATGAACAAGGAGCCGCCACCCACGCTGGCAGAGGTCGTTGAGGCCGCAGAAGCCGCAGAGTCCACGAATGCCGGAGTGGACGAGATGCACCAGTGGCGTGAGTGGCGTCCCAGAGCCGGCAAAGCGGAAAAACCGGTGCACGCGACTCGACGGGCCTCAAAATCGTCCTCGGAAGGCAGCGACGGCGAAGAAGTCCAGAAGGTCCGAAAGGGGGGGCGCCGCTGCGATGGCTGCGGAGCGGCCCACGAGCGCGCGAGGTGCCCATTCAGAAAGGCCGAATGTTACACCTGCGGCCGGCGGGGGCACATCGCCAGGGCATGCAGAAAACGGAAGGAGGGCCGGAGGCAGTCATCAGACCGTTCGACCAGGCCGGACCGTCCAGCGAGGCCCAAAGATGGCGTCCAGACCACGAAGAAGCGGGACGGCGTGGGCCGCGTCTCGGACGGCAGCGAGGACGACGCCCCAGTGCTCAGCGTGTCCGCGGGACAGTCCCATTACTTCGTTGAGGTACAAGTACAAGGGGCCCCTATCAGGATGGAAATTGACTCGGGGTCCTCCTATTCTATAATTCCCCAGAGGGAGTTTTTGAAAATCGACCCCCACGTGCGGCCCAAACTTAAAGCATTGAGGTCCACGCTACGTGATGTACAGGGAAACAGCATTCCGGTGTTGGGGGTCGGGAAATTTCAGGTTAAGTTTAGGAGACATTCTGCGGAACTGCCCCTAGTTGTCCTCAAGGGGGGAAGTTGTAGCCTCCTAGGGACACAGTGGTTTCAGCCCTTGGGCCTGTTCATAGGGGGAGTACATTCAGTGGGGGCGGACCCAATACAAGCGGTGTGCGATGCGCACCCCGCCGTCTTTAAAAAAGGACTTGGGAAATTCAACGGACCCCCTGTAGCCTTCGACCTAGACCCGGAGGTCCGCCCGATAAGACTCAAACCGCGCAGGGTGCCTTTCGCACTAAAGGACAAAATAGAGGCGGAACTGGACAAATTGGTGGGCCAGGGGATTCTTATTCCTGTTGATTCCGCGGAGTGGGAAACTCCAATTGTAACAGCTCTGAAGGCTAACGGGGAGGTGCGCATTTGCGCTGATTATAAGTGTACAATTAACAAGGCGATTCGCCCTAATGCATATCCGGTGCCAGTGGTCAGCCACCTTTTGGCCAGGCTAAATGGGGGAAAGTGTTTTGCTAAGCTCGACCTGGCACAAGCCTATCAGCAACTCCCCGTAACTCCCGCCACGGCCGCGGCACAAACGATAGTCACACATAAAGGAGCGTTCCAGGTGTCGCGTTTACAGTTCGGCGTGAACTCGGCACCCGGCCTTTTTCAGTCGCTTGTGGAACGCCTCCTGAAGGGGCTGGAGGGGGTGTTGCCTTATTTTGATGACGTATTGATAACAGGGGGGAGTGAGGCCGAACTAGCAAGGAGATTGGATAAAGTGCTAACTGTGTTCGAGAAAGCGGGGCTGAGACTGAGGAAGGACAAATGTGTTTTTTTCGAGACCGAGGTCGAGTTTTTAGGGTTTCGGATCACACCCGAGGGTATTAAGCCGTCCAAATCCAAAGTAGCAGCCATCAAGAAGGCCCCTCGCCCCACATCCAAAACCGAACTACAGTCATTCCTGGGGCTCCTCAATTTTTACCATACATTCCTCCCGCGGAAAGCCTCCGTGGCCGAACCGCTTCATCGGTTACTTAAAAAGGAGGAGACATGGATGTGGGGTGACGAGCACGAGAGGGCGTTCAACGAACTCAAGCAACTTCTAACATCGGACGCAATCCTTACGCACTTCGACCCCAAACGGCCGGTGGTCTTAGTCTGTGATGCATCACCGGTGGGGGTGGGGGCGGTGCTTTGCCACGTGTTGGATGACGGTCGGGAGGCCCCAGTTGCGTTTTATTCAAGGTCCCTGTCCCAAGCAGAGCGAAATTACGCACAAACCGACAGGGAGGCATTAGCAATAGTAGCGGGGACCAAAAAGTTTCACGATTTTCTGTATGGCCGCCCGTTCAAAATCGTGACGGATCACAAGCCCCTGTTAGGGATTTTCACGGCAGGCAAGCCCACGCCGCAGATACTATCCCCGAGAATGTTGCGATGGGCCATTTTTCTTAACGCATACCAACACGAGTTGGGGTACCGGCCCGGAAAGGAGATCAGCCATGCTGATGCACTTTCGAGATCCCCTTTGCCCTTGTCGGACGACCAAAAAGCCAGATTAGGGAGAGACCGCCAGGTGTTGCTAATCGAGGTCTTAGACGAACCCCCAATAGTACCAGCCGATATAGCTAGGGCGACAGGCAAGGACAGAACGCTGGAGAAAGTCAGCTCATGGGTGCAGAAAGGGTGGCCAGCATCGTCCCCAAGCAAGGAATTCGACCCATTCTTTCGGAAGAAGCTAGAGTTGTCCCTAGAAAGGGGGTGCCTGTTGTGGGGCCAACGGGTGGTGGTCCCAACACCCATGCGGCCGAGGGTGCTCAAACTGCTGCACGTCAGCCACCCGGGCATCGTTCGCTCCAAAGCGCTGGCCCGCAGCTACTTTTGGTGGCCACAGCTGGACGAGGACATTGAGCACATGGTCGGCACTTGTGAGGCATGCCAGGGGTCCCGACCAGAGGCGGCCCGCCTCCCGCACAGGGAATGGGACACAGCAAGGGGGCCATGGTCCAGAGTGCACGTAGATTTCGCTGGCCCTTTCCGAGGAACCATGTTTCTCCTGGTGGTGGATGCATTCTCAAAGTGGCTGGAGGTCATCCCGGTAAAGAGCACGTCCTCCGCCACTACAATTAGCCAACTACGGAGAGTCTTTTCAACGTTCGGCTTACCCGACACTTTAGTCAGCGATAACGCGAGTTGTTTCACCTCCTCAGAGTTCGGGGCATTCATGGAGGCAAACGCCATTCGGCATGTCACATCCGCGCCGTTTCACCCGGCCACGAATGGCCAAGTGGAACGGTTGGTGCGTACAACAAAGGAGGCGCTCCGGCGCATGGGCCCCGGGGACCTAAATCACCAAGTATGTCAGTTCTTACTAGCGTATAGGGTGACCCCCTTAGCGTCGGGTTACTCGCCGGCAGAGCTATTGATGCGGCGAAAACTGACTACGCTCCTGTCCAGGCTAGACCCCACAAGAATTGAGGATAAAGGGAAGAACGTAGGGTTGGCAGTCTCGAAAGGTTTCGCCGCCGGCGACCCTGTTCATTGCAGGAACTATGCCAGCGCAGGGCCAGCCTGGGTGCCGGGGACAGTTGTAGAACAGACGGGGCCAGTCTCGTACCGGGTCGAAACCCACACCGGTCTCCTCTGGAGGAGGCACGCAGACCAGCTGAGGCACCGAGTAAGTGGGCCAGTCAGTGAGGATCAGCAACAAGATTCAGCGTTAGGGCTCTCCCCCAACCGCTTCACCCAAGGGGGAGACAGCAGCGGACAACAGTCCCAAGCAAGGGGGGAAGGAAGAAGCAGCGGCCCCGACTCATATCCTTTTGATAAACCAGTCCTATCAGAGGCCCGGGAAGGGGGAGAGGAGTTCGCGACCGCTGCCCCCGAATGGAACTTAGATTTTGATTTAGCGAGCCGGGGGGGTTTTCAGGAGTGTTCCCCCACCCATCCAAGCGAGAAGAGGGGTTTTTCGTTAGCCCCCAGTGCCCCCGGTTCCTCCCTAAGAAAGAGCACACCTCCCAACAACGCCGCGGAGCCGCGGCAAGTCACTAACGAGTCTCCCTCTCAAATTACAGGACAGGAAACCGGGGGACAAAGAGAAGGTAGCAAACCCGGGGAAAGGCAGCCCGCATCGAGACCCCAGCGTGTTCGAAACAAGCCATCTTGGCTGAGAGATTTTGTCTCCTAGGGGGGGGAGTGTTTAGAAGTATGGGCGCGAGACGTTGTCTCGTCCTAGGGGGGAGGGGTGTTGTGTTCTAAGGGTTTTACCTTCCACATGGATTACAATGTATCTGAGCCAATGTAACCTTGCCGATAGCAACAATGTAACCTTCAGCTGTATCATATAAACCCTGTAAGAGGACGCGAGCTAATGACCACCAGCTGGCAGTGGCGAGCGTCCAAGCTCTCTTGGTCCGAACTCATCAAAGGCAACAGCGCGGGAAGCTTTCCCGCCACCACCTACACCTGGACAAGAAGGGCGTGACTCGCGATGACGTCACGCAGGCAGTAGCCAATGGGCTACCATGGCACCACGTTCAAATGTATTACTCCTGTATATAAAGAGCTATCGATCCGCCATTACCTCATGTTCCCTCCGTCCACGATGCAATAAACCTGAGTTAACCCAGCCCGAGGCTGTGTCCAGTGTCTTGGTTTTCATACACTAAAATATGTATGTTGTATTGATCTTTTTTAACTGTATTTTTGATTGATTATTGTATTGTTATTGCTGCTTGTGCCTTTACTGCATTTCTGTATTTTGTTTTATTGTTTATTTTACTGTTTGATAACCACCTTGAGTTCTCCTTTGGGAGATGAAAGGCAGTATAGAAATAAACTCAATAATAATAAAATAAACTCAATAATTTCTAGGGAATCCTAAGAAGGTGAATGCCTCTGCTTGGGAATACCCTGAAGCAAATGGTGAGCCATTGTGTGAGACAGAAAGTTGGACTGGATGGGCTGTGGCCTGTTCCAGCAAGGCTGTTCTTATGTTTTGTTATGTTCTTATGAATAGGGTGGGGGTAGGAGGGTGGGTAGGTGGGTGCGTGACTTGGGTTTTTTAATCTGTTTTTATATGTTTTTAATCTGTTGTTAGCCGCCCTGAGTCGGGTTCGCCTGAGTGGGCGGCATAAAAATTTAAAAATTAAATTAAATTAAATTTTTAAGATATCCGTCCTTAGCTTCTGTCTGTGCAAACAGGAACATGATTAAACTAGTTCAGAAAGACAAACATGGCACACTGTGCACTGAATGCATTGCTATCCCAACTACAGTCAGCAAGCAAAATACAGTGGTACCTCGCATAATGAACGCTTCGTATAAAAAAAAATCGCATAACGAAGCATTCATTAGGCAATGGCAATACCCTGCATAACAAAAAAAAAAAATCCGTTATGTGGTGGGTTTTGGTAACTGAGGTATATGCAGTCAATGGGAACCCTGGATAATGAACATTTTTGTTTGTTATCTGGGGCATCTCCCATTAGCAACACACAACGAAAAAAACCACACAACGAAGAGCTCTGTGGAACGGAGATGCATTACATTCTGCACGAAAAACTGATCGTCTTGATTCCCATCCTGTGACAAGGAGAGTAGAATCTCATTAGTCCCCTACATTTCTATGTTTCTGATCTAACAGAGAAATGCAGTTGAACAGTTGTCCTTATAATGACAGATGATCAGGTTAAGATAGTTAAATTTACCCTATTATAGGATGCCTCTTGGCATTCAGTATTCCATTAAAGACTTCTTGAATTAGCTACTCTGCAACATACTTTTATTCTCCACAGGTTTCTGTAGGTCCAATGGAGTAATTAACCATCATAGAAAAATAATTAAGTTTCACTTCTAAAACACAATGTGGTTGATCTTATTGATGAAATATTTGTTAGAGGATCAGTTTACAGTTGGGTTGCTCTTTAATTATAGAATTTTTAATTTTATTTTGTTTCCTTTACATATTTATACCTCTTCCCACCTTCCACCTTAGGGTGTTGCCAATTAGATGGTATAAAATTTTTTGAAATACACATATATAGGTCATAAAGATCCCCCTTGCTTGAAATCCAGTCGTATTTGACTCTAGGGTTCAGTGCTCATCTCTGATAATAGCCAAAGAGCCAGCACCGTCTGTGTCCACAAACGTTTCTGTGGACATGTGGCAGGCATGCCTCAACACCGGAGTGCACAGAATGCTGTTTACCTTTCCACCAAAGTGGTCCCTATTTATCTCCGTGCATTTTCTTGTTTTCAAACTGCTAGGTTGGCAGGAGCTGGGACAGAGATGGAAGCTCACTCCATCATGTAGTACCCAGGAATTGAACTCCGACCTTTCAGTCAGCAAGTTCAGCATCTTGGCCACTTTAGCCACCATAGTCCCATCCCAACAAAGATGCATGCTTTCAAATGGCATCAATGAAAAGTTCCCTTGCTTGAGTCAACTTCACATTTCAATACACTTCTTTAATCTGCCATTAATTAAACCATGAAGTAATATAACTCCCAAGTACAATAAGAACTCCCCTTAGCTTGTCCTCAAGGAGTGGTATTGAAACAACTTCACCAGCATTTATTATTTCCAAAACATTATTTTAATGACAACAGGAGCCTCTATTGTTCTGTCTGAATCAGACAATCATGTAGTCACTTCCCAGGACCCTTCCTTGAAAGTTGCCTACCTGGACTCCACCGTATCCATTAGCTGCCAAGTAACGCTCACACTCAAGAGCAATGTCAGCCCAACGCCATTCAAAGAGGTGGACGATAGTTTTCCTTCCGGATACTACATTTGGGTCATATTGAGCCCAGCAAATCTGAACAGCTACCAGGAGAAGAAAGATCTTCATGTTGTATTGGCCTGTACCTGCAATGTTCGGTACTCTACTGTTTTCAGAGGTTATTTATATTCCCCCGCAGATCAAAGTACACGTCAGCCACATGATTGGCTGCATTAAACAAACCTCCTCTCACTCAAGGTCTTTCCATTGGGTAGCAGATGAAGATGACAGACCAAATTCTCTGGCTTCACTTTCAAGTGAATGGAACCAGGATAAGGCTGATTCCTCTTGTCTGAGTTCTCGGCTAGACAGATAAGATAGTGTGTGATCTGCTTGAAATGATCACACATTTGCAGATTAAATCTGCAGCCCCAGTGAGCAGCATTCCCTGCTCTGTTCATCACTGGATGAAAGATCTAAAATTGAAGAGGAAGACACAATACAAAATGTTCACTAAATGTTAAAATATTAAACAGCAGAACATAATATGTAGGGATATTGCTTTTAAATAATCAATAGCAGGGGTGCCCGGCGTTGCTCGGGGCCAATTTTTTTATTGTGTTAAGTGTTCACACAACATGCACTCCCGACACACACCACACACACACACCACACTCAGACACATAACACACATCACATCACACACACACAACACACACCAACACATGACACACACACACACACACACACAATACCCACACACACAACACACACACAACACACAACACAGCCACACACGACACAACACATTTGCACAACATACACACACCAGACACACAACATACACACCCGACACACAATACCCCAACACACAACACACACCCAGACACATCACACACAACATCACACACAATACCCACACATGACAAACAACACTGCCACACACATCACACAACACACTCTCACAACACCCACCCCCCCGACACACAACACACACCTGACACACAACACATACCCGACATACAACACACACCGACACATCACACGACACAACACACACACACACACAATACACCCACCCACAACACCCACCCACACAACACCCACCCGACACACAACCCACAACCACCACAGCCACATGCATCACACACGGCACAACACACTGGCACAACACACACCAACACCCCTGATTACCCTGCCATGCCGCTGGCGCCCTGTCTCCAGTGCCACCCCAGCCCGGGGCGTCCCAGTCAGCAGAGGCCGTGGTACACCCCCGGCCAGCGGGAGCAGTGGAGCAGGCCTTGGACCAGGGCCGGGAAGCCTGAGCGGGAGCCCGGATGGCGGAGGAAGGAGAACCTCCCAGTGCAGGTAAGGCGGGTGAGGGCCATGGTCCGTGGTGGTGGGCCCGGGCCCGGGTTTCTTCTCAGGAGACAGGCCAGGTCTGCTGGAAGAAGGGGACCCAACCCAACCCAACCCGCCCTGAGGAGATCCTACCCCCCGCCCTGGCTCACCTTACCTGCTAACGTGCATGCACCGGGGGCATGCAGAAAAGAACCCCCTTCTGGCACATGCCTCTCCTCACGTGGGCAGCATTGGGGTGGCAGAGGAAGCCACGCGCCCGGTTGCATCTTACGGCGGGAGAAGCAATGTCAGCACAATTTGGTGTCTGTGGTGTTTGTTGGGCGGCTGTGCTCCCTCGGGCCCGGGGACAGAAACCCCTGTCTGTCTCTCCCATCGTGTGTGCCCCTGTGCGTCACTGGACCGGAGTTCAGCCGAAACACCGGCTCTTCCGGTCTGCATGCACAGTCTGGTGGGTGGGACTGTTGTGCAAGCGCAGTCCCGCCTTCCCTTGCTCGCCTTGCTGAGGCCGGCCGACATGCCGGCTCTGCTGGGTTGCGAGCGCAGGTCGCGCATGTGCAGCCCCTTCTTTCCCTGCTGGCCTCGCTGGCAGGTGGGGGCACCCCCTTTTCGGGGTGAAGGAAGCCAAAGGGTGCTACCGGTCCCCTGCACCGGACACTCCAGAAGGTAAAGGTAGGCGTGGGCGTAGGTCCCATGGGGCTGGGTGCAGGGATGTCAGCATGTATGAGTAATATATAGCACGACACCTCAATTTTATATATTAAGAAGATTAGGTGAAGGTAAAGTTTGCCCTTGCGCCAGTCATGTCTGACATAGGGTATGGTGCTCATCTCTGTTTACAGCCCGAAAACCAGTGTTGTCTGCATCTGCAGACATTTCCTTGGACATGTGACAGGCATGACTAGACACGGTATGGTGTTACCTTCCTACCAAAGCGGTAGCTATTTATCTACTTGCAACTTCTTGCTTTTGAACTGCTAACATGAGGATGCCATCTTTTAAAAAACAAATAATTTATTTATCAGATATACATTTACATTTTATGTTTGTAGAGTACATTTTCATCTAGTCTATGAGTGAGATGATTAAGGCAATACTAAAAATATGTTACTAGGTAAAGGTAAAAGTCACCCTTGCTCAAAAGCCCGTCGTATTCAACTCTAGGGTTCAGTGCTCATCTCTGACGCCAGAGTGCACAGAATGCTATTTACCTTCCCTCCGTAGTGGTACCTATTTAGCTATTTGCAATTTCTTGCTTTCAAACTGCTAGGTTGGCAGGATTTGGGAGACGGGAGCTCATTCCATCATGCAGCACCTGGGTCTCAAACTACTGACCTGCTGACCTTCCAGTCCTCAAGTTCAGCATCTTAAGCACTAAGCCATCACAGTAGTTTACAGCTCTTTCTTTACATTAGATATTCAAGCTAGTGTTCCAATGCCTCAACGTGGGTCAGAAAGGCATGCTGTCGACCTCCTCCTGCCACACACACATACTGTTCATGCCTATTCTTTTTGATACCAGTTGTTCAAACAGCCACATGTTGGAATGAGGTTGGGGTACTTTTACATAATTGCTGTGCTTTTAGACAGTAAGATACTGGCCTGGGGATTACTGTATCATTTTCCATTGACCTGCAAACAACTCTGGAGCAGGAGGGAAGGAACAGAGTGTGGTAAAAAGTTGTAAATTGGAAGCAACTCTTCACATGTTGTTGGACCACAACTCCTAGTCAACATCACCAATGGCAAGAAATACTGGGAACTGACATTCAGGAATTGCAGGGATGGACTTTGTTCACTCAATTTTAAAAATGCAAAGAACATATCTGGCCTTTTGACATGGTATTAGTTTACATGGAAACAATATTGAGACCAATCATTTAAATAAATTATACAGCACATCAAAGTTTGTGGTATTTTTGAACCACAATTGGGCTTACCCTGGGGATCGGCCACTTTGTGCAAGCTAATCTTTCTCACACTAGGATAGGCAAAAGGAGCTACAGCATGAACTCACCAAAGGGTGGCTTCATTTTGGCAGTTGCACCTCTGGCCTGGACATGGAAGAAAAATACAGCAAATATACTTGTATTTATTTTGGTAAGTGCCATCTAGTTGGAACTTGACTTACAACGGTCCTGACAGGTATTTCAAGGTAAGATATTTATGGAATATTTATTATTATTATTATTACTACTACTACTACTACTACTTCTTGTAGGCCGCTGCACTCGCAGCTGCACATGTCACAACTGAGCAAGGAAGTGAATCTAGCCTCCAGAGCAGATTCTCAACCTGTGCCCCATGGGCCGGATGCGGCCCACCACCTCCACCACACCAGGAAGTGCCATGTGGTGGAGGTAGAGCAAAATGGCTGTTCGTCCCCCAAAGCTATTTGAGGGAGCGTGACCCGCCCCCTGGCTTTAAAAGGTTGAGAACTCCTGCTCCAGAGCCCCTCATTCTATCCATTACACCACATTCATTACTCCTTTTAGGAGCGATTGTTCTTTCCAACATTAGGTACTGGCATTCCAATAGTGCACTCCCCCCCTCCCCCAATGTACATAGGATCAAATATAATGCCACTTCTCTCTCCTTTTTTGTAGGCTCACCAAACCCCATGTATACCATATATCTGCATTCAAAAATAAATCAATTTACATAGTAAGAACAATGACCAATCCAAGATGTGATTCCTGCTTTTACACAAAGGATGCAGCAAACTGAATGAGTTTTGGATGAAAATATGTGATGCAATAGACAAGCAATTATTTTGTGATGTATTTTTGGAATTTTCTTATTGAGCTTATCAGATCCTTTTGTTCACCAGCACATCAAATAATGTGATAATATTTAATTTGTCATTGCAAGAATCTTGATAGCAAGATATTTCAATAAAGGATAATGTTCCCTTTTGGGGATTATGATTATATGCTTGTGGGTATACAATGCTGGAATGGGAAGGATGAATTAATAGGGTTAAAAATTCAATCAAATGTGTACCCCCTTTCTATATTTCTGGAATACAAATACATGTATGCTTTTATAGATTTACTGTAAGGAGATGAATTTGATTTCTTCCTAGTAATGTTTTAATGTTGCCTGATTAGTCATCTCACTCATAGACTAGATGAAAAATGTTCTGTATAAACATATAATGGAAATATATTATCTTTGAAAAAATAATGTTTTTTAAAAGATGCCATTCAAATGTTAGAAGTGACTTATATTGCCATTGGGCAAATTTTAACTCAAATGAGCACCATTAGTTCTCACTCTTCATTTAGTCCATGGTATTGTATCCCCAGAACAGATGCTGATTGAACCTTTCATTGTCCTTATCTAAATTTCATCAAAATCTCAAGTCACCCTATCATATTGCAGCAGAGGAGATAGTGGCATGTCTGTCAGTTCACCACATGAAGAACAACATCCAGTACAGTAGTGCCTTATATACATGAAACAGCTATCAGTGCATTCAAGTATTAGTTTCTTTATTGAATAAGACTTCCTCATCACCTGAAGGGGGTAAAAGAGGAAGTCTTCCAGGAATGGATAGTAAATTGCACTCCCATGTTTGCCAAAGACAGGGTGGGTGAAAGATCACACAAAACAAACTCTGACACTTTTGTCTTCCAAATAAACCTTAAAGATGCAACATTAGGAACATAGGATGATATATTATGCTGACCCAGCCCACTCGTCTATCTAGCTTATATTGTTAACGGTTTGGCTGAAAGTGCTTCTTTAAGGTTAAGACAGGGCTGTTTTCAAGTCTATTGGGAGACTGCTTATGTTTCACCTGGCCTCCCCTCCAAGTACTGACCTGGCCCAATTCTACTTAGCTTCAATAACTTATTTATTTACATTTATACCCTGACCTTTTGGTGTAGACATCCCTCAGGGCAGCTTACAATGAAATGAAAGTGGTGCGTTCAGGCCAATATGCTGATACTTGTTTCTTACTTGACACTATTTCAAAGCACATATTCTAAGCATTCTGCTGGACTGGAACTAATTACCAGTAAAATGGAATTATGCTAACATCCTTCTGTGCATGCTTGTTCCCATTTCAATTGCTCAAATCCTTGAGAACCAGAATCTTCTTCATCAGCAAGCAGTACAATTAGAGAAACAAAATGAGAAGAGATTTAATGAAGGGAAATTTTAGGGCAAGTAGGAAAAAGGGGTAATCTGAGTTCCAGTAACAGAACTTGCTCCTTCAAGAGATAAATTGTGTTGGAGTTCACCCATAACATTGGACTATACTTGATCTTATCCAAAAGTCCGAGAAGCAATAACAAAACACTGGACTAGATGGGATCTTCTTTGTACCTTCTTTTTTCAGAGAAAAGAGGCAGGAATTGGAAATAATTAATAAAAGAAGCACACAGAGTGAGTCATGAAAGACATTTATTTTGTGTCAGCATTTTATAGTAATTTCCTTTTTTTTAATGGTTAGCTGGTAAAACACAGTGAATAAAACTTGGGGCTAGGGGGAAATAAATTAGAGATCATACACTGTGGATTACAGTTTGGCTTCAGCATGGATTGCAATGAACGGATCTTCAGCTTGGCTATCAATCTGGAAGTGGGCAGTGCCATTCGCAGCAATGTGGATTTGAATTCCAGTGCAATGGTTGCCTTCTTTCTGTCCCGAAATGACATCACAGTAAATCCCAGCAGGAAGACCCGTTGGGAGGATTACAGACAAATTCCTGTACAAAATCAAAAGGTTTTAGAATTTATGCCATCCAATGCATTGTGGTATTCAGTTGCCCTTCTGCACACAGGTAAAGCAGTGGTGTACTGCTCCAGGTTCCCACCGGATCCTGGGAACCGGTAGTGGAAATTCCCCCAGACCACGCCCACTTGGCCAGCCACGGCCACCTCCCTACCCCAGGCCATGGTGTGGCTGGCCAAGTGGCCGTGGCCCACAGAGTTAGCCATGTCCATGGTGGGGGCAGTAATTTTTTTTGCAGTGCATCACTGAGGCAAAGGTCTAAATTGGAGTATGTTGGTTTCCATAAGAGCCAACCAGCACATACCGTGAGTGAAAATTATGGGAACTGTAGCTCCCAAACTGTTGTTTCTGAAGGGCACTAGGCTGCCTGTCTCTAGCTCAACTCATTTGCTTCCCTGATTCATTTATTTTAATTCCCTTATATTAAGGCGTCCACCAAATAGACAAATTATCACACCAGTTCCCAATTTTATTGCCTCCTTCTATAGAAATTTACATAATCTCTTAAAGTGAAAAGAATTATTTTTGGGCAGGTTTTTACAAGTCTATTTATCCCAGGATTTACAGGTAGACAGATGGACAGCAATGTTAAGGCACCAAAATTCCCAGGTTGCCCCCTTATCTCTGGGGCACCTCATCCATTTTGTTAATAGGCAAACCCAATCTTGCATCTCTTCACGAGCCACATAGCAAGTGCAGGATAAAAGCATGTCTGCAAAGCAAAAGATACAGTATCTGGTGGAATTGCAGTGAGACGCTACGGTATAACATGCTTCCCATACTCACCCATTTACCCCAGTCCTCTTTCTATCCCAGAGAGGTAAGTGATCTTTCCTCTCTTTTCTCTCCCAGATGTCCATTCTCATTTCTCACCAAGTCAGCTAAATAATCTTCCTCTGCCCATTTCCATATTGCCCAACTACTTTGGGTGGTTAACCTTATATACAAGACAATAAAACACTACAACAAATTTACTCATACCTAATCATAAGAACCCATGGTGACAAACTGGAGTTCTGCCATCTCACTACCAACTGATTTCACAGAGTTAAATCATTTGAAAAACAAAATATCCCCAAAGCACATCCCAACAGAATCCTCTTAAAACACAGATCAAGTTTCAGGTGTCTCCATCTGACATTCTTAAAAACACAACACAAACATTAAAAACATGTGCACTTTTAACAGCAGAGTTGATCATAACCATGCGTACTGCAGTGTGCAAACAAGTGTGACTCAGTTTTGAACACATTCTAGGTCACCATAGCTTATCCAAAGATAGAGAATAAATTATTTTGACTTGCTGTAAGCTATGCATACATTTCCCAACAACTTCATCCTACTTCTTCTACATAAACATACCTGTAGTCGTTATTGAACACTATAAATCCTTTGCCATTTCGTCCAAATGCCACCTGATTGTTATCATTGTCCCACCAGTTTGTAATGGGCTGCCCATATACATCATTTCGGAACATCACCATGTTCCTAGAAATGAAGCGGGGGGGGGGGGGGGGGAGGGAGGATCATCATGAATTATAGCATGTTTATTTTCCTGTAAAAAGGACACTAGTCAACATGTCAACTAAATCCTAAATATCTAGGTGACAATTCTGCTAGGAGTAACCTTTGGTCTCTCTCCTTCGATTGGGTATATCTCCCATGACCAGTTGTGCACTGGTGTACACAACCCTCTTTGTGACAGAGACCTAGCTTTAAAAGGTAGAAAGGGATATTCTGATCTTAGAGTAATAGCTCCATTCTCAAGGAGGCCAATTAGTGACACAACATCAAAGACACTTTGGAAACTATTGAGAGTTACCTAATAGGATTCCAACGATGTTCGCAAACCCAATCATTTCCACAAGAGCCATTTGAATTAATTGTAACAGGTTTTATTTGTCCATCACTACTGCTTGGTGGTCCAATCCAGTCATTCAAGTCCTTGTTATAAGAGGACAATTAAGCATTCAGACAGCACAAAATGTAATCATTCTATCTGACTGAATAACTTCATTACATTAAGAATGAGTGCCTGAGTCATCTCCCCCCCCCCCTTTCCTCATCCATTCTTGTTCCTTTTCATGTCTTATCTTTGTTTTATGAAACTACAAGCCTGAGGGCATGGGCTATCCTGCTTTATACTCAATTGATAAGTAAGCCGCTTTGAACTCTATTTTAGCTGTAGGGCAGGGCAAGCCCTGCTAGGTATAATAAAAATTATTCATTCACTGGTTCAAAAGAATTGAGACATCAGAATTCACTTTCTTCATAGCCAGTACAGTATCTGGTCCTGCCCTCCAAAACACACTTGAAATCTGATCACATGAGACTCTTGCAGCTCAACTGAACAAACCCTAGTTGATTAGAAGACTGTAGATCTGTGTCACACAACCTAATTTATGTGGTGTTCCTTCGGGGCCATTCAATAATTACGTGATCAATTTTTTTGGAAAAATTGATCCCCTCCCCCCATGTAATCTGACTGTAATTTTTTCTTTAACCCCCCACCTTTTAAAATCACGTAATCCAGAGTTTTTGTATCGAAACTCTAATTTTTAGAGCTTTTCACTATTGGTGCCTAATGCAGAACGTATCGGTGAGGATTCAATAATCTCAAATCAGATCAAAATTCCCAGAGATCATTTTTAAACCTAAAAAAGTGCCATGTTTCAAAACCACAACAGCTCCAAATGGATTACATAATCTTTGACCTGCCCCCCCCCCCACATAATTTTCCATAATTCAGATGGCAGACCCCTCCCTCCCCCTCGAGGATCACATAATTGTTGAATGGCCCCTTCTTCCTTTTGGAATTTGCCAAAGTCTCACTTCTCAACTCCTAGTGGAAGCCATGTAACGCTACATGTTTTAAAGTTTGTGAAGTAATCTATGGTCTCGATCTACAGAAAGTCAAGAATAAGTTTCCGAAAAAAATAATGGGAGATGACTTAGATACAATTTGACAGAACCACAGAATTCAGTGCAATTTAAGCTTAGCTAATTTTTTATTATGCAACCAATTAATTATTATTTCCATCAGTTTTAAGAATGGTAGGTAGAACAACTTTAAACAGAAATCAACAAATAACTACACATTTGTTAAGTGATAACAGACAATTACCTTTCCTTGCTGTATATATCTTGGCCACCTATAGCTTGACATTATTCTTGTGAATCCATAGGGATGAGCAAGCATAAAGCCAACTGCCATCTTATAGAGCCTATAGAATGGATAAGAGAGTCATGTGTATGCATTTCTTTGTTCCTCACCTACCAGAGGATAGACATCCTCATGGCTACAGTGACCCAGAAGCCTAAGTCAATTTCCTAAAGCACTGATCAGCCAATGCACTGACTTAGGCTTCTGGGAATTGAAATCCACCAGTGGGGCGTAGGAACCATTGATTTACTTGCAATGTCTTGCTTTAAAACTGCTAGATTGGCAGGAACTGGAACAGACAACAGGAGCTCAGTCCATCACGCAGAACTTAGGTCTCAAACTGCTGACCTACCAAAATTCCGGATGTCAATCTCAGCATCTTATTTATTTATTTATTTAGTCGTATTTATATATGCCGCCCACTCAGGCAGAACCCGACTCAGGGTTAACTACGATTTTTATTTATTTATTTATTTATTTATTCGACTTATATGCCGTTCCACTTGCGAAGTGCGACTCTGTTCGGCTCACAAATACACATCAACACAACAGCATACACAATAAAACACAGCCCGACACTAAATATCAATAAAAACAAAAAAAATCACAAAGTCCTTGCCGCTCAACGTCCCCAACGGAGCCTGGGGCTCAGCATCCTCGATGGAGCCCGGGGCTCAACGTCCTCAACGGAGCCCAGGGCTCAATGTCCTCTGCAGCTTTGGAGGCCCTTCAAAGCCCACCAATGGTGTGGGCCACGGGAGCACCCGAATGACTCTTGGAAAGATTTTGAATATATTTCTTCACTTTGTAGTTTGTTCTAACATGCCAAGCAAAATCTAAAGAACTGAAATATCTTGGGTAGTTTGTTAAAATGTGTTCTCTACCTGGGGTTCCAGAAACTGAGGATAGAGGCACCACCAGCACCATGGCCCCTCTGGTTATCATGGTTATCTATGAAGGCAATAGCTTTGTCAGAGGGCATCATATTCCAATTCTCTCCCCAACTCCTAAAATAATGAAGAGGAGGAGGAGGAGGAAGAAGAAGAAAAGAAGAAATAGAAAAAGAAGAGGAAGAGGAGGAAGAAGAATTTTCCTTATTATTACACATTTCAATGAATGATGTTTTAGTTGAACTAAGCAACTGAGTGAAAAAGTTTTTTTCCTTTCAGAGCTTTATGTTCTGTCCCTCCACTTCCTGCAGCCCATGGGGAGATTTCTCACGCTGGGGACTGGGCCATCCACAGCACTGGATACAATCAGAGTGATATCTCTGTGATGTGCCTTTCTGCTTATGGGCCCTTGAGGTTGGATGACATCCCAAATCAATTACTTTAAATGTGCCATCTTTTTTCCATTCCACTTGCGAAGGACAGTCCCAAGCTGTGCACCATATTTAAATTCAGTCACTCGGCCATTTCTGAAGTAATCAGAGCTGTGGACCGCTTCACCACCCAAGTCAATTACCTGGAAATTGAAAATGGGAGAATAGAGAATGGATAAGAGTACTGTTTCATTTTCCTTAATAGCTAATAGCATTGACAAGCAGGCCTCTTTTGTTCCCAGCACATCAAAATAAAACACAAGTCTCTTGTTGTTTACTTGATCACACGTGCTCTTATCACTGTAACTCACCACCAGCTCTTATCATTAAACTTCAGGAACTAGCCTCTTCATGCACTATCATTTTAAACTTTTGAGGTTCTGTACTGGTGTAAACAATAGTACTCACACCAGAGGTCAGACAGCTCACTTCATGCACTTCTACATTTTATGATGTCAGTGGACAACTTTCCAAGTGACAGGTACTTGATTGTAAAAATCCTTCAGCTAAAAGAGTCCCAGCTTCCGGATTCCCAACATATTACATAAACCCCAACTTTCTATATGCACATCATTTCAATGAAGTCTTATTTGAAAATCAAACACAACTTTTGCTTTCTGGATTAAACCCATAGGTGAACAAAGTGAAAGCCACTGGCTACATACAGGCTGATAGGCTTGTTGGTTGGTTAGTTCATTTAGTTCAGGGATTCTCAACCTGTGGCCCATGGGCCAGATGCGGCCTGCAGTGCAATTAGAGATGTGAAGGCTCAGGAAAAAAAACGGAAAAATTCAGGGGAAAACTGGGGTTTTTTCCTGAAGTCTTTTTTGTTTCCCCCCGAAAAATTGAAAAAAAAAAAGAAAAAATATATTATGGAATGTTTTATTTTAACATGATGAATAAAATATTTTAAGATAAGGCCAAGTTCAAATATTTTATAAATAATTTCTAAAAAAAATATGTATGGTATTAGATTATTTTCAATTTTTCCAAAAATTTCAATTTCCCCCTGAGCTTCAAAATTTCTGGAAATTTTACATCTCTAGGTGCCATTTCATGTGGCCCCCACACCGCCTCCACACCTGGGAGTACCATGTGGTGGAAGAAGGGCAAAATGGCCATCCGGCCCCCGAAGCTGTCTGAGGGAGCGTGACCTGGCCCCCGGCTTTAAAAGGTTGAGAACTCCTGATTTAGTAGGTCGTTCTGAAGGTTTTCAAACACTCCAGAGAAATTTTTACTCCTGGAAGATTCCAAAAATAACAGTTTTGCACTTAGCCTAGCCCACTCTGAACCTCTGTTCTGACTCCCTTAATTATTTTTTATAAATATTATTTATTTATTTAGTTTAAGTTTTGGATTGTTTTGCTTTTCCAGGGGCATTGCAGCCCATGAATGGTCTTGAGGCAGACAACTGGTCCCTGGACCATGAGACCTTTCTTGCCTTTTTGTCCTTCTAGTCCAGTGTTTCCCAATGTGGGACCCAGGCCCCACAGGGGGACTTCAATTCCCAGCAGCCTGTCAGTACATGGGGAACAACTCTAGGGAATTGTTGTGTATGTAACTTTTATTATTGCTGTAACGTTGTGTAATTGTTATTATGGAATCGGGGTGATCCTCCATTTTGTCTTCTTCTTGGTACTGAACTATTGCAGGACTTGCATTCCTGCCCTTTCTAACAAGACACACGAAGTCTTCACTAAGGTCTGGTAACCCCACAATCACCCCACTCCTCTCCTAACCAATCATTGTTTCCCGCCCAAATGTATCCATTGTACAGTGTATATAAGGAGCTGCTACACCATTGCTGTTCATGTTCAGTTTGCTTACAATAAAGCTGTGTTTGGCCCTTTCATGCTGGCTGCTTCTCTTCAATTTCCGAACATCAAAGGAATTGACTTAGGCTTCTGGGAATTGAAGTCCAAAAACCAAAGGTTTGAAAAACATTGCTCTAGTCCCATATGCTCTAGGACCACAATCCTATATCTACTAATCTGCTCTCAGTGGAGCAACGTCTGGAAGGCCACACAAAGAATTATACTTTTAGATGATCTACTCTTTGTTCAGCCTTACCCCACCTCCTGCTAACTTACCTTACAGGGTTGCTGCAAGGATCACATGATGGAATAATAAGCATAAAGCACTGCGGTGGCTTACTGGTTAAGGCGCTGAACTTGACAACTGGAATGTTGGCAGGTCAGCAGTTTGAGACCCGGGTGCTGCACAGCGGAGTGAGCTCCCATCTCTGTCCCAGCTCCTGCCAATCTAGCAGTTCAAAAGCAAGAAATTGCAAGTAGAAATTGCACTTCCCACTTTGGGGGGAAGGTAACAGCATTCCGTGCACTAGTCATGCCTGCCACATGTCTACATCTGCATACACAGACAGCGCTGGCTCTTTGGCTATAAATGGAGATAAGTCGGATGTGACTGGCTTTCGGAAATGGGCAACCTTTACCTTACTGGAATATTTAAATGCACAACACATATATACAGGTGAAACTCGGAAAATTAGAATATCGTGCAAATGTTCATTCAGTCCAGTAATGCAACTTAAAAATTGAAACAAATATATGAGATAGACTTATTACATGCAAAGTGAGATAGTTCAAGCCTTACTTTGTTATAATATTGATGCTTATGGCCTACAGCTTATGAAAACCCCAACCTCCCAATGTCATGTACCCCATAATCATCACATAATCTCATGTACGCTGTACGCCATGATCATCACAATTATAACGAATTAAGGCATGACATCTCTCGCTTTGCATGTAGTGAGTCTATCTCATATATTTGTTTCACCTTTTAAGTGAAATGAATGGACATTTGAACGATATTCTAATTTTCCGAGTTTCGCCTGTACGTTATACTACTGGCCTAGGGGAAAAAGAAGACCTAACATGAGATTAACTGACTTTTACTTTCACGTTTGGCCTAGACACAGAAGAAAAAAAGAATGAGAGGACCTTTTGAAGGCCTGTAACTCACAGGGTTGCCTTAACAACCTGACAATACATAATAAGAAAGATATTATAGTATTATTCATTCCTTGCCTCCTGATAGATGAATGGTCGTGAACCTTTGGCAAACCACCGTGTGTTTAGATTATTTACTTTGCTTAAGATAGCATTTATGTCCTTGGGCCATATATGTTTGGCAGCGTCAATCCGGAACCCTGCAACCCCAATGTCAATCAGGTGGTTCATATATTCGGCTATTTTTGAACACACATCCTCTCTCCTTTGCGCAAGGTCAACAAGACTGGAGAGGCGACAGTTGCGAACCTGTACAAACAGGAGAAAATGTCACTGATTCTACTATCAAAACATAAATATTAACTTTTCAAAGAATCGTGAGATTCCCTGCCTAAATCTGAGGCGGGGAGGGGGATCTTCTGGGTTCCTCCGAGCTCCAAATTTATTTATTTTATTTATAAACAAACAAACAATGCAAGCCTATGGCATCTGGGACATCATCCTGTGGATGATTTTTAAAAAGACCAGCACATTCGCTCAGTATAAGGGACAGAGTCGTGACCTTGAGTGTCCAACCTTGCATGTGTGACTTACAGCTTTTCAATTTTTACACCTTTTACCTATAATTTAAGTCATTGGTAGCAAGGTCAGTAAGGTCAACAGATTGAGACTCAAGTGCTGCATAATGGAGTGAGCTCCCAGCTCCTGCCAACCCAAGCAGTCTGAAAGCAAGGCATTGCAAGTAGATAAATAAGTACTGCTTCGGTAGGAAGGTAACAGAGTTCCGTGTGCTTCGGCATCTAGTCATATCTGCTACATGACCTTGGAAACATCTGGAGACGCAGACAGCGCTGGCTCTTTGGCTGTAAACGGAGATGAACACTGCCCCATAGAGTCAGACACAACTGGCTTTTGAGCAAGGGAGACCTTTACCTAAGCCGCTGGCAGCATATAAGTAAACAAAATCAGTTAATTAAATAAGCAAACCACTGCTTATGCCCCTCAATCTACACCAACTCACATGACTGGTGCTTCGGCAGGGATATAAGCTGTGGCTTGTTTATAATTGGCAACTGAGTGCTGCATGTGTATGTCATTGCACTGGCGTTAGCTCACCAACAGGATCCTGATCCCGAAATGAAAGCTGGTGGAATAAATCATTAATAAATAATAATTACATGCTGCCAAGTCGTTTGTAGCTCACAGCGATGTTTAAGGGATACAATACTCAGAAGTGGTTTACTCATTTCTTCTTCTAGGGTGCTCTGGGGCTACGTAGCTTACCCAAAGGCCACACAGACTGACGTAGAGTGAGCAGGGCTCTGAGTCTGTAGGCTCCAAAGCCTCTGATGATGCTACAGCACAGGGATATTTCTCCTACACAGATACCTGGTCTGGAAGACTGACTTCTACTTCAATGCAAGCAGTGAAGGGAAAATACAAAGGGGGGGGGGACCCACAAACCCCAGAAGAAGACTGGCAAGAACCATTTCCCCTTTTCCTTATGCTCTGCTGATGGAAATTTAACAGGGCTTTGGATGCACTGGTTGTGCCAGCCTCACATCTCTAGAATGCACTGTCATAGACATTTGGAATACTATTTTAAATCAGATAACCCCAGTAGTTTAAATCTAGATAACCCCTTTACCGATAAATTGTCAGTCAGTTTGAGTTTCTATGCCCTTAGACACCAATTACTTTACTTTATTTTATTTTAGTTCAGTTTGTGACACATTGTTAGTTGTTTGTTTGATCTACTGTGTGTTGTTGATATTAGTTATCTGTTTGTTCACCACCCAGAGTGGGATACCACCCAAATGGGCAGTATAGAAATTAAATAAATAAATAAATAGTAGTTTTCTATCCCAGTTTTGAGAACAAGTTAGGATTATTGGGTTTACCTCACCATTCCAAGCCAACAATTAAATACTTCCCTAATTCCATCCTTCCTATTCACATTGCTTATCTTCTAAGTTTCTCATTCCCTCTTTCCATTGCACAAATTTAAACTGCAAAGATATGGAGAATATGAATGCAATCACTTAGTAAATACTGGACAATAAATGGGTATACTGTATCTCTATAACATAACATCTAAAAGAAACCTGTATTTTGATTTGTGCCTGTCTTTGCTCTTTTCTGATGGACCATATAAGATCCCTATATTGATTAGAATTTACTTTCCATTTGCCATTTATAATCTTTCCCACAGGTTTTCAGTCCACTTCTGTATTCTGGATTTTTATTTCCTCCCAATATTTGTGGGAATAACATACTTCACTGTTGAGTTGGCCTTACCAATCGTTACTCTGGCAAGACTCTGTTCCACTCTAAGTAAGGATTCCCCCACTATTTGGTATTCTGGGTAACTTCTTACTGCAGCAGCGTGTCACAATCCCCCCCCACCCCCAATCTGGATCACTATTGCCTATCAAATGTGTATGTACAGCAGAGATGGCCAACCTTGGTGCTCCAGTTGTTCTTGGACTACAATTCCCAGAAGCCCAAGTCAGTACACTTGCTGACCTGGGCTTCTGGGAATTGAAGTCCAAGAACAGCTGGAGTGCCAAGGTTGGCCACCCCGACCTACAGCTAAGTATCCCCCCACAAAAGAACCACTAGTACATCTTTGATTGAAGTCTCCCCTATTCCTTCATTGTGCATTGCACTCTCACTTAAAGCATAGACAAGAGCGTATGTTAATGGAGATTCGACTAAATGGAAATCCACTTCAGATTTGCATAAGGGTTATATATCTTGCCATGGTGAATTGTGGCTAATTGACAAAGGGACAGAGTATCTCTCATTTATGCAGCTGAACCATGTGATGAGCTACTCAGCCAAAATTCAGTCAAGCACTATGACCAGTAGTCATAGGAAGTTATGCAAATCTTAGTGGCCATCAGTAGGTTTCTGGGCATAGTCAGGCAACATCCCATACCAATCCACCCCGATGAATCAGGACAGAAGGCACTCTGTTAATTTTTGCCATGGCGTAACATTTTGTCTCAGGCAATGTATTGTAATGAGTCAAAGAAATAATAATCCAACACCAATTTTTGGGAACTGTGTGATGCTAGGGAGTAGCAGTAGCATGGCCTTTACTGTTTTGGGGTCTTTCAAGAGTAGAGAGGGCACTGGAATTCTGTCTAGAGTTAGGAAATACAGTAAAACCCCAGTTTATCAACACCTTGGTTAACGTTTGCTGTGGTTTACAACGGCAAATCCTATGGAAATACCATCCCAGTTTACCAATTTAAACGCCCCCTCCCCCCGGTTTACAACAATCAATTCGGGACCTTTTTTTATTTTTCAATGCATCCCTATGGATGCTTCTATTTACGATTTTTTTTAGTTTACAACAAAGGCTGTCAGAATGGACCTCAATCGTAAACTAGGGTTTTACTATACACAGTATACCAAGCTATAATCACAACGTTAACCCCATCTTAAAACCCAAGCACATTGTGATTTTCAGTGGGGGTCAACTTGCAACTCACAAAGTATTAAAATCCTGATCAGGGTGGCAGTGGCTTAGAGGCTACTGCGCTGAGACTGGCGGCGTTTGAAGGTTGGTGGTTTGAGGCCCGTGCATCGTGTGACAGAGTCTGTCCCAACTCCTGCCAACCTAAGCAGTTTGAAAGCAAGAAATTGCAAAATAACAACCCTGATCTAATATAGGTGTTCGGCTATTGCTCCTTCCCTTGCAGGTACAACAATAGCACTCACAAATCTGCTCTCTGTTGGGAAGCCTCCTCAGTGACTACTTTTGTTCAAAAAGTAAACAGTGCATGTATGTTCATGGCATGTCTGAAAGACACCACAAGCCGTGATCTTACTGAAGGCCAAGGTATCAGAACTATAAAGTTTACCTGAATGGGGTCACTATAATTTTCAATATTCCCGCTGGCTGTGTGACATATTCTGTCATTGAAATCAGAGCTAGAGTAGGGGACGGCAGGGAAGTCTCGCCTGCCTGCATTGAAAAAGCTCCCACAGGTGCCACTGTAGCCAGAGCCAGCTCCAGAGCTGCACATATGGTTGATCACAGCATCCACATAAACGTGTACCTGTTGATGAGACCCAGGTATTCGATGAAGTGACATAATGTATTCCTAGCTCATCCCAACCCCAGGCTCCACCTCCATTTACATCCAGCATCAGGAACAAATTCCCTAAACTCAAGCACAAAACATGGCAAGAAAGCCCAACCCAATAATTAAATTGAATGCCAAAATTCAACTGCCCACATGTCCAATCACCCTATGTGTTGAACTTGGGAAGGGGGACAGTGAACAGAGTGATTATAAGAACGCAGTCTACCCTCACATAACAACGAGTTCTGATAGCATCATTTTTGCTTAACAATAGATCGTTATGTACCACATGTTCCCCTGCATAACAACGTTTTTAGTGTCATTATCCAGACAATGACGATAAAATAACCATAATTATCCGGACAAAACGTTGTTATGCGGGAAACCTCATAGAAACCCGCATAACAACAAAAATCGCTTCGCAATGCTACTTGGAAAACCAAGTAATGTCTACTGTAATAACATTTTATCAAGGACACAATTGACTCTTCTGCTGCAGTTATTTTTTCTCTTTCTCCTACACAGTCCTATCATCAGACATGGAATTACTCAGCCACCAGGATGTTGAATCGATTGAACATGTTCTCCTCTTTTGCTCATTCTATAGGGATACCTGTGCAGAATTAATAATCTCTTCTGCACCAATGCACAGGAAAATTGCCTGCCCAACACAAAGTGGCAGGTTTTTGTGTGAAGGCTTGTAGGCTGCTGACGAGGTAGTCCAGTGTGGCTCTATAGTTCATTGGGATTGCTTCTGCAGTGAGCAGCTGATCTATATTATTTTATTAGGTTCTCTCTTCATCCTTGTCATTATTGGTTTGGCTATAATTTACTGAGTTTTAGTAAATTACAATTCCAGTTATCTTTGTAACTAGGCTATCCCTCTTCTTTCCTTGTAAATAACTGTATCAGCATTTATTTTCACGACTTTAGGTTTTAGTAATTATTAATGGGTTTTAGTAATATTGTTCTTTTAGATAGGCAGCCTGCTGTTGTATGTCAATTCTCAGTAGGTTTTTAGTAGTATAGGTTTGTGTTTTTTTAACTGCCTCTGTCCAGTCTAACTTAGGATGTGGTGTTTGTGCTTTTGTGTTCCTGATATGCTGGTCATGGACTGTAAATAAAATTGAATTGAATACTCAGCCACCAACCATTTTCTCTCCAAGTACCAGCCAGAATGAGGTACCTGTCCCAAAGGGTGGCTCTGGGATAACAGCTGTGTGTTCTTCGTGGCCTTCCCTACAACCATTAAAGATCAAACCATGTGAGAAGCTAGCCTTGTAATGAGGTGATAAAGCATGATTTCCCAAGATCTGTTCCATACATCTGTTCCTCAATCAACTTGCCAATGAAAGCTGTTGTTTACCTTTCAATTACCAAACCAAAGTAAGGTTATTTAAGGTGGGCAAAAGATGTGCCTGCTAAGCAGTTCTAAACAGATGCTTAGAAAAGTTACTTTCTTGGATTACATCTCCAATATCCATATTTGGTAAAACAAATATGTGAACTGTGGACCAAAATAGTTGTATTCTTCAGCTCTGGCATGTTTTTTTAAGGAAATAAAGTAACCTAAAAGTAACTACAGAAATCTATTTCTGTTTGGAGGGTTGAGTGTGCTTAGGAATTGCACCAGGATAAGAGTGGAACATGAGAAAGACCCCTTCCTGAGTGTAAGAACATTGCCTGCATTTCTTGCACTTGGCAATTCTGTGACTTTGTCACTTTTTGTGTTTGTTAACTTCACTACAGTGGAAGATCTGATTCCCACACCACTGGGGGGAAAGGTACTATATTTTAAAGGGTTATTTATTTATTTGTTTATTTATTTGTTAGTGAGTTAGTTAGTTAGTTAGATTTCTTCACCGCCCACTCGGCCAAGGCTGACTCAGGGCGGTTCACAGTCATGTAATAAAACAACAAATTAAAACTGAATTAAAACCACCCACCACCTTAAAAGGGTGCAGGGACCAAAGGTATTGAAGGGGGAGGTTTTCCACTAAACCAACCACCCAATCACTTATTTATGTAATCAATTTAAAAGATAACACTATTATAGCACTGCTGAAATGAATTATTTTGGTAGTTCTTACCACTATGGTATTAAAGCTTAGGTATCTTATTGCTGTAATCAACAGAGTACTGGACCTAGGTCTTGGGAGACCCGGGTTCAGTTCCAAGGGAGCCATCAGAATCCTTGGTGACCTCTGACAACACTTTTGTGGTCTCACAAAATTGTTGTGATAATTAAATAGGAAAGAGAGCCACGTAGATCACATTGGGTTCTTAGAGCCATGTGGGATATAAATATATGTAGTAAATAGCAAATCAGAAACAAAGAAAAAACAGTAGCGGCTGAAATTTAGGAGCTCTTTGTAAACAAATGAATGTATAATTAATTCTAGTTGGTGAATCATACATGTGGATCACATTTGTTGAGGATGTGGCTTTGGGGGCATCTAAGATGGTATAGCCTATACCAGTGATGGCGAACCTTGGCACTCCAGCTGTTCTTGAACTTCAACTCTCAGAAGCCCTGTTCAGCAGGAGTGCTAACTTGGGCTTCTGGGAATTGAAGTCCAAGAACACCTGGATTGCCAAGGTTCGCCATCACGGGCCTATACCATTGTTTCCCAAAATTCAGTTCTTGGGACTACAATTTCCAAAAGCCTCAGTCAATTCCTAAAGAGCACTGATCAGCCGATGTTACTGACTTAGACTTCTGGGAATTGAAGTCCAGGAACTGACGTTTGGGAAACAGTGGCCTATACAAATTTACTCTATCATCACAAAATTCCTTTCATAGCAACGAGGTTCTAATTGTTCAGCTTTTACAATGACATCTGATGAATCCATTATTTATTTATTTACTTCCTATATTTATATACCATCCTATTGGTTAAGGCCACTCGGATTAGATACTGATAGAATAATTTACAACAAAGAACTGAGGGAACCAAATATATCATCAGACTATAGTTGGTAGAGGTCTAGATGAGCCTCCAGATCCCAAATTCTAATGTGATACAGCTGAGGAAAAACATTTCATTTCCATTTATATTATAAGGGGCTAAATTCAGCCTGAAAATCTGCTGCTCCTCCCCTGTCTGTTGTTAATAATCATAATTTAAAACAACAGCAACACTCAAAGTCACTCACTCCAACATTGTTGCATCTGGCCACCATGTCTTTAAATTCATCTTCACTTCCAGAACGTGAGCATAATTTGTAACTGACAGGCTGATATCTTTCCCACCAAGGCCTCCAAGGATTCATGATTACAAGATTTTCATTTGGAGGAGAAACCTATAGTTTTTTTAAAAAAAAACAGTAAATAAAAACCTTAAATCAGTGAGACTTTATTAATCTCGTGGATCCTATTTAATGACTCTATAATAGAAATGAATTTACAAATTATAAATAGATCTGGTCTATCCAACTGTGTTAAAGATTATCATAGATTGGGTCCAGGAAAAAGCCTACAGAAGTGCCAGAGAAATTGACTTTTCTGGGCTTTTTCAAGTCTCTCCCAATAGGATGTAATGTAGAGTGAGTAAGGGGTGGACTGAAAGGAATGTGAGTAATTCTACAATGGGATAGGGGCATCCTCCATCTGCTTTGCATGGAGTAGGGCATACTTTTCTCCTCTTCTGAATAGAGATGTAAAATTTCCGAAAATTTTGAAGCTTGGAAAAAAGCCATATTTTTTTTCCGGGGGTGGGGTTGGAACGGAATTTTTTTGAAAAATTGGGAAAAAAATGCTACATTAGCACTTCTTTTTCTTTCTTTTCCAGATTGAAAGTCATTCTGTTACTTATAACTATGGACAATTTTACTGGGCATAAAATTATCACAACTAGCATATTAAAAATATAGTGTATCCAAACAAATATTACAAACAGAATTCATCATGTTAAAATAAAACATTCCATAATATATTTTTATGTTTTTCAATTTTTTTAATTTTTCGGGGGAAAACAAAAAAAGGCTTGGGGGGGGGGCAGAAAAAAATCAGTTTTCCCCTTAATTTTTCCAGTTTTATTCCAGTTTTTCACATCTCTACTTCTGAATACATTCCACTTAGACTTAAGTTAATACACCCTACCCTGGCTTTATATGCGCTGCCTGGTTTAGTTTAAAGAGCCTAAGACTCATTTATTCGTATTTTAAAGCTATTTTTCTACCTCTTATAGTAACAAAGATAGGCTTAAAGCAGATGTGGTGAAAGTGTGCTACCTTCAGATGTTTTGGTCTTCAACACCCATTGGCCTTAGCCTCCTTTGCCAGTGTTAGAGGATGATGGGACTTCTAGTTCAACAACACCAGAAAGGTCACCTGTTCCTCACCCCGTCTTGAAGGAATGTGGGTAATGTTTTTACCATGCTAGTCTTGGGCCGTAATAAAGATTTGATTTGTTAATGTTTACCCAAGGCTTAGGCAATGCTGGCAAGCTGCACATTTGCACATTGGGCTGCCAAGCCGTCCATGCATGTGTGCCAGCAATGAATTGCCTTTTAGGAAGCCACTGACTTTCAGAGGAGGTCAAGAGCTCCAGGTCCTTTGATATAACCTCCCAGGAAAGCCTCTGGCAAATTAGTTGTGAAAGGAATCAAGAACACAATTGTGCTAAACACAGCCACTTATCTTCTCAAAGCTGAGAAGGTATGAGACAATACCTCCAGGCAATCTGGCAACTAGTGACATGGTCCTATCAAGAGGAATGATTCTAAGATCCTCTTCCTTTCTTTTTGTAGAACATCATGGGTATTTTCCAGGATGGCTGAATAGACACTCCCTACTGCTATCTTCTTCTTCTTCTACAGTTTCCTCACTTTTGCCTCAAAGGCACAGTTGGGAGATAAAGCTCATACAGCAAAGGACTGGAAGAACTCAACCAAGTTTAGTTTCAATCCCAAATATCTATACAAAGACTGACTTGAGAGCCCAGCTTGCTATTTCCATTCTTAAGCAGAGGTTCTCATCCTGTTCAATGTCTCCCACTGAAGTCTTTCTGAAACCATTGACTTAAGCTCAACATTTCGCCTAGCTCAAAGTAACTGACAATCACTATTTCTAGGAAACAAAACCAGGATTTGAGCCAGAGAACCTGTACTAAGTCTTCCCCTACTACAGTCTCCTTTAAGCCCTGAATACCTGTGTGTTCCACAAACCTGTTACAGAAAATTAGAATCTCGTGCATATGTCCAATCAGTTTAGTAATGCAACTTAAAAAGTGAAACAAATATGAGATAGACTCATTACATGCAAAGCGAAATAGTACAAGGCTTACTTTGTTATAATATTGATGCTTATGGTTTACATCTTATGAAAACCCCAAACCCCCAAACTCATGTACCCCATAATCATCACATAATCTCATGTACGCTGTATGCCATGATCATCACATCCTTGTACTAGGTGATTCAATAATTAGAAATACAGAGAGATGGATTTGTGATGCACACAATAACCGTCTGGTGACTTGCCTGTTAGGTGCAAAAGTTGCAGATATCACGAGAAATCTAGATAGCTTGTTAGAGAGAACTGGGAAGGAGGCAGTGGTCATGGTACACGTTGGTACCAATGATGTTGGGAAGGCCAAGCGGTCAGTCCTGGAAGCCAAATTCAGGTTGTTAGGAAGAAAATTGAAGTCCCGGACTTCCAAGGTAGCATTTTCAGAAGTGCTGCCTGTTCCTCGTGCAGGATCTACCAGGCAGGCAGAGCTCAGACGCCTCAATGCGTGGATGAGGTGGTGGTTTCGAGAGGAGGGCTTCAGATTTGTCAGGAACTGGAAAATATTTTGGGACAAGTCAAATCTGTTCAGGAGGGATGGGTTGCACTTGAACCATGATGGGACCAGATTGCTGGCACTCAACATCAAAAAGGCTGCAGAGCAGCTTTTAAACTGATAACTGGGGGAAAGCCGACAGGAGCTGGGCAGCATCTGGTTTGGGAAAGTGTGTACTTGAGTAGTGAAGAGGATACAAATATTACTGAGCAGAGCGAGGAGCTAGTCACCAGCACTCTAGCAGAAGGATGCAAGAGGTAGTCTAACAATGCAACTGCACTCAAAAGACTGTATCAGAAAAGAATATATAAATGCTTGTATGCAAATAACAGAAGCCTCCGGAACAAAATAGGGGAGCTGGAATACTTAGCAATAGATTAAAAATATTGATATTATTGGCATCACTGAAACCTGGTGGACAGATGATAACCAATGGGATAGTTATCCCAGGCTACAAACTGTAACAGGAAGGATAGGAAGGGGAAAACCGGAGGTGGTGTAGCCTTGTATGTCAAAGAATTGATAAAATCGTACAAATTGGAATGTCTAGGTGATTTGGAATCACCATTAGAAACTCTGTGGATAAGAGTACCAGGCCACAAGGATGGTCTAACAGTAGGCACATACTATCGACCTCCGACCCAAACTCCTGAGGGAGGCTGGCAGTTAGAGAATGTTGTAAAGGAGGCATCCAAGAAGGGAAGCCTGGTTATAATGGGGGACTTCAATTATCCTCACATAGACTGGGTGAACTGTTGTTCAGAACATGATAAAGATATAAAGTTCCTAGGTATGTTAAATGATTGTTCCCTGGGACAGATGGTTGAAGACCCAACTAGAGGTACAAGAATCCTTGACTTGATCCTGAGTAATACTCAAGATCTGGTGCAAGATGTTAATGTGACTGATCCAATAGGGAACAGTGACCACAACTCAATTATGTTTAACTTGATCATAGACCGCAAGTCACTGATAAAATCTAACACAGAGACCTTAAATTTTCAAAAAGGAAATTTCCCAAAGATGAGGAAACTAGTAAAAAAGAAGCTGGAAGGGAAAATTGAGAGAGTGCAAACACTCCAAGAGGAATGGAGGATGTTTACAAAAACAATAACAGAGGCCCAATTGGAATGCATACCCAAAAAGAAAAAGCGCACTGCCAGGTCCAAGAGGACTCCGATGTTGCTTACAGGCACTGTTCGGGAAGTGATCAAAAGCAAGAAAAGCTCATTTAGAAGATGGAAGGCTTGTCTGAATGAGGACAGTAGGCAGAAACATAAATTCTGGCAGAACAAATGCAAGACAACAATCAGGAAAGGAAAGCAAGACTTTGAAGAGTGTGTAGCTAAAAACACTCAGAGAAACAACAAAGACTTTTTAAGTACATTAGAAGTAAAAACCCAACTAGGAAGGCCATTGGACCATAGACTTTGTGACTGATGACTGGAAGGTAGCGAATGTAACACCAATTTTCAAAAAAGGATCCAGGGATGATCCAGGAAATTACCAACCGGTCAGTTTGACGTGTGTCCCAGGTAAAGTGATGGAAACCATCCTAAAAGATAGAATTAATAGGCACATAGAAGAGAAGGTGCTGCTAAAGGAGAGCCAACGTAGCTTTTGCAAGGGAAAATCATGCCTCACTAATCTGTTATAATTTTTTGAGAATGTCAACAAGCATATGGATAAGGGGGATCCAGTTGACATTGTTTATCTGGACTTTCAGAAGGCTTTTGACAAGGTCCTGCACCAAAGGCTCTTGAATAAACTTGCCAGTCATGGAATAAAGGGACAGGTCTTGTCCTGGATCAGCAACTGGCTAATGGACAGGAAACAGAGGGTAGCACTAAATGGACACTTCTCCAAGTGGAGGGAAGTAGAGTGGGGTTCCCCAAGGTTCAGTACTGGGACCTCTGCTTTTCAGCCTCTTCATAAATGATCTAGAAATAGGAGTAAACAGCAAGGTAGCCAATTTGCTGATGATACTAAATTATACAGGGTAGTGAAAACTGTGAGAGATTGTGAGGAGCTCCAGAGGGATCTCTTGACACTGGGGGAGTGGGCAAAACAGTGGCAAATGAGCTTCAACACTAGTAAGTGCAGAGTGATACATGTTGGGGCTAAAAAACCCAATTACATTTATAAACTGATGGGTTCTGAACTCTCTGCGACAAACCAGGAAATGGACTTTGGTGTCCTGGTGTACAACTCAATGATGGTGCCAACCCAGTGTGCCTCAGCAGTGAAAAAAGCAAACTCAATGCTAGGAGTCATTAGGAAGGGTATAGATAATAAGTCAGCAAGTGTCATTTTGCTTCTTTATAAATCTATGGTGAGGCCCCATCTGGAATACTGTGTACAGTTCTGGTCACCATACATCCAGAAGGATATTATGGAGCTGGAAAAAGTGCAGAGGAGAACAACCAGAATGATTAGGGGACTGGAACACCTTCCTTACCATCTGAGGCTGCAACGGTTGGGCCTTTTCACTCTTGAACGACGGCGTCTAAGAGGTGACCTGATTGAAGTTTTTATAAAATCATGCACGGTGTGGACAAAGTAGATAAGGAAAAACTGTTTTCCCTATCGCATAACACTAGAACTAGGGGGCACTTCATGAAACTTTTGGGTACTAGTTCTCAAAAATAAATAAATAAGAGAAAGTACTTTTTCACCCAGAGGATCACTGGTCTATGGAACTCCCTGCCAGAAGAAGTGGTGACAGCTGTCAGTCTTGACAGTTTTAAGAAAGGATTAGACAAGTTCATGGAGGACAAGGGTATCAATGGCTATAATTATGGATACCTAAGGACAACCTCCGGGTTGGTGAGATAGGCAGGATATCTCTCAATGCCATTTCCAGGGAATCCTAAACAGATGAAGGCATCTGCTTGGGAATACCCTGAAGCACATGGTGAGCCACTGTGTGAGACAGAATGCTGGACTGGATGGGCTGTGGCCTGTTCCAGCAAGGCTGTTCTTATGTTCTATGTTCTTTTAACAAATTAAGACACGATATCTCTCGCTTTGCATGTAGTGAGTCTATCTCATATACAGTGGACCCTTGATTAACAATGCGTTCGAATAGCATAATTTCCGCTTACCGACGCGTCATCACTCGCCACATGACTATTCGCACAATGACGAAAAACCGTTGTTGTGCGGATTAACATTTTTTAACGTGGTTGTGCGGATGACAGTTTTTGCCGCTAGATGGCGCAGCTGCCATTGAAAACTACACAACGACATTTCCCCTATAGCGATGCTACTTGGGGAACCAAGCAACATCGTTATGTGAGGGTTTACTGTATTTGTTTCACCTTTTAAGTGAAATGAATGAACATTTGTACGATATTCTAATTTTCTGAGTTTCACCTGTATGTGAACAGCGGCTGCTGGGAACTATCTGCTTAAATCAGAGGTGGGCAATTATGGCAGGCGTTGGATGCGGCACTTTTCCCACCTTAGACTCTGGACCTCTCTACTGCCAAAGGCCAAAAGCTGGCTCCATCTGCAGACAAATACCTTTCTCCTCAGGCAGGCTTTCCCTTACTTACTAGCCATCTTAGAGCAATATTTTTGGGATAGAGTTTATCCCCAATTACAATATGCCATTTGTTTAATTATTTTAAATTTCTGTAATAATTTGCTTATAGCATTTATTTTAAAATTACTTCTCTTTAAAGCCACCTTGGGTCCTTTTTTGGTGGGAAATGCAGGGTGAAATATTTTACATAAATTAAATAATTGAATCACGCTGGGCCGGAGAATGGTTGAAAACAGCCACGGAGGAGGAGGAATGAAACAGCACGCGCACACACACACACATTTTCATGGGTGGGAGCTTCTGCGATGGCCTGGAAGGAACACATATAGCCCACAAGCTATGTTCACATTGATTATAAATGGGATACCCTAAAGCAGAGATGCCCAAACTTTTCAGGCCGTGGGCTGGTCACATGGTTCAGGGAGCCGGTCACTATGGCCCGGGGGTTGGATCCGGCCCCTGACACCAATTTATCCAGCCCACGAAGCCCTTGTCGCTCCTGGAAGTGGAAGTAAAGCTCGCCCATATGAATGAATTGGCGTTGGGGGCCAGATCAGGCATCCAGGCCATAGTTTGGGCACTCCTGCCCTAAAGGTTCAAAGATCCTTTGCAAGTATTCCCAGAATGTGTATGAATTCATAGGCGTGTCTTGGGAGGACATCTGGTTGGTGTTTTTAAAATAATGGTTATCATTCCCACAATGCACTGCTTCAGTAGCCTACTCAAAATGCTGTTTTTCTTCCCATTGTGTTGCTGAATCAGAACAAACAATGGAAAGAAACAAGGTTTGTGCATCTCTGGCATTTCCCTTCACTCCTTACTCCAAGAAGCATAGAGATACACACAAAATCCCCCCACCACCACCACCACACACACACTTTTCATGCAGGGTTCCCACATGGGCCAGATTAAAAGGTGTCCCATTTCAGATGGTGACCACTGAGCTCCCCTAGAGTGAATAATTAAATTTGGGAGTACAGTATCTGTTTTCCATTCGAAATGTATGTTGTCTAAATTGGTATCCTATGTTTAAATAACATGTAGCTCTTATGGAATCCAATTGTAACTCCAAAGGATGGGAAAACAGGCCTCCATTAGTCACCGAACTACAAGTCTCACAGCAAGGATGGATGGGATTGATGTGGGCTGCAGCCAGAAGATAGGCAAAGTATACCCTAAGGACTGTGTGTGTGCGCGCGTGCACATACACGAGCACGCGCGCACACACGCACACACACAATTGTTCTGGGGGACTCTCATAGTCCCACATCCATAGTTTTTAAAATCAATTAAAGATGGGGTTGCACTCCTGGTGAACGCCCCCAGAAGAAACTGCTTTTATAGCCATGAAGACTTCTGCTCCCTCAACCTTAAATCCCCTAAACAAATCAAAACTGGACATGAATTGGTCATCCATCTTTCCTTTCCTTCCTTTTCTCATTTTGTGCCATTTCCATTTGTGCCATTTCCCTTGTTTACTTCTAGGAAAGTAAATTTCCCCCTCTTCCAGGCTTTGTTCCCCTCTGCTCTTCTAATTATTAACCTACCACGTTACATGAGTTTGACTTCTCAACAAGCTAAGGGCCGTGGCCCTGCAAATGATGAATTTCTTTCCGTCTTATACAGAAAGCTTTGGGGGGAGTGAGACTGTCTTTCGCCAGGTCTATATGTCTGGAGGCCTGTTTTGTAGGATCCCTCAAGGATCCAGTTTCCCTCAAGGGGAAAGTGAACGTACCACCTTAACCAATCCCAAATATAGACGTCAACTCTCTTCATGTTTTCTATCAGGGATGAAGAACCTTATGCCCTGGAGCCAAATCTAGCCATCTGGGATTCTCCAAGGATATCAAAATGAGTACTCAGATTGTTGAGGGCAAGCTATACTTTGCACAATTACTTTTCCAACCACCCAGGGAGTGCTGAGCACTACTGAGCAGTATATAAGTACAAACAACAACAAAATGTAAGGACATTTATTCTGCCATCACCATAAAGGACAGCCCACTAACCTGAACACCAGCAAATCCATTTGGTGCTAAGTAACATTCACATTCGATAGCAATGTCAATCCAGCGCCATTCGAAAAGGTGGACAATAGATGTTCTTAAGGGCCTGGGATTTGACGTGTACTGGCTCCAACAAAGTCCAGTGGTGGCTAGGAGAAGCAGCAACAGTCTCTTCATGTTGTTGGAACGTGGTAGAAGTTTGATCAAAATCCATTTGCACTCCTGGTGAACAGCAAAACATAATTTTCCAGCTGCCCACCTGAGCGGAAGCATGTTATTTTAAAATAGACCAATTCAGGAAAGATGCATGCAGGCTGCTCTTCGTCCTAGGGAGTTGAAGAGCATGAGAGCATGTTTTTGTTTGTTAATAGAGGTCAATACACTGGATAAGTCCAGAGGTCTGCAGACCATTTATGTTTTCATTCAATCTCAATTACCGACAGTGAGGAAAGCACAGGCAAGGTTACGGACAGCCACACCTAGTTCTAGCCATTACAGGTGGCTAAAGGTTAAGTAGTTAGTGGCTAGAACTTGGGAAAACCCATTGGTCAGCCCAAGATCGAAATCCATGATCAGAACTTCATTATTATTATTTTCAGTGAGGAGATATGGGAAATGTCCGCAAGCATTCATCTATGCTGGCCTGGAGGATTTGGGGACTTATAGTCCAAAATATATTAACTTTTTTGAGCTCTGGACAGACCTTTAGTATTTGCTGACGTGGGAAGCCATCAAACTACTAACTCTCTGCAGTTTTCTGCAGTTTTATTAGTCTTAAGTCGACTGCTTCAAACCATAAGATTCCAAAGTCAAAACACTAGTGTTCTCAAAATATACACAAATAGAATCCGTTGCAAAGATGAGAATGGATGTAACACAGATGGCTGAGGCTTGAGAGCAAACCGACGTGTGATCTTCCAGATGTCACTGGATTACAACTGCCATTGTCCTTTCCCTTATGGCTTTGGGCTTCTAGAGTTGATGTGAGTTGTATGCTCCAGATTGGGGTTATTATATCATTCTAGCCAAATAAAGTTAATTAGTTTGGAGTTTGGGAACTCTCATGGATAGGACAGATTTGAACAACAGCTGAATGTGCTCTTAAAAACTAACCCTGAGGGTCCAACCAGGCTTTAAGGGGAATATGTATTTTCTGTGATTTATTTTTTCCTCCTGAAACACAATTTTTTCAGAGATACATGTCCTATGTTCTGCCTATTTTTACCTTTCAGTGATTAATTTTTTAAAAATACTCACCGTGGAATGTAAGGTACAGAAACAACAAAAATATTTTGCGATGACCAAGAGACATCTTTTACCAATTGATGGAGCACTGCTTGTAAATACATACTAAATATATTATCTAAATTGATCCTGAAAATAGAGATAGTGGGAGCTTGCAAAAGGAGTTGAAAAGCATTGCTGAGTGCATGTATCATTTTCATGTAAAGCGGTTTAAGCAGGCCTGTCCTTATAGGAGGGATCTGAAACCATGGCTTTCCAGATATTGTTGGGCTAACTTCAGCACCCCATGTCCCAACCTGAGTTGACGGAAGATGCAATCCAACACCACCTGGCTGGCCATGTATTTTGATTTGTTACATATTGCCAAGTCAGAACCAACTGATAATAATCCAAGGGGCTTTCAACATATAGTAAGTCAGTGGTTCACAATGTGGGGCCCATGTCCCACAGGGGGATTTCAATTCCCAGAGGCTTAAGTCAGTACATTGGTTGATCAGTGCTTTGGGGAATTGACTTAGGGTTCTGGGAATTTAAGTCCACAAACCAAAGGTTGGGAAACACTGCAGTAAGTGAAATAAATAAGGGGTGGTTTTACCAGTATCATCCCCACCCACCACTAGCAGGTTCCTCTGGCTAAGTGGGAATTCAAACCCATATCTCCTTAGTCCATCTCTCTGTCCACTGCACCACATTGGGGAGCATTTTGGCGACATATACTCCTCCTTTAAAACATTCTTCTCTGAAGTGCTATTCACCAGATGAATAAGATTCGAACTGAAATCCAAGGAGTGTTAGTCCTACAAACTTGGAGGATACCAGATTGCAGACATTTGCCCTAAACTCTATTTTCCTTTCCCTAAATCTCTCCAGAGGACTATGCAAAATGTGAGTGGCATGAAATACCTTAGAGAAAAGGGCTTGGATTCTTCTCACCAAATGCAGCCAAATCATTCCTTGAAATGCATTCAAAATCATCTGTGCTTCGGCATTCACTGCTAGGAGGAACCCGTTTTGGAATGATGAAATCCAGGATGTACGTCCACCAGCTCTCAAACTGTTCAAAGGCAGGCAAAGGGGGGGGGGGGGAGGAACAGGGCAATTTGCTATAGACTGGAGAAAGCCTTAACTGGCTAAAATTCACTTCTAATACAGTAGAGAAGGCCTTGGGTTTAGTAGCTAAATGTTTTGAGGGTTCTGCTTTTATCAATTAAAGAGTTAATTTAGTTTGTTCAGGATCTTATCTATTTATACAGCTTTAGTGAAAGGGTGGGGAAAATTCTGTATGTAACAACTGATGTGTTTGTTGAATGTTGTTTTCTTCATAGTATGCTGTTTTGATTTTTTCTTGAAAATGTTTCACCCTTTTGAAACTAACAAAAGGCATCCATTATTTTTATCTTTTTTTGTGCAAAACTTAAGTAAATCTTTCGATTAATTGCACCTGCAAGCGGCCTTCTTTCATTTCTGTTTATGCCTTTCTATGCACTGAAGTAGGAAAAAGATCTCATTTCAAATGGGACAGAATGAAGACTTTCCTTTTAAACAGCACCTATGACAAGCAATTTGCATTACACGTGACCTTACAATAGACTTGCAAACAAGCCCATGGGAATTACTAGTCCAGAAAAGCATTTTTCTATCCACATCTAAATATATCAGCCATCAATGGCACAACGAAGATATAAAGGAAAATAAAACCTACCCACTTTGCTAAAACCTTAATTGTTCACTTAAAGAAAACTTTAGCTTACCAGTGTCAACCAACAAAGCAGGGATTGATAAATCTGCCCTATAAAGTATTTGTATCAGTTCACTCACACACAATCTATAGGGGGAAATGAATTATTAGGTCCTTTCTCATTCTTTCTTCTTCTCCTCCCCCCCCCCCCCCGAAACTGTAGAACTTCTGCCAAGAGTTTTTTTTTGAAAGGATGGGATGATGATATAATAAATATATGTATTTATCAAACTAAAATCAATTGTAACTCTCAACATTTACATTAAAAACACATACATGGTAATATATCTAAGAACCTGGATCCTGTTGTTATATTTAACATGTTTCAAAATCTAAAGTTAAGTGATCATTAGGTCAAATAAAATAGCACAAACACCATGTCAGCTTTTGAGAATGTTATCTATCTCATCTCACAAGATTTTGGAACTATATGGGGAAGTGCAGATCTTATCTCCTGTTATTTACGTGGTTTCAGGGTGTAACACGGCAGGGATGCTGCAGATGAATGGACCCAGGATTGTGCATTCCAGCAAAGCTTAATGGGGATCTATTTACTTTCAGATCTATTGTTTTGTACACTCAAATAAAATGTGGCGTATTGTTGTATTCCTCTTACATGCTGCCAGAATTTAAACTGTGGGCAAAGCATGTGATTTGACCACCCTTGGATCAACAGGCACTCCAGCACCTCATGGAACTGAATGTGAGCTGGGCAAGACACAGCAGTTCTTACAGTTATCTATCAATCTGTTTCAGAAGTTGACCAAGGCAGAACCTTTCAATAAAGCCTTTGAAAATACCTTGCCCTCAGGTTAATCTTGCTTCTATCACCGCCTATCATTGTGCTGTACAATGGTTATAGGGTAGGAGGGCTTTATGGTATGCATGTTATATGTTCACGACCCTGGAGGGACATTTAAGTCAAATGGGCCATATAGAGCCTATCAGGCCAGGTTATCCTGCTATGGCGATAGAGTAGAACAGTGATGGTGAACCTTGGCACTCGAGGTGTTCTTGAACTTCAATTCCCAGAAACCCTGATCAGCAGGAGTGCTGACTTGGGCTTCTGGTAATTGAAGTCCAAGAACACCTGCGTGCCAAGGTTTGCCATCACCGGAGTAGACCATAGTGCCAACGACTCACGCCAATCAACTAACCTGACAACCCTGAGGACTAACTGCCTTGGGTGATGTCCACAGAGAAGAGTGATGGTCCCCAATTGGATTAAATCCTACTTGAATTGTTCTTGATGGAGGACAGCAGCTTCATCAATCCTGGTCTGGGGTTGATGAGGACCTTGGGTGCCAAGAGTTCAGGACCAGAATGTGACTTGCCGAACTGGATCAGGGGTATGGGTGTCACTCTGCGATGTGAAAAGCAAATGGAAGACTACTGCATTATATTGTTCCCAAGACACTCTTCATGGCTAATTGCCATTATGAGAACCAATATTTGAAATTGGATATAGCACTTGAAGGAGAATAAGAAGTTCACCACCCTGGAGGCACATTTAAGTCAAATGGGCCATATAGAAGTGGAATGGATGGATGTGGGCAAAACAAGTAGGTCTCCAAACAGTGCAGTAGCTACCATGTAGCCACGAGACAATCTTAAGACTAGAGACTGCGGTGGCTTAGTGGTTAAGATGCTGAATTTGATGACTGGAAGTTTGGCAAGTCCAGTTTGAGACCTGAGTACTGCATGATGGACTGAGGTACTGTCATCTGTTCCAGCTCCTGCTACCCTAGCAGTCTGAAAGCAAAAAATTACAAGTAGATAAATAGGTACTACTTCAGTGGGAAAGATAAAGTGTTCTGTGCGCTTTGGTGTCTTGTCATGCCTGCCACATGACCATGGAAGCCTCTGCAGTCGCAGACAGAGCTGGCTCTTTTGCTGGAAATGGAGATGAGCACTGAACCCTAGAGTCAGATATGACTGGCTTTCAAGCAAGGGCGGCCTTGACCTTGAGTCTGCCTCGGGGTCCTGCTAAATAGGAAGAACATGGGCACTATCATTCAGTTCTCAGGCGAAGTGGGCAGTGCCTCCAAAGCTGGATTTCATGAAGCAAGTCGCCATCTGCAAAAGCAGGTAAAGGTCACCCTTGCTCTAAAGCCAGTCATATCCAACTCTAGGTTTCAGTGCTCATCTGTTTCATAGCCAAAATGCCAGCGCTGTCCGTGGTCATGTGGCAGGCCTACGCCGTTTCCCTTCCCAATGAAGTGGTCCCTATTTATCCACTTGCAATTTCTTGCTTTCCAACTGCTGGGTTGGCAGGAGCTGGGACAGAGACGGAAGCTCACTCCATCCTGCCGTATCCAGGTATCGAACTGCTGACCTGCTGCCTTCCAGTCAGTGTCTTAGCCACTTGAGCCACTGCAAAAGCAGAGAAAACAAGACAAAGCCTGCCAGCCTTTCAGGGGCCACAAGGCACGATGCCCACCTTTTGATGCACGCAGACACGGCTGCCAGGTTGGAAAAAGGGCAGCCCCCAGGGGGGCACCCTCAGCCCTTCCGGCCCCTAAAGTCACAATTCTCACCCACGCCAGGGACAGACACCCTTCCCCATCATCCTTCAGCTTTTGCCAGGGCTGGGAATACTGGGAGAGGCATTTTGGTGTATGCAAACCAAGACACAGGACACAGCCTCGGGCTGGGTTAACTCAGGTTTATTGCATCGTGGACAGAGGGAACATGAGGTAATGGCGGACCGATAGCTCTTTATATACAGTAGTGATACATTTGAACGTGGTGCCATGGTAGCCCATTGGCTACTGCCTGCGTGACGTCATTGCGAGTCACGCCCTTCTTGTCCAGGTGTAGGTAGTGGCGGGAAAGCTTCCCGCGCTGTTGCCTTTGATGAGTTCGAACCAAGAGAGCTTGGACGCTCGCTGCTGCCAGCTGGTGGACATTAGCTCGCGTCCTAATGCAGGGTTCATATGATACAGCTGAAGGTTACATTGTTGCTATAGGCAAGGTTACATTGGTTCAGATACATTGTAATCCATGTGGAAGGTAAAACCCTTAGAACACAACATCCCTCCCCCCTAGGACGAGACAACGTCTCGAGCCCATGCTTCTAGACACTCCCCCCCCTAGGAGACAAAATCTCTCAGCCAAGATGGCTTGTTTCGAACACGCTGGGGTCTCGATGCGGGCTGCCTCTCCCCGGGTTTGCTACCTTCTCTTTGTCCCCTGGTTTCCTGTCCTGTAATTTGAGAGGGAGACTCGTTAGTGACTTGCCGCGGCTCTGCGGCGTTGTTGGGAGGTGTGCTCTTACTTAGGGAGGAACCGGGGGCACTGGGGGCTAACGAAAAACCCCTCTTCTCGCTTGGATGGGTGGGGGAACACTCCTGAAAACCCCCCCGGCTCGCTAAATCAAAATCTAAAGTCCATTCGGGGGCAGCGGTCGCGAACTCCTCTCCCCCTACCCCGGCTTCTGATAGAACTGGTTTATCAAAAGGATATGAGTCGGGGCCGCTGCTTCTTCCTTCCCCCCTTGCTTGGGACTGTTGTCCGCTGCTGTCTCCCCCTTGGGTTAAGCGGGTGGGGGAGAACCCTAACGCTGAATCTTGTTGCTGATCCTCACTGACAGGCCCACTTACTCGGTGCCTCAGTTGGTCTGCGTGCCTCCTCCAGAGGAGACCGGTGTGGGTCTCGACCCGGTACGACACTGGCCCCGTCTGTTCTACAACCGTCCCCGGCACCCAGGCTGGCCCCGCGCTGGCATAGTTCCTGCAATGAACAGGGTCGCCGGCGGCGAAACCTTTCGAGACTGCCAACCCTACGTTTTTTCCTTTATCCTCAATTCTTGTGGGGTCTAGCCTGGACAGGAGCGTAGTCAGTTTTCGCCGCATCAATAGCTCCGCCGGCGAGTAACCTGACGCTAAGGGGGTCACCCTATACGCTAATAAGAACTGGCATACTTGGTGATTTAGGTCCCCGGGGCCCATGCGCCGAAGCGCCTCCTTTGTTGTGCGCACCAACCGTTCCACTTGGCCATTCGTGGCCGGGTGAAACGGCGCGGACGTGACATGCCGAATGGCATTTGCCTCCATGAATGCCCCGAACTCTGAGGAGGTGAAGCAACTCCCGTTATCGCTGACTAAAGTGTCGGGTAAACCGAACGTTGAAAAGACTCTCCGTAGTTGGTTAATTGTAGTGGCGGAGGACGTGCTCTTTACCGGAATGACTTCCAGCCACTTTGAGAATGCATCCACCACCAGGAGAAACATGGTTCCTCGAAAAGGGCCAGCGAAATCTACGTGCACTCTGGACCATGGTCCCCTCGCTGTGTCCCATTCCCTATGCGGGAGACGGGCCGCCTCTGGTCGGGACCCCTGGCAGGCCTCACAAGTGCCGACCATGTGCTCAATGTCCTCGTCCAGCTGTGGCCACCAAAAGTAGCTGCGGGCCAGCGCTTTGGAGCGAACGATGCCCGGGTGACTGACGTGCAGCAGTTTGAGTACCCTCGGCCGCATGGGTGTCGGGACCACCACCCGTTGGCCCCACAATAGGCACCCCCTTTCTATGGACAGCTCTAGCTTCTTCCGAAAGAATGGGTCGAATTCCTTGCTTGGGGACGATGCTGGCCACCCTTTCTGCACCCATGAGCTGACTTTCTCCAGCGTTCTGTCCTTTCCTGTCGCCCTGGCTATATCGGCCGGTACTATTGGGGGTTCGTCTAAAACCTCGATTAGCAACACCTGGCGGTCTCTTCCTATTCTGGCTTTTTGGTCGTCCGACAAGGGCAAAGGGGATCTCGACAGCGCATCAGCATGGCTGATCTCCTTTCCGGGCCGGTACTCCAACTCGTGTTGGTATGCGTTAAGAAAAATGGCCCATCGCAACATTCTCGGGGACAGTATCTGCGGCGTGGGCTTGCCTGCCGTGAAAATCCCTAACAGGGGCTTGTGATCCGTCACGATTTTGAATGGGCGGCCATACAGAAAATCGTGAAACTTTTTGGTCCCCGCTACTATTGCCAATGCCTCCCTGTCGGTTTGTGCGTAATTTCGCTCTGCTTGGGACAGGGACCTTGAGTAAAACGCCACTGGGGCCTCCCGACCGTCATCCAACACGTGGCAAAGCACCGCCCCCACCCCCACCGGTGATGCATCACAGACTAAGACCACCGGCCGTTTGGGGTCGAAGTGCGTAAGGATTGCGTCCGATGTTAAAAGTTGCTTTAGTTCGTTGAACGCCTTCTCGTGCTCGTCACCCCACATCCATGTCTCCTCCTTCTTAAGTAACCGATGAAGCGGTTCGGCCACGGAGGCTTTCCGCGGAAGGAATGTATGGTAGAAATTGAGGAGCCCCAGGAATGACTGAAGTTCGGTTTTGGATGTGGGGCGAGGGGCCTTCTTAATGGCTGCTACCTTGGATTTGGACGGCTTAATACCCTCGGGTGTGATCCGAAACCCTAAAAATTCGACCTCGGTTTCGAAAAAAACACATTTGTCCTTCCTCAGTCTCAGCCCCGCTTTCTCGAACACAGTTAGCACTTTATCCAATCTCTTTGCCAGTTCGGCCTCACTCCCCCCTGTTATCAATACGTCATCAAAATAAGGTAACACCCCCTCCAGCCCCTTCAGGAGGCGTTCCACAAGCGACTGAAAAAGGCCGGGTGCCGAGTTCACGCCGAACTGTAAACGCGACACCTGGAACGCTCCTTTATGTGTGACTATCGTTTGTGCCGCGGCCGTGGCGGGAGTTACGGGGAGTTGTTGATAGGCTTGTGCCAGGTCGAGCTTAGCGAAACACTTTCCCCCATTTAGCCTGGCCAAAAGGTGGCTGACCACTGGCACCGGATATGCATTGGGGCGAATCGCCTTGTTAATTGTACACTTATAATCAGCGCAAATGCGCACCTCCCCGTTAGCCTTCAGGGCTGTTACGATTGGAGTTTCCCACTCCGCGGAATCAACAGGAATAAGAATCCCCTGGCCCACCAATTTGTCCAGTTCCGCCTCTATTTTGTCCTTTAGTGCGAAAGGCACCCTGCGCGGTTTGAGTCTTATCGGGCGGACCTCCGGGTCTAGGTCGAAGGCTACAGGGGGTCCCTTGAATTTTCCAAGTCCTTTTTCAAACACGGTGGGGTGCGCGTCACACACCGCTTGTATCGGATCCGCGCCCACGGCATGCACCCCCCCTATGAACAAACCCAAGGGCTGAAACCACTGCGTCCCTAGGAGGCTACAATTCCCCCCTTTGAGAACGACTAAAGGGAGTTCTGCGGAATGTCTTTTATAACGAACCCGAAATTTCCCGACCCCCAGCACTGGAATGCTGTTCCCTTGTACGTCTCGTAGCGTGGACCTCAGAGTCTTAAGTTTGGGCCGCGCTTGGGGGTCGATCTTCAAGAACTCTTTCTGGGGAATTATGGAATAATAGGACCCCGAGTCAATCTCCATCCTAACAGGGGCCCCTTGTACTATTACCTCAATGAAGTAATGGTTTTGTCCCGCGGACACGCTGAACACGGGGGCGTCGTCCTCACTGCCGTCCGAGACGCGACCCACGCCGTCCTGCTTCCTCGTGGTTCGGGCGCCATCTTGGGGTCTCGCTGGACGGTCCGGTCTGGCCGAACGGTCTTTCGACTGCCTCCGGCCCTCTCTCCGATTTCTGCATGCCCTGGCGATGTGCCCGCGCCGGCCACAGCTGTAACATTCGGCTTTCCTGAAAGGGCACTTCGCACGCTCGTGGGCCGCCCCACAACCATCGCAGCGGCGCCCCCCTTTCCGGACCTTCTGTACCTCTTCGCCGTCGCTGCCATCTGTAGAGGATCTCGAGGTTCGTCGGGTCGCGTGCACCGGCTGTCCTGACTTGCCACGCACCGAGCTTTCCGCTTTGCTGGCCCTAGGACGCCACTCGCGCCACTCGTGTATTTCGTCCACTCCCGCATTCGTGGACTCCGCGGATTCCGCGGTCTCTACGACCTCGGCCAGCGTGGGTGGCGGCTCCCTGTTCATCAGGCGGCGCTGCACTTCCTTGTCCTTCAGGCCACACAGCACGACGTCCCTCATGATCATCTCCAGGTTGTCCCACTTGCAGGGAACGGCGGCTACCCTCAGGGCCTCCACGAAAGCCTCTACCGACTCATCCGGCGCTTGGACTCGCCTCCAAAACGCACTCCTAGCGGGAAACATTGCCTTCGAGGGTTGGAAACGCTCACGCAGCAACTTCAGTATGTCGTCGGTTTTGAAGTCGTCCAACGTCTTCGGTTCGATCATGCCCACCAGCGTCCTCTTGGTCTCTACACCCAGCATTCGGGTGAGGATGGCCCTCTTCCTTTCCTCGTCGTCTTTGACTTTGAGTTCCACCAATGCCGCCTTGAAATCCATGTTAAAGATGGTCCAGTCTTGCGGCTTGGTAATATTGAACCCGCTCTGTGTCCTGGCACTTTGGGAATCCATGATCCCACCTTCGTCGCCAATTTGGTGTATGCAAACCAAGACACAGGACACAGCCTCGGGCTGGGTTAACTCAGGTTTATTGCATCGTGGACAGAGGGAACATGAGGTAATGGCGGACCGATAGCTCTTTATATACAGTAGTGATACATTTGAACGTGGTGCCATGGTAGCCCATTGGCTACTGCCTGCGTGACGTCATTGCGAGTCACGCCCTTCTTGTCCAGGTGTAGGTAGTGGCGGGAAAGCTTCCCGCGCTGTTGCCTTTGATGAGTTCGAACCAAGAGAGCTTGGACGCTCGCTGCTGCCAGCTGGTGGACATTAGCTCGCGTCCTAATGCAGGGTTCATATGATACAGCTGAAGGTTACATTGTTGCTATAGGCAAGGTTACATTGGTTCAGATACATTGTAATCCATGTGGAAGGTAAAACCCTTAGAACACAACAGGCATGACAGGCTCAACCCACATCATCCCCGGGGTCCCCTAAAGGTTAGGTAAAGTAAAGGTTTCCCTTGCTCGAAAGCCAGTCGTATCCGACTCTAGGGTGCAGTGCTCATCTGTTTCAAAGCCGAAGGGCCAGCGCTGTCTGCTTCTTCTGCAGACCGTTTCCGTGGTCATGTGGCAAGCATGACTAGACACTGGAGCACACGGAACGCTGTTACCTTTCCCACCGAAGCGGTCCCTATTTATCTACTTGCAGTTTCTTGCTTTCGAACTGCTAGGTTGGCAGGAGCTGGGACAAAGACGGGAGCTCACTCCGCCCTGCAGTAACTCGGGAATCGAACTGCTGACTTTCCGCCTCCCAGTCAGCGTCTTAGCCACTTGAGCCACTGCATTCCCCTAATTTAGCCCTAATACAGACTTTTGCAGTCCCGAGGGAAGCCGACCTGGGCTTCCCTTGCTGCGAGAGTCGCAGCTGCCCCACTGCGACTCGTTCTCACGGGAGCCGCGCCAGCAGGGTAGGGAGGAAAGGAAAGGAAGCCTAGCTGACTGACCGCTGGCGGAGCCGCGCGACGCCATCCGGGGCTCCCCAGCGCCATCTCGCTTGTTTTCCCCCTAGCCAAGCAAAACACGGAGGCCCCGCCCAGCCAGGACGGGAAGCCACCAATCAGCATCTGGGCCGCCAAGGGTCCCGCCCATTCCCCCACCCCACCAAGCCTGTCGAGCGAGGTTAAACGTTGGGCTGCTGCCCTCTAGAGGCCCAACTCTCTCCTCTCTCCACCCAAGGGGTCAAGGCTACCCTTGCTCGAAAGCCAGTCGTATCCGACTCTAGGGTTCAGTGCTCATCTCTGTTTATATAACCGAAGAGCCAGTGCTGTCTGCATTTGGGGATGTTTCCAAGGTCACGTGGCAGGCACCAAAGCGCACAGAACACTTTATCTTTCCCATGCTTAGACACCGAAGTGTGTGGAACGCTTTTCCTTCCCACCCAAGTGGTCCCTATTTTGTTGTTCAGTCGCACAATCGATTCTGACCCATTGTGACCCCGTGGCATACCTGTCAAGTAACCCGTATTAGCCGGAATTTCCTGTAATTCAGCGCCATTTTTTCTATTTTCCCGCCCGGAGCCGCCGCCATCCCATAATTTGACGGCGGGGGAAAGTAGTTACTGCGCATCCCCTTCTGCGTAGAACCCTTCTACGCATGCGCAGGCTTCTGCACAGAAGCCTTCTGTGCATGCGTAGAAGCCTTCTGCACATGCGTAGAAGGGTTCTGCGCAAAAACCTGCACAGGTACTGTATTGTCCGGAGCCGCGCTTGACAGGTATGCCCTATGGACCACCGCATGCCAGGCACCCGTATCTCAGTGGTGGGCAGCTGGTTTAAAAAAAAAATTTTTTTACTACCACACTGTGGGTGTGGTATGGTGGGTGTGGCCTGGGGGAAAGGCCTGCGTTGCACTCGAATCAGAAATACTTTATTTCAAAACTTGAGTGAGTGGGGCCAACCATAATTTCTGCTACAAGTTCTGGCGAACTGGTGCGAACATGCTGATGCCCACCACTGCCTATCCTCCACCGCCCTCCTCAACCTGCCCAGCTTTGTGCCCAATGAGTCAACAATGCCATCTATCCATCTCACTATTTCTCTGCCACCCCTTTCTTCTTTTCCCCTCAACCATTCCCAGCATCAAGTCTTTCTCAAGTGAATCCTCTCTTCTCATTTGATGTCCAAAGTACTTTAACTTCATCATCTTCAATATTTGACCTTCCAAGGAATGGTCGGTGTTGATTTCTTTTAAGATCATCCTGTTTGTTCTCTTTGCTGTCCAGGGGACTCTCAAAATTCTCCTCCAACACCACATCTCAAAGGTGTCAATTCTTCTGCGCTCAGCTTTCCTTATGGTCCAGCTCTCACACCCATACATTACCGCCGGAAATACCATTGCTTTGACTATGCAGACTTTTGTTTGCAAGGTGATGTCTCTACTTTTAATTATGTTCCCCAAATTTCTCATAGCTTGCTTCCCAAGAATTAGTCACCTTTTTATTTCATGGCTGCAATCACCCATGAAAACCATCCATATATCTTTGCTAGGGCTGGGGACAAGCCCTACAAGGATATAAGGATGAGCTCCATCACCCTGGACATATTACAAAAAGCTGCAAATTTAACATTATATTTGTGTAAGGTCACCCTTGCTCAAAAGCCAGTCGTATCCGACTCTTGGGTTCATTGCTCATCTCTGTTTATAGCCAAAGAGCCAGTGCAGTCGGCATTTGCAGATGTTTCCGTGGACATATGGCAGCCATGCCTAGACACCGAAGTAGTCCCTATTTATCTACTTGCAATTTCTTGCTTTCAAACTGCTAGGTTGGCAGGAGCTGGGACAGAGACGGGCACTCATTCCATCATGCAGTATTCGGGCTTTGAACTGCTGACCTTCTGCCTCCCAGTCAGCATCTTAACCACTTAAGCCACTCCTTATATCCTTAATAGGCCCTACAATGATAATCTCATGTCCGAAAGTATTCTGGGTTGAAAGGATTTTTGCTGGTTTAATAAACAATTAATAAACATACCTGTGTGAATTAGCCTGTTGTCTTATTTAAAAATAAAAGTGTGCAGCATACATTTTTTTAGGCTACACTGCTTGTTACCCATGCTTTTTACAGTGCAAGTTCCAATATGTCACAAATACGAGCCATTCTTCTAATTGAACAGGGGCATCAGGGACTGTCTTTCATATTGATATACACAACCCAAGGTTAGAAAAGGGAGGACCAGTTCAATAGTAGCACTCAAGCAATCTTATTATGATTCCTTTAGTGGTAAAGGTTCAAACTGCAATGACGTTCCTATGGTTCATTCCCATATTGGGGCGTGGGGGGGGGGGAGGGGAATCAAGAAAAATAAATGGTGTTTGTGAGGAACTGTGTTGCTTGTATATTTAATTAGGCAAAAATGAAAAGCTCCAGGCCAGACTAAGTCTTTCTGAAGTGATTGCTGCAATTAGATTTGGAATCTACTACACCATTTTCACTGTTGATTTTATCATTTTGATATTTCTTGGCTTTTGTTGATTGTGCTCTTTTATGACACCCTAAGAGCTTCAGCAATAACACAACTCATGATTGAAATAAGTCAAGTCAAAGGACACATGGAGTCCTTTAAATCTGAAACACAAAGGAATGTTTAAATCGTACTTTAAGAGTTCTCACTTTTATTACTTCCTGCTGGCATTGTACTCCATACTGCTATGATACATGTTCTATTAATCACCAGGGACACATCTACTCAGTCCATTTACCCCATTTGCCAAGCAACATTTTAAAGCATACTCTTAAAACATGTTTTCAGTGATTTACCATGGTCAGCCCTAGCCTCCTGCTATTCAGTATTAGGCACTGGCAGTTTAGAAACCATAAAACAATATATCTGTTGCAAATGCCCTTGGAAGAATCTGATAGTATGGAAACATTTCTAACAGGATTTAGGCTGCAGCATTGTAGGACAGCATTGATCACCCTATAAAACAATTTTCTAAAGGAGATGGGAAACCTAAATCTGTTGTTCCTCTTGGATCTTTCTGCAGCCTTTCATTCCATCAACCACAATATCCGTCTGAGAAAGCTGCTGAATTTCGGGATTGGAAGCTGTTCTCCACTGGTTCTGGTCCTGCCTTGATGGCCAATCCCAGAATGGTACAGTTTGAGGACACAAGTCTCTATCCCTTGAGACAAGTGTCTCATAGGGTCAACTATTTCCCCAAATGCTTATCATTATGAAGCCATTGGAAGAAATCAGATGAAGTTTTGGGGTCTGCTGTCACCAGTATGCTGATGAGCACCATCTACCACTCCTCTTCATTTGCAGGTGATGCTGCACCATTCCTTGAGAGATGTATCAATAATGGACTGTACAAGGGCTAATTAAATTGAAAATGAATCCAGGTAAGCCGGAGAGCCTACTTTTAGGACGATTATCTGACCAGTTAGAATATTTACCTGGCCCAGATGGTGTTACCCTCCCTCTGAAGGATCAGGTTAACAGGGCAGTGATGGCGAACCCTTGGCACTACAATGTTCTTGAACTTCTATTCCCAGAAGCCCTGATCAGCAGGAGTACTTGGGCTTCTAGTAATTGAAGTCGAAGAACATAGAGTGCCAAGGTTTGACATCACCAGCTTAGAGTATTCCTGGACTCCACACACTCTATGGAGGCTCAACTATCTGTCGTGAAGAATGCCTTTTACCAATTCTGCCTGATTGCCTAGGTGACCCCTACCGGTATAAGAAATGCCTAGCAAGATATTCAGAGACTGTAATGCTCTCTATGTAGGGCTCAACATATTACAGAAATTTCAGGTCCAAAATGCAGCTGCCAATCTGATTACTGGGACCAGTAAATTGAATCATATCTCCCCACTATTGGTGCACCTTCACTGGCTTCCTAGCAGTTTCCAAGATCAATTCAAGGTTCTAGTCATAACCTATAAAGCCTTTACTGGATTAGAACCTTGATACTTGTCCAAACACTCTCAGAAATCAGCTATCTGTTTTACCTGCTCCTAATTAATATTGCTAAAAGTGGTGACACCAAGGGTGGTTAAACAGGTGATGGTAGGGAATTGAACCATTTTGGCGGAGGCTTCTGATCTCTGAAATAATTTATCATGTGAGATGTGCTAGGATTCTTCTTTCCGTCGAGGGAGGGGGATTCTTCTTTCCTTATGTTTAGAAAATTGGTAAAAACAGAATTATTCAAAACTTTCAATAATTGAATTACCTGGACACTGTTCTCTCCCTCCCCCACTCCCTTCTGACATATCTGATTCAAGTTGTGCAGTATTTGTAATAGTCAGTTGCCTACTCAAGACAACAGCAGCATTAGATGAAGACTAAACGTATGTTTCTCACCCTAAATCCACAAACATAAACACATTTTAAAGCATATATAGCAGTGTTTTCCAACCTTTGGTTTTTGGTCTTCAATTCTCAGAAGCCTAAGTCAATTTCCCAAAGCACTGATCAGCCGATGTACTGACTTAGGCTTCTGACAATTGAAGTACCCTTTGGGGCATGGGCCCCATGTTGAGAACCACTAATCTATAGGAAATATTTCATCTGTACATGTTGCTGTACATAGGAAAAATAAACGTGAATTGGAAAAATGTGGTGGTTTGTGTGTTGCATCACATTTTTAGTGCAGCATGCAAAACAAGAATATCTCTTATCAAGGAGGGGGAACACGAGGGAAAAAAACAGCAACCAGAGGAAAAGTGAATAATTTATTAGATTTATAATTACAACATTTTTCAAAGCTGCGCAATGACTGACTGGAAGGCCTCTGTTGCTTAAAAGCACATACACACCTATGATTAACAGAGAATTGTTTCTGAATTTTAAGCACTTGCACTTTTGTACTGTTCAACTGTCCAGCTGACCATGCCTCTTCTTCCCAGAGCTTGAGTATGCTTGAAAGACATGGAAGTCAAAACGAACCTGGAATGATTTAAAGGCACATTAAAACACACACACACACACAGACACACAGATATTTCTCAGTTGGAATTCTGAAAGGTCTGGATAATAAAAGAAAACCTAGCCTTGGATCCAGAGTGACTGGAAGACATCTCTGCTCTTGCAACACTTCCACTTCTATTCATAGAAGGGCAATTCTGGATCCAAGTTGAAGCTTCAATCTGGAACTGCTATATTTTTACTCCCTGCGCGCAGAATGTGCACAAGATGAGATTTGCTAACCAGTAGGCAAGCTTAATGAACTGATTATAAGATACTGATTCAATTGTTGTAGCCAATCCAATGCAGGAAAAAAAATAACTAAAAATATTCAAAGCTCCTACTCATAAGGACAGAAAAAGTATCACCTATTTTCCTCCTTTAGGTTCGATTTTTCTCTTCAAGAGAGCATGATGTTTGAAATACTCTCGGTGGGGTAGCCGGGGTACACAGAAAGAACCTCCTTGAAGATTGTGGTATTTTTGAACCACAACCGGGCGTACCCTGGTAATGGCAAGCTTGTGTTGTTGGCTAATCTTTGTCATACTGGGTCACACGAAAAGAACTGCAGAATGAACTCGCCAAAAGGTGCCTTCATTTTGGCAGTTTCAAGTCTTGCTGAGACACGGAAGAAGAAGAGGAGTAGCCATGCTAGTCTGTTTATTTCAGCAGAAATAAAGGACTGCAACACCTTTAAGACTAATTAATTTGTTTCCATGTAACCTTCTGTGGATTGCAATCTACTTCTTCAGATAAACCATGATATTGGAGGACTGCAGTATTTTTTAAACGTAGTTGAGGCCAGACTTTCAGTCAGTATACGCTGTTTTCACTCTACCAACGTAAGCAGAGCAATGTACACTTGCTGAAGGTCTCACAGGTACAACTGTGTTGCTTAATTTAAAAGATAAAGAAAGTTACATTTACAGCGAGAAACCTCCATAGGGGGCACCCTGTTAAAATACCAAGGACATGTCTTCCTAAAGTTACATTAAACTGTGTTACTAGTTTTATGCCTAATGCAATGCTAAAAAGGAAAAGAAATTCACAAAAAAAGGATACAACAAGAAAGGATACACTCTGCATGACACAGTATTATTGCAGTATTTTACGCAGGAATGTTTCTAAAGAAGAACAGTAGAATATGGTTTAATCCTTTTATTCTCCGCTACAATTTCCATCTGTTACACTGCCTACTAGAAAATGATAGTGATTTTAAAAGAGCTTCTGACTACATATTAACAGGAAGAAATGTGTACAGTATTTCTGGATCATAACACATATATTGTTAACAATCAGACCAGGACAATTCTGGTTTCTGACTTTTTTTTTTAACTTAAGTATTCCTCTGTTTTCCCATTAATTTTCTGAGACAGCAGTCTTTGGAAGAAGTTGCTCTACATCTCAGTATTTTTGCAATAATAAGCTAACATGGTCCAAGTTCAATTCTGCTGCCTGTGCCGCAATATGTGTGTGTGCATGAAAGAAAAAGAGTGTAAATATATAAAAAATGTTTTGTGCAATTGGTCACATCAGAAAGACATTCATCCTAGGACAGCAGTCATCAATTGCTCTGCAATTTTTTTGCATAAAGACAGAAACACAAACAGAGAAGTAGAGGTTTTTTTGTAGAGATCATTTTACTGAGCACGGTAGCTCACCTTGGCAAGTCCACTTTTTATTTTAATCTTGCCTATCAGCGATGGGGGAAGAACTACTGATGTTGTCCTGATGGAGGAAGTAGGATTGGGAGCAAGGACAATAAGACTCTATAAAGTTCCTAGCAGTAGGACACATTCATCCAGAAGATCTATTGCACTGCTTTAAATCAGTGTTGTCAGCTATAGTTATATCTTCTTATGAATAAAACACCAGCAGCTATATAATAACTTTAACTTGAAATAAAAGTTATGAAAGATATAAAAGAGCAGAATCCAATTTAATTTATAAAGGTCACATTTGAAGCAATGCCAATAGTTTTCCACCTATGGCAATCATTAATTTGCTTCACAGACTAGTGTGTGAAGACATTTTGGTTACTGGAAAGTAGTATTGAAAACATTCACACCATAACAATGCAAGGATACTTTTTGGCAAAAATGCCTTACAAAATCTATTTTATCTAACCCAGTGTTTCCCAAACTTTGGTTCTTGGACTCCATTTCCCAGAAGCCTAAGTCAATACCTCAAAGCACTGATCAGCCAACATACTGACTTAGGCTTCTGGGAATTGAAGTCCCCGGTGGGGCGTGGGGCCCACTTTGGGAACCCCTGATCTAACCATATATTGCACCAAGTAGCATTTAAAATTAATGAAAAAATATGATTAACACTCCACAAACATTTTTAAAAATATTTTAAAAAGAACAATCATGCAAACCTCTAATCCTGTTGTTAGATCAAAATATAGTAGAACCCCGTATAACAAAAAAGATCCATTCCATGGAGCTCTTCGTTATATGAATTTTTTTGCTATACGAAATGCTATTGGCGATACCCAGCATAATGAAAAATTATTTGTTATGCGGGGTATTGCCAATCGCGCATATAAGCTTCGTTATATGAATTTTTCATTATACAAAGTGTTTGTTATATGGGGTACCACTGTAGGTTTTTAAATTAGTGACATGGAATTAAAAGATAAAAGTATTCCACTTCATTATCTCTGCTAGTTATCATAACCAGTTGGGTTATGGCAGTGATGGCGAACCTTTAAGAGACCAAGTGCCCAAGGAGGCGGCAGAGGCGCACAGCAGGCATCGCACATGTGCTGCTTGAGGCGCACCAGTGATGTCACATGGGTGTGTGCACAACATTATCTCAATGGGGCAACACACACACACGATTGGAAGTATAGAAGGGAGTGTGTGGGGTGTCTGGTCACCTTATCTTGCTGTGGCGATAATGCACGTGCCCACACAAAGGGCTCTGAGTGTCCCCTCTGGCACACGTGCCATAGGTTCACCACCACTGAGTTATGGAAACTATGAAGGCAATACCCTCTCTAATACTGTGGAATAGTTTCTTGAATACCAAAGCAAGGACAGGGAAAAACAAGGTTTAAATTCTTTCCCCAAGCTTCCAGTCTCTCCTCTAATCAGAATACAGACATGTAGTGGTGGAGGTGGAGGTGTGTATAAATATGTGTGACATAATTGATGGAGTGAGTGAGAGAAATGTATGTATATTGCACACATTAGTGACAGAGTGAGCATGATGGGTCCAACTACATTTAAAGTTGTCCCTAATTATCAATCACAAGTCGCCCATGAAAATTTGTATCTTTAATTAAAATGGCTCCCCATTCCTGATGCTAATGAGTGTATATTTTCATGCAGTTAGGCTTTTTGTGCCATGTGTGGGAAAAACACTGAATGCAAATTATTAGTTAATTGTAGAAATACACTCAAACCTCTATATACAAATTTAATTTGTTCCTCAAGGTTGGTTATATCTAAAAAATTCTTATCCTGAATTTCCTGTAGGAATACATTGAATGCAATTTCCCATAGGAATGCATTGAATTTCTTATCTTGAAAAAATCCTATTAAAAATTTGTATCTTTTTTTCTGAGATTTCTGGATGTATCTCGAGTGTTTCTTAAATCAAGCCATTCTTATCTCGAGGTTTGACTGTATTGTTAATTAGCTACAATACAGGGGAATATTTATTACTGGATCCTTTAGAGAGCACCAATGAAAAACGTGATTTATTAGATTACTGAAATCAAATTGTTTAAAACAATGTCAGTTGAAGAAAATCTAGGCTAATGTCAAGATTAAAAAAAAATACCAGAAATATCTTTACTAGCCACATAACTCTAGGAATTGAGACTCCGGAATGGCAGCCACTCTGATCAAAAAGACAGATTTGTCCAGTAACACAAGCCATCTGCACAGACTACTTGATGTGTGCCTCAGATGGCCATTTGCCTTGAAATGAATACTCAAAGCTACGGTGAGATAGTGCCACCTAGTTGTTTTAGGCTACATTTCTTCAACAGGTGAAGCCAACAAGGCCAGTAGTCAGGTAGTTTTCCGGAACATCTGGAGGACATCAGACTACCTACAAATACTAAACTGAAATAGCTGGAATATTATTTTATTTTTATATTAATTTATGGTAATCTAGGACCATCATCTATCAAAATTTATTTATTTTAAACACTTATACAGAGGCTAAAATCCTGTTCAAACAGCAAAAGTTTATGCCCAGGCAGCTAACAATGCACAATCAATTGTGTGGTTCATGCTGTGACAGCTCAGTTCATATTGCTAATATGTAATTGATTGTGAGGGACTCTGGTATCTTAGTAGTTAAGACACTGAACTTGACTACTGGAAGGTTGGCAGGACAGCAGTTCAAGACCTGAGTGCTGCACGACGTAGTGAGCTCCAGCTGTCTGTCCCAGCTCCTGCCAAACTAGCAGTTTGAAAGCAAGAAATTGCAGGCAGATAGATAGGTACCACCTCGGTGGGAAGGTAAACAGCATTCTGTGCACTCCAATGTTAAGTCATGCCTGCCACATGTCCATGGAAATGTCTGCAGACACAGACAGCACTGGCTCTTTGGATATAAACAGAGATGAGCACTGAACCCTAAAGTTGGATACGCCTGGCTTTCGACCAAGGACGACCTTTACCTAATTGATTGTGCAGTTCGTGATGATGCAGTTCATACCAGAAATATACCATCAATCATATGGTTCATGTTGCAAATGTTCCAAGCCATGCCTGCAGAAGTGCTTCATGGATATTTCATCCTGCCACAATTACACATGTGTAGCTGTACAACAGGATTTCAACCATTGGATCTTCAACAATCAAACTATCAAGGAGATTAACAAGCAAATAATGGGAATCCAATTACACGATTCTACTAAAATAATTGCTTCTCTCAACAGAACTACAAGGGAGAAAATTGTCTCTCCTAATCTTTCTGCCCCCACACCGCACTCAAGATCTGTTCCAGAAGGTTGGGGATGATCCAAAAGATTCCCCCCCCCCAGAGGATTGTTCAATATAAACATATAACATCAAAAAAAATCAGCAAAAGACAGGAAACATTTCTATAACTGAAGGATATAGAAAGATTCTGGCAATGCATGAAAAGATAACAATTCAAATGTGATATATTCTTCTGAAAGGGAAATCCATAGGCAGGACCAAAAGTATACCCTTCCCTAGAACCCTCATTGTTTCACATTTTAACCGAGGAACTAAGGATTGCAAAAACTTGCCGTCAAAAAAAATCATGCAACTCCAAGAGAATTAAGTTAACCTAATAAACCAGCTTTTGTTAGCCTAGTTAAGCTCAGGAGTCAGCCCATGTCTGAAATTGTATGATTGTGCAACCTCACAAAGCAGGGGGTGGGTGGGTAGGAATCACCACCTGACATGTTTTTGATAAGCAACTAAAGAGAGCAAAAGATGGATGCTCCAGTCCTGATCTCTCTACTGACCTCTAGATCTCGATGGAAAGGTTCTGACAGATTCACTTGAACTTTATTATTAAAAGCTCTTTGCAGCATCAGGATGATTGGGAATAGAGAGCAAAAGATCAGGGCATATAATCCCCACATACTTCTATATGTTTAGGAAACAAATAATGTCTAAACAGGGCCAACTGAGTATTACCAATGAAAAGTGTAAGCTAGAACCCTTAACCTCAATTTCTACATTCCTAGAAGACCTCCCTTTAAAAACAAATAGGAAACAGCATTCAAGCATGCAAATTCCATGGGCGATGTGAGTAAGTGGAGTTCAAAGAAAGGTCTTATCATCTTTGGAGTAATAAAACCATCATCTATGATTATTTTTCCAGGCATAATGGAATATTCGAGTGGCTTACCTCCATTTTTTTTGCTCCTCTCTTTTCTTCTTTGGGATCTGGCTTTGGTCTTGCGGATCGAGCAAATTGCTGTTTTTTTAAAGATTAAGGAACAGAAAATGTTTCCAAGAAGAATTCGTAAACACTAGAAAATGTACATAAGATAAACTTTTAAATATCCACTATTTATTAAAATTAAAAAGCTGAGCAGATATTAATGTTGTCTGAACAACCAAAGAATCTGACACAATGGTCATTTGTTAGTGCTGCCAAAAATAAGGGGAGAGGGGCAGAATACATTCAGATAGAAAATAGTCGGCAGGAGGTTCCATAGGGCTGGGGCAGACAAGGAGGCCCTCCTCCTTGTGCTAGAGAGACAAGCCCCTCTAGCCGATGGTACAATAAGAGAGCCCCTCCGGTCCGCTCTAGTTGGGCAGACTGACACTCTTAGGGACACACGGTCCCTTAGGTATCCTGGCTCACTACCATGTAGGGCTTTAAAAGTCATCACCAGCACCTTGAATTGCACCCGGAGGCAAACTGGTAACCAGTGCAACTCCTGAAGCAGTGGCGAGGCATGGGCATAACGTCGGCACCCCATCACCACCCGGGCAGCTGCATTCTGGACCAGCTGCACCCTCAAAATGGTCATCAAGGGCAGCCCCATGTAGAGCGCATTACAGTAATCTAGTCTGGAGGTGACCAGAGCATGTGTGACCATGGGCAAGGAGTCTCGGTCCAGGAGCGGGCACATCTGGCGAATCACACAAAGCTGTGCAAAAGCCCTCCTGGCCACAACTGCCACCTGCTCTTTGAGCAGTAGTTGTGAGTCCAGGAGAACCCCCAAGTTGCACACCAAGTCTGTTTGGGGCAGAACATCCCCATCCAGGACCAAAGATGGTAGCTCCCGGGATAACGCAGGGCAGTCTGTGGAGATAACTGGTAGGCCTTTTAAGTTGCATCAGGTCAGACTGGCTGGATATTAGAAAAAAAGAGACACTGTATATTTCAGAGTTGTGTGACATTTTTAACAAAATGCTACTGTTTTTCCATTTTGACAGTAAGGGTTTGGATGTGGTTCAAAGGCCACTGTCATTTCTCAACTTCATTAGCAAACTATATAAAAAGCTAGGGTAATCCTAGTAGTCTTTTTAACCTCCTTCCCCTATTTAGAGTCAACTCTAATGTTCACAAGATGTTTACTAGACTATGTCAACCGTTGAGCTAGCAGGATTCTTATTTTATATTCACACTGGTGAACCCAGACAACTCTCCAATATAGATAATAAATACAGCCCTCATAGTATATATAAAATTTTCACAGAAACATTTGAACTGGACTGAGTCAAATAGTTATTTTCCAAGGAAAAATGTTATGGAAAGAAAACCCAGCAAAATCTACACTCATACAAGACCGAAATAAGGACTCTGAAACCAGACTTAATATTCAATAGAGAAACTGCAGTCTCAGGATGTAAGAAAATAAATCATGGTATATTTCAAATTAAAATGTGTTTTAGCCTGAGTTTATGTACAGCTTCGGGGACTGTACAAAGTAAACCAAAAAAAGGGAATGCCTCATTAGCATGTTTACATGTACTTTCCTCTTCAGAATCAGATTTATTGAATGAAACAGTTCCTTTTGTTTCTTAATATTTAACAGAAAAAGAAAGAGCGAGCTTTGGGAAAGGATACAACCACCATGGGCTTGTCGAATAAGAGATATCCATTGACTTCTTTCAAGGCTTTTGCTGATGCTTTTTCATTCGGGAGTCCAATAAAAGCTTGACCTTTCATGCGGCCTTCTTTCATCAAACGTATATCGAACCTAGAATAAGTCAATAGAAATGTGTTTCTTCTTCTGTCCAGTGTGCAATACGATAAATGATGTCAGGAAGATATTGTAAGGAAGGGAGAGAGATAATTCATTGAACAGTTTTTTCAGATCATACAGTATACAGAATTTACAATGTTTCCTTTTACAGTCAGAATGAAGAAAGAAACATTTCCACTCATTTTCTACCTAGAAAAGTCCTACTTCAGGGCTTCAAGTTGAGAAGAGAATATCCTTAAAAATGCAAAAGTCGACACTGTCTCAGATTTCTGCAAGGCTATGATAGAAAAGCAGTGACACATGTTTAAATGAAAAATTGGAAGCAAAAAAACTGCCTAGTTGATAAAAAAATCCAATACCAACCCATGTCTACTTTCCAAGTAGTTAAACGTCTGGCCAGGTTATCCTGCTATGGTAATAGAGTAGACCATACTGCCAACAACTCAACGCTAAGCGTCAGGCTGGGTATAACTAACCTGACAACTTTGAGGACTAACAGCTTTGACAAAGTCCACTGGGAAGAGTAATGGTCCCCAAGTGGATTAATAAATCCCACATAAATCCATTTTGATGGAGGGCAGCAACTTCATCAATCCTGGCCTGGGGCAGAGGATGACTTTGTATGCCAAGTGGGCTTAGACCAGAAAGTGACTCACGCAACTGGATCAGTGGTATGGGTGTCATGCTGTGAGGCGGAAGGCAGATGAAAGGCCACTGTATTATATTCTCAGTCTTCATGACTAATCGCCAAGATGACTGCCAATATTCGGAATCAGATACAGCACAAGAAGAAGGCTCTCCAATTGACTGATACATGGAAATTCATTGTTAACTAGCATAGGTGCCCGTCTTCGACGGCTTTTTTTTTTGGGGGGGGGGCTCAACCCATGGGTTGGGGGTGAGTTGGGGAGGGTTTTTTCCTTTTTGGCTCCCTCCACACCGTTTGTGATGCCCCCTGGCTCTCAGTAAAGGAACCTGGGCAGACTCACCCCGGCGTGATGATGAGGGAGGGATGGTAGGTATTGAGGGGGAAATTTAGGAGGAAAGGAAGACGGTAGGGTAAGAATGAAGGAGGGAAGGAAAGAAGGAAGGGGAGAAGAATTACCCGGTCTTGCCTGGGGGGGTGTTTGTTGTATGTTTAGGTTTTTCAGACCCTGATACACCCCAACACACAGACTCTCTCTCTCTCTCTCATATTCAAGCACACACGTGACTGATACACGTGCATATTCACACACACACGTGACTGATACAAGTGTCTTGCACGTGCACACAGACACACACTTTCTGTGTCTCTCTGTCTCTCACTCACACAGCATTGATGTACAGTGAAAGTGTCTCGTTATAGGGCTGTAGAGGCTTAAATGGAATGGGTTTGTTCCATCCGCATCAGGACCTTGCCCCGTCATTCACTCTCAACCAATCACAGTCCAACATGCATATCAGCGCTCTCCAACATTCTGTTTCCAGGCCTGGCTGTTAAACTGCCGTTTTTTCTCCCATGGCACCATGGGAGTTGTAGTTTCAGTTCTTTTCCCCATTTTGTGGAGCTTAGGCGCCTCTTGGCCCCGACCCTCGCGGCGCTGATCTCGGGGACAAAAGGTAGGTATGTGCGGAGCATTACGGGATAGGCACCAGGGGTGTGGGTACACATTCCGCATACGTACGGCCACACCCCTTCCTTATAGGTATATACACAGAATTTTTCAGCTATCTTCATTCTTCCCTCAGTTTTCACCTTTTCCACCTTCATTCCTTAGCTTTCCTGTGCATAGCTCTATTTACTAACTCCACTATATATTTCAGTGCATCATTTCTCTTGCAATAATCTCACTTCCACTGAAAACTCAAACTACTCTTTCCAATGACACCAATAATGAGTGAACAAAACAAAACTCATGGAACAAGTCACACATCCCTTACTTACATTATACGTTCAGTTTCTGATGAAAAATCAATGTATCTTCCAAAAATAAATTTCAAATCCTGGAATTCAAAACAAAGCACATGAGGAAAAGGGAGCATTCCTTGATACATTAAGCAAAGAATCTTCTTCTCAAATACCATGTACCTTTTCCTGAACTTGTTTGGAAAGATTCTTCACATAAATTCGACAATTTGGATCACCAGGCTCATAGTTTTTGAAGACAGAAAGTGTTTCCATTTCTTGAACACAAAAAGAAGATAAAATAGCAACTTACAATTTTGGATTTTTTTCTTATTTTAATCACTAAAAATAAAATACACAGCTTAGATTGTATTAAATACTTAAAGTTAACAACATTAAATGACAATTCTGTCCAAACAATCCCAGTACTTTATATAGTACAGTGGTACCCCATATAATTAACACTTCATATAACAAAAAAATTGTATAATGAAGCGTTTTTGTGCTATTGACGATTCCCCACACAACAGAGCATCGTTATGCGAGGTATCACCAATAGTGCTTCACATAACGAAAAAAATCATATAACAAAGAGCTCCGTGGAGGTTCATATGTACAGTAGAACACCATATAACGAAAAAAGTCCGTTCTGTGAGGCTCTTCGTTATACGATTTCTTTGTTATACAATGCATGCACCGTATAATGAAAATCCCTATGGGAAAAATCATGTGGGGAAAATCATACAACGAAAAAAATCTCAATGAGAAAAATCATACAATGTAAAATTTTCATTGTAAGATTTTCCCCAGAGATTTTCCTTGTATGATTTTCCCCATTGAGATGCATTGCATCATACAATGAAATTTTTTGTTATATGGGACACAATGGTTTTCTCAAATCCTCTTCGTTGTACAATTTTTTGTTGAGGCATTCGTTATATGAGGTTCCACTCTACTATAATAGAACTTTAAACAATAAAATCACCTTTTTTAGATATTCTTCTTTTTTCTAGTTCTCTTTTAGAAATGAATTCTGAAGGTATTTCTTCTTCCTCTTCTTCTTCTGTTTCCTCTTTGTGATTAGAGGTGGGAACAGGGAATATTTTTCCAAATCCTGCATTAGATATTTCGTCATCTGCTGCATAAATGTCTAAGAAGAAAAAGTCCAGGACATGCAGTTACCTTGCAATCCTGAGGCATAAAAGATCCCCTATCTATGATATATGCTGCAATCCAAAATAATTTAAATACAGCAATAGCAATTACTTCCTGCCCTACAGCTTTTAAGAGCATTCTCTGGGCAGATAACGAGGTAATTAGCATTTTGCCCCCAAGAAACTGAATACTGATTTTACAGATCTCAGAAGGACAGAAGGCTGAGTCAACCTTGAACCCCATTGGGATTGAACTCAAATAATCAGCAAAGATTTGACTGCAGTACTGCAGCTTAACTCAACAGAATTTAAAGGAAGTTATATTCATGTTGGATTTCAACTGCTATTGGTAAGGCTCTGAATGAAATACGGCTAAAGGATAGAAATAATAAATTATAATAGTACAGTATATTAGACATTTCAGCGTTTTGCAGAAATAAAGTCCCTGAATATCTTGTACCCTAAAAATAGCACTGCAGTACAGAATTGTGGGTAGAGAGAAGACAACAGAATGTCAGCTCTAAATAATAAAATATTATTAATTTTTAATGGTCAAAGGATTTATCTATTTACACACACATTGGACTAGTTGAGACAACATGACAAAGTTTATTGATTATATATGTTGCACTGTTCTGTGCTCCCCAACTGATCCTGAGTGTCTTGAAGTGGCTAAATAAACTACTTAAGGCTGCAGTTGAAGTGTGTCATTTGTGAATAGCTCCTGCCTCGTCTCTATTTTTTTCACCCTCCCTACAAACTGGAAAAAAAAAAGAATCCACGCGCACGCGCACAAATACAAAGTTCGGGTACTCATTGTCCTCTGGTCTGTCATCTTTTTTAAAAACTCACTCTTTACTTTGCAACAATCTCAGGAAGAATATGTTCCTTGTGGCCAATTTTTAAAGTTCATGGAAGAGGGAACACTTGAACTAATACTTCCATCATTCAGCCCACAGACTATACCTGCTTTGAACTTCAGTAATAACTTGAAAATTATGAATAAGAAAAACTCACAACCTACCATTAGTGTGCTCTTTCTCCAAGCTTTTCTGAAGGATGGCGGGTGTGTCTGCCGAAATGTGAAATTCAATTTTTTTGAGGCCTGCAGGCTGTGGCTGCTCAAACACATCTGAAGGTAATAATGCTGGGTGCAAATTACTATTTAAAATACAACAATAAGCTTATTATTATTTCTTTTGTGAAATATACTCACATATATATTTACTCCAAAATTTCTGATTTCCCCCTTTTGTAAATTTTCTTTCTTTTCAAAACATAGGAACATATAGATATCTATGCCAGGAGAAAACATTGGGTTTTACCATACAAGGTACAAAAAAACCCAAAACAAATTTAGAACACTACCATATAAATGATAAAAGTAAACAGCCATCTGTAACACAACACCTTGAATTCACTGTATAATTCAGACCAACTAGTTCTAGCTAAATTTCTGAGGAAACCACTCCCTTTAATATTAGAAAGGTAAGTTTCACTTAAGGGACTGTGGCGGCCTAGTAGTTAAGTCGCTGAACATGACAACTGGAAGGTCAGCAGGTCAGCAGTTTTAGACCCAAGTGCTGCATGACGGAATGAGCTCCCATCGTCTGTCCCAGCTCCTGCCAACCTAGCAGTTTGAAAGCAAGAAATTGCAAATAGATAGGCACCACTTTGGTAGGAAGGTAAACAGCGTTTCATGCACTCCAGTGTCTAGTCATGCCTGCCACATGTCCATGGAAACATCTGCAGACACAGATAGCGCTGGCTCTTTGGCTATAAATAGAGATGAGCACTAAACCCTAGAGTCAGATATGACTGGCTTTCGAGCAAAGGTGACCTTTGCTAGGTTCCTTTTAATCCTGTGCTTTAAAGAGATAGATCCTGCCTCATTATAGGTTTTTACTTATAAACCTGCCCCTGAAAGGTGCCAATGTGCTTAAATCTTACTTAAATCTTGCCCTAGAGTCAAACTTTGCCTCTCTACACAGAATATAAGACAGAAATTTCAGAGAGTGGTAAGTTAGTTAAAAGCACAGTGCATCGATGAATAACAGTAAAAAATAAATAAATAACGTGCACACAATTTCTCCCATTCATTTCTGTATACAACATAAAGACATTGAAATACTCTATATTAAACAACCGTATCAGTACCTTGGGGGAGCTGGCAGAGAGGCATTTAATAAGTCCTTAATCTTTCTTCTTTTTCTAGCATGGCACGGCTTTGTTGGTTTCTGCCGCTTTGGCTGAAGTGTTGCTAATTCCATCAGTTTTGTAAATCTAAATTTTAACACATCATAAATGAATAGTGATTTTTTCCCATTGATTCCAAATAATTGGGGGGGGGATTAGAGACGTTAATTTTTAACAAAGCATTCCTGCCAACTAAATCAGGATTTTGAGCAAAATGAAGAGGGCAAAATCTTGTACATGCCTAATGTATACTACAAAATCATTATATTTCTCCCAGTTTTCTCCCTTTAATTACCATGGAGGATTCGGGAATTGAGAAAGCTAATGGTTATGCATTTTATTGGAACTTGTTAAACATTTCTTTGAAGGGTTGTGTGACTATGAAGTTCAGTGAAGAGTTCCATTAATCTTGGTAGCCTTTACTTAGTAGTTTTCCTGTTTTCTGACATGTTTGTGTTCCCCTGAACTTTTATCATAATTTATATTTTGATAACCATCCATCAGGCTAACCTTTTTGCTCTTTTACTACTAGTTACTTAAGCCATAAACTGTCTGGCATCTCACCAAAGAAACAGAGTTTGTGTTACCCGGTTTTGGTTAGCATCTCCTTCTAAACCTACTGTCAGCTTTCTCCTAGTACTGGGGTTCCCAACATTTTCTCACAAGGGGCCAGTTCCCGCCTCCGCACTCAATTGTGGGAGATGGAGGCCGGGCTGTGCCCACAACTTATGTTTGGATCGTCATCAGCCTCATCAGCGGGAATTGCACATTTTTTCTGGGGTTTTGCACAGCCTCCACCGCTTCCCAAGAGAGAGGCAGTGGATGACGTCTGGTGCCGGGCAGAACTTACGTAGATGCCTGGGATCCTAGCACAGAACAAGGAAGTCATCCACTGCTGCTCTCCAGCTGCCAAAATGCAGCAGAGAACATGCTCCAAAAAACCTTCCGCCGCTGTGGGAAGCAGAGAAAGCTGTGCAAACCCCCCGGAAAAACCATGCAATTCCCGCCACCGCGTAAGTGATGTATTGCGACTTTTGGTGGTGGGGCGGGTCTAGAGGTGCCCGGGTGGCCACTGTGGGCCAGATTAATGATATGTGTATGCCATGCCGGATTAGGCCCATGGGCCAGGAGTTAGCCACCCCTGTCCTAGTACCTACAACTCCTGTACAGTGCTAGATTCTGCCATGATTTCACAAACTGAAAAACTGCAAACATTGATTCCTACTTAAAATATACATTTAAAATATATTTGTCTATGTTTAAAACTACATGTGGTAGGAAGAAAACATCTGTTGGAATCAATTTGTTATTCACCCCACATTCAAGCAGTATTTGCAGTTCAAAAACTTTCTGTATTTTCAAGTTCTCCACAAAGTGTAAAAAAAAACATACAAAACTCCTACAAACTTAGTTTCAGATTCTTCATGCTCAAGGTTGACTCAGCCTTCCATCCTTCCGAGGCTGGCAAAATGAGTACCCAGCATGTCGGGGGCAAAATGTGAATTAACTTGTGAACCGCCCAGAGAGTGCACTAAGCACTGTGGGCCAGTATATAAGTGTGATTGCTTTGCTTTGCTATAGCACTAAGCTAGAGAAAGGTACATTAGAACATTATCTAAAAATATGTTTTAAAAGTTTCACCAACGTCACTAGAAGTTACTTGTAAGCTGGTGCATGTCTGTACAAATTTATACAAAAGGGGACTGCAGGGACTTAGTGGTTAAGATGCTAAACTTGACAGCTGGAAGTTTGGCAGGTCAGCAGTTTGTGACCCGAGTGCTGCACAACGGAGTGAGCTTCCGTTGTCTGCCCCAGCTCCTGCCAACCTAGCAGTTCGAAAGCAAGAAAATGCGAGTAGATAAATAGGTACCACTATAGTGGGAAGGTAAACAGTGTTCTGTACATTCCAGCGTCTAGTCATGCCTGCCACATGCCCACGGAAACGACTACAGATGCAGACAGTGCTGGCTCTTTGGCTACAAATGGACATGAGCACCGCACCCGAGAGTCAGATACGACTGGCTTTTGAGCAAGGGCATCCTATATTTTTACTATTACGCATCAAAATGGAGGAATCTTAGTCCTAAACAGAACGGCATATTGCAAACTACCACCAACCTTTCTTTGTCTTCCTCGTCAGCACTTTCATATTCTGACTCCTCTTTGCTTGAATCTTCTTCATTCTCATCTTCTTCAGGTAAAGGAGGATCCTCGGGAGGCAAAGGTGGAATAGGAGGTGGCAGTGGAATATACTCATCATACTGAATGAGAAATAAAATTGCAGGGAAGCATTTAACATTGTGACTGTGGTGGCTTAGTGGTCAAGAGGCTGAACTTGAAGACTGGAAGGTCGGCAGGTCAGCAGTTTGAGACCCAGATAGAACAATAGGAGTTTGTGTTGTCTTTAAAATAATGCTTTGGAAATAATAAATGCTGGTAAATTTGTTTCTACACCAGTCCTTAAGGACAAGCTAAGGGGAGTTTATGTGACTACAGTGGCTTAGTGGTTAAGATGCTGATCTTGAAGACTGGAAGGTCGGGGTTCGATACCCAAGTACTACACGATGGAGTGACCGCCCGGCTCTGTCCCAGCTCCTGCCAAGCTAGCAGTTCAAAAGCAAGAAAAAACAAGTAGATAAATAGGGACCACTTCAGTGGGAAGGTAGCAGTGTTCCGTGCACTCCGGTGTCTAATCATGCTTACCAGGGTAAGCAAAAGGCTTTGGGCCAATGTTGCTTTTATTCACAAAACTTGAAATGCTAGTTTACCATGGGAGGTCGTGCAGTAACAGGTCCAAAAGGTGGGGGAAGGTTCATTTTGTTCATAAGATGCAAAACCTAAAAATAAAAAAGCAGCTTAGTATTCATACAGCTTTTCTTTTAAAAATGCCAAGCACTTTACATTATTATTCCAGTAATTCTGACAGCTCATTAGCACAATACTTCAAAAATTCCACGTTCTACAAAAAAAAAAATCCCTTACATTTATGCAAGCATTCTGCACTTCCAATAGCGAATGAGAAGAAAATTGCATTGAAAAATAAATTTCAGGATCAGAAATGTTGTGTGGAAGGGATTCTATAAATGATTTAAGTTATTATGCTATATATATCATAAACACGACTATTCATAGAACCTCTTTTCAAAATAAAGTCCTTTTTATTGTGTGTGTGTGTGTGTGTGTGTGTGTGTGTGTGTGTGTGTGTGTGTGTGTGTGTGTGTGTGTGTGTGTGTGTGTGTGTGTGTGTGTGTGTGTGTGTGTGTGTGTGTGTGTGTGTGAGAGAGAGAGAGAACATTTAAACCCTACTAAAAATTATATTCCTTTGCAGTTACTTAGGTTCACATTTCCTGCAAAATGAAACATGAACTTTCATGTACTCTAAGGCTGCTTAACACTTGATTAGTTGATGTTTATTTATTAATTTATTACATTTATATCCCACCCATCTGGAATATTTTCCCACTCTTGGCAGCTTACAAGATATTAAAAAATCTTTACAATAGAAGATTAGACATATATAATGAACTAAACAAATTATGAATAGCAACAAGAAACAAAAACAATGCCCTAATATTTAACTAAATATTAGTTAAAATATTTATTTCTCTATGCATAATACAGGGGATGTATTAAGACACTGAGCTTGACGACTGGAAGGACCGCAGGTCAGCAGTTTGAGACCCGAGTGCTCCACAACGGAATGAGCTCGTGTCTCTGCCTGTTCGGAGCAGTTTGAAATCAAGAAATTGCAAGTAGATAAATAGGTATCACTTTGGCAAAGAGTGTTCCGTGCCCTCTGGCGTCTAATCCTGCCTGCCACATGACCACAGAAATGTCTGCAGACAGACAGCCCTGGCTCTACGGATGTAAATGGAGATGAGCACTGCACCCAAGAGTCAGATATGACTAGCTTTCGAGCAAGGGAGTAAAAGGTAAAGGTAAAGGTTTCCCTTGCTCGAAAGCCAGTCGTATCCGACTCTAGGTTTCAGTGCTCATCTCTGTTTCAAAGCCGAAGAGCCAGCGTTATCTGCTTCTGCAGACGTTTCCGTGGTCATGTGGCAGGCATGACTAGACACCGGAGCGCACAGAATGCTCCATGTCGAGCAAGGGAGACTTTTTCTCATTCTTAATACAAGCTCTTATAATTTGGTAAGAAATGTTTCTTCTAAGATAGTACCTAGCAGCAGTGCTCTTCAATTACAGCAAAAACATGCTTTAAATGTTGAATTGAAATAAGGGAGAGGGTCGACACTTACCTGTACATAAAACTTTGGGACACTTGCCAATGCATTTGCTATGTTAGCTAGGATTGTACTTGAAGGTGGGGGATATAGATATTTGAGACAAGAATTTATAGGAAAAGTTAATCTGTGAGAGAAAACAAATATTTACCATTAACAAGATAATAATAATAATAATAATAATAATAATAATAATAATAATAATAATAATAATAATAATAATAATAATAATAATAATAATAATAATAATAATAATAATAATAATAATAATAATTTATATCCCGCCCTTCTCAAGCACAGGCTGACTCAGGGCGGCTATACAACAAAATGAAAAATACAATACAATTACAGAAAAATAAAATAGAAAAAGCAGAAATACAAAATATCAATAATACAATAACAATAACATCTCTCAGTTAAGCATACAGAAAAAAATACAACACAATCCTCCTCCCTCCCATCAAAACCGTCCAAGGCAGGCAGGCGAGGTACAAGATCCACACAGTGCGGAGGAAAAGCCTGTGGCCAGCCGGACCCAAGGAGGCACCGAATGTCTCAGACTCCCAGGTGCACCCCGGCTGGCGAGACCAGGGGAAGGAGCTCGTGGCAGCACCTACCTCCCAACCCCAGGGCTGATGGAGCGAGCCCTGGGGTGAGGCAACGCAGTGGCAGTGGTGGCGGGTTCCAGCGACGTCTCCCTTTTGAAGCCCTCCGGCGGGCGAGGCTCATCAGGGCTAAGGGGATGCACCTGCCTCCCAACCCCAGGGCCGATAGAGTAATCATTTTTAAAATATGTATTTTTAGATTTTGGAAACATTAGAAAAATCTGTTTAGCTCACAAGCAAGCAATTCTAAAATATTACTGACCAATATGGTAAGGTTGTAGAACAATGGTATGTGTTTTCCATTTCACTCTCTATTTTGGACTGAAGCCTTGCTAAATCTCCAACTATGAGCAGCAGTGGCAGGATCCACTGATCATTAGGTGCCACCAAGTCAGAACTGACTTATAACAACCTAACATAGGGCTTTCAAGGTACATGAGATACAGTATTTAAGAAGTGGTTTTACCACTTCCACACCTCCGGTGACCTTTCATAGCTGAGTGTGAATATGAACCAGGCCTACTAAATCCTAGTCTCTCTCTAGCCACTACTCCATATTGGTATAAAATCATAGTGATAAACCACTCAAATATTTCACTATGTGCTTGCCGTATTTCCATAATAGTTTCTAGATGATAAGTAATGAAACTTACAATTAGATAAAGTTTTAGACTGACACAATAACTATTCATATCCTAACAGATCATTGGAGACAGAAATCTAAAAAGTCTTAGAAAACCCAGGCAAACTAAGGAGTTCAGAAGACTATGACAACTTTTTCCGTAGGAAAATTGGATTATATTTCTTGTTTTTATGTCTATATATGTTAACAATGGGTGAACAAATACATCTTGAAAATATTAAGGGTTATGGAAATAGTATGAGTTTAAAAACTCATACTTTGTTTCTAGAAGCTGAAATAAGCAAATCACAGGTTTGCAATTTGTCTTGCCTAAACACATGTGGAAAGCCATTCCGGGGTGCACCAATGGGACCCAAATACTAACCCATGCTTCGGAGCAATTCCAGTTTCAATTTTGAGGCAGTTTAGATCTTTCTGCTCTTTCTCTTCTTTTACAGGTTCTTCAAGGCTAAAAAAAAACACACACACACACACACACAATTATATGCAAGAGCAGTTTCATTGCAAAGGGGCTGTGTTGGCTCACTGGTTAAGAAATTCACCTTATTAGCTGGAAGGCCAGCAAGTCGGCAGTTTGAGACCCGGGTACTGCATGATGGTTTGAGCGCCCATCTTTGTCCCAGCTCCTGCCAACCTAGCAGTTTGAAAACAAGAAATTGCAAATAGATAAATAGGGACTTCAGTGGAAAAATATCTTGGGAACACAAAAGGAGCCTCATTCAGGCATCTCCTGAGCAATTTCTCCAGAAAAAATCCTTTCAACCCAGAATAATTTCTGACATGAAATTATTATTATTGCAAATATGATATGACTAGCATATTTGTGCCCGGCCAGCCGGGCAGTTTTAATGTGTGTGTTGGTGGTTAGGGGTGGTTTTGGGTGTGCACAACCACCACCACCCCACATAAAATACCACTCCAACCACCAACACACGCATTAAAAATTCCTGGCAAGTCAGGAGTGTTGCTTGTGTGTGTGTGTATTGTGTGTGTGAGAGAGAGAGACAGAGAGAGAGAGAGAGAGAGAGAAGAGACAGAGAAGCAGTGTGTGTTTGTGTGTGTGTGTGTGTGTGTGTGTGTGTGTGTGTGTGTGTGTGTGTGTGAGAGAGAGAGAGAGAGAGAGAGAGAGAGACAGATAGTTAGATTAGACCACCAGAGGGGGTTAGTGAGTTAGATAGAGCAAGGGAGGAGACAGAGGAGACAGGAGAGGAGGGCGGAGGCTACCTGCTGAGGCTGCATGCAGGTAAGTTGGGACTGGGAGGGAAGGTTTGGCTGCAAGTGGGTGGTTGGGGTGGTTTTGGGGTGTGAGAAACCCCCCCCCCAAAAAAAAAAACCCCAACCACCAACACAGATAATTGGCCAGCAAGGCAGGGGTGGTGTGTGTGTCTGTGTGTGTGTGTGTGTGTGTGAGAGAGAGAGAGAGAACGACACCTCTGCCTTGATGGGCAATGGTGAGGTAGGTTAGGGGGTGGGGCAAGGTGGTGAGGTGGGTGGGCAGTGTGGGTGTGTGTGTGTGTGTGTGAGAGAGAGAGAGAGAGAGAGAGAGAGAGACAGATAGTTAGATTAGACCACCAGAGGGGGTTAGTGAGTTAGATAGAGCAAGGGAGGAGACAGAGGAGACAGGAGAGGAGGGCGGAGGCTACCTGCTGAGGCTGCATGCAGGTAAGTTGGGACTGGGAGGGAAGGTTTGGCTGCAAGTGGGTGGTTGGGGTGGTTTTGGGGTGTGAGAACCCCCCCCCCAAAAAAAAAACACCCCAACCACCAACACACAGATAATTGGCCAGCAAGGCAGGGGTGGTGTGTGTGTCTGTGTGTGTGTGTGTGAGAGAGAGAGAGAGAGAACGACACCCCTGCCTTGATGGGCAATGGTGAGGTAGGTTAGGGGGTGGGGCAAGGTGGTGAGGTGGGTGGGCAGTGTGGGTGCCTGGCCCGTGCTTCCCTCCCCCTCCCCCCACCCCACATACTCTTCTTTGTTGGTTGTTCTTTTCCCCACAGCGTGGTCTTCTTTGTTGAGAAGCTCACCAGCGTCTCCTTTATCCCTGCAGGCGCCAAGGGCACGTCTCCCACAGGGACAAAATACAGGCAGGTGCACCTCCCTCCGCAGAAGGCCGCACTGGGGAAAAAGACCCAGGTGGCAAAGGATACGTGAAGGGGGAGGTTAGGGGGTGGGGGCAAGGTAGTGGGGTGGGTGGGTGGCATGGGTACTGGGCCCGTGCCTCCCCCCTTCCTCGCCCCACTTACCTTTTGCCGGTTGGGCTTTTTCCCCCCAGGCCGGCATATTTTTTTTTAAAAAGTCGGCGTGCCGTGCTTTCCCGGCCTCATCTGCACTCGCGTCCCTCAGCCTGATTGGCTGAGGGGTTGCGCAGCGTAGAAGACTCTGGGAGTCATAGTTTTGTTTTTGTCGCATTCGTGGGGCAGTTGCCCCACTGGCGACTTCCGGAACCTTGCGGCGATGGCCGGGCAGGGTTAAGGTAAGTGCAAGCGGCTCAGTTAGGGATGGTTGGGCCGGGTGCGGGAGCCTTTGTGACATTCCAATTGTTAACGTCCCTCTTTATAGGTAAAGATGTATTGAAATGACTCTAGATGTCTTGTACTATGAACTGGTTGAAATCCTGTTGCTTTATTATGCATATGGAATGCCAACAGCAAAATATTCAGTTGTTTCTCTCTAGCTATTAAGAAGTCCCCACTAGAAATCAAGCCAGTGGGTGTGCATACCTCAAGAATCCTATTAGTGACTCTTTGTTAGCTAGAAGCAATAAAGTGTTACACTTTTTGTTTTCCACATGCATAACAAACAACAGGATTATGGTCACAGTGTTTTTAAAGAAATCAGTTTGTCAAGGAAAGTTTTGTTTTGGCTGATTCATTACATGCATCTGTATGAAGTAAAATCCATATAGAAAATTATGAAACAGAGGATAGTAGAAGCAACCCTGAATATCTTGCATGAAAGATCAATCACTGATGTTTCTGATAAGTCATTAATATAATTTTGGTTTATAAACATGAACCCCATTCAAACATATACAGCAATACCTCATACAAAGTCCGCTTTGTACAACATCGAATTCATACAACATCGCCTAATTCCTTGAAAAAAGTTGCCTCATACAAAGTCACTGAGACTTTGTATGAGGCATTGAGGGTTTTCCCAGGTTGCATTGTGCCTGGACAGTATAAAAGGCAGGGCACATGTGTGTATTGCTCTTGTGGGTTTTGCATGAGGCGAAGAGTGTTTAAGGAGTGGTTTTGAGCACGATTTTGGATTTAAAAAAAAAATTCATCAGAATTTTTAGAAGCATTCCTGGGATTTTTGCAGCATTCTTCAGGTTCTTGGACAATCAGGGTTGTTTGACATGTTTTTTTGTAATGTATTTAGCCTTTAGAAAATGATTTCTTAAAGTTCTGTCAGTTTCCTTGACTTTGCCCTGAAGTCTGTGCTGTTACAGTACAATGTATCTCTATGGAAACGACGTTGTATGAGGCATCGCAGCTAGGATTTTGCATGCCTCATACAAAGTCCAAATCCGTATAAAGTCCAAACTTGGGGAACCAAGTTTGGACGTTGTATGAGGTATCACTGTATTTTCCCCATACTAAATCTTGACTAAAGTTATCTAGAGTCCTTTATAATCCTATGAGAGAACCATCACATTGGGGAAAATGATACAGCATTATTTTATTTGGTCGTCTTCTCTTCCCATCATGCTTGAGGAGCAACAGAACTCTCTCTCTCTCCTTCTGGCAAAACCATTAGCTGCATCACCCAGTCCCTAACATTTTGCTGATACTTTGCACATGCATAGAACTGATTGTTAGAATTATCTTCTATAGCAAGGTTATAACAGAGAGAAAATGAACAATGTCAGCCATGCAACTGTAATACCTTCCTTAAACCTATATACATCAGATGTACACGTACAATCTAAATATGTTGCATTTAGTACAAAAAGTATCACAAAATAAATATAAAAGTAAAGCATCTCAAACTATAATAATATCCACATACCTTTTGTCAATTTTAGACAGAGAAGACTGGCTATTTGCTCGAATACTGTCCTGGTCCTTTGCATATTCAACTACTAGTGTATGGCCTAGAAGATTCAGCTGATGTAGTTTCAATAAAGCCTTCGTAAAAACAAAGTACAGAACACATTTCAAAAAAGTGAATAAATTTTTCTTTTTAATCCCTTGCTTTTTCTCACTTCCAGTTTACTTTGCTAATGACAAGGTGCAAAGAAATAGCCTCCGAAGGGTAAATATTTGCAAGGTTAGAGCAAAGGGGGAAATCCAGCTATCCTCCAAGGTATGAAAAATAGTGGAGAGATGGGAGTACAGATCCAGTCTTTCTCTTCCTGCCCAAGGCCAGTTCTGGGACAGCTAGGCACTAGGCTGTGATTTGTGGCTAACACCTAGGTTGGACATGGGGCGGTCAGACAAGGGATTTGAGATTGTTCTGCCAGCTGGGGTGCCGTAGGTTGACTGGTCACTAAAGGTTGAGTGAAATGACAAAAATAATAAAAATAAAATAAAAGAGCCCATGTGGAGATGTGATAGCATCTTAGTTTTGGGATTCTAAGTGGAGGAAGCTGAGCCCATGTCTGAACAACTGGCCTATTCCACACAACTTCAAAGCCCGTGACCACTTAGAGTAGGTTAGGTACTTTGCATAGTGGGGAAAAGCTGAAGCTCTTATCGAAGAAGGAATCAGCCTGGGAGGTTTCATCCTTTCACTCCCTTGTTTTTACAAGGTTTTTGTGACCCAGAAGATTTGCTTCATATTCTAAATTTGGCATATTTTACTTTCCCACTCAGAGTCCTTATGTGTGTGAAAGTTATGATTTTTGCCGTTTTGTTATCTGTTGTTCCTTGTTGTTCCACCTTTTTAATTTTTCCATAAAATATTTTTAAAGCTAAACTGAGATTGATCAGGTTCATTGGGCACTCTGATTGTGTAAGTCCACACCTTGGCTCCGAGGCTTACTGGAGTGTAAGGGAGGAGGCAATTACTCACATTTGGGACAATTACCGGAGAAGAACGGCAGGTGCAAGCAAGACCTGGCCTGAGGACAGCCCCCTTTTTATGGCGGACGCTCCAGCCAGGAGCAGAGGAACAAAAGGTGCAAATTTCATTCTATGGCTAAGGCAAGCAGCCCTAGAGCAATGTTAGCCATGCACTGGGAAGCCAGAAATGGACTCTCCTTGCTATCCGCAAGGTACATTCTTGATACAAGGCATATGGGGGAGAAAACGTATTTGGCCCATGCCAGAACTTTCAGTTACAGTTCTATATCTACAGATGCAGAGAGAGCCCCACTTACTTCAACAGGACTTGCTTCCAAATAGACATAAACAGATATAAATAGATGTAGTTTCCCTGGCAACTCCTCCTACACCCAAAAACCAGCTCAATAATGTTTCTCATCTATCAAGTTTGGGTGACACAGGTGGTAGTGGTGGGGGGGGGGTGTTCCCTATTTTCACTGCTGCACTTCTGGAGACCCACTATTTCATATTGTCCATAACCTTTAATGTATTATGACATTTGAGGATTGGATTTTCTATTCCATCAGTTTTGCTTTACTGAAAAGATCATGGCTTGCTCAGGACACACACAAGCACAGGGGAGGCAGGCAAACACTAGAAAATTAGAAATTCCATGGCCTGTATCTGGCATACAAACAGGGCTTCCTCAAATTCACCGTTTTCTGTCAAACCTGAGAATATAGTGACTGAAATCTTATTATTATACAGTGATACCTCATACAACGTCCAAACTTGGTTCCATAAGTTTGGACTTTATACGGATTTGGACTTTGCATGAGGCATGCAAAATCCTAGCCACGTTGCCTCATACAACGTCCAAATCCTTGCTGTGATGCCTCGTACAACGTCATTTCCATAGAGATACATTGTACTGTAACAGCACAGACTTCATGGCAAAGTCAAGGGAAATAGACAGGAAACTGACAGAACTTTAAGAAATCATTGTCTAAAGGCTACAAACATTACAAAAACTTGTCAAACAACCCTGATTGTCCAAGAACCTGAAGAATGCTGCAAAAATCCCAGGAATGCTTCTAAAAATTCTGATGAAAAAAATCAAAAAAATCCAAAATCACACTCAAAACCACTCCTAAACACTCTTCGCCTCGTGCAAAACCCACAAGAGCAATGCACGCATGTGTCCTGTCTTTTATACTGCCCAGGCACAATGCAACCTGGGAAAACCTGAATGCCTCATACAAAGTCAAGCGACTTTGTATGAGGTAACTTTTTTCAAGAAATTAGGCAGTGTTGTATGAATTTGATGTTGTACGAAGCGGACTTTGTATGAGGTATTACTGTATTTCCAATTCCACAAGGTTCCATCATCACCCATGGCCAATTATTATTGGGACCAGCTGCAGTGACTTTCAAAAAGTAAAGACTTCCCCCCCATCCCAAACCCTAAAGGCTTACTCAGGAATAAAGGGATTGCTAGGGAGCCTCAGAAATTAGGAAGGGAGGAGGGAAATAGGAATCATTTAATTAGAAATAAAATACCACTTCTGATGACATAATCATGCATGGATTTGTGCTAGCAGAATTTCAATGTTATCTGAAGCTTTACAGAAGAAACCTAAACAATCTTCGAAGCCTCACTAAAATTTCAGTAGATCTTATTCCAGTGCATCTGCAAATTTTAAAGACTCTGCATTGAAGAATAAAGCCCTATATGGCATTGGACCAAGTTACTTAAGAGACCGCGTTGCCACAAGGAATTTAGCCCGTCCTACTAGGCAGACAGGAGGGGCTCTCTGGTGGTCCCATCAGTGAAAGAGGTACATCTTACTGGGACCAGGAAAAGAGCCTTTCCCGTGTCTGCCCCAGCCCTGTGGAACCTCTTACCACCTGAGTTGCGGCTCCAGACGGAACTACTCCCCTTTAGAAAGATGCTGAAGACATGGCTTTTCCAGCAGGTTTGGGGCACACTTGACACTACCAGTCAAGCTCGGTGGCTGATTTAGCCTATGTGAGGGGCTGCCCCCTGGCCTGGTTATTCTGTTTTAACGGGGGTAGGGTGGGGGTGGGTTGATTGTTTAATGATGGTATGTTTGTGTTTTTAATGTTGGTTTTAATTGGGGCTTTTAGATCTGTTTTAATTATTGTTTTTTTATTGTAATTTTTTAGTATGTTGTTAGCCGCCCTGAGTGGTGTACCCACCCGGAGGGTGGGATATAAATGCGTAGAAATAAATAAAATAAATAAATAAATTAACAACCTCAATACATACCTGAGCAGCTGTATTTTCATTAGGAAAAGTAGCAAAAGCTGTATGTTTCTGAAGAAAAAAAAAACAGAAACAGATTTTATGAGTACGGATGTCATTCACATATAAAATATACACTGTTTTTAGCTCCTATTTTCTATGCCACCAAACAAATTTCAGAATGGAACATCAAGGAAGACGGACGGGCAGAACTGTTTCATTCTGATGTTTGAGCTGCTCTGGCAAATTTTATCCTCTAGGTTTCCCGAGGTTTAGCTCCCTAGCTGACGAACTGGACTTGATCCACGAAAGCTCACATTAAAATACAGTACAGGAGTTAGCCTTTAAGGTGCCAAAATGTTTTGTGTCTTTTGGATGTTTTGTTTGCTCTCTGATATGCTTGCACAGACTAACATGGTTACCACTTTGAAAATTTCTATAGTAAGAAAAGGTTCACTGGGAGTGATAGCAATGTTGCAAAAAGAGGATAGCTGTAGGAAAAGAAAAAAAGATGTAACATAAAATGGCTCAACAAAGAAACGTATTATAATACCATGTGTTGGAGGTTGCTAATGACTAAGGCAGTGATAATGAACCTTGGCACTTCAGGTGTTATCCAGGGGTGCTGACTTGGGCTTCTGGTATTTGAAGTCCAAGAACACCTGGAGTGCCAAGGTTCACCATCACTGGATTAAGGTAATCTGTCAGAAATGACACGATTTTATCTGGTTGAGTTTTTTTGTTTACGTATATTTTTGTATTGGCACATTATTGAGCAAAAAAATAATTAATCTGGCGTACGCAGCCCAGAATGGTGAATACTGTATCCCTGTTGGGTGGGATATAAATGTAAATTAATTATTTAATAACCATTTGTTCGTGTTGCCATTAGTAAAGGTAATGGCTCCCCTTGCTCGAAAGCCAGTCGTATCCGACTCTAGGGTGCAGTGCTCATCTCTGTTTCAAAGCCGAAGAGCCAGCATTGTCTCCTTTCTGCAGACGTTTCCATGGTCATGTGGCAGGCATGACTAGACACCGTTGCGCATGGAACGCTGTTACCTTCCCACCAAAGTGGTCCCTATTTATCTACTTGCAATTTCTTGCTTTCAAACTGCTAGGTTGGCAGGAGCTGGGACAAAGACGGGAGCTCATTCTGTCCTGCAGTACTTGGGAATTGAACTGTTGACCTTCCGCCTCCCAGTCAGCGTCTTAGCCACTTGAGTCACTTTATTTTTAATCCTTTGTGACAAAACGTGCACAGTTGCCTCCTTTTTAAAAATTCAATTCCACCTTTTCATGGCAGAGACTTTTGCACAAGACAGGAGATCCTGGCTGCGAAATGATGTCTCAGGAGACAACCCTTGTGCTCTGTGTTATAAGGGGGAACAGCCTTACACAAGCAGTCTTCCTTACATCCTTAAGCAGCTATATGGCAGAAACAGAACAGGCTTAGTTCCCACCCACCCACCCACCCCCAGGCAGATTCTTCACCTGTTGAGTTTCTGCCTAGGCTATAAACACAGATGAGCGCTGGCTTTTGAGGAAGGGCGACCTTTAAAGGTAAAGGTTTCCCTTGCTCCAAAGCCAGTCGTATCCGACTCTAGGGTGCAGTGCTCATCTCTGTTTCAAAGCCGAAGAGCCAGCGCTGTCTGCTTCTGCAGACATTTCCGTGGTCACGTGGCAGGCATGACTAGACACCGGAGCGCACGGAACGCTGTTACCTTCCCACCGAAGTGGTCCCTATTTATCTACTTGCAATTTCTTGCTTTGGAACTGCTAGGTTGGCAGGAGCTGGGACAAAGACGGGAGCTCATTTCCGTCCTGCAGTACTCGGGAATCGAACTGCTGACCTTCCGCTTCCCAGTCAGCGTCTTAGGTACTTGAGCCACAACCTTTACCTAAAGAAAGCCAGACATATGAGACTCTAGGGTTCAGTGCTCATCTCTGTTTATAGCCAAAGAGCCAGTGCTGTCTGCTTCTGCAGACGTTTCTGTGGGCATGTGGCAGACATGACTAGACACTGAAGTGCACAGAACACTATTTACCTTTCCCACCAAAGTGGTACCTATTTACCTACTTGCAATTTCTTGTTTTCGAACTGCTAGGTTGGCAGGAGCTGGGACTGAGATAGGAGCTCATTCCGTTGTGCAGCACTCGGGTACCCGGGTCTCGAACTACTGACCTGCGAACCTTCCGGTCTTGAGGTTCTTAACCACTAAGCCACCGCAGTCCCTTTCCGCCTCAAGGTAGAGGTCACCCTTGCTCGAATGCCAGTCATATCCAACTCTAGGGTTCAGTGCTCATCTCTGTTTCTAGCTAAAAAGCCAGCACTGTCTGCTTCTGCAGACGGTTCTGTGGACATGCGGCAGGAATGACTAGACATAGAAGTGCGCAGAACACTGTTACCTTTCCCGACCAAAGTGGTGCCTGTTAATCTACTTGCAATTTTTTTGCTTTCGAACTGCTAGGATGGCAGGAGCTGGGACAAGAGGCGGGAGCTCATTCCGTCGTGCAGCACTCGGGTCTCGAACTGCTGACCTGCCAACCTTCCAGTCGTCAAGTTCAGTGTCTTAACCACTAAGCCACCACATTCCCTATCCGCCTACTTATTGCTTAAAAGGATAAGGCAAGGGGGGGGGGGGGGGGGAGTCCCTACCAGCCTCCCGTGGTCGGACAGGACGCGAACGGACGAGGCTCCGAAGTGCCTCAGCAAATCCTCTTTCTCCGAGGCCGTGAGCACGGCGGGCAGATGGCGAACCAACAAGGTCCGGTTGCTTTTCCCTGGCCGGGGTTGCCCGCCAGTCTCTTCTGACCCGGGCGCCGCCATGTTCTCGGCACCCACCCACGAAGCCCGCGACAGCGGCACCGCGCATGCGCCGCCGACACCTCGCTGGTGGGAAATCTCGGTAGACTTTCGAGCGTTCAGCGCGAAATTTCCTCTCCCGGAATTACAAAGTCTCGCGAGAACAACGGAACTGAAGCCCAAGAGGCCGGATCAAAATGCCCTTCTTCCAGCACTTGCGATTTAAAGTGGGAGGGGTTGTGTCCAGGCAGATGTTAAATAAACGAAGGTGTCGCTCCTGCCTCGGAAAGAGACTGCTGAAGAAATTCCCTTTCCTCCACGTTGCATTGCAGATTTTATTTGACAGCCATTTCCAACATGTCCAGCAGTGAAGGATGATCAAAGTTGCCTTGGAGCAACATCTGGAGAACCCCACAGCCTCATTTGATTTAGAGCAATTTTTTGTAAGGATATTCAGAGGTGAGAATTGCTGCTGTCTTTAGGTTACACTTTCCAGAATTGCATAGCCAACATAATGAGGGGCTGTGGATATGGGTTTTTGCAACATTTCCCAAATCTGTGCTAGGTAAAAGTTCTAGAATCACTGTTAAAGGAGTTGTAGAGAGAGCTTTGCAACATTATTACAGTAATACCTCATACAAAGTCCGCTTCGTACAACATCGAATTCATACAACATCGCCTAATTCTTTGAAAAAAAGTTGCCTCATACAAAGTCGCTGCAACTTTGTACGAGGCATTGGGGTTTTTCCCAGGTTGCATTGTGCCTGGGCAGTATAAAAGGCAGGACGCATGCGTGCATTGCTCTTGTGGGTTTTGCACAAGGCAAAGAGTAATTGTTTACAGTAGCATGTATTTAGTGTCTTGCACGGAAGACAAAGAAGGAGTCGCAGGAAGGACTAACACAGGTTTATTCATTGATGATCAGGATGAACATGTGGTAATGGCGGAGGTACATCACATTATATACAGTAGCACAATACATTTGAATCTTGTTGCACGGTAGCTCATTGGCTGCTACCGGCGTGACGTCGTCCCAGTCACGCCCACCATTTGCAGGTAGTGATAGTGCGGGAAAGGTTCCCGCGGCTGTTGGTGATTTGGGGAATGTGAACCATATGAGTTGAACGCTCGCAGCTGCCCTCTATACGCAGCTAACTCGCGTTCCTTTAACAGCTGGGTTACAATGTAATTGTGGTCAGGTTACATTCATGCATTTCTTAAGGTAACATTGTACATACATAACATCCCTCCCCCCTAGGATGGGACGAAGTCCCTCAACCATTGTGGCTTGCCGCATGTGCGCCTGGGGCGTGCGGCCGCTTGACTTAACACAGGGGAGCCGGAGGCTCCTGGTTCCGCGGAGTCCTGTCCTGCAACGGAAAGGGGGGACTCATTAGTGGCTCGGTGGGGACTCTGCGGTAACCTTGCATTGGGGGACGGGAATGGAATGAACAGTTGGGACGTGAACCCCTGCCTACCGTTTGGGGAGTTTGGGGTCCCCCCTAGTACGAATCTCGGGACCGACGAAGAGGCCCTCGTGTCCTCGCCACCCCCCGTTACCTGTCCGGGAGTTCTAGAGACTGTGGTGGGCGGACTCCCCCCTGTTGCCTGATTTGGGGGTGTTTGTCTCCGGGGAGCTGGGGCTATGGTATATTCTAAAACAAAAGGACTGGGGGGACTGGAAGTACCAGGGGCTGAACTGAAACCCCTCTTCTCGCTAGGACGGGTGGGGGACCACTCCGCGACACCTCCCTGGTACTGCAACTCATAATCAAATTCATCCCTCTCCTCCAAGGTATCCTCCTCTGCGGCTGAGAACCGAGGGTATGCATTTGTATCCGCGGGTGCCGCCGTGTCTCCCCCTTGGATAACGCGGGTGGGGGAGGACCCTAATGCTGATTCCCCCTCACCGGTGACTCGCCTTCTGAGCTGGTCGGCATGCCTTCTCCAGAGTAGACCTGAGCTAGTCTCGACCCTGTAGGATACCGGCCCCGTTTGCTCAATAATCGTTTCTGGGACCCATGCTGGCCCCGAGGCCGCGTAGTTCCTGCAGTGAACCGGGTCCCCTACCGCGAAACTTTTGGCGCTTTCTACCCCTACATTTATATTTCTCCCTTCATCCTCCACCCTGGACGGATCCATCCGGTCAAAAAGTGTTACCGGACACCTCCTCATGAGGAGCTCGGCTGGGGAGAATCCTGAAGCTAGGGGGGTTGTCCTGTAGCAGATGAGGAACTGGCACAGGTGAAGGTTCAACTCACCGGGACCCATGCGCCGCAGTGCGTCTTTCGTAGTGCTCACTTGGCGCTCTACCTGACCGTTTGTGGCGGAGTGGAACGGGGCAGCGGTAATGTGCCTGATGGCGTTTCTCTCAATAAACGTCTTGAACTCCGCAGACGTGAAGGTACTAGCGTTATCGCTAACAAGGACGTCTGGCAGGCCAAAACAGGCAAAAAGCTTGCGCAACTGTTTAATGGTTGCCGCAGAGGACGTGCTGCTCATGGGGATTACCTCCAACCACTTGGAGTAGGAGTCGACTACCAGCAGAAACATGGACCCGCGGAAGGGGCCAGCGAAGTCGACATGAATCCGAGACCATGGCCCGCGGGCCGTGTCCCATTCCCTATGGGGCAACCGGGACTCCTCGGGCCGAGAGCTCTGGCAGCTCTCACACGTGCCCACTAAACGTTCTATATCTGCATCTATCTGGGGCCACCAAAAGAAACTCCTGGCCAGGGCCTTGGAGCGCACGATCCCGGGGTGACTGGTATGCAGTAGCTTCAGTACCTTGGCCCTTAGCTTGTCTGGGATAACTACTCGCTGGCCCCAGAGTAAGCAGCCCCTTTCCAGAGAAAGCTCCACTCTGCGCCTGAAAAATGGCTTGAAGTGCTCCTCGGGGGGAGTAGTGGGCCACCCTTTCCTAACCCAGGAACTAACTTGGGCCAGCATCTTGTCGGCCGCCGTGGCCTTGGCGAGGTCGACCGGGACAATGGGGGGTGAGTCGAGGGACTCGATCAGCAGGACTTGGTGGTCCTGCTCTACCTCGCACGTGGGGTCCCCTAAACTAGGGAGGGGAGATCGGGACAGTGCGTCCACATGGGAGATCTCCTTCCCTGGGCGATAGACCAGCTCGTACTGGTAGGCATTGAAGAAGATGGCCCAACGCAGCATCGTGGGGGATATAATTTGTGGGGTGGGTTTACCGGTAGTGAAGATCCCCAGCAGTGGCTTGTGATCAGTCACTACCGTAAACTCGTGGCCGTATAGGAAATCGTGGAACTTCTTCGTTCCCGCGATTATGGCCAGGGCCTCCCTATCTGTTTGCGCGTAATTGCACTCGGCCTTTGAGAGGGACCTTGAGTAGTATGCCACCGGGGCTTCCTGCCCGCTCTCCAACACGTGGCACAGAACCGCCCCCACCCCCACTGGGGACGCATCACAGACTAACACCACTGGCTTTTTTGGATCGAAGTGGGTCAGTACAGCGTCCGAGGATAGGAGTGCCTTAAGCTCCTTGAACGCTTTCTCCTGCCTGTCCCCCCACCGCCAAACCACGTCCTTTTTGAGTAGCGCGTGCAGCGGCTCCGCGACCGATGCCTTTCGAGGCAGGAAGGAATGATAGAAATTTAGGAGCCCTAGAAATGACTGCAGCTCCGGTTTCGCGGTGGGGCGAGGGGCGTTTCTCACGGCCGCAACCTTGGACTCAGAGGGTTTGATTCCGTCCGGGGTTACCTTAAAGCCTAGAAACTCAACCTCCCTCGCAAAGAATACACATTTGTCCCTCCTTAGTCGGAGTCCTGCCCTCTCGAACACTGATAGAACCCCATCTAGCCTTTTTGCTAACTCTAATTCGCTCCCCGCCGTTATCAACACATCGTCGAAGTATGGGAGGACGCCTGGAAGCCCCTTTAAAAGGCGTTCCACGAGGGACTGGAAAATTCCGGGGGCCGAATTCACGCCGAACTGAAGGCGCGTTACCTTAAACGCCCCCTTGTGCGTCACGATCGTTTGCGCGGCGGCAGCAGCCGGGGTTACAGAGAGCTGCTGGTATGCCTGGGCCAGATCTAGCTTGGCAAAACACCTCCCCCCATGTAACGTGGCCAGCAAATGGCTGACCACGGGCACCGGGTATGCATTTGGCCGAATGGCCTTATTTATCGTACATTTATGGTCCGCACAAATCCTGACCTCCCCGTTTGACTTGAGGGCTGTAACAATCGTCGTTTCCCACTCCGCCGAGTCAACTGGAACCAAAATCCCCTGCCCCACCAACTTGTCCAGTTCCGCCTCGATCTTGTCCTTGAGGGCGAAAGGCACTCTCCTTGGCTTGAGGCGGATGGGCCGGATTTCTGGGTCCAGCTCAAAGGAAACCGGGGGCCCCTTGTATTTCCCAAGCCCCTTCTTGAAAACATCCGGGTGTGCGTTGCACACGTCCCGCATTGGGTCAGTCTCGATGGCGTTAATGCCGGACAGTTCGATCCCCAGGGGAGCAAACCACTGCGTTCCCAAAAGGCAGCACCTCCCCCCTTTGAGACCACTAGGGGCAGTTTCTCGGAGTAGTTCTTGAACTTCACCTTGAAGTTCCCCACCCCCAACACCGGGATCCCATTTCCCTGCACGTCCCGTAGGTGAGATCTCATGGCCCGCAGTTTGGGCCGCTTCTCTGGGGGAATGCGCATAAACTCTTTTTGGGACAGGATGGAATAAGATGACCCTGAGTCTATCTCCATCCTCACTGGGACCCCCTGCAACAGTACCTCTATGAAAAACCGCCGGTGCTCCAGGCCCACGCGGTTCACGCCTTCCTCGCTGTAGCTGGCTGCGACCTTCCTGGTGCCGGCCGCCTTTCGTTGGTGCGTCTGGGAATGGCTGGAACTGCCCTTGTCCTCGACTCGCCCGCGCCTGCATACTCGGGCGATGTGTCCCTTTCGGCCACAGTTGTGACACTCGGCCTTTCGGAACGGGCACCTCGTGCGGTCGTGGGGCACCCCACAACCGTCGCAGCGGCGGTCCTGCCATTCGCGGGTCTGCCGCTTCTCCCCTCGCTTCTTGATCCTCTGGACGTCGTCGTCCTCGCTGGAGTATGGGTCCGCTGTCGTGGACGACTCCTCGGACGATGTTGGTGTGCCGGCGGGCGGCTTGGTGGCCCGCCAGGCCGCCTTTGCTGGTGTCCGCCGGGCCGCCTGTACTGGTGACTTGGCCCTCTCGGATGCGGTCCCTCGGGACTTGAACAGTCTGACCCCGCTCCTGGCCTCCTCGGCTGCTTGGGCCTCCCGCAGTACCTCGTTGAACGTGAGGCTGTGGTCGCGGGTCATCAGCCTCCTCTGAAGCTCCTCGTCCCTCAAACCACACAACATGCGGTCTCGGAGGGCCTGGTCTAGGTCATCCCACTGGCAGTGCACCGCTGCAAGCCTGAGGGCCGCCGCGTAGGCGGATACGGATTCGCCCTGTCGCTGGTCTCGCCTGTGGAACGCGACCCAGGCTGGGAAGATCGAGACGGGCGGCTGGAAATGCTCGCCCAACCTCTCCAGGATGCGGTCAAGGGGCACTTCGTCCACCTTCCGGGGGGCCAACAGGGTCATCAGGATACGCAGCGTGGCCGGCCCCACTGAGCCAGGAAGTGGGAGCGCATTTTCGCGGCGGTGGCGACGCCCGCGGCTTCCATCGCGTGCCGAAACTGGCACTCGTAGAGCTCCCATTGTTCGGGCTCGCTGACATCGAACTGGTACGGCTTGACCTTGGGATTCGCCATCTATCCCACCTTCGTCGCCAATTTAGTGTCTTGCACGGAAGACAAAGAAGGAGTCGCAGGAAGGATTAACACAGGTTTATTCATTGATGATCAGGATGAACATGTGGTAATGGCGGAGGTACATCACATTATATACAGTAGCACAATACATTTGAATCTTGTTGCACGGTAGCTCATTGGCTGCTACCGGCGTGACGTCGTCCCAGTCACGCCCACCATCTGCAGGTAGTGATAGTGCGGGAAAGGTTCCCGCGGCTGTTGGTGATTTGGGGAATGTGAACCATGTGAGTTGAACGCTCGCAGCTGCCCTCTATAGGCAGCTAACTTGCGTTCCTTTAACAGCTGGGTTACAATGTAATTGTGGTCAGGTTACATTCATGCATTTCTTAAGGTAACATTGTACATACATAACAATGTACATAATGGATGATCTGCCGCATGGCTGCAGATTAACACTGCTGCATGATGGGACATGTTAACCTTTAAACCTGCACTTCATAAAGTTTTCAGCAGTTAAAAACTTGTTGTATGGTTTGTTCCCTAAAATCAGGGTTGTTTGACATGTTTTTCTAATTATTTAGCCTTTAGACAATGATTTCTTAAAGTTCTGTCAGTTTCCTTTCTGTTTCCTTGGCTTTGCCCTGAAGTCTGTGCTGTTACAGTACAATGTATCTCTATGGAAACAACGTTGTACGATACATCGCGGCAAGGATTTGGATGTTGTATGTGGCATCGCGGCTAGGAGTTTGCATGCCTCATACAAAGTCCAAATCTATATAAAGTCCAAACTTGTGGAACCAAGTTTGGACGTTGTATGAGGTATCACTGTAATTTGAATGAAGGATGGACACACACACGGACACACACTGAAACTACAGAATATTTTCAAATTGAAAACAAAAATCTAAACTTTTGATTCTAAACGAGGCTTATCTTGGTCACCCTTGCTTGAAAGCCAGTCATATCTGATCTCCGTTTATAGCCAAAGAGCCAGCACTGTCTGTATCTGTAGACATTTCCATGGACATGATGTGGCAGGCATGACTAGACACTGAAGCGCACAGAACACTGTTTACCTTCCCGCCGAAGTGGTATCTATTTATCTACTTGCAATTTCTTGCTTTCAAACTGTTATGTTGGCAGGAGCTGGGACAGAGATGAGAGCTCAGTCCGTTGTGCAGCCCTCGGGTCTTGGACTGTTGACCTGCCAACCTTCCAGTCGTCAACTTCATCATCTTAAACACTAAGCCACCGCGTTCCCCCAAAGGCTTATCTACACACATTTAATTGAGGCATGCTGCAACAGACTAAATAGGTAGGGTAAAGATCTGCTATGTCATTTAGTACAATCTTTGCAGCTAAATGATATACAAACCTCCAGACACTCTATTTGTCCTCTTCCCTCTCTTCCTCCTGCTCAGAGGAAGTTTACATTTTTTTAAAAATCCAAGTAATATAGTGCATCAGTGCTATCCTAATTGACCTTTTTGTTGTTTAAAATAACCCTTTTCTTCCTCTGCCACCTCCATTGAAAATGGAAATTGGAACAGAGATTAAAAGCTGAAAACTGAGCTTTATTTTGACCCCAAGGATTGTACTTTTATCAAACCAAAACAAAGCAATCACCAAACCAAAAGGAAGTGATGCTTTAAAAAAAAAACAGGCCTGACAGCGATCTAGAAAGAGCCAAAAAAGAATGATGTGGGGACAGAATGGTTTAATTCAGTAATTATGTCATCTGATTAATGAAGAAGGGGTGTAACTTGGCCAAACAGTGCGACAAATGCCCATCTGATAGCTGCATGAGGAACGTGAAAGGACACTTGAAAAGGAGAATACTGTACTGTATAAGAATAGTGAAGACAAAATGCTAGTTCAGGGTTCTTTCAAAGATAACATTTTCAAGGTGATTTTGCTATTCAGCTATTCACTGAATACACACTCAAACGTTATCCAAGTTTCTCCTTTTTACATATTTTAAAAAAATCATGTACAGTATTGCAAACTGTAAGCATATATCTCATTGCCACAGTAGTTTTCAAACACAAAAAGGGAAATTATACTCACACCTGTTTCCTCTAAGCTAAATAAATTTATAGGGTTCTTTAAGCAGATGAATGATAAGAGGAAGGGAAATTTCTATTTGGTTTGATGTCCTTCAAGACAGCTCATTAATCTTCACTAACTTTGATAAATTAAAAGTTAAAGTGACCTTGATGTTTGTAAATCTTTTATTGTGTATCATCCACTCTTGGGAAATGAGGCTATTTGTTTTAGAGGGAATGTAATGCTTGTTTTAAAGTAATGGTCTTCCTTTTTTCTTTACATTTGGCAATAACAAATGTAACCAATAGCCAATTTAAATCACTACTGAAACTGAACTTGATCTCTAATGGAGAGGAAATGTTTAGTGTATTCTAAATCTATAAGCCGATCCTTGATAGTTGTTTCACACAACCAGGTAACAACAGTTACAGCAAACCCCATGGAAAATAATGGATTGTTGTAAAAATTAAACCTTGAGAAAATTTCCTGTAAAATAATTTCATTATCAATTTGTCAGAGCCCCAGGATAACAATTGACCAAATAATTTTAGTAAGGAAACAAATGTAACAATGCCAACTTCCCAATTACTCCAAGCTTCTGAGTTATAGGCTTCAAAATTTTAATATGCAGCCCGTTGTTTGACTTCCCCTCCAGTCTGAGGTAAAAAAAAAACATTTGTTTTCTTTTGGAAATGATTTACATAAGAGAATTTCCAAGTGTAAGGTAAAAATTTGTTGGTATTAGTTCTTATTACTCTTCCACAGAATCAGATGTGTACTTAGGTATGTGATCAAGATGTGTCCTGGTATCTCATTAATTAGCTGCAATTAGCCATGGCAAGTCAACCAACCTTACACAATCAGCAGTAGTAGTCTGGTCATAGTGTTTTAATGTGTGCCTTAAATTACTTAGGATGTTATGTTTTAACCAATAATTTATTTTTGCAACCTGTGTATCAGTATTGTGCTTTATTTTGGCAAGTAGAAGGATTATACATTTCTTAGTTAGCATAATAACAGTCACATTTGTTTGTCTGAATCCCTAAAAATTTGTTACATGTTTAGTTCCTACTGTCCTGTGCATAATTATGTACACCTTGAGCATGATCTATGTATTTTTTTTCTCCCTAAGGCAAAGAGCTCCAAATTAGGTAACCTTTCCCTTACAGAAGAATTGATCTGGTCCATTCATTAACTTTGTTGCCTTTTTGTGCACTTTCACCAGCTAAGTTTACAATATCCTTTTTCTCCAAGGTGTACAGCATTTCAAGTGTGGTTACGCCATAAATTTTGGCAGGGCCCCGTGGCATTTGGCAGCTCTATTTTCAGGTGTTTTCCTAATGATCCTGAAGATGGAATTTTTCCCATTTAAAGCAGCAACAGAATGAGTCTACCTTTTTATTGAGCTATAAATTACAACCCTGTGTTCCCTTTCTGGGCCAATTGTTGCTCTCCCATCACCATATAGATGAAATTGGAATTACATTTCATTTTTGCTTCATTTTAATTTATTTTGCCCTAAAAATAAATTAAAAAATAAATTCTGCCCTTTAATCGGCAGACATTCAATCACATTTACTATTCCCATGTCTGTTCCCTTGGTTTGGAGAGGTCTTTGCAGAGCTTTTTGAAATCACTTTTTGTTCCAATTTATCCTAAATCATTTGCTCACCTTTATAACTGTACTTTATAAATGAAGCACTCTCACTGCCGGGAAAGTTTTCGACACAATGATGGTCAGATGACCCTATCAAGCTTCCTCTGTCCCTTTAGTCCTGATGATGTTATTGAAATATTAGCTAGGAAATACAATTATTCCCCAGCTCATTTAAGGGAGGTGCGCAGATGCCACATAATTTCTTTGCGTATGCTGCCCACTGCTTCCTGTACATCAGGTCAAAACCCTTGCTGTTCTCTCCTGCAGCTGGATCGTAGGAGGGGATGGTGTTTTTTTAAACTACACTGGGTGTTGCCCCATAATGATGCGAAGATAAAAGAAACTACATTGCAAGGTGGAAACTTTATGTACTCATGGCTTCCTTCACACAGTAAATGAGAGCAGTTCCAATTTGTTAGGCTCTTCTTCTTCAAGTACCTTATCCAATTCTGAATATTGGCTATCATCATGGCAATCAGCCATGAAGATTGTCTTGGGAACGATATAATGTAGTGGTCTTCCATTTGCCTTCTGCATCACAGCATGATACCCATATCACTGATTCATTCCTGTAAGTCCTGAACCCTTATGGCACATAAAGTCATCATCAGCCCCAGGCCAGTATGGATGAAGCTGCCGTTCTCCATTAAGATGGGTTCAAGTGGAATTTAATCCACTTGGGGACCATCACCCTTACCTGTGTACTATGCCACCCAAGGCTGTAAGTCATGAAGATCTTGGCAAGAGAAAAGGTAATTTGGGAACAATTGGAAATGAAAGAGTATAGAAATATTGGAAACTTGATTTTTTTGGGAATGAAGGATAAGGTGAAAAGGTCAAATAATTTTATGATGAAAGGTCTCATGGAGGTGTGGAAGAAGGTAAAAAAAGATATGGTTCCGAATCTCTCTCCAATTTTGGAATTGACTGATATGATGTGTTTCCCAATAAAATTAGACAAAGAAAAAATGGAAATATTGGATAAAAATGGGACGTTGTTATTGAAGGATTGGTTAAAAGCGTGTGATGTTGATGCCGAGCGGAAAAAAATGTTTGAGATATTAAATCTGAATTGGTTTCAGAAGTTAAAGGTGGACAATTGGAATAAAAAATATAAAAGAGAAATAGGGATAGATAGAATACATACGGAATTTGAGGAATTGGTAAGGAAGATTAGAAAAGGGGAAAGCAGTATTAAAGGTCTTGTAAGCAAGCTTTATAATATACTGAATAGAGGTGCAGATCCACAGGAGGACTTGAAATGGAAGTGGGAACAAAATTTGAATATAAAGATCGGGGAGATTGAATGGAAAAATAAATGGAAAAAGAGGATTATGAGAACAATGTCTGTAAGAATTAAAGAACATAATTTTAAAATGTTGTGGCAATGGTACCTGACACCATTAAGACTTTACCAGATGGATAATAAAAGAGATAAGTTATGTTGGAGATGTAAAGAAATTGATGGAACATACGAACATATGTGGTGGAGTTGTAAAAAAATAAGGGATTTTTGGGGAAGAATAGAAAATGAGTTTGGTGAAATATTGGGTAAAAGTGTTAAGTTGGTGTCGGGTACTATTCTTTTAACGAATGTGGAAGGCTTGGGTTTAAACAAGGACGAAAAAGAATTATTGGAAATCGTACTGACAACGGGTAGACAATGTATAGCTAGAAATTGGAAAAACGATGTAGATATACAGATTGGAGAATGGTATAAAGAAATATGGAGTTTAGCATTGAACGATAAATTGACATGGGAGATTAAAGTCAAAAGAGATAATTTAAAAGAGAATAGATTTTGGAATATATGGAAACCGTTCGTGGATCACTCTATTATGGCAAATGATAGTTCAGGACCAGTACCATTTCAAAGAAGTTTTTGGAGTTGAGTAGAAAATAAACTCTCCGGGCATTGTACATATTCACAGGGTGATTATTATTTGTGAAAAAGATTTGTGGTAGTACAGAAAAAAAAATTTTTTTTCTATCACTTTGGACTTTGAAACAATGGCTCTTAATATTTGGTAGTTAAATAGTAATTAATGAGTATAGATATTGTTATGTGCTAACATACAGTAATGTTTGTTAATAAGATACTATGGATTTGTTAGTGTATTGTATTGTTAACGTATTGTTAATGTTTTCTTTTCTTTTTTGTATGTTTATTAAAAACTTAATAAAAATTAATAAAAAAAAAGGCTGTAAGTCAGTGGTGGGTTCCAAAAAATTTTTTACTACCACACCGTGGGTGTGGTATGGTGGGCGTGGCCAGGGGGAAAGCCCTGCATTGCACCCGAATTGGACTACTTTAGTTCAAAACATGGATGGGTGGAGCCAGCCAGAATTTCTTCTACCAGTTCTGGTGAACTGGTGCAGGGCCGTCATCAGGGGGGTACCAGCAGGACTCCAGTACCGGGCCCAGGAGCTGATGGGCCCGGCAGCGGGCGGCCCATAGGTCAGCTTTTTTTTACTTTGTTGCCCACCGTTGTAAGAGACCACAAGGGCCGAGAAGTCCTCCTCCTCCTGCCGGGCGAAGAGGCTGCAGGCACTGCGGGGTGGGACGGCCACTCTCCCCCTCCCCCTCCGCAACTTCAGTTGGTGCGACAGCAGCTTCCTGGAACTAGCCCGGCGTGGCTGCTTTTTCATCCGTCTGCCCTTCTGACTATCAGTCAGTCTCACTCCCCGTCCGTCACCCTCCGGCTCCCAGACAGAGGCACCCCCGAATGATGGCCATGGCCAAGTGAGCCCCACCCAGATGAGGGTGATGCATTTTCTGGAGGGGGCGGGGGGGTGTCAAGCATGCCTGCCACATGACAACGGAAACGTCTGCAGAAGCAGACAACGCTGGCTCTTCAGCTTTGAAACAGAGATGAGCACTGAACCCTAGAGTTGGATACGACTGGCTTTAGAGCAAGGGAAACCTTTACCTTTATGTGGCAGGCATGATGCATGGCCAAATTTTGCCATGCCCATAGATTTGGCCACACCCACAGAGGGGTGTGGCAAAAATGTGTTGGTGTGGCCCCAATAGGATTGCTCAGTATGGGGCCCAGAAATTTCTGATGGCAGCCCTGAACTGGTGTGAACCTGCTGATGCCCACCACTGTTGTAAGTTCTCAGGATTGTCACGTTAGTTAAAACTCTGCCTGATGATCAGCGTTGAGTTGCTGGCAGTATGTTCTACTCTATTGCCATAGTAGTATAATCTGGCCAGGATGTGCAGGCACATGAATACATTGGAAAGAGGTGCAACTAGTAATTCTCCGGGCCAGAACTTGGAAAAGTTCCTTTTTAAAAACATATATCTTCCAGAATCCGTGTAAGTAGTCCCCATGTTGTATGTTCTATCCCACCCCCATAATTGAAAGATGGTTATAATTAATTCATCTCATGTCTGTCTTTCCGTCTAATGTGTACTAATTTTTATCAGTACAATTTTTATTTGTTTTGCATAATGGCTGGATTCTGTTCTTTGATTGTACATCCCACCCAGCATAGTGAATTTATCACTGTATGGGAGGGATACACGTTTAAACTTATATAAATACATACATAATTTTAAGTATATATGAAAGATATAACCCTCCTTCATACAACTCCATGAATATATGCTTTCTGACAATTTTTATTTTAACAAGTGTTCTGATGTCTCCTAGCCCATGCGGTATTTTATTTTGAAGTGCTTCAAGGGCAAATATCTAGCCCAGACACTTTAGCCACAAGCTTTCAATTCCAAATATATTCATCTGTTTCACATACACTCCCTGCCGCCTCTGGTAAGCATTCATAAAGAACATTCTGTAGCAAATGGGGTCATTTATAAGACTTTATTGTATGGTAGATTTCTTGCCAGAGATGCTGACATGACTTCTGTGAGTAATTTTACATGCCATGACCACCTGGGATGCATAAGTCAGACTGTGCATTCTTCCAAGGAAGAAAGATGTACTTTTCTTATGGTAAAAGGCTGAGTAGACTCTACATTACTAAAGAAGTCTATTTTTATATTCAATGTAGAATGGTTGAAAATGTTTTTAGCGACAAATGGCAAGCTCCTCATAATTTGGTGGCTTGCAGTGCTAAATATATCTTTGTTGGTCTATAATATTAACATTGGGGTTTATTACCACTATTGTGTATGTGTTTTCCAAGCCCCATTCATCCCTTCTGGCAATGAATACTCATCTGTCATGACTTACCCCTCATGCTTTAGGAAAGTGTATTTGATTCTCCAGAGTCTTTTTCTTTTTTGCAGAATCTTCCCAAAAGTTGATATAAAATGTAGGCAGTCTATAATATTGTTTCCCATTAGCTGAAACAAATATCCACCCACCCACCCACCCACCCACCCACCTACCCCCACACACAATTTCAGCTAGCTCCCACAGTGGGCTTTCCCCCCTCATAAATATCACAAATAACCCCGCTTGGACAGTGCAACAAACTTATTACTTTTTTCCCTTTGCATGTTTTTCTGTACCATAAGTATAATGTTTCGAGATTTTTAAAAAAATCTATTCCATTTTTCAGGTACACAGAAAAAGCCTCCTTGAAGATTGTGGTACAGTGGTACCATATACAACAATTTTAATCCGTTCCATGGGGCTCGTTGTTGTATAAAACAATTGCTATACGATACATGCATCGTATAGCAATTTTCCCTATGGGATGCATCGTACAACGATTTATTTATTTTTGCTAAGTGGTTTTTCCCACTAAAAAAATTTGTTGTGCGGTTTTTTTCCATAGGGAAAATTGTTATACGGGACGCCATTTCCAAACAAAACCTTATTGTTATGTGATTTGATTGCTATACGGGGTGATTGTTATATGAGGTTCCACTGTATTTTTGAACCACAATTGGGCATACCCTGGTAACAGCCACTTTGTGTTGCCAGCTAATCTTTCTCACACTAGGTCTGGTGAAAGGATCTGCAGAATGAACTCACCAAAAGGTGGCTTCATTTTGGCAATTTCATGTCTGGCCTAGACATGAAAGAAGAAGTGAGCCATGAAATATACACTCAGACGTACTGCGCTCTACTGTTAGCAAGCCAGGTCTATTTAGTGTAAATCAAAACTTACTCCATAGCGGGGATGGGGCGGGGAGACACTGGAATTGAGTGTGTTCAAGAAATTCCTCACAATTCATGAATTCTGTGTCCTGCTTTATTTTGTTTTACACATTTTGTTTTGCATGCATTCAGCCTTGTATTGTCTATCCCTGAGCACTTGGACAGAACACATAAACACCTCTTTAGGGGTGGGGCATTTTTATATCCTATGATAAACTGATATTCTCACTGTAGTCAAGAAACACCACAACTGACATACAGTGATACCTCATATAACGTCCAAACTTGGTTCCACAATTTTGGACTTTATACGGATTTGGGCTTTATATGAGGCATGCAAAATCCTTGCCGCGATGCATCATACAACGTCATTTCCATAGAGATACATTGTACTGTAACAGCACAGACTTCAGGGCAAATTCAAGGAAACAGGAAACTGACAGAACTTTAAGAAATCATTGTCTAAAGGCTAAAAACATTTTTTTTAAAAAAAAAAACATGTCAAACAACCCTGATTGTCCAAGAACCTGAAGAATGCTGCAAAAATCCCAGGAATGCTTCTAAAAATTCTGACGAAAAAATTCAAAAAAATCCAAAATCGTGCTCAAAACCACTCCTAAACACTCTTCACCTCATGCAAAACCCACAAGAACAATGCACACATGTGTCCTGCCTTTTATACTGCCCAGGCCCAATGCAACCTGGGAAAACCCCAATGCCTCATACAAAGTCGCACGACTTTGTATGAGGCAACTTTTTTTCAAGGAATTAGGCGATGTTGTATGAATCCGATGTTGTATGAAGCGGACTTTGTGTGAGGTATTTCTGTAATGCAGAGATTTTTTAACCTTAGTTAAGTCTAAATTAGATAATAAGGTTGGCATAGCAGTTGTAATGGAGTTGCCTGAATTTGGCAAAAAAATTTTTTTGCCTCAGCTTACTTCACTTGATATTTTGCAGTTTTGCTTGCTTCTGTTTTGCAGCTTATCGTCAAGAAGTAAATGTAGGCTTCATTGGCAAGCCTGATTGTATTCTGAAAGAGTGGCACATGTCATAATAGGAAAGACACATCTCTGTTAATATATGGTTGCCTATGTGTCTATGAAGTCAAGTATTGGAGCTGAGGGGAAGGATGGACATGCTTCACCAGGGTGGGATCTACTTTTTCTTCACGCTTCAGTATCTACCAACTGCAGCCTAGTGCAAAAGACATACACTTTAGAACTCTCGGTCTAGAATTTTAGCATGAGCACTGGATTAAATATAAATCACAGTTTCTCTGCACAAAAATCTGAGTTCCTCATCCCCTCAAGCGTTCCCCTTTTTTCTTTTCAGCAGCATAATCTAAAAGACATGGGAGTTCTGCAACTCCAAGATTGAAAATTTTACTTCAAAGAAAAATAAAAGAAATCTCACTCTAAATAGGTTCAAAGAAAAATAAAAGACATGTTACTCTAAATAAGTTTTACAAAACTGGAGAGGAACTTGGCTTGGTATGTGATTGGTGCAGCCTTGAAGATGGCTAGGTGCCGAAAGCAGGTGACTTGACATTTACGACTTGTCCATTTCTGTTACAGAGACCGGAGAAATCATTGTGTTGCGGTTATTCTTGAACAACAACTGGCTGGGAGAAATCGTTGATGATCTTCTGCAAATTTTCAACTGAAACATGTTTTTCACCCCTCAAAACATTCACGCCCAAATCTGTCACCATGACCTTCCTTTTCTGAGTTCATCATGACATGTGTTAAGATAGCTCTTGTGGAAATCCTTTTACTGCTATGATACTGGCTGAGTGCTCATGACTTTTACCTTTACCTTTTACTGGCTTAGTAGGGCACTTCTTGTGACCTGAAGTCAGGGTTAGAAATCTTAGGGTGGTTTTTTTTTTTAATGACAAGTCTCACAATCCCAAGTCAGCATGGTAGAAGGAAATGTGAGGTACCTGTCATGTAACTCATGTCCATGTCAAAATTTCCCCAGTTTTCAGGAGGTATGATACTTCCTATGTGGCTCTGCTTTGCATGTTAGCCTGGCAGGTCAGGGAGTAAGTAGAATAAAATGACTAAACTCCTATTATTACTGCATACTGGCATAAGCCAAACAGCATAAATTTCAGCATAGAATTGCCACTATTTATGACATTGACACGTATATATCTCATTGCACCCCACGTTATACAACAACTGTATGAGAACATGCAGTGTTGTCTTCTTCACTAGTAGCAGCTCTCCACTGAGATTTACTCCTCTGAACTTATGCTATATGAGTAAATAGTAAGATTCTGACCAATGTCTTCTTTGCCACATAGCATCAGAAGATTCCTCAGAAGTGGTCTTTGGTTGCTTTAGAGCATGGGTTCTCAAGGTTTTCACGCCACGGGCTGGAACACTCACCCTTAGACAATTGAGTGGGCTGGACACATGGTTTCCCCACATTGTAAACACTGTCGCAAACTGCAGCGGGCACATTTGCGTATGCATGGGTGCACTTACAGCTGTTGTAAATGCACCCACTACCGGGGTCGTTGCCATGGGCTGGATGGAATGACGTTGGGGGCCAGCTCTAGCCCACATGCCGTAGGTTATGAACCCTTGCTGTAGAGCAATGTTGGGGATCCTGTGGTCTTCCTAAAGCACTTGAATTCTGAATCCCATCAGAAGTAACAAGTGATAAGGTATGGTAGAAATAAAACAACATTAAGGTTCTTGCATAACCCGTCCCGTAATATCTGGAAAGAACTTGTGAGAGTTGCTGTTTCTCACATGAGGCTATAAATACAAATGCCATGATTTACAGTTGTTCCATCAGCCACATCTACAGGTTCCATGGCATGGCTATATGACTTGTGTGTGGTGGAGTATCTGAAAAGAGCCCTGTCATACTCTTAAGATGCTTGCATATGATGCAATAAGGTAAGTACTGTATAGAAAATAGACCTCAGACATGTTAGTACTTATTTTTTAAAAAAATAATGTGCAGGTGGAGTATGAAAACATATTCTGATTCCCTAATATGTACTGTCTTCAATAGAGCTATCACCACAGAGAAGTTACTCACCCCAATTAGAGTGTTAGCTAATTTAAAAAGTCACTTGAAAGCATTAAATATGTTGAGTGCATTAAACAAATCGTAACAATAGGAGTAAGAACATAACTTTATCATTTAAATGATCTTGCATGTCAGATAACACCAATATGTGGGGCTTAATTGAATAAGCAAGCCAAACAAATTACATTTAACAAGCTGCAAAATGGATGAGAGCCATATGGTTGTACAGTGCTGCTTTGTAGCATTTATACTGTGCAGAACCATTTGAACTTGTGCTATAAAACCAAGGAAGTCACAGGAAAGAAAACCACATAACTCTGGAGACTGTAATAAAAGCTGCAGAAGAGCTGAATCTAAGCTTATGCCAAACAGCTCATGGCATTCTTACTGAGCAGTATCTTTCAGCTCCTCAGCCTCCCAACACCCACCCACCCACCACCCCCAGCACCATGCTTGAAAGCCAGTAGTATCTGACTCGAGGGTATGGTGCTCATCTCCATTTACAGCCAAAGAGCCAGCACTGTCTGTGCAGATGTTTCGGTGGTCATGTGGCAAGCAATGACTAGACACCAGAGCATACGGAATGCTGTTACCTTCCCATCAAAGAAGTACCTATTTATCTACTTGTAATTTCTTGCCTTCAGATTGCTAAATTGGCAGGAGCTAAGTTTGTTGTGCAGCACTCAGGCAGTCCCGGAACGCCCATATAGCAGGAGTAGCAAATGCTACAGGCCCCGCATCTCTGGGGCCCCCAGCCCCTGCACTCGGTTAGAATCAAAATCCAAATTTAAATATTCCGTGCATTCCCACGGATATTCAAAAAATGCTCACTCGCAGAGACTCCCCGCTACCTCATTTGAGCATTCAGTGCACACCAAAGAGTAAAGATGTGCGTGCAGGCGGAGCCGTCTTTGTCTGCGCACACATCTTGCACACTACTCCGTAGTAGCACAAATTTGTGTGGAGTGGCAAAGTCAATCGACTTCATGGCAAGCTAGTATACACCTTAAACAAATTCACGCCAATGGCATTTTTCCTGCTTCAGAAAAAAATGCACTCTCAGATATGATTTGCACCCAACAATGAGTCTGGAGCACTTCAACTGCCCTAAATCTAGTTAAAAGTAACAACTGGGCATTTCTAAAGGGTCGGACCCAGTCAGTGTCTCTGGAAGATGGGATTTCAGCCCTAGACCCCTCCAGTTTGGGGTGCCTCAGGGCTCGGTGCTCTCACCTCTCCTTTTCAACATCTACATGAAACCGCTGGGGGAGATCATCCATTCCCATGGGGTGAGGCATCATCAGTATGCTGATGATACTCAGTTATACATCTCGGCCCGTGGTGAACCAAGCCGTGCAGTTGAAATCCTAACAAGGTGCTTGGAGGCTGTGAGGGTCTGAATGGGGGACAACAGGCTTCAGCTGAGTGGCTGTGGGTTCGGGGTCCTGCGTTATCCCAGGAACTACCATCTTTGGTGCTGGATGGGGCTTCTTTGCCCCAAACAGACATGGTTCGTAATTTGGGGGTCCTCCTGGACTCACGACTACTGCTCAAAGAGCAGGTAGTGCTCGTGGCCAGGAGGACTTTTGCACAACTCCGTGTCATTCGCCAATTACGCCTGTTCCTGGACTGGGACTCCTTGCTTACGGTCACCCATGCTCTGGTCACCTCCAGATTGGACTACTGTAATGTGCTCTACATGGGGCTGCCCTTGATAACCATCCGGAAGCTGCAGCTGGTTCAGAATGCGGCTGCTCAGGTGGTGATGGAGTGTGGGCGCTATGCCCATGCCTTGCCACTGGTACGGGAGCTTCACTGGCTGCAAGTATGTTTCCGGGTGCAATTCAAGGTGCTGGTTTTGACCTTTAAAGCCCTACATGGCAGTGGGCCAGGATATCTAAGAGACCGCATCATCCCAAGGTGTTCGACCCATCCTACTTCGTTGGACTGTAGGGGCTCGCTGGTGGTCCCATCAGCCAGGGACGCAAATCTTACCAGGACCAGAAGGAGAGCCTTCTCAGTGTTGGCCCTGGCTCTTTGGAACCTCCTGCCACCCGAGCTGCGTCTCCAGGCAGAACTGTATCCCTTCAGGAAGGCTCTGAAAATCTGGCTTTGCCAGCAGGCATGGGATGCATCTCAGCTTTGCTGGCTCATTTAGCCCTGTGGGTTTTTAATTAAGGGGGGTTATGGGTTTTTTACAGATTTTATTTTTTTATCAGTGGGTTTTTAATTGTATAAGTTGTTTTATTTGATGTAAGCCTCCTTGGGTTGCTGAGGCGAGGAAGGCGGCCTATTACTTTGATTCAAAGTAAGACCCTATTTCAGAAATGGAGGTTGGTCTGAATTGAAAGATTTCAAGGATACACATTCAAGATGTTGGTATGCCAGTCAGTATTTCTGCACTGGGGTAATGACTTAGCTTGCCAGTGAGTGTTTCATTTTCCCAGCAGGGGTCACTCTTAACAGGCAAATGAAAATAGCTTTGCTCTACTGTCGTGTCTGGCCCTTTGTAAAGAACGGTCCAGCAACAATGAACAGAACAACGAACAACGGTTTATTGTAAAGTCTTGCAGGCACAATTACAAAGATATCCGGACAACAGATAGCTACAAAAGTCCCATGTAATCGGTCCCTCCGAAATATGCCGTCATGGCCACTAAGCTACACCTGCGTGTGAGCATACACTAAGCATACACTTGCGTGTGGGGAGGACCCAAGGTTTAGCCGGAGAATGGGGACGTATAGATCTGGCCCAGCCACACCCTTGTTTACCCGTGTTGCTTATATAGTGTCTCGGCAGTGGTCACTCTAAGATACAATGTAGTAAGCCACCGGATAACCTTAATTAACCAATCATAACTTGATACCACAGTATTAACCAATCAGGAACAGGATCCAAAGTTGCACCCAATCATAGAACACTAAGTAACATAAGGAGCATGCCCAGAAGGGGAAGAATACGTGCAAAATCTTGCTCTTAACTCTAATGGTGGGAGATCGCCATTTTGTCTTTGCAAAGCGTTGCTGGAGCAACCTGCACTTTACTTTAATGCGCAACATCTACTTAGCCACACATCTCATAAGATCCAAGTAAAATTGAAAAGTGGGATGCCGAAATCTCTTTCCTTCCATCCCCAATGAACCTGCCTCATCATCTGCTTCACCACTAAACAATATGCTTGAGCTAGTAGCCAACTGTGAAGAAAAAGCAAAGACTACACCCAGAGACAGATTTCCTAATTAGAGTAGAAAGCAGGGCACTGTTGCAGAGAAGGGATTGGAGCAGTCTTCCTGTGCCTCTAAAACCAGACTTGAAAGGAGTCCCAATGCTTGAATCCTGAATACCAAGCACAAAACAAAGGAGGCCAATGTGCATCTTCTTGGAAGTGAAAGAAGCTTTTGCTGTGACAGTCAGACCCTCGTATTAGTCAGGAATTTCCACTTGCAGTCATAAGTCATCTCAAATGTTTGTTTCTTTACGGCTGTAACCAGGAAGGAGCAACTGAAGCTTTCTCTCAGGGCACTGACATTTAGAGGGCATCAAAATTTAGAAGTGCATTTATTGATGGATGTTTGGAATATAAACGGCAACAGCTCCCGGGCCATGTTGACTTTCCTTTCCCCCCCTGAAAACATGAACTTTCTCTTCCTTTGGTGGTTGCAGGACATCACGTCTCACCTCCTTTATAGGAGGGCTCAGACCCTTACTTCAGGAAAGAATGGGAGATGATGCCACTTGCTCCCTGTCAACAAAATATCTAGAGAACAGTTCTGTGTTTCAATAAGATTTTGAACTGAGACCTCACCAAACGGAGAAGACAAGAAGTGCACCAAACATCATTGCTATGGGTCAACTTTGTTTTTTTATTGCAAAAAATGTCACAATCCTGTGTTGTTGTTGTTGTTTTGAGGTGGCAAAACTCCTCTTTTTCATCTAAAATTATTTGCTGTTCTTGATGTTATTTACAGTTGTTGGACTGGGGCCGCGGGGCGGCCGTGAGGTCCCGGAGGAGACTGGTCAAGGAACGACACGAGACAAGATGGAGCGAAGACCAGTGGTTTATTGTGGGAAAAACATCAGCATATATAGGAATAGAAGGCAACGGTGATAGAATCGTCATCTGACAGAAAAATCACATCACCCATTTACCCGGGTTAATGGGGAATCTTTCTTGGGGAAGTTAATTAACTAGGGCAAACACTGACAGGGGAAATCCATTGTTCGGGGCTTACACCAGGGTAAATATGGCCACTATTTGCACCAAGGATTAGGTTTAACTGCGAGTGAGTAATTGCCTAATACGTAACGGAGTTTAGTGATTTGCTTCCCTCAGCGGAATCGCCGGTCAGGTCAGATGTGGGTGAATCAACCCTATGATTATTAATCCGTTCCCCAATTTCCATACTGGCAAGGGCCAGTGACCAGGAACCTTCTTCGACCGGTGTAACCTCTGCCAGGGGCCTTGTGCCAATTGTGCATGCGGAACCCGCATACAGTTAAACTCATTTTTGTAACAATATTTTTTGTCATGCTCTCCTGATCCAGTTCACCTCCGTTCTGCAGCAGCTGCGTTTTTATGAAGAAAACCAACTACACAAGACTAAATGACAGCACATTTTTAATGTCTCCTTTTGAGTAGAAGATCCCAGTATACACTTTGCATTTGTACGAGAGCCAAGGAAAGATATTTTGATTCCTAAGGCAGGGATGTAAATAGTTTTAGTGCTAACACATGAGCAGTAAAAGGTGCCCCATTTACTGCCCATGTGTTAACACTAATACTTTAAAAGTATATAGCACACAAATTCAGCCAAATGATTTGATCATGAGGCAGAAAGCTGCCCACAAGTACTTCTTGCTACTCCTGGAAATAAAAATGCAGTAACAAGAAGTTAAGTCTAGCCATTAAACTTAGTGAGAAACAATCCAATATAATTTAAATACAGTTTGTCCTACTTTGAACCAACTTATCTGCTGTAACTGGGTTAGACCACTGAATTTAGCCCTCAATAAGTAACTAACATTTTTAATCTTCTTCTGCTATCCCAAATGTGCTGCTTGAGGATAGACTTCAAATCATGCTTTCAAGTACTGTAAGTGCCTTTATCTGCATTCTGGTGGGTGAAGAGGTCACACCCAGCTATTTGAGATTTGAAATGATTTTCAGTAGCTGTATAAAATGATCATCCAGAAGGGCTCCTCAGTTAGTCTGTGGGTAAACAGAAAGTCAAATATAATTTGTTTTCAAGAAAGGGAGACTTTGAGGGGGAATCATTAGAAGGCATTGAACTGTTTAGAAATGCTACCAAAGACTCACTTCCTATACCTGTGATGGCGAACCTTGGCACTCCAGATGTTCTTGGACTTCAATTCCTTGAAGCCCAAGCCCCTGTGAATCCACACAAAGGGGTTTACTGCGATTCATCCAGCCTGCGCTGCCCTCGTCGCTCCCGGAAGCGGAAGTAAAACACGCTCATATGTGTTTTACTTCTGCTTCCAGGAGCGACAAGGGCGGAGCGGGCTGGATTAATCACAGTAAACCCCTTTGTGTGGATTCACAGGAGCTTGGGCTTCTAGGAATTGAAGTCCAAGAACATCTGGAGTGCCAAGGTTCGCCATCATGGTCCTATACTATTTGAGCTATTTTGAATCTGCACCAAGTCATTTTCCTGCTTGAGAAAATGCCATCTCACAGTCTATGTATCAGAACCCGACTGATAATTCTTCGTTGCCAACAATGGGACATCATTCTCCACTACACTTGAAGACAGTAGGCCAGTTAGTGGGTACTCGGAAGGTCATACCAACACAGATCTCATCACAGACGTTGGTGGTGGCTGCTGATGCTGCTACTCGTATCCAAGTATTGTATACATTTTTCCTGAAAATAATTTTCAAACAGGAAATATGCCATTGGTGTGAATTTGTTTAAGGTGGATCCCAGCTTGCCATGAAGTGACCCGCTTGCCTTGAAGTGAGCCATACACTGTGAGCCATCTATTGTGGCATGTATGAAATGAGACATGCAGGATTGAACACCAGGACTGCAATGGACTGCCACAGCCTTGAGGATATGGACAAGGTGTGCCTTCACAGCCAGTCCATCTGGCATGGCCTCTTCCACCTCCATGACCATTGGGAATCAGAATAGTGAAGTGGTTCTTCCTCTGCTCATTTTGCCATTGGGCCCAATGTGATGGTGTCCAGTGGCGTTTCCTCAGCCATCACCCCACCTAAAGGGGTTCATCCACCTGTAGCCATTGCCCATAGCCATTGGCCCCTTTAGGGAGTGAGGTTATTTACCACCGCCTAACACTTGGGGTTGAGTCATTGGTTGTACAGTCTACTCCATTACCGTAGCAGGATGTTTGGCCAGACATACTCATCACCAACATTTGGTCGTCAAATGCGGACTGAAGGTGAACTCTTTTTCTTTACTTGTTGATAGTGCTGGTTTCATGCATCTGCTTGGGCCTAACCTATTCTATAATATGTTATGTGCCAGCAGGTAAGAACGGATTTATAGCCACCTTTATAGGGCTTTCAAAGCAAGTAAGATATTTAATGATGTGTTTTATCAGTTCCATCCTCCCCACCTCTAATGAGTTTCCATGTCTGAGTGGGGATTTGAAACCAGATCTCCTGAGTCCTATTCTGTCACTCTATCCACAATGCATTGTTGTCACAGGGTGGTGTTAATAGTATTAAAGTAACTATTCTATGGATAAGAATAAATAATGCTCATTATGTCTAGGTTCCTTCAGTTCTTACAGGCAAAACATTTCCTCTATTGGATAAGGGACTCTGAATCGGTCAATTTCCTTAGGGTGAGACTTCTTCTTCTTGTGTCATATCTGATTCCAATCATCATGGTGATTAGCCGTGAAGACTGTCCTGATAGTATAAAGCCTTTCATCAACCTTCTGCATTGCAGCATGACCACTGATCCAATTTCATGAGTCACTTTCTGGTCCTGAGCCCTTCTGGCACACAAATTTTCCTCAGCCTCAGGCCAGTATTGATTAAGCTTCTGCCCTCCATCAAGATGGATCCAAGTGGGATTTAATCCACTTGGGGACCATCACCCTTCTCTGTGGATATTGCCAAAGCCGCTTGTCCTCAGCATTGTCAGGTTAGTTAACCACCACCTGATGCTTGATATTGAGTCACTGGCAGTATGGTCTACTCTATTACCATAGCAGGATAACCTGGCCAGACTTGCACCTCCTCATTGTTTGATCAAATAGCAAATATTTAAAATTTGGCAGAATCACCTCTGCTGGAAGGTGTTAAGTCTCTTGTTATTAATTGTTGATGCCTTCCAAGTTTCACAGGCATAGATGGCTGTCAGGATTACAGCAATATAAACAGCAAGGACCAGATCCTATTCTTTGGAAGACAGCTGTTGCTTTTCCAAGATGGCTTTTTATGTCCGCCTCTGCATTTCTTATTTCAGGCAATCACACTGCCCAGGGGAAAACAAAGACAGTCATCTCATCCCATATTTCAGCATATTTCATCTGATCCTATGTTTAAGTGTCCCATCACAGTATACACCTTCATTGGCTCCAGCATATTCCATAGGTACAGGAGCCACAGAATTTCAGTACGGTTGGTTGCTGTCCGTTGCAGCTTGTCATTTTAGCGGTGGCAGCTGCTACTCGTATCCGAGTATACATTTTTTCTCTCCTGAAAATCCTTTTCAGGGAAAATGCCATTGGTGTGAATTTGTTTAAAGTGGATCCCAGCTTGCCATGAAGTGAGACTGGGTATGTAAAAAAATGGAATGTACCGCTACTTTATTTTTTAAAAAAATTGATACAACACTGACTGATGTTAGTGAGCCTGATACAGCAGGAGTAATTCCAGAAGGCTTCTGTTTATAGTTCTCTCACCTCCTATAGGATCTGTGAGAAACTATACCTATAAAGGAAAGGCATGATCATTTGTGTCCGGCAGGCGTTGCCACACCCCTGTAGCCTATCCCATAATACTTGGCACACTCCTACCTTTTGTCCCGGACATCAGCCCCATGAAGGTCCGGAGGCCGGGGGGGGCATGCCCCACAAAATCGGCCAAAAAGGGGAAACTACCATTCCCAGGGACCAATGTGCCACTTGCCAGCCAATCTGAGAGGCCGACACTTGCGTGAAAAAGCCAAGCCAATGGATGTGCACCAAAAAAACCAACTGTTCCCGCATGCAAGAACTGGGCATGGATGCACACAACGCCTGCCGCTGCTTCAAGACTGGCCACGAAGGGGCCCAGCCGGGAGACCTCACTAGGCCCTCTCTCTACCTTACCACCCCTTCTGCCCTCAGCCATGCCGCCTGGGGATGTGGCTGGGCGAGGCACCGCCGTAGGTGCTGCCTCTGCCCAGTTGCTCCTTCTGCGCCACCTGAGGACACAGCCTGCCGAGGCGCCACTGTAGGCGCTGCCTCTGCCCTGCCGCCCCTCCTTCCCTCAGCCATGCCGCCTGAGGATGCGGCTGGGCGAGGCACCGCTGCAGGCGCTGCCTCTGCCCTGCTGCCCCTCCCGCCTTCAGCTGTGCCGCCTGAGGATGCGGCCAGGCAAGACGCCGCATTAGGCACTGCCTCTGTCCTACTGCCCCTTCTGCGCCGCCTGAGGACACGGCCTGGTGAGGCGCTGCCATAGGTGCTGCCTCTGCCCTGCTGCCCCTCCCGCCCTCAGCCACGTCACCTGAGGACGCGGCCGGGTGAGGTATCGCTGTAGGCCCTGCCTCTGCCCTGCTGCCCCTGCCGCCCCTCAGCCTCACCTTGACCAGGAACGCAAGGCCGCCTGAGGCGGCTGCAGCACCCCTCACGCCAATGCGGCCCAGAGCGCAGGTAAGGATCCACTACCCAGCGAAGCTGGTACCCCAGCTAATACCCAATATTTGTGAATAAAATTCACAAAATTCACAGGCTACATAAATTAGAGGGTTGTGATGTAGGGGAGAGGAAGGAAGTGCTGTTGGGAGAGGACATCAAGTGATCATCTTTTTTCATGTTTTAAGGCAACATGGAAAGGGATCCTCTTGCTGTTAACTTTGGTAAACAATGTTAAATCCAAAGGCAATCTGTCCTTTCTCTTTAAGCTTCTCTAAACACAGCCGCAATCAATTAAAGACCTACTTGTGAAGCAGCTATTGTGCGCTATCCCATTGAGTCCTTGCTGACTTGTCCTTTAGACTGCCTGTGGAGAAACACTGCTAAGGTGATGGGAAAGTTCAGAATGACAAAGTCTTCAATGTGGATTCTGTTACTGAGCCTTTCCCAGTCTCCTTGCCTCTTAATAGAGCATCCTAAAGGTGTAAAGTGGATTGAGATTGCCTCTGATTGATAATGCTTTTAGCATGCTTTGCTTGTTGAAGATGTTAAAAATATTTTCCAGAGATTTCAGTTCAGACTGCTTTAAATCCTAGTGGTTTATCCCTGAAAATGAATCAATTATTGTTCAGAAATGTGTTGAACAGACCACTGTCTGCTTTTGACACATGTGCAGATATGAATGTGCAGATTTTTTTTTTTGGGGGGGGGGAAGTAAATTTCAGTCTCAAAAATTAAACTTACTGTAGATCTTTGTGTCAAAGAAAAATGTTTAACATTTTATACCTGTCGATTCATTAATTCTTGGGCCTAGCATAGGGGAAGATATAGTTTTGCTCTTTCTGTTTGTACTTGGCTTTTTGCTTTTCTAGATTTTAATTACATTAAGTGGTCCTAAGAATATTTTAAAAGCAAGTTTAACGAAGAAGTGCTGCAATGAAAATTTGCCCAGTGAGAATGTCAAACATTCTCCCATCAATTTGTTAGGGAAAAAATATCTTTTAAAACACTTTCAAAGGAGAAATTGCAGATAAACTCTCAGAGGTGAGATCTAGGATTCTTGACCTTACCATATCTATGAGGTGTCTGACAAGTGACTGTGTATGTCTTGTCTTTCCCTGCATCATCTCTGAGGCAGATGACATAGCCTCTCCACCAGGTGCCCACTCTTCAGTTAGAGCTCAAAGGAATATGTCATAATAGAAGTTCATCTTCAGGCCTTTTTCGTATCAAGAAGCACAAGAATTTAAGGAAACTGCAGAAGGACAATGTGATTTGTAATAGAAGGAATTATTGTTGTTGTTGTTGTTGTCAGATCACCAATCAAGCAATAAACATAATAAACATAAACATAAACATAAACATAAACATAATAATAATAATAATAATAATAATAATAATAATAATAATAATAATAATAATAATAATAATAATAATAATAATAATAATAATAAAAAAATTAAACAGCAAAATAATATATCTCTTCTACTTCCTATCACTGCCCGATCTTTTACTTTATCACTTCTATCTTCTACACACAGCACTCCTAGATCTAAAGGCCCACACTGTTTCCCTATCATGGTAATTTACCTCCTATTATCATGCAGGCATTCAACAGATACGCACTCTCAATTTTCAAACACACTGTTAGCCAGCCCTACCTACACAGTCACCAAACTCTTCCAAGGAATTGTTAATCTTAACTTGTCAAATATATCATGCAGGTCATGCTTTAATTTACTCATCTTCAATACTGGCAGTTACGTGGTAGCAACTCAGTCTATCCTCCAAGCCCATGCAATTTCCCAAGCACCTAATGTAATTGTAAATGAATTTGACAGTCCAGCCAATTAATATACAGTACATTGTTTTTCAAGTAATTACATTGGGTCGTCAGAATTTCTAGGCATATCATTTATGGGAGAAGTTTGGTTTACTGATCTCAGCTTGCCAGCTCCCTCAGCATCAGCTAGAATTTTGCAAATTCACTGTTGGATGTATGGTTATTAACAATATATGAATCTGAAAAATGCAACAGAAAGAGGTCCTATAGGCCTCTGAGAATATGAAACAGAAAAATGGGTACCACATTTATACCTTGGATACTTTGGAGTTGTTAGTCAGCGAGGAGACTGCACATCAGCAGACATTCTGCACACACAAATGGATCGGAGAAATCAAGTCCATCTGCATGCGTTTTTTTAGTCATTTGAATATCACGTCACCTGTTGGCTAGGCAGTCCATGACATGTGCCTTCCACTTTCATCTTGTCCAAGGGATCTGACAGAGGTCGTTTTGGTGAGTTTTAGTCCTGGCCTAACATCCTTGACAAGAGAATTTTAAAAATTGAAAAATCAGATTATAAACTATGACAACAATGCTATCTTTGCCTTTTTCCTAGACCTGGTTAAGCCCAGGTAAGAAAGGTGCTGTATAATAAAGCATCCAGTACAATAAGGAAAAATGGATTTACAACAATCCCTCCAAAACATACTATTTGAAAAGCCTGAGGGAAATGATGAATCCTGTATTGCTGAGCCAAACTTTCTCAAAATACTTTTGCCCCCTAAGAAATATTCTGAGATTTTCTTTTTCCTACTCCTGAGATATAAAATGTCATTTTGCAGATTGATTTCCACGTTATTCACTCTTTCTTCCTCCTGTGTTTGCCGCCTTTCCACCATCACCACAACAATGTAGAATGGTATCAGGCAAGAGGGCATTGTGGAGAAAGCAAAGGAGTTGGACTCAGAAATACTTCAGTGAAATTGTCCTCCCACAAATAAAGGTGAAGAAGGTCAAGAGGCCATTTGGGGCCAGCTCTCCTTTTTGTCCTCTTTCTCCTCCTCCTCCTCATTTCCTAAAGATTTGTAAAGATGGGGAATGAAATTGGATGTCTCCCTCATCCTCCCTTCAGCTGACCATTTAAGAAGGTTGCAAGTTACAATTAAGATTCATCTTTCTACAATTTCAACTCTAGCTCTACATTTTATTGATTGATTGAAATCATTGTGTTTACACTTCTGTCTATTCTTAAGGTAGTACGCAATGGAAGAGATTTAAAATACTATTCAAAAAGCAATTTAGAACAATCAAAAACCAATTATGTAATAATCTGGTCAACTGTGTTTCAACGTTCTCTTCAGGTGTTGGGGGGGATCAAGGATGATTTAATGATTGTCTCAGAGATGCATCATGATAATAATTATTAACTTAGATAGAGCCTCCTCAAAGATTGTGGTATTTTTGGACCACAATCGGGAGTACCCTGGTAATGGCAACCATGTGTTGCCAGCTAATCTGAAGAGCATTAAAAACGTGGCTATGCCAGCAGGTGTGGGGAATGAATGGCTCCACTTCCCAAGCCTGCTGGCTTGTTTAGTCTGTGTGTGGGTGATTCTGTCCTGAAAGCCTTTTAATGTGGGTGGAGGGAGGTTAAGGGTTTTTTACCAGATGGTTTTATTTGGTTTTAATAGTTTCAGATGGGGATTTTATTGATGTTTTTATTTGACAGTTTTATTAACTTTGTAAACTGCTGTGGGTCGCCCTTGGGCCAGGAAAGCGGTATAAAAATGCTGTAAATAAATAAATAATCTTTCTCACACTAGGCTAGGCGAAAGGAACTGCAGAATTAACTCGCCAGAAGGTGCTTTAATTTTGGCAGTTACACATCTGGCCTAGACATTGCAGAAGAAGAACTTATACCATTTATATGACTTTCCTTATGTATGTATGTATGTGTGTGTAGGTATACTAGTATCAGTATCCTTTATTAAGTGATTAAAATGTGATAAAATACGATTACAAAGACAGAATAAAAACAGATTAAAAGTAGAATGATGTGATCACAATAAAACGAGATATAAAAAGTACTCAATAAAATTCCTCACCTTTGCAGATGTAGTATATGAGTATAAAAGTCCATTGGCTATAACCTGAGTGAATCATGAACTAGTGCTAATTTTTACAGATTTTATATTCTTGGAAAGTGAGCAGAACATAAAGAAAATTTGTTTTAAGGTTCATGAATACAGCCCGCTTTAATTAAACTGTAAAAATATAAAACATGTTCCATATTTCTTATTAAATGTTCTGCTGACTCCCCCCTGCCCCAATGTAATGCACACTAGTTCACAATTCACATGGGAAATGGCAGCAGTTCAACAGAAGAGCATATGTTGGCCATGTATATTTTCAGTGCTCAGCATCTTCATTTCAGTGGCAAGCCAAAAATCATGAGAAATATCTCTGATAGCACTCAGGAAAATCACTACCAGCCGTAGTAGACAATTCTGGACTAAAGGGATGAATAATTTCCACCCAGCATGCATAGAATCTTCAAGGCATCCATCTCATGAGGGCAAGAAAAGATCCTCTTTGCCTGCAGTGATCCATTTTTTGGGGGGAAATTGACCCCCTTCCCCCCATGTAATCTGATCGTAATTTTTGCTTCGAACCCCACCCCACCCTTAAAATTATGTAATCCAGAGCTTTTGTATCAAAACTCTAATTTTTAGAGCTTTTCACTATTGGTGCCTAATGCAGAACGTATCGGTGAGGATTCAATAATCTCAAATTGGATCAAAAGCTCACTTTCAGTTGCACAAAGCAACCAAGAGAAAGTTAATAAGGCGTCAGAGGGAAACAAGATAAAGACACATACAAGCTCCACTGAATGAAAAAGTTGAAGTAAAAGCAAAAATATTCCCATTTTCCCCACTATGCTTAAAGGCATAATAATATTAATCAATTTAAATGGACTCTAAAATGTAATCTTAGCATATTTTAAACAGAGTAAGGCATATTAATATTGTAAAATACAAAATAGAGAAATGAGTTACAATGGTATACTTTTGTTTGGCTGCTTCTGTTCTCAGTGAAATATCTTTACTTATTTAAGAGTACAGACAGAATAAAAACAATGCAGCACACACCTGACACATCATCATACAATACATACTACCCCTACACAGTGTTGTACTGAAGCAGGTTCTGGACAGTTCGACCGAACTGGTAGTAGAACTGGCTGGCCATGCCCACCTCCTTGCACACCTCGCCCTCCTCCTCCTCTTTCCCCCCCGCACTCCTGGGAAGCCAAGAGACCAGGAAAAAGAGGAGGGAGGAGGAGCAGCCGTGGCCACTGCCAGAGCCAGGGAGGAGGAAGAGGAGGAGCCTACCAGCCCACCTCCCCTCCTCCCAGGGGCAGGAGGAAAAGGAAGCCACCTGATGTGGTGTCTGGCTTGGGCAGCCCAGGCCATGCTGCTGCCGCCGCTCAAGCACTACTGCCTCCGCTCCCTCTTCTTCCTTGCCCTGCGACCACCGGGGGGGGGGGGGGGGAGAGCAGAGGCAGGCTTGTCCAAGCTACAGCGGTGGCAGTGTGGTCTGGCACAGGCCAGCCACCACGTCAGCCAGCTTCTTTTCCCTCCTGCCCCTGAGACCACGCGGCGGTGGTGACAGGTGAAGTGACAGTGGCGGTTGAGGTCTAGGCACAACCACAACCCACACCCGATCCTCATGCAGTCAGGCGGGCTGCATCATGGAGGCTGGGGCAGTTGCACCGGGGTCTCCCGCCTCTGCTGGGAGCGATGCTCCAAGAGCAAGGTAGGTCCTTGGGTTTCTTTTCTTTTTTTATTGCTTTTTTTTGGGGGGGAGGCCATGCCCACAGAGTTAGCCACACCCACAGGGTGGGTAGTAGAATTTTTTACAATGCATCACTGCCCCTACAGCACTGTTGATCTTCAAGCATGGCCCTGCAGCCCACTTGTCTGTGAGAGAGTAGTTGTATTTATACTCTGGACAGATGATGTGGTTCATGTCCTCTCCCTTTTTTATTGGACTGCTTAGCCTAAGCAGGGTGTCTTCTAGGCCAATGAAGCCACTGCCCACCAGCATGGGGTTATTTTACTCTCCCCATCCCTTTCCAGTTTCTTTTTAACTGTATAGTTAAACAGCATTTTTAAATTCCACATCACAATTTCAGTTATACAAATTAAAAATAAAGCTTTACATGATATATTTTGTAAAACAAAACAAGCATCAACATTTATTGAGTTGGCAAGGCATCGGTGGGCTGCACATGTGTGCCGCTTCAATGATGGCAAAGCTATCAAAGAGTGGATACCACTTGACATAAAGCGAATACTAGGAAGGCCAGCAACCAGAGGTCCTGTATGAGACTGGCATGGGATTGGAAACAGTGGGAGATGATGCTTCAATCACCACTTCAAACTAGACATGTGAAGTATGGATCAACCACGTAACCAAGTAAGTATAACATATATTGCAGTTTAAATAATATCATGTCACCTTCTTATAGGTGAGATAAGACAAGTGAGCTGAAGCAGGCTAAATGGGCCCGCAGGAGGTCCAGTATGCCATTGAGTGCAATCCTCATCACCAAATGACATATAGACCTCAAGTGTCTGTTGCTCCTCTGCTGTTCACTTTGCCGAAACCCTGAAGCAGCTCATCGATTAAGCCACTTCATGGTACCTCAAACTGACAGTGGAAAGAGATGTGACAGCTTACAGCTTGCTTCTTGGTCCATTCCCCTCAATCACATGTTCTGGAGATGGACCAAAATAGGTGGACCAAAATAGAGTTATCCTACCCATAGTAAAAAAAAGTAGAAGCCCCTGAGGTACAGATGGGGGGAGGCTCTAGGGACAGGTTGGTTAATTCTAGCAATTAGGTCATCAGATCACTAGAAAAAAAGAGGGATCTCCTGCAGTGCTCCAAACAGAAGGATAAATGCCCATCTGCTCAAGCCCTACATCTGGTTTTGCTCAAGAAAAGACACTGTTTGCTTCTAACATAAATATTAGGGGTTGTTAGCAATATATATATAGCAATCACAACAGTCCATCCTAGTGTGAATATGACTTAGATGTGGAAGCATTGTGCTGGGGCTTTGCAGAACTTTCTCCACTTTGCCTGGCTCCCTTTGGTCCATTTGGCCATGCTGTCCTCCCTCACCCTCCCACCTCTTTGGGAATTTATGAAACACAGTGTTTGGGCTTGTAAGAAATGCCACAAAGATACCATATCCATTCATTAGCTTTTCTCTACTGGGTGTTGCTGGCTATGTCGATGTCTGCAGTGAAAACACTACATTGTGGGATTGGCTGAAGCTGCCAAAATTCATTTCTAAATCCCAGCAGTGAAAACCTGGTTGAGAGCCAGAACCCCCAAAAGACAAGGTTTCTTTTATATGGCATCTATACCTGGACTATGGGAAAATGATGCTGCCCCCACCCCCCATCCCACACTAATCAACGGGAAAGTGGTTTTAAAGGGCCAGGTGAGGAATGCCATACTTTATACTGATCCATTAATCCTGATCTATTATTTATAACATTTTATTACAATTTGGTAAACTCATTTTAAAAAATAATTACCACTGATTCATCAAAGACTGAATATGAAACATTGCTGATTTGTCAGACTTTAGAGGATAAGCAAAGTTCTTAACCAAATCAGAGGCAAAAGGCATTTGTGCCAAAAGCGAACATTTCCAAAGAATCAGCTAAGTACAGGACTTTCTGTTAGCAGTTCATATATAGGTCAGATTTTTAAAAAAAAAACACAAAAGAATATCTGTCCCATTGCAAATGTTTATTTTTCCTCTCAGCACTGCCCCACCTCATCTAGCTATGGCAAATGCATCAGCATCCTCCTCCTTAACTATTTTTATTTTAACAGATCAGCACATTTTTCCTTGCAGTATTTAATGTACAAAAATTACCGCATCAGAGGGTGTAATTGTTTAAAATGCTTGCCTTTTCTTTTGCTTTTTAAAAAACAGTCATGGGCAGAATCCCAAATCCTTTTAGCCAAAATTAAAGTGAAACCTAAGCAGCAATGTGAATTTCAGAGAAATTCTGCTGGAGGTGGGGAGAAATGCCATCTCCTGTCCAAGTCTGAATATATGTATTGTATCTTTGTCTTGTGTTCCACCTAGGAAAAGTATGAGCCCATTTCAAAACATTCATTAAACATTACGGGCTTATTCACATGAATGCCTACATGTGCTGTAAATGCACAAGACAGAAGTGAGAACAGAGGGACTTATGTCTCCAGCTCCTGAATGGTAGTGGAGCCCTCTGGTTTTGTGGGTTTTGTCTCTTTCTCCCTTCCACCCCATGAGCTGAAGTTGGGGAGAGGGGCGGAGGACCCAAGCTGGGTGAGGCTTGGTAAGCCGTGAAAAATTCAGCCTTCAAATGTGGTCACTTTTGCCCCAAGAAGAGCTCCTGCACAGACTCGAACTTCCAACTCAAAAATGAAGACTTTCTTTCCCTGAGATAGCCCTGGTGCTCCTCAGGAACAATGGCTCTTTTCAACCTGGTTTTGACATTTCACAGGTGAAAGGAACAGGGCAGCCACTTGATCCCGTGCACAAGGAATCTGTTAATGCATTAAAAGTGAAGACAGAGCCTATCAAGCAAAAAACAAAAACTCTGGCAAGCTGCAGAAAAGGATATTTGTGGTTGGGGGCTCAAGAGATTCAGAGGGAGGGAGGATAAAAATAAATTGTCTGGCTAACACTGACATTTTCTTTTCCTCCTCGACTGACCTCTCCTAGCTTAACAACACAGCTCACAAAAAGGTCTGAAACAGGACTAGGTTGGATTGCATGTAGTGAAACAGCTGCCTGCAGCCTCTACAGGCGAGGAATAATCTGTGGGAAAAGCATGCATGAAAGAAAGCAGGTAGCTGAACCTACAGGAAAGCAAACTCCTTTGTAACAAAGCAAGAGGGGTTGGGTTTTTATTTTGTTGAGAAAGTTTGGTGTATGAGAACCAAGACACAGGAACAGGCGAAGGATTGGCTTAACACATCTTTATTGCATGGTGGTCCGGGGGGAACATGTGGTAATGGTGGACGAACAGCTCAATATATACGGTGGCTATACATTTGAATGTGGCTCCACGATAGCCCATTGGCTACCTCCTGCGTGACGACATCCCTGGTCACGCCCTTCTTGTCCAGGTGAGGCAGTGGCGGGAATCTTCCCACGCTGGAGTTATTGCGTAATTGGAACCATATGAGCTGGACGCTCGCTACTGCCACCAAGTGGTTGCTAGCTCGCGTCCTATTACAGAAGGTTACAGTGTTACAGTTGATGGGTGTTACATTGTTGCAAAGGCATAGTATTAGGAACACAACAGAAAGATTAAAAAAAACCTCATGGAAGCCCCCTTTTTGAAAACCATGATCATGCTACTCTGGCTTGCATCCTGGTTTTTTGAATTGTAAAGCTTCGTCCAAATTTCCTATGATTTATACCAATTAAAAAAACCAGATCATAGTGCAAAGGAGTAAACAACTGGCCATGGTTTAGGGAAATTATATTTGTCTCCAGTGATTTCATTTTTTGGCAGGGAAAACATCTTCCCACCTCTAGATGGCGAACCCATACCTGTCAAGTTTCGGGAAATTTCTGTCAAACCCCCGTATTTTACACTCTCTCCCACCATCATCCCATATTAGTTAGATTGCAATTAGACTGGAGTTAGACTGGAAGCCAGCACAGGATAAGCACAGCTATCCAGCTTCCTGTTTTGGCTGGGAAATTTCCCTTATTTGACAGAAATTTCCCGAAACTTGACAGGTATGGGTAAACCTTGGCACTCCAGGTGTTCATGAACTCCAATTCCCAGAAGCCCTGATCAGTGCTGACTTGGGCTTCTTGTAATTGAAGTCCAAAAACACCTGGAGTGCCAAGGTTCGCCATCACAGCTGAGTCTAGACATTTGTGGAATGACAGAAAAATCTTCCCAGTTTTCATATTCTACCATACTGCCTTTATTGTTAGTCACATATTTCTTCTGTTTGGATATGAAAATGGATGCCTTATGTAAATGTTTGCAGTGGCATTGCTTGGTCTCATGCCATATTTGTACATCACAGCCATCTTTCATTCCTTCCACGCAGATTAGCATAAAAGCACCATAGAAATTGTGGCAGCAGCATCAAAAGGCGTAGCTAGCAGCAGAGGGCTCCAAAGCACTGAACAAACCTTGAAATCTGTCCTGAGTGACTGAACATTATGAATTGGGTGGAAATATTATTTTAGATGGTGCCTTCCATTTTTTTATGGTGGAGACTGCAAATATCTCATTAGAAATGTTACATATGAGCAGTTCTGAAACTGCCTCCTGACACACTTATTTACTGAGGTTTAGATCCTCTGATGCTATGTAGCACACCAGGCAGCAAAGGATCTCCAATGATTTCTGTCTTGAGCAAGTACATTTGCATCCTTCCATGTCATTTTCAGGGTCTTTAAAGCACGTCACGGGCTGGACAACTCCCCCTCAGACCATGCCATGGGCCAGATGCAATGGCAGAAGGTGCATTTGCACATACATGGGTGCGTTTGCATCTGCATGGGCATGGGCACATCCACTTCTGCTTCCACTTCTGCTTCCAGGGTCACCACCACAAGCTGGATGGAACTGCGTTAGGGGCCAGGGCCAGCGCATGGACCGTAGGTACCGAACTGCTGCTTTAAATCTTTAATAAAAGTTCTTCTCCATGTATTTTGAGGGTGTCCTTGTTGGTTGGGATTAGGAAGGGTTCAATTTATTCCCATGGACAGTGTTAACCCAATGTGCAGTATTAACAGGCTAAAAAATACGATATGGAAGATGAGCCCCTCACATTGGAAGGTGTCCAATATGGTTCTAGGGAAGACCGGAGGACAAGGACAAGTAGCCACAGAAAGAGTGAAGTGATTGGGCCAAAGCCAAAAGATGCTCAACTATGGATGCAGCTGACGGTGAAAGGAAGGTCTGATGCTGTAAAGAAGAATACTGTATTGCATAGGAACTTGGGATGTAAGATCTAGGTTTCTAGATCTTTTCTAGGTTTTGTATTTGTTTTCTTGTGCTTGTAAGCCGCTTTGAGTTGCTTTTAGCAAAAATGTGGGGTATAAATAAAACTTTGATTGATTGATTGATCTATGAATGAAGGCAAGTTGGTGAAAGTCCATGTACCGTAGTTAAAGCAATGATCTTTCCAATAGTAATGTATGACTGTGAGAGCTGGACCATCAGGAAGGCTGAGCACAGAAGAATAGATGTTGCGGTGCTGGAGAAGACTTTTGAGAGTCTCCTGGACTGCAAGGAGATCAAGTCAGTCAATCCTGAAGGAAATCAACCATGACTGCTCCTTTGAATGACAAATGTTGAAGCTGAAGCTCAAGTACTTTGATCACCAAATGAGAAGATAGGACTCAATGGAGAGAACCCTAATTTTAGGAAAGATCAAAGGCAAAAGGAGAAGGGGTGGCAGAAGATGAGATGGTTAGACAACATAGTTGATGCAGTTGGCATAGATCTGGGTGGATGGTCCGTGGGATTGCAAAGGGTCGGACTCGACTGTGCAACTGAACAACAACAAACATTTATTGCCTGTGATACACAGACACTTGTAAAATGAATTCAATGGGATTTACCTCTGAGTAGGCATATACAGAATCTATACCTATAAAGCACATGTGTAGGTTCGGTGTCTGGAATGGGCTGCAGCACCCTTTGACCAAACCCAGTGAAATTTGGCACACACATACCTTGCACATGTGAGCAGGTCGCTCTCAGGGTCCCAAAGCCCATTGGGGGGCGTTGCTGCCTAAATTGATTTGCAAAGGGGGGTATATTCGACAGGAGGGTTTGTGTCTGCCCCAGTGCTAGGCCAACTGGGGGGGGGGGATTGTGATGTCATTGCCGAGTTCACATCACAGGCCCACCCCTGGCCAGTGGGTTTCCCAGGCAACACTGGCACTCAGCTAGCCGGGTTGGGACCACCCAGGTGAAGCCGGGCACCCCTGCTAATTAAGCTATAAAGTTTCCAGTCTAATGATCATACAAATCACTACTGCAGTGGTAGAAACTATGCTAAAAAGTATATAATATCCTGAATATAGGATAAAAATACATTATTACAGAGAATTCTCTCAGATTTCAGGAGTTGAAAAAGACATTATATGAACTACAGCCATGGTATGTATTTATACATGTAAGCATTCCAGGCAAGCCTCATTGTGTTTAAACTGATGTCTATGCTGGCCTGTCCATGTTTAGGATTAGAATACCAGGGATGTGCATGTCCATTTAGGTGGCCTAATAGCTGACCATGTGCCATCAAATCAACTTTGATTTACGGTGACTCATTCCAGGAGTTTCAAGGTAGAGTGTACTCAGAATTGATTTACCATACCCTTCTTCTGGTGGTGATCTGGAACTATGTAGCTTGCTCAAAGCTACACAGGTTGGCTCATCTCCATGGAGGTACTGTGGGGAATTGAACTCCCAGCCTCTGGCTCTGCAAACAAATATCTTGATTTCCAGATTCCCCAAACTCCTCCAGCCACAGTGGCCAACAAGTAACCTTTCTCAGAGTCTGCCAGTACTCATGCTATGTGCAAAAAAACTAACAGCCATATACCAAAAAGATTCCAACCATCTTTGTGATGCGACCAGGTTCAGTGCCATTGTTCCTGAAACGAAGTCCAGTGGACTTATTTCTAGGCAAGTATGCATTAAAGCTTTATTTATTTATTTTTAAAATTAGGAGATTTCATTTCAAACTATACTCATTTCAGAGCCTGAAAGAGCAATTTTTCTAAATGACAAATCCAGGGGGGAGGAGCATCATGGCAGACTGAGCACATTGTTTTTCTCACCACTGCCTGGAAAGGGGAGCCACAAATGTGGATATATAATGCTAAACTGTTACGTTTTTGAAGGGAAATGTTTCTGGAAGGAATGTGAAGTTGGTAGATTGTAACTGGAGATATTTGGAGCCTGGAGGACAACGGAAAAGAGTAAAACTGTTGCAGCTGTTTCTCAAGTGCAGAGAGCCGAGTTAGTGGTGCTGTTGGAGAATGGAGTTTACGAGCAGAGGTGACAGCAAAGAGAAGCGCTTCCTTGGGAGCTGGCAATAGCTGTGTTCGAGAGAAGTGAATTTTGGCAAAATCTGGGGTTCGGCAGCGCTTGGAGGAGACTCAAGTGGCGGAGTGGAGCAGAGGAGAGAGGAGGAGAGTCGAGCACGATCTCGCGTGCAGAGTTCCAGGGTGGAAGGAAATAACAATTTTGGTCTCGGCTGGAGTGGCACTGCCGGAGAACAGAGGACAGAGTTTAGGAGGGAGGTCTCGGCAAGGAGAAGCGCTTTTGTGGGCGGCTGAAGTCTCGGCGCCGTTTGGAGTTTGGGGACGCTGGAACGCAAAGTGGTCAGGAGAGTGCTCTGGTTGTGTCGGGCGGAGAAGGAGTCGTTACTCTGTGGGGATAGGGGTCTGAGGGGAGTCAATTGGGGGGTGCGGAAGTGAGTCCCAATTGATCCTAAAGGGCCCTAATCCGGAGCAGGAGTCTGGGCAGCCCGTGTTGACCAGTGCATTGGTTGGATGTGCGTCCCCCGAAAATACTACTGAACGTTGGCTGAAAGTGTGGAAGTCCTTAAGGAGTGTTATTTCTTCTATCCTTGGAACTTGGACTTGGATTGTGTTGAGCTTGTTTTACAAGTGGTGTGCTGGAAGGGCAGAGGATATTGTGTTTGATTGACTGTTGGGCAGGGTCCTTTCATGAGCCCTGATCATTGGACCATTGTGGGGGTGTAAAATAGAGCTGGTGCTTAAGCGGTGGAGGGCAATTTGTGACTGTGATTTTGACTGTGGCAGAAAGAAGAAAGAAAGTGAAGGGAAAAAAAAGAAAATTAGTTTTCACAGCTGCTGTGCCAAGGACAGTGATAAAATCAAGGCTAGCCCTGGAGTTGCTTTATCATCAAGTGCAGCTGTGTACTGCTCAACTGGTTGGACTATAGGAACAATTTTCTTCTTCTTCAAGATCTGTGTTTTGTATACATGCCTTGTGTAGAGTAATGAGCTGGATTAACTTGAAAGTCCATAGTGGTTGAAGTTAATTATAAAAGGGATTGTAAGCTATGGTTGTTTATGTATTGGGGCATAAGGAGATAATTGTATAGGGTATTGGCTAAAAGCATGGATAAAGTTGTGTAGACCTGGTTAGGACTATTTTAGAATAGAGTGAATGAGTCGAAAAGAAAAAAGAAAGCAGCAGAGAGAAGAGATAGAAATAGATCCAATTTGGCTAAGAACAGGTAGATTAGTAAGAGCAGGTGGTGAGGAATGAAGGAAGTCCTTAAAGGACGAAATTTTGGTAGCTGAGGAGCTGGATAGGCTTAGAGCAGGCATGGCAGCAAAGAAGAAAGTACAAGAGAAACAGCAATTACAACAGCTAGATATAAATCAAGAAGATCAGCAAATTGAATTTAAAGAGGCCAATGCTCGGGGAGCTATAAAAAAGAAAGTAATAGAAGGAGGTGTAGAGGAAAGTGTGGAAGGGGATAGCCCTGATGTGAATGAATGTAGAGGCTCTATTGAAATGAGATTAGATAGTCTTGAGAAGTATCTTCAGACCAAGTTCCAAAATTTAGAAGAGCAGCGAGCGAGGGATAATCAAGAATTTATTAAACTGCAGCAAGAGAGTTTTGAGGCTTTTCAGCAAAAAATGCTGTCAGTGGTGACAGGTTTGATGGAATCAGCTAAAGTTGAAATTGCCAAGATAATGGAAGAGGTGAATGATGTAAAAGAAGGAATGGGTTCAATTTCAAAGGAGGTTGAAAATGTAAAGAGACATGTCCAAGAGGTGCAGGAAAAAGCTAAAGGGAGAGAAGTAAAAGTGGATGATCATGAAGTGAGACTGGAGTTACTTGAAGACCAATCTAGAAAAAGAAATATTATAATTAGGCATGTTTCTGAGGCCCGCCCTGATCAGCTGAAGGCCAGAATAATGAGTTGGTTAAATGATTTAGGTATGGATAGGAAGTTCGAGGCTGAGGATGTATTAAGTGTGCATAGATTAGGGTCTAAGAAGCATAATACAGCAGACAGAAATGTGCTATTGAGGTTTGCTAGTGAAGGTTTGAAGGTGATGTTAATGCGACATATCAGGAAATCTGGGTCAAGTATATTGAAAATGGAAGGGAATAGTATAGAGATCTATAATGATATTTCTATTGGCGAGAGAACATGGAGAACACAAATCAAACCAGTAACCAGGAAGTTGAGGGAAAAAGGAATTGTTTATTTTTGGCTTGCCTTAAAAAAGCTAAAATTCATAGTATCTGGAAAATCATACGTGTTGAGGGATGGGTCATATGTCATAGACATACTTGCAGAGGCAAAGATAATCGACCGAAACTCCAAGGAATGGGAAGATCTTAAAGAGGAGCTGATAATAGCAGGGGTTTACATAACATATGACAGGGAAGAGGAAGAGCGGATGAAGGATATGAGGGTTGCGTTGTCTAGCCAGGACGAACTAGGTAGTGTGGAATGATATAACGGTGTAAAAATTGCAATTGAAGTAACCGTAAGGCACAATATAAAGCGATGATAGAATCCTCATGTGGAATTGGTGGCATGAAAAATTAAATAGTATTTAGAATGGGTAATTAGGCAGGAGAAGTGGTGGTTTGGTTTGTAAGTGTTGTCTCCCCTCCCCCCTTGTTTTGCAGGGGTGTTTTTCTTTTTCGTTTCGAAATGGCGGGGAGGGTGATGATTTATTGTTTTATGTTTTGTGTTCAGCTGTTTGCTTATGTTTTGTGGGTTGGATTAGCACATGCTTGTAGGAGATGGAATTGTTGCAAGCGAAAAATAATAAAGAATTATGAAATCGATTAGGGTGTTATCATGGAATGTGAAAGGCACGGGCAGTATTATTAAGAGGAAACGTCTGGAAGCGGTAATTAGGAAAGATAGGCCAGATGTGATATGCTTGCAAGAAACGCATCAAAAAAGTGAGGATGTAAATAAATTGTATATAAAGGTGATAGAATATTATGAGAAGGCATTGGGTACGTCTAAGGCAAGAGGGGTTGCCATATTAATATCAAAAAAGTTAGGATTTACAAAAGTAAAGACAGTTGTAGATCCAGAAGGGAGATTTCTTATAACAAGGGGATTTATTAATAATGAGGATATAACCTTTGTTAATGTATACGCGCCAAACGAAAAACAGGAGGAATTTTTAGATAAGGTGTATCAAAGTATAGAATCAGAAAGGGTGTCCAAGTTAATAATGGTTGGAGATTTTAATTTGATCAGATCAGGTTTGGATACTACAAATGTGGCTAAGCGTACATGTACTAATAGGGTGATGGATAGGTGGTTAAAAATAACGGGATTACAGGATGTTTGGAGGAAAATTAGAGGCTCAGAACGGGGATACACATTTTTTCGCACGTGCATAATTCTTATTCACGAATTGACTATGTTTTGGCTTCAGAAAGTATGATAGACAAGGTTGAAAATATTGAAATTGGTATGATTAAGGAATCTGATCACGCTAAAATAATTACGGAATTTAAACTAAGTGATGAAAAACAAAAAAGGGGTACATGGAGCTATGATACAAGGTTATATAGAGATCAAAAGAGTAAGGAAACGATAATAAAAAGATGGGAAGAGTGCTGGGAAATTAATGATACAAAGGATGTAAATGATGAAATATTATGGGATACCATGAAGGCAATATTTAGGGGAGAAAGCATTAGGCTCTCTTGTATTAATAATAGGCAAAATAAGGAAAAGGAAAAAGAGTTAGAGGACGAAATAAAGAAATTGCAGGATATTCATGCAAGAATGGGAGATAGGGACATATTTTTATCAGGAATTGTATTTGAGGAAGGATGTAAATAAGGATGAATTAGAGCGATATTTAGATAAGTGGTCAAGAATAAATTTAAGCTTGGAGCATAGGAGTTACATGGATGAAAAGATAACACAAAAGGAAATAAAGGAGGTCATAAAAAGGTTAAGGATAGGCAAGGCTCCAGGCGAGGATGGTTTATCGGTGGAGTTTTATAAAGACTTTAAAGAGATGTTGTTACCAAAAATGGAAAGGATTTTTAATTATATTTTGGAGGGAGGGAGAGTTCCTAAATCGTGGTATAGTACAATTATAATTTTAATTCCAAAAGTAGGGAAAAATCTGGAAAAAATTGAATCCTATAGACCGATTTCCCTGATGAATCAGGACGCAAAAATTTTTACAGCAATTTTAGCTAATAGATTGAATAGTTTTAGTGGCAAATACATTAATAAGGATCAAGTGGGATTTATGAGGGATCGGTATATGTCGGATTTGACGAGAAGGATGGTTGACTTGACAATTATTGCTCAGGAACAAGAGGAGCATGTGGGTTTCTTCTCCCTGGATATATTCAAAGCTTTTGACTCGATCCAATGGATAACTATAAAGGAAATTATAAAGAAATATGGATTCGGACAAAAATTTTGTGGGGTAATTGAGCAGTTGTATCAGCAAGGCTCGGCTAGGGTTAAATTAAATGAGGAATTAACAGGGGAGATTAAATTGGAAGCGGGCACAAGGCAAGGAGATCCATTGTCAGCATCTTTATTTATAATGGCCATGGAATTGTTAGCTAATGTAATAAGGGAAGATAAGGAATTAATTGGAATTGAGGGTATAAAAATTAGCCAATATGCTGATGACACCCTAATAACAATAAAAAATCCACAGAATGCACTAGGGAAGATATATGGTCATTTAGAGGAATTTCAAAGGGTGACGGGACTTAAGGTAAACTGGGATAAGTCAGAAGCAATTCTTTTTAATGTGGATTTGGACATACAAGAAAGTTTAAAGGCTAAATTTAAAATACAAATTAGAGATAATATAAAATACCTGGGGATAAACATTTCAAATAAATACGATGATTTAAAGAGGTTAAATTATGATAAATTGGAAAAAGAATTAAAAGAAATCATTTTACGGTATAAGAAGCTAAATTTGTCGTGGTTTGGACGCGTTTCGCTATGTAAAATGAAGCTTTTACCCAAATTAAATTTCTTATTTGATACCCTGCAAATATATATGAAAGAGAAGGAATTAAAGGTTTTTCAAACTATATTAAATAATTTTTGTAACGGTGGAAAAAGGGCCAGGATACCAAAGTTTTTATGGTATTCATCACAAAAAAAGGGCGGGTTAGGAATTCCAAATATTAAAAATTATTATTGGGCATTTCAATTGAAGAATATTTGTAAAATTTTAGTGAAAGAAGAATCGATTTGGGGGAAAATTGAATTGCGAGAGAAACTGGGTGAAGAAATATTAATGTTTTTGGGCAAAGGGAAAGCAAAAATTAATGCTACAAATAAATTGTTAAAAGCTCTTTTAAAAACTTGGACATTATTGAAAAATAAATTGGCACCAGGGTTGTCCCCAATATTAGGCCTGAGTGATATGAAATCATTCCCACTGAGAATGGATAGGAGATTAGAAGAAGTATTGAATAAGAATAATATAAGTTTATTAAAGGATTGGATAACAGCATGTAGAGACAAGGAAATAAAGTTAGATTTAGGTAGACAACTTAAATTGAATTGGCTTCAATTGATGTCTATTGACAGTTGGAATAAAAGATATTTAGATGAAACGAGCTTGGATAGGGAGCGGACGAAATTTGAAGAATTGGTACTTAGTCTAAAAAGTGGGCAGGTAAAAGTTAAGGGGTTAGTAAGCAAAATATATAAGGTTTTAGATGACTCAGATCAGCATCAGAAAGCTTTAAAAGAAACATGGGAGCTAGATTTGAATATCATAATTACAGACGAGCAGTGGAATGCTAAATGGAAAAGGAGAATAATGAGGTCTTTGTCTGTAAGAATAAAAGAGCACAATTATAAATTATTGTGGAAGTGGTACTTGACTCCGGTACGACTATACCAAATTGACAATACAAAGTCGAAATTTTGTTGGAGGTGTAAGGGGGAAATTGGAACATATGAGCATATGTGGTGGGGGTGTAAAGAGACGAAGTCATTCTGGTTGAAGGTGGAACACGAAATTGGGAGAATTCTAGATGTAAGAATGAAATTGGATGTAATTTTAATTTTGTTAACAAATGTGGAGGTGGTAGAGCAACAAAAAAGGGAATTATTAGCAATTATGTTATCCAGTGCTAGACAGTGTATAGCGCGATATTGGAAATGTGATGTTACCCCAAAAATAGAGGATTGGTATAAGGAGTTGTGGAATACTGCGCTGAATGATAAGCTCACCTGGGAGTTAAATTTAAGAAAAGGGTTAATTAATGAAAGCAAATTTCAGGAAATTTGGAAATGTTTGATAGATTATACCTTGATTAATGGTCATGGGCAATTGCCGGTGCCGGATTACATTGCATTTTTGAGACGATAATAGATAAAAGGGGAAATTCTGTCTCCGTAGCATTGTATATAGCACGTGGTGATATTTTGCTCTGTTTCTTTTTTTTCTTTTCTCTCCTTCTCTGCTTATTTATATTATTGTGTATTTTGTCTTTTATTTTCTTATATTGTTCTGTGTGTTATCTCTTGTTTTTTAATTATTGGATAAAAATAAATGACAAATCCCAGAATGCTGTGCTGACCATATTGTGGGAGGATCTAGGAAGTGTAATCCAAAAGAGTAACTTTTCCAAGAGGTGTTCTAACTTTTAATAAGCTGCTAAGGTCCAGAAGGTCCTGGTATAGTAAGAGTACCTTGTTTGTAAAGGTAAAATCAGCCAAGCAACTTTTTTCTCTGTACGTGTAGAAGCTGTTCCCATTCATTTGCTGGCACTTAACAGTACAGTTATTTTAGTTGGCTGTGTCCTCTTTTTATTAGAACAAGTTCAGGCCTTGAAGAAATTGAAGAAATATAAATAGAAGGCTCACCATAACATATACTCTCCAGGGGAAATAATGATCAAAATTAAATATAAGGCTAAATCTGGTGATAGCTCCACTTAGATTGGAGCCATGGAAATGAATGAGACCTCTTAGTTACAAGTAATGTATGTTCCGTTTGTTTCAGTCATGAGGTTTGTTTCAGTCAATCTACCCATATTGGGACTAATATTAGATTTAACCTATAGATACCTATTTCTGAGTGGCTGCCAACACTCTGAGCCTTGGAGTTATTTCACAAACAATACTACCAGGAAAAACAAAGCCCTATACAAGGCTTTCCTGTGTTCCTTGGATCGAAAATTTCATTTCATTTCAGTTCTTTCTTTTATAGTCCTCCCACCCACACCTCTAAATGTATATAACATAATTTTGGCGAGACCTCTAGTGTAATTTATTTTGCGTATTGCAACATCTTTCAGTCAGGCACAAAATGTATGGAAAAATCTTGGGCTGAGAGTGAGGGATGCTTAAACACACACACACACACACACACACACACACACACACACACACACACACACACACACACACACACACACACACACACACACACACACACACACACACACACACACCAAAGATAAATGGCTTCTAGAGGGCTCATTTATCTTCTAATACTGCAAAGGGTTTGGGATGGCTGTTCAAGCTGTTAGCTTTCACAAAAATTATTATTATTATTAATAGGTCTAAGAGCTACAGGCATGTCTCTTTGTGGAGGCAATTGGGAAAGAAGGCCAAAGTCAATTTCTGGCTCTTCAAATTAGCCTGCTGTTGTGATCTTTCCCTTTGCTCATTAACTGCTCATCATCATCACTGTTCCATATCTTTTGTTGCTGTTGTTGTTGTTGTAGATATATTTGTACCCCGCCTTACTCGCACCAGTGCGACTCAAAGTGGCAAACCACAATAAATACATACATATTACAAATACAAGATTACAATGTCAGCATAATATAAATTCAAACAATAAAGTGATTACAGATTAATACGGAAAAACAATACTAAGCTATTAAAAGCCACACAATAACCCCCTCCCGGGGTCGTTGTTGCTGACTCTGACGAGAGGCAGAAAATCCTCAACAGCTGCAGTGGCAATGGCAGGGTCAGTGTCCTTTTGAGCCCTCCAGTCTGGGTGGGATTGGAGGGCGGGACGGCAACACACCTGCCTCTCATCCCCGGGCTGGTGTTGCTGGCTCTGGGGAGAGGCGGAAAATCCTCGGTGGCTGCAGTGGCAATGGCAGGGTCAGCGTCCTTTTGAGCCCTCCAGTCTGGGTGGGCTTGGAGGGGTGGGGCTGCGACACACCTGCCTCTCATCCCCGGGCTGGTGTTGCTGGCTCCGAGGAGAGGCTGAAAATCCTCGGCGGCTACAGTGGCAATGGCAGGGTCAGTGTCCTTTTGAGCCCTCCAGTCTGGGTGGGCTTGGAGGGGTGGGGCGATGACACACCTGCCTCTCATCCCCGGGCTGGTGCTGCTGGCTCTGGGGAGAGGCGGAAAATCCTTGACGGCGGCTGTTGCCTCTCCTGCTAGCTTCCTCCAGACCACTTTCTTCAATTTCTTCTCTCCTTACAGATATTGAAACATCCTGCCGAAGGCTTGACCCCAGTGTTTTCCAACTTTTGGTTTTTGGACATCAATTCCCAGAAGCCTAAGTCAGTTCCCCAAAGCACTGGTCAGTCAGTGTACTGACTTAGGCTTCTGGAAATTGAGGTCCCCCTGTGGGGCATGGGCCCCATGTTGGGAACCACTGGTCTACCCAAAGCTGTTTGTCCTAAATTTGGCAGAGTGAGGGATCCTTAACAAGAAAGCATGGTTAGGGGGTCATAAAAACCCCATCAGGTTCTATAATTAATTCTATCACCGATTTAATTGACTGCTTTATTTTGATGAATCAACAATTATCATATGATGAATCAATGTTAGCATAGACATTTCAAGAAGAGAAGAAAGAGGCAACCCCCCCCCCCTTTCCTTACCCACAGCTCCACGTCTTGTTTAGGACTCAGCCTCAAATTTAAGGTAAATAATAAATAGCCCAGAGTTTGGAAGTAACTGGTTACAAATGACTAGTTGTTGTTGTTATTATGTATTGTCAAGTTGTTTTTGACTTATGGCATCCCTATGAATTAGTAACCTCCAAAAGATCATTATTATGAGTTGCTTGGGTCTCTAAAACTAAGGCCATGGTATCCTTTATTAAGCAATCCATGTCATACTCAGTCTTCCCCATTTCACACTGTTATAACATATCGCTACCCTCATTCTTTTTTCCAGTAAGTCTTATCTTTTTATGATGTGCCCAAAGTACAGCAGCCTCAATTTAGTGATTTTCTCTACAAGAAAATATTCAGGGTAGATTTGACCTAGCACTGGAGCAGAAACTGAAAGATAACAAAGACTGCCAGAAAGAGAAGTTAGTCAGTAGACTAAATTCTCTTTCTGGCAGTCTTTGTTGTCTTTCGTTTTCTGCTCCAGTGCCACATTTTGAAGAAATTGATTTTCCTCTATCTGCTTTCTTCACTTCTTAGCTTTCACATCAGTATATACTGTAGTAATTAGGAATACCACAGTGTACATTATCTTCACCTTAGTCTCCAGTGATACATCTTTACACACAGATCTTTTCTAGTTCTTCATAGATGTCCTTTCAAAACCCAGTCTTCGGATTTCTTGGCTGCAATCTCCATTTGGATTGATTATTGAACCAATATGTATATACAAAATCTTTGACAGTTTCAATTTCTTCAATTTCAGCATTAAGGTTATGCAGTTCTTTATGACTTATTTCTTCTTAAAGTTCAGTTGTAGTTCTGCTTTGGCACTTTCTTCTTTCACTGTCATCAGGAGTCATTTCAAGTCATTGCTGGTTTCTGTCACGGATATGGTGGCATATGAATACCTTAAATTATTAGTTTCCCCACCAATTTTCACTCCTTCATATGAATCTTATCCAGTTTTCTTTATGATACATTCTGCATGAATTGATTAGATAGAGAAGTACCCACTGTTTGACAACTTTGCTCATGAGAAGCCATTTCTGTTTCTCCATATTTTGTCTTAACTACTGTATAGCTACTTGTGCATAAATTAGGTTGTGTATCAGGTGAATCAGGTGTTGAAGCATATCCGTTTTTAGTTTTTTATGATCCACTCTTTAAGAAAAACAGCTATAAAGCATACACTGATTTTCTTCTGAAATATTTAGGAACATTCCCATAGCTAATATTTATATTTATTTATTATTTACACTTATATCCCACCCCTCTAGGGGAAAAATCATCCCTACTCAGGGTAGCTTAGCAGTTCGAAAGCAAGAAAATCCAAGTAGATAAATAGGGACCACTTCGATGTGAAGGTAAACTGCGTTCTGTGCGCTCCAGTGTCTAGTCATGCCTGCCACATGACCACAGAAACATCTGCAGAAGTAGACAGCGCTGGCTCTTCGGCTATGAAACAGAGATGAACACTGAACCCTAGAGTCAGATATGACTGGCTTTTGAGCAGGGGTGACCTTTACCTTGACCTTTACTCAGGGTGGCTAACATCATAAAACCAATCATTCAACAATCTAGAATTATTAAAAATTACTCACAATAAAACTCACAATAAAATCATCACCAGACATTACAACAGCCAGAAAGTACCACAATCCAGGACGCTGAAAATGCAACCTATTTGGGATGAAAAGGAGCTGGGCAGCATTTCTAACAACCAGAAATAGGCAGAATGTTTCCAAAGGCCTCCTCAAAGAGCAGTGTTTTAGTTGTTTTTTAAATGACTGTCATTCTTGCATCTTTTCAGCATATTCTTCTGTCTCCTCTTTATTTTATCTTGACCAGACACCACATTCCACTTTTGCATCTTGTCTGTTGTTAACAATCTTAAGTGTTTTCTCAGTCATCCAGTGAGCTATTATTTTCTTTTCATTACATAATTCGGTGTATGCTTCTTGCTTAATACATCTAGTTTGAATTCACAGGACTTCTAGTTCCATGTCCATTGAGTATAATACAGTAATACCTCATACAAAGTCCGCTTCGTACAACATCGAATTCATATAACATCGCCTAATTCCTTGAAAAAAGTTGCCTCATACAATGAGGTATTTGGGTTTTTCCCCAGGTTGCATTGTGCCTGGGCAGTATAAAAGGCAGGAATCATGTGTGCATTGCTCTTGTGGGTTTTGCACAAGGCGAAGAGTGTTTAGGAGTGGTTTTGAGTGCGACTTTGGATTTTTTGAATTTTTTCATCAGAATTTTTGGAAGCATTCCTGGGATTTTTACAGTATTCTTCAGGTTCTTGGACCATTCTTTGGCACAGTGGAAAGGTAGGTAAATGAGGTTTTCTGTTTCTGATTGGCTTGGGGTGGGGAGGTGGATGGGGGAGGGCAATTTTTTGGTGGGGTGGGCAGTTGTTTGGTGTTTGCTTCTGTGGTTTTAAAAAACAGATTGCATGTTCCATATTTTTTCCTATGTTGGTCTTTTTTTGGGGGGGGCACTGTTTGGTGAGGTGGGCAATTGTTTGGTGTTTGCTGCTGTTTGGATGCTTAACACTGTGCTGCATGATGGGACATGTTAACTTTTAAACCTGCACTTCATAAAGTTTTCAAAAGTTAAAAACTTGTTGTATGGTTTGTCCCCTAAAATCAGGGTTGTTTGACATGTTTTTGTAATGTATTTAGCCTTTAGACAATGATTTCTTAAAGTCCTGTCAGTTTCCTGTCTGTTTCCTTGACTTTGCCCTTGAAGTCTGTGCTGTTGCAGTACAATGTATCTCTATGGAAATGACGTTGTATGAGGCATCACTGCAAGGATTTGGACGTTGTATGAGGTATCGTGGCTAGGATTTTGCATGCCTCATACAAAGTCCAAATCCGTATAAAGTCCAAACTTGTGGAAACAAATAAATAAACAAATAATTAAAATAAACCCATTAAACAACAAAACAATAAACAACAAAATCAACAAAAAACACCCGAAATACCAAAAGCTAACGAAAAACCATAAAAGCACACTAAAAACACCTATCTACAACACAAAAATACCTAACTCAACAAACAATAATAACACAAATTAAAGAAATAAATACAGAAAATTAAAAAATTAAATAACAACCAGAAATAATTAAAACACTTAAACACATTTAAAAGCCACAATATAAACAAACAAACAAGGCGAAACACTTTGGGAGGTTTAAGTAGAAACTCTCTACTTAATTCCCCCCAGCCCAACATCACAAAATAAAAACAAAATAAAAACAGAATAATCAATCAAGAAACACTTTTGGGGGGGGGGTTTAAGTAGAGACTCTCTACTTAAACCCCCCAAACCAACACCACAAAAGCCAAACAAAAAAACACAGAATAAACAATCAAGAGCACTTACCAAACAAGTCCTCCCTCCTTGGGGCCCGGAACTAAACTGAACAAAGAGAAAGAAAAGTCGCAATAATCTTAATAACAGCTCCACCTAGACAATGGAAGAGTAAAAACAGTCAAAAAAATGAAGAAAAAAATCAAATGACAAATATAAATTAAATAAATCAAATAAAGTCACAAACCACAAATGCAAAACACCCCCACCCAAAACACCCCTAACAAAAAAAAAAAAAAAACCCACACAAATAAAAACTGCCTGGTAAGGCCGGACACAAATATGCTAGTACAGTATGTGGAGCTATACCACCCTAAAATCCAGGATACTTGACTCTGTAGAGAGACTCCATGTGTTGCAGGCTGTCTCCTCTTCAGAAAGTCTTTCTTTATGTCAAACAAGGTCAGGAAAGGGGTGTGTCTACAACTTTCATCTGCTCTCTTTTTAAAAAAAATAAAAACACTAACTCTTTCCCCCAACATTAAAAGAGGCCTCTAGAGTCCTTTTTCAGGTCTAATTTGTAGACAAAGAACCTTAAAAGGAGAAAGCAAGGCTCTCGGTAACATTCCAATAATATGCACCCAGGAAAGAGACTGAGCAAGCACACAGGTCCTTCTAGTCCAATGATGGCAAACCTTTTAGAGACCGAATGCCCAAATTGCATTCCAAAAGCCACTTATTTATCACAAAGTGCCAACACATCAACAGGGGAGGGAGGAATCACTTGCATTGGGCTGTGTGCAGAGGGGTGGGGTGAACTCTATCCTGGGGGAGGGAGGAAGCGCTCCCATTGGACTGCTGGGCAGAAGGGTGATGTGAACTTTGTCCTGGGGGAGGGAGGAAGCACTCCCATTGGGCTTTTGGGAAGAGGGGTGGGGCAAACTCTATGCTAGGGTGACTGCATGGGTGCCCACAGAGAGGAATCCGAGTGCCAACTTTGGCACCCGTGCCATAGGTTAGCCACCACTGTTCTAGTCACATTTGTTCTCATCTAGTGATATATATCCTATACTCATTAGTTCTAATTTTGCTTTTATAAGCAGAAATTAGCATATGCAAATATTAGACAAATATTTTCTGATCCTCTCCCTCTCTTGTAATAATGATTGGGGAAGGGCCAAAGGGAAAAAAAATCCCAATTCTCAACATCTGCAGATGTTTGATTGGAGTTCAAAGAATGGTCTTTTGAAGAAAAGCCCTCCTGCAACCATAAATGTAGTGCATTTTGTGATATGCAAATGCACACAATCTAGTTGCAGGGGTGCTAATTAATTGACTTTTGTCTAAGGGATTCAGAATAAGAAAGAACAGACCTTCCGAGAAGGTGAGGTCACCTGGCCTTCATATACTGTACTCTTTTCCTTTCTTCCACTTTAGAAGCTTTTTGTTACCAATTCCATTTTACTAGAGGGAGCAAACTGGTGCCATTCACAGCCTAACATATTTTCTTTGGGATTTGGTGCATGGCTCTGCAGTGTTTAGTCTTGTGCCAAATTTATTTCAATAAAGTGGCAAGCACAGACATTTGATTTTAATGTGATGAAGCCAAGACAGAACTTTGTGTTCACAGAAAAGAAGAAGATGAATTCTCAGTATGTTTGTGGCCAGAAAATAGAGACAGAGACAGAGATAGACACCTATGCATACATGAGCTCACAAATCACTGAGGATTCCATTGTCTTCAAATTTGAATTCTCATCTCTCTGGCATCTTTCCTCATGAGAAGATGAATAGAATAAAGACAAACTACAGAAAGCTAAGAAAAAGAGGACGCTGACAACATAAAATCTTGTATTCTTTCCCTTTTACTGTCTTCTTCCTAAATGGGAAATTTCGATGTTAATGAGAAGTTTATAGATACAATTCAAGGATCATAAGCCACATGTTTTCCCATTAAAATGATTGTCCTGTTGCCATTCATTTCATATGGGAAATATTAAGATTTTGCTCATCACTGTTTCTCAGCATTGAGACAGCCTCTCGCTAGAAGCAGAAGAACCTTTTATTTGAAGAATAACACAGAAGAATGCTTTTTAGCCAAGAGTTATTGTTGTTGTTGCTGTTGTTGCTGTTGTTGTTCAGTCACACCGTCAATTCCGACCCTTTGCGACCCTATGGTCTATTGCCCACCAGGCACCTCTGTCTTCCACCATCCTTTAGCCCGCCCAGCTTTGTGCCCATTGTGTCTATAATACCATCTAGCCATCTCATTTTTGGCCTCCCCCTTCTTTTGCCCTCCACCTTTTCCAGCATCAAGGTTTTCTCAAGTAAATCCTCTCTTCTCATTTGATATCCAAAGTACTTTAGCTTCATCTTTATTATTTGACCTTCTAATGAGCAGTCAGGGTTGATTTCTTTTAGGATCAACCTATTTGTTCTCCTCGCTGTCCAGGGGACTCTCAAAACTCTCCTCCAACACCACATTTCAAAGTCATCTATTCTTCTGTGCTCAGCTTTCTCACAACCATACATTACCACCGGGAATACCATTGCTTTGACTATGCAAACTTTAGTTTGCAAGGCAATGTCTCTACTTTTAACTATGTTTCCCAGGTTTCTCATAGCTTGCCTCCCAAAAGTCAGTTGCCTTTTTATTTCATGGCTGCAATCACCATCTGCAGTGATCTTTGATCCTAAGAAAGTTAAATCTGTCACTGCTTCTACTTATTCTCCATCTATTTTCCAGGGGCAGAGAGGGCCTGTTGCCATTATTTTGGTTTTCTTGATGTTGAGTCTCAAGCCAGTTTTTGCACTCCTCTTTCAACCTAAGCAGAAGCTTCTTTAGGTGTTCCTCACTTTCTGCCATTAGGGTAGTATCATCTGCGTATCTCAAGTTGTTGATGTTTCTCCCAGTAATTTTGATCCCAACGTGATTCGTCCAACCCTGCATTGCACATTATGTGCTTTGTATATAAGTTGAATAAGCAGGATGACAAAATGCAGCCTTGTCTTACTCCTTTTCCTATTCCAAACCACTCTGTCATTCCGTATTCTATCCTAACTGTTGCTTCTTGATTCTTCTACAGATTTCTCATGAGGTGTATAAGGTGTTCTGGTATTCCCATCTCTTTAATTACTTGCTACATTTTGTTGTGGTCCACACAGTCAAAGGCCTTGGTGCATACCTGTCAAGTATCCTGTTTTGCCCGGGAAACCCCCTTATTTTTACCCCTTTCACCGCCCCCTCCTGTTTTATTAATTTCCCCGTAATATCCCTTATTTTTTTTTAAAAAAAATCCTGACCAGATACCTCACAGGCGAAGCTGCATTATGTTTCTCCTGCCACCAGAGGCCGCTGTGGCTTTTTGCTTGTGAAAGGGGAGAGAGAAGGTGGTGGGGCCTTCTCTTTCATTTCCATGCCAAATGGTCATGGAGGCTTCGGTTTTGCTGCTGCTGGTCAAAGCCACCATGGGAGTCTACTCTAGGTGAGCGATATTTCATATATGCAGGGGCAAATCAGCTTTTGGTCTGGGGCAGAGACTTCTCTCTCACTCTCATGGTTTATTGAGCTGTTTCTGCCCTGCCTCCTGGAGGCTTTCATTTCTGTTCTAGTTAATTTGGGAGGGGGAATGTTGCTTGATCACTATATGAGAGAGAGAGAAAGAGAGACAAGAGAGAGAGAGAGAGAGAGAGAGAGCTGAGGTTTATTTTACTTGCACTTGCCTGGCTGGGTTCCTTTTACAATAGGAAAACCTGCTGCTGAAGGTTTCCCCGCCCTGCCCAACAGGCACCCCACCTTCTAACAAACCATCTGGAGGGAGATTAACTCCTCAGCTGCTGGGAGGTTTAGAAACTACAGAGGTTGCTTTTTACTTTACTAATTCCCTTCCTTAAACTGGATCCGACATTCTCATTCTCTCAATTGGTTGCAGTGAGGAACAAATAGATTGGTTAATTTGGGGAAATTAATCCCTTGCTACTCCACCCTAAGGGGGGGGGGGGTTCTAGCCATATGCAGGACTAGTTCATTAAAGCCAAGCTGCTTACAAGCAGTTGGTAACCCGAGGGGGTTGGTTTACTATTCTGCACTTAGCTTCCAAGAAATTTTTTAAAATTAAAAATGAGTAAACAAGAAAGAAAACAAAACAAAATTCCCCAAGAAGATGGGGAAAGGGCTCTTTGGCCCACACAGCTTTGTGCCCATTGCATCTACAATACGGTCTAGCCATTTTATTTTTGCCCACCCCCTTCTTTTGTCCTCTACCTTTCCCAGCATTAAGGCTTTCTCAAGTGAATGCTCTCTTCTCATTTGATGTCCAAAGTACTTTAGCATAATATTTACTATTTGACCTTTAATGAGCAGTCATGGTTGATTTCTTCTAGGAATGACCTATTTCTAACACCACATTTCAAAGGCATCTATTTTTCTGCACTCAGCTTTCCTAATGGCCCAGCTATCACACCCATACATTACCACCAAGAATACCATTGCTTTGACTATGCAATTTTTTTGTTTGCATTCTACTTTTAACTATGTTCCCCAGGTTTCTCATAGCTTGTTTCCCAAGCATCAGTCACCTTTTTATTTCACGGCTGCAATCACCATCTGCAGCGATCTTTGATCCTAAGAAAGTAAAATCTGCCAGGCGTATCCAACTCTAGGGTACAGTGCTCATCTCCATTTACAGCCAAAGAGCCAGTGCTGTCTGTGTCTGCAGACATTTTCATGGCCATGTGGCAGGCATGACTAGAGCCCAGCAAGTCACATGGCTATATTTGGCCACGCCCACAGATTTCCCTTATTTTCAAATCCAAAACTTAACAGGTATGCTTTGGTGTAGTCAATGAAACAGAAGTAGACTTGTTTCTGATATTCCTTTGTTTTCTCCATGATCCAATGTATGTTGGCAATGTGGTCTCTAGTTCCCCTGCCTCTTTGGAACTCAGCCTGCACTTCTGGTAGTTCTCTCTCCACGTGCTCCTGCAGTCTATCCTGTATTATCTTGAGCATCACCTTGCTTGCATGTAGGATGAGCGCAATTGTTCGATAATTTGAACATTCTTTGGCATTGCCCTTTTTTGGGATTGGAACGTATACTGATCTTTTCAAATCCTGTGCCATTGTGTTTTCCAAATCTGCTGGCATATAGAATGCAATAATTTGATTCCATCATCTTTTAGGGCTTTGAAAAATTTAGCTGGGATACCATCATTTCCACTGACTTTGCTGTTTGCAGTGCTTTTTTGGGCCTTTCTGACTTCACTCTCTAGGATGTCTGGCTCAAGTTCAATGTTCTCATCATTGTGATTATCAGGGGTGTGGAGGTCCTTTTTGTAGAATTCCTCTGTACACCCTTGCCATCTTTTCTTAATATCTTCTGCATCAACTAACTCCTTGCTGTTTTTGTCGCTTATCATGGTCATTTTTGCTTTAAACGTTACCTTGATTTCCTCAATTTTTTTAAAAAAAGATCTCTAGTCCTACCCATTATGTTGTTTCCCTCTATTTCTTTGCATTGTTCATTTAGATAGGTTTCCTTATCTTTCCTTGCTTTTCTTTGAAATTCTGTATTCAATTGATTTAATTTTTTCCTTTCTCCTTTGCCTTTTGCATTCCTTGTGTTTTAAGGGTTTTAAAGGGTTCTTATAGTTTTAAGGTGGGTGTTTTTATGCATTTTATGATCGAAGTGTTGTACACTGCCCAGAGTCGCTTGCCGATTGGGCAGCAATGCAATGTGACCAATAAATAAATAAAACCAAGAAGGAGGTGCCAAGCCACTCTCTTGATCCGAACCTTCATGCTGTGGGGTGAGCAGTGAATTTAGAAACATGTGGGGACTTAAGAGAAGGGAAGGGTCCCTGAGCTTCCTCAGTTATAGAAGCTTTATTTAGCTTGATATGCATTCTGAACTTTTGATGAACTTTCTCCTATAACTTACTCTGATTACAATATACTTTTGAATTACTCGGAGATGACTGGAGTGTTTACTCAGCTATGTACTACCTTATCTACACTAATCTAATATCCTGGGTTGCTTAGCTAGGAGGGCAGTAGCTCAGAAGCAGGAACCAACCCCCTGTGAGCAAGAAGTACTACTCATGAGTAAATTTGATTCCCAACGTAAGTCATGTTCCATCTCTATATGGTGGTTACCACTGGCAATCAAGACTCCTTCACTTACAGTTTATAGTCGTATATAAGCAACTCAGTATTCAATTACCACTTAAGTATATCTCTGCCAAGTAATAAATTAATACTTCATGCCCTCTTGTTTCTTGTTAAGATTTTTTTCAAAAAAGAATTAGGACAAGGTGAAGAATTTCTGACAAGAAAATATTCCACTCTAATTATACTTTAATTATAATAAGCCATTATGGGGCTATTACATTAACAATGGCAATAATAACTGGGATGCCACAATGTTGTAATAATAGTGCCATCTGGGTATGTTTTATTATGCATATGCAATGCAGCATTCCAAATGGTGGTGTCAACAACAGCCATTACCAAATACTTCTGTGATCATTAGCAGTCATGCTTTATTAGTAAAAGCAATAGTGGAATTTGGAAGAGCCAAGAAAGTGCTTCCTCCAGCAAGAAATCAATTAATATTTCCTGCTGTGAATCTGGCACAATAGTTCATTAAAAGCTCCCTCCTCCACCCCTTGCATTTGCAGCTGATCCCTTCTCCCAAATAGATCAGCATGAATTATTGAGGCCTATTTTGTTCAGACATTGAAATAAACTAATTATTATAAATGAATTATTATAACCTTGCAACTGTTAATGATCAAAGATAATTCACACAGTGGGTTAACAGAATTTTGTCTTTACTAGTTCATTATTAACCACACTTTAAGAAGAAAACACTAGTAAACTTAGTAGATCTGATTTGTAAGGACTCTAACTGGACTTTAACTTAGATAGATTGTCATTCGTGGTAAAGGAAAAGGGAAGGTTGGACTGGTGCATTTTTATGGACTGTGGAAGTCCCAATGTGTACCTTTTGCGAACCTCTGTCAAGGGTTTCAATTTTCTTTGGGGGGGGGGGGGAGGGTCAAAAGAGGTTAAATTTTTAAAATGTCTTCTAGATGATTGCTGAAGTGATGCATCACTTTTTTTAATTTTAAAAAAATATTTGTGCATCAAAACCACAGCTTTGTTCAGCAATACACACAGAGACACATCAATAATTTTTTAAAAAATAAAGTGATGCATATTTCAGTTATAATATAGAACAGTGATGGTGAACCTTGGCCAATGGGAAGCCAATGGCATGGAAATTCTACCTGTGAGCCTATTGTCAATTTGGCATTTACATAGCTTGGCTACTCAGATGGAAAGCCTGCCATAATAGGCAACTTTGAAGAAACCTGAGTTATTAGTCCTACTCTATCACAGTGGAGAGTTACAAACTCAAAGCCTTGATCTACAGTTATGTGATGTCGGATAACTATATTAGGAGTAGATAGCATCATTTAGCAGCAAAGGACTTGGAAATGCATACAGCTGCTTTATTGCATTCTGCCACAGGCTAAGTTTCCACCTATGGGTGGAAACTTGGCTTTGTCATGTGTAGATTTCACTCATTTTTCCCTGTTCAGGTCCAGAAATTTTGTATTTCAAAACCCCTGACATAGCATGGCTGTGTGTCATCCTCTACAGAAGACAGTCTATTATTTTAAGTTGCCTCCTACTTGAAGAGTTGTTTAATCTGAGCTTTAGATAAAGAAAAAGTGTGTGTTTGTGTGTTGTTGCGGGGGTGGGGTGGGGAGATCAGGGATCTTGAAGTTGCCCAGCCACATTCAGCACCTGGACAGCAGACTCAGGAGAGACATTAGTCTGTTGGCCCCAGTCTTCTCTGCTGAACTGAGATGCCCTGTAATTATTTTTAAATTATAGAAATCATTTTCCATGAGAAAATCAATTTTATGCAAGTCACTTTCCATCCCTTTTGTTGTCTTTTTGGTGATTTGCCACCCTACCCCTGTCCCCTAGAAATTGTAATTGAAATCTGATATCCTGCCAACATGTTTACAAGTAAGGAACAAAGATGACTATTGTAATTCTGAGAAGCAGAATGGGGTAGGATTTAAATATTTGAATGGGATTCAGGATTCCTAGGATCTAGCCTCTTCTGAGCCATGAAACTTATGGAGTTAGCTTGGGTCAGTCAGTCTCTTTTTCAACTTGTTTGGGTTGTGAGGATAAAATGGAGTAGACTCATATGTACCACCTTGAGCTCAATAGAAGAAAAATAGATGCAATGAGTATAAACGTGCATGTGTTTATACAATGTGGTGCCTTCATTCATCATTATCGACTGCTAGTATAACTTTTTCCTGAGAATGTTTTCAGGGGAATTGCCATTGGCTTGAACTTGTTCAATTTTTGTCCCCTCCCTCCCTTGTCCGTGGGTGAGTGAAGCAGGTGCATGTGGTGGCAGTGGTAGCGATGGCGGTGATGGTGATGGCCCCTCAACAGTCTGAGGGACTACAAACCACCCTGCTATGGAGCACTGGCAGAGACACACCAAGCTAAGCGGAAGAGGGATGTGGGGGGGGGGGCTCAACAGTCTGAGGGGTCATGAACTGGCCCCTGGCTTAAAAAGTTTGAGGACCCCTGGCTTAAAGCAATGCTCATAGAAACGTATAGACACATTGGAGAATGAATTCATACTACTTGACTCTCCCTATTAATTGTTATTGGAATAATCCAGGACATCTTTCCAGTTTGTTCCAAATTCTCTATGTTCAGGACTTGGTAGCAGTACAAACTTGCTAAACATTTCATTTTTATTTGCAGTTTAAATACTCGGCTATAAAAGTGTCTGACAAACTTTATCTTGCAGTCAACTATCTTCCCTCTCACACTGTAATTTGTGTAGGACTAGCAGTTTGATTCTTTCTGAGGCTAGTTTAAATTTCAAGTTGAATAAATATGTTCATCATCATTTTTATTTATAGTTCCCACACAGCAATTTGCAAAATTAGGTTATGAAATGAAGAGCATATTAAAATGCTTTTCTGATGAATGCTTGTGTACTGTAAGCTTAGTGAAAGATTAAAAGTGAAGGGCTCCAAGCATGATTAAGCATGGCTTTTTTTTTTGAGTAAAATGAATTTTGGATTGAAATTATCTTCAGGGAGACAATTTTACCATGCTGTTGTACACCAAATACCCCACAGGCAATTACAATATATTCAACAGGGGTTTCTTCCAGGAAGTTTGTGCAAGATCACAACCTGACATAGCTCAAACAGCTTCAGTCTTTAGTCTTCAAACTCTGTAGCATCTGAAGGTCTGTATCTACACTTAGTATCTTGTGGTATCCATGCACACAATTGGTATACTGGCCCCTCCTTACCAGGGGTTCCTGAAGGGACAGAAATTGGGGGAGCGGAATATTAGATAGGGTTTAATTCACCTACAGCTGACCTGACAAGCAGCTTGGACAATAGGAAGCTAATGACTAACTCGCTAGTCATGTAATAGGTAATCTCGCATCTGCGGATTACTCTAAGTCCTAAAACCAATACCAGCCACATGTTTACCCCAGATAGCTTGGAACAATGGAGTTCCCCTGTCATTGATTAAGTTAGTTAATTAACTCCCCTGAAGAGTTTCCCAATTAACTCATGTAAACATAGCATGTGGATCCTGTCAGATCGCAGTTCTTTTGCATGCAGCCTGGTCTTCTCTCCATCTTGCCTCGTTTCTCATTGCTTGACCAGTCTCCTCCGAGACCCAACAGCCGCTTCGCGGCCCCGATCCAATAGTATCTCCTCTCCACCCCTTTCTTATCCATTTGCTATGAATGAGCCACAAGACTCAAGAGAAGTGGAACACTTGCACAGCATGGGAACAAAAATAGGACTGTGCTTGACTATTTGTTGCTCTGTTGCAAATATTAATACATTGCCCTCAAATTGCCATCAGAACGACAAAATTAAAATTGTCTCCAAAATAAAGAACTTGAGATAGTTCTTTATCTCATAGTGGCTTTTTTTGCAGTAACCTTGGGTTAAAACTGTGGAATACAAGATAAAAATATTTATCTATTTTCACAGAAGCTTATAGACTCTTTGGAGAATGAATTCTTATTGCTTGAGTCTCCCTATTAATAGTTATTGGGATAATCCAGGAAATCTTTCCAGTTTGTTCCAAATGCTGTGAGTTTGATATAATGCTCTTGTATCTTGGTCAAGATATCCTTGTGCACAAAAAAATGTTTTCCACATTTATAGACATTACTGTAATGGGAATTCAAAGGATGCCATTAATTTTCATTTAATTCTGTGTAAAGTAAAGGAATGTCTTTAGCCAATTAGTGCTTAAGATGTCATGCCAATCCTGTAGATTGCTGCATACCCAGGTGTTAGTTAGTGCCCCATGCTCCCACATTCTCATGGAAGCCAGTTCCAAGGACACTTAGTCTGGGAATCTGACAGTTTGATCTATCACATGAAGATACCAAGATGGAAACTAAGATAACAATCTCACATAAGATTCAGGTTCATAACATGCAGCTGGATGTCCAGGTGTCCAGCCAATTTTCACATACTTGAGAGGGGAGGTGTGAGTGGGAAAAACATATATAAACTGAGAGTTTTAGCACCTCAGCAGCAGACACCCCATGGCTTGGGGTGACTCTGCACATTTTCTTTTTCAATATGCCTTAAATGTTAGACTGCCGGTCTAATATTTATGGGGGCTCAACGGGGCCCAACTTTTTATCTACTTAGCTAGCTTAGTCATTTCTATTTCTTTTATGTTTTATGTTTGTATTTGAACTGCCTTTATCCATATGCTATTTTACTTCATTTTTGTACCAATAAAAAGCTGCTATATTTGAAGAATTGTAGTAGTGTACTTTTATTCTCCTCAAACCTTAAAGAGGGGAATTCTTAGAATCCAGCATACAAAAACCAAGGGAGAGGGAGGCTATAAATTAGGTCTCTATCAGCAGGAGTGAATTCCAGAGGAGAAGAAGACTTCATTAAGGTTCCGTTCTTTGCAAAGGAGCGTTATTGCTGGAGTCTCTTCCTGGTGAGGTAACTTTTATCTAACCCCTGGTTAGCTGGACTCTGAAAGTGTCATAAGAGGGAGGAGGCATAAAACTGTTATCTGGGAATACTGGACATTTCTATAAGTCCAGCATTGCCATTTTAATTGCTAGATAGTTCTGGATAGAGAGAGGCCAGCGCATCTCATAAGAACATAAGAACAGCCTTGCTGGAACAGGCCACAGCCCATCCAGTCCAGCATTCTGTCTCACACAGTGGCTCACCATTTCCTTCTGGGTATTCCCAAGCAGATGCCTTCACCTGCTTAGGATTCCTTGGAAATGGCATTGAGAGATATCCTGCCTATCTCTCCAACCCCGAGGTTGTCCTTAAGTATCCATAATTATAACCATTGATACCCTTGTCCTCCATGAACTTGTCTAATCCTTTCTTAAAGCTGTCAAGACTGACAGCTGTCACCACATCTTCTTGCAGGGAATTCCATAGACCAGTAATCCTCTGGGTGAAAAAGTACTTTCTCTTATTTGTTTGAGAACTGGTACCCAAAAGTTTCATCGAGTGTCCCCTAGTTCTAGTGTTGTGCGATAGGGAAAACAGTTTTTCCTTATCTACTTTGTCCACACCATGCATGATTTTATAAACTTCAATCAGGTCACCTCTTAGACGCCATCGTTCTAGAGTGAAAAGGCCCAACCGTTGCAGCCTCAGATGGTAAGGAAGGTCTTCCAGTCCCCTAATCATTCTGGTTGCCCTCCTCTGCACTTTCTCCAACTCCATAATATCCTTCTGGAGGTATGGCGACCAGAACTGTACACAGTATTCCAGATGGGGCCTCACCATAGATTTATAAAGAGGCAAAATGACACTTGCTGACTTATTTTCTACACCCTTCCTAATGATCCCTAGCATTGAGTTTGCTTTTTTCACTGCTGAGGCACACTGGGTTGACACCTTCATTGAGTTGTCCACTAGGACACCAAGGTCCCTTTCCTGGTTTGTCGCAGAGAGTTCAGACCCCATCAGTTTATAAATGTAATTGGGGTTTTTTGCCCCAACATGCATCACTCTGCACTTACTAAGGTTGAAGCTCATTTGCCACTGTTTTGCCCACTCCCCCATTGTGAAGAGATCCCTCTGGAGCTCCTCACAATCTCTCACAGTTTTCACTAACCTGTATAATTTAGTGTCGTCAGCAAATTTGGCTACCTTGCTATTTACTCCTACCTCTAGATCATTTATGAAGAGGTTGAAAAGCAGGGGTCCCAGTACTGAACCTTGGGGGACCCCACTCTTTACTTCCCTCCACTTGGAGAAGTGTCCATTTAGTGCTACCCTCTGTTTCCTGTCCCTTAGCCAGTTGCTGATCCAGGACAAGACCTGTCCCTTTATTCCATGACTGGTAAGTTTATTCAAGAGCCTTTGGTGTGGGACCTTGTCAAAAGCCTCCTGAAAGTCCAGATAAACAATGTCAACTGGATCCCCCTTATCCACATGCTTGTTGACACTCTCAAAAAATTCCAACAGATTAGTGAGGCATGATTTGCCCTTGCAAAAGCCATGTTGGCTCTCCTTTAGCAGCGCCTTCTCTTCTATGTGCCTATTAATTCTATCTTTTAGGATGGTTTCCATCACTTTACCTGGGACACATGTCAAACTGACAGGTCAGTAATTTCCTGGATCACCCCTGGATCCTGTTTTGAAAATTGGTGTTACATTCGCTACCTTCCAGTCATCAGGCACAAAGCCTGATTTGAGGGAAATATTATATATTTTGGCTAGGAGATCAGCAATTTCATCTTTAAGTTCCCTGAGAACTCGTGGATGGATGCCATCTGGTCCTGGTGATTTGTTAGTGTTTAGCTTAACAAGACATGCAAGGACCTCCTCCCTGGTTATTTCTATCTTGCTTAATTCTTCGGTTTCCCTCCCTATGAAGATAGGCTCTGTTTTGGGCATGTGGTCTCTGTCTTCTTCAGTGAATACTGAAGCAAAGAATTCATTGAGTCTCTCTGCAATCTCTGTTTCCTCTTTAATAACCCCTTGCCTTCCATTGTCATCTAATGATCCAATGGCCTTCCTAGTTGGGTTCTTACTTCTAATGTACTTAAAGAAGTCTTTGTTATTTCTCTGAGTATTTTTAGCTATACGCTGCTCAAAGTCTTGCTTTGCTTAACTCAAAACGCTGTCTGCAAAATCAGTAAAACCTCTGAAGAAGAAACGGCTCTCTTTAGGCCAAAAGGTCATAGACAGGCCACAGTGCAGGATTGGTTTATGCCTGCCTCGACACTATAATAAACATCTCTCTGTTCGGCAGTGCAGGGAGCCTTTTACAATTACATTATTCTTTTGTCTGTTTCTTGAAATTAAAAGGGAATATTCTCACAAAGCAAATGTTTACTACAGAGAAGATTCCATTCATGAGTATTCATGATTTATGATTTCATTCATGATTGCACTGGTCTGTTCAGTGAGTGATCAGGCCAGCACAATCAAATGATCAATATGTTTTGCTATGAAAACAGTTCTGGGGGGAAAAATCTCCTACAAACTTTAGATATGACTTGATAATAATATGCTTTCCATTGGAAAAGGTGAATTAATATGTGATTACATATTAATTCACCTTTTCCAATATATCCTATCAAATAATATTTTTTAAAAGCCCACAATAGCTACAGGACAATAAAATCACTTAATATTTTAATTCAGATAGGCCAGTAACACTTTTGGTATCTATAATTAACACATAAATATTTTCCAATAATAGGTGAGTAGTCTTCAGAAAGCTAAACAAGGGAGACATGCTCTTAATATTTCTGCTATGGTTTGCCATCTCCTCATAGAAACTTGGTGACCATCATGAAGCCTGGTGTCTCTATTCCGTGCTTTTCATATCAAAGTATGAAATGGATGTCAAACCATTGCTGGAGGTTCTGTATCAAGAAGGACTTTCTCCATCCAGGTCTGCATTTCCCTTCCAACTTTCCTTCAATGATAAATTACTTGCAACAGGAAGCAACAGAATTTCAGCTATTACCTCTGATCTTTGTGCCTTACTGTTTCTTCTATGTACACAACTGATATTATTTGCTGCCTCTTTAATGGGGGAATTAAAACAAGTAATATATGAGATTACTGATATAATAACCTGCATATCACTTTGCAATAAAGTAAAAAATGAGTATATCAGCCGAAGATCACTGCTAAAAGACATAGCAACAGAATACCTGATGAACAAATTAAGGTGGACTGGCCATGTTGCACGCACAAGTGACAATAGATAGCGTGCCCGGATAATGAATTGGTATCTGAGAGATTTCAAAAGACCTAGGGGAAGACTATCTCGCAGATGGGAAGATTTTCTCAAGAAAAATGTTGCACCAACATGAAGAAGGACTGCCAGGGACAGATTGTTATGAACAGAAATTGTGCAGAATATCATCACAGAAATGTCCACTCATATGAGGACTCCTCGCTGAATAATTACTCCAAGGTATCCAAGGTATAGTTAAAGTAGGATGTCTTGATGATGCTGAAAAAAAGTGTAGTCCCTTCCACCTACATGGCATCAGGACTATGGAGGTGGCATAATATGAGCAAACTACTGACCACACATTTCTGTTTGCCTAGTGCTATTTTGTAGGCAATGAGGAGAGCTGTTTAATATCAACTATATAGGCTTTCTCTCTCAAATGGTTATCTTATAAGCCTCAGAAGGCTGCTGTCTGTCCCATCAGCAGTGACAGGAGAACAGGTAAAAAATAAATGACTGAGGTTTTCTTTTTCTATGTTTTTTTTAATATTACCTACAGAGTCACCCACAATGCCTACAATAGAGGCCAACTGTTCATAAACATATTGAAGTAGTTAAATATGTTAGTTATTTTTGTCCCATTGTTGAAACCTAATGATAATTTCTTCTATTTCTATTTCCCCAAATGCCAAACCGATTCTTGGAGTGGAAATCTCAATGCCTGGAATTGGCCTTGCTACAACACGCTCTTTAATGGGATTGCAGGAGCAGGCAATACATTTATTAGATGGCTAATAGTCAAACAACCAGCAAGCTTTCATGGGTCAAATGTTTCTCGGAGGTGAGTTAGGAAAAAAACAACACTGCAGAATGCACTGGAGGTGTGGTTTTCAAACTACACCTCGGGTAGCTATTGGCTGGAAATCACCTCTCCAGGTCCACGAACAAACAAAAAGTAAAGTAAACAAACAAACAAAACACACACACCAAGAAATATGTTTATGTTCCCTGCCCCAAAAGATTGTTTTTTCTAGCACAAGCCTGAAGCAAACATCTGCCATTAATTGTGGAGACTCTCATTTATAATGTTTCTACTCTATCCACAAGAGACTGGCGCTTGGCCTGGAGAAGTGGACTTGAGTCATTAAACTTCACTGACTGTTGGTTTGTTTGTTTTTTGTATTTTAATAAAGATATTGTCTGCTCCTGCAATTGCACTGAGTAAGGACCACATTGCTTACTTTGTTTGTTTGATTTATTTATTGAGTGATTAGAACTATGGAGGGCACCAGAAAAAGCTAGGCTACATCCATTTTAGGAGTAAGGAATGCTACTAGCTTTATCTCTGCATGAATAATATGGATGGAAGGAGCGTCCATCACTGGACTCTCCCTCGGCCAGCCGGCCTGGAGGGAAGGAGCAGCAACTGTGTGGCTCGGGCGGCTACAAAACCGCCACTGCTGTCACTGGACTCTACCTCGGCCAACTGGCCTGGAGGGAAGGAGCAGCAGCTGTGTGGCTCGGGCGGCTACAAAACTGCTACCACTACCATCACCGGACGCTCCCTCAGCCAGCTGGCCTGGAGGGAAGGAGCAGCAGCTGCAAGTTTTGGGCGGCTACAAAACCGCCGCTGCCACCACCAGCATCACTGGATGCTCCCTCGGCCAGCCAGCCTGGAGGGAAGTAGCAGCAGCTGCGAAACCACTGCTGCCACCACCGCCATCACTGGACGCTCCCTCAGCCAGCCGGCCTGGAGTAAAGGAGCAGCAGCTGTGCAAGTTGGGTGGCTACAAAACTGCCACTGCTGCCGCCACCATCACCGGATGTTCCCTCAGCCAGCCGGCCTGGAGGGAAGAAGCAGCAGCTGTGCAGCTCAGTCGGCTATGAACCCGCCACTTCCACCACCACCACCGCTACCACCATCACCACCATCACTGCTGTCACCAAATGCTCCCTCGGCCAGCCGGCCTGGAGGGAAGGAGCAGCAGCTGTGCAGCTTGGGCAGTTACAAAACCACCATTTCTGCCATCACCATCACTGGACGCTCCCTTGACCAGTCGGCCTGGAGGGAAGGAACAGCAGCTGTGCAGATTGGGCAGCTATGAAACTGCTGCCACCACTACTGCCACCTCAGGACGCTCTCTCGGCCAGCCGGCTTGGAGGGCAGTGGACATAGTTGGTGGGGTTGAGTTTACGATGTTTTTATGTGTATTGTTTTTGAAGTGTTTTTGTATTATGATAATTTGTTACTTTGTAATTGTAATTGCAATTTTTTTAATGTTTCTGAAACGCTTTTTGTACTGTGATACCATGTAACTGTAATTGTGATATTTTGTTTCTTTGTTAGCCGCCCAGAGTCACTTTGCGAGTGGGGCGGCATACAAGTTGAATAATAATAATAATAATAATAATAATAATAATAATAATAATAATAATAATAATAATAATAATAATAATAATAATAATAATAATAATAATAATAATAATAATAAGGGAAAGAGGAAGACCAAACATGAGACGCTTTGCTCAGCTAAAGGAAGCTGCAAGCTTGAGTGTACAAGAGCTGAGAAGGTCTGATTTTGCAGATCTTTCATTCATAAAGTTACCATAGGTTGGAGATTGCTTGACAGCATGTAACAACAGTATATTCACATGCCTACTTCAATCTAAAAGAGCAACATTTGCAAAGTGAAGTGAAGCCACAGATGGTCTCCAAAATTTAATACTGGAACCATTGAGAGTTTGGATCGGGGGAGAAGAAATTTATTTTGGATTAGCCAGAGTTATGGGCATGAGCATTCTTCACATGAATTCCTTCTATTTCTAGATGCCAAGTTAAAATAGTGATACAGTACCTCTTAAACTTGAAACTAGTCAGCTTGTAAGTCAGAGGTAGTGTCTATAATTCTTGAATGGATAAACAGGTATGACTTTGTACCAATAAAACTTATACTGATGATTCAAAAAAAAATTGTTAGTGGGTTGATTTAAATCTTGTCATATTTCTCCTGCACAGTTTAGTATCTAATTTTAGCCCTCTTTTCACCTGCCCAGATGCTGTATGCTGTAAATGCTTTACTTGCTGGTAGAAAAAAATGCAAGAGTCCCATTACTTTATTCCTTTTATTATTCTATGGGAGAAGTAGTCTCTTACTCCTTGACAGCATCAACGTCATACTAACTCTTCCCAGAATGCCAAAGATGCATTTTCATTGTTAAAGTAGCTGCTTCTGCAGCCTCAACCTGTGGTTCCACCATTTATATAATCAAGATGTATGTGATCACAGCCAGCCAGGGAATGACATGTTACATTGTGACCTCTGGTGTGTGTGTGTGTGTGTGCATGTGTGTGTGTGTGTGTGTGTGCGTGTGTGTGTGTGTGCGTGTGTGTGTGTGTGAAACTCTATTAAGCAAACAACATTACTGTGATTCAGTCGGGTAATGCATATGGGCAACTATACTTGGAGATGATTCATAAATCTGTCATTACATAGAACTTTCATTCAACTTTATAATAGTCAGCTTGGAAATTGGCAAGAAATTTTACAAATTATTACAGGGTCAATTCATTTATCACTGGTTCAAACAGCTCAACATGTTATGTATCTGCATCATTAGTGGTACTCAAATGTCTTACTTTTGTTTCCAGTCAAGTCCATTAATTTGAATGGAAACAGTGCATCTTATTTCCAGTCTAGCAAGAAACACTGCTATGTATCTCTATTGTTCATCTGTATAACATAGCATACTTTGCATGATTAAAGCATTTCACTGTGGAACTTTCCATCTGAGGTTTATTAGAGTCATTTTTCCTTCAATTGTTTTAAGGCATGAATAACAAATATAGTACCTTGAATTTAGAACTTATCCCCAGCCTGCATTATTTAGCCTGTGGAAATGTATGACACTCTAATTTTGATTAATGCTCTAAACAACTGTTGTAGTTAGCACTGTGCTGCATTTGATCATTTATTAAAAACATATTAGTAAGGAAATGGTAGCCTTCAAAATACTTTACAATAAATACATGTAAATACCAATTTTCAATTAAAAAATGCTAGACTGATTTTAAATCCAAAACCGAGCCAATGAGTTTTCATCCCTGAGTGCCTAGATTTAAAATGTGAATTGCCTTAATGTCTACAAAGGCTCAAAGGTTTTTTTAAAAAGTAAAATAAAAATTTGCACTCCACTACTTTGCTTATTCTTCCAGTGATTTTGTTCTGAATCAAGGCCTCGCCTTTGTATGAACTTCATACCTCCATATTTAGGATAAAAGGATGTCAGAAGGACTTGAGTCAGTAACTTGGCTTTCTGATTCTTTTCCTGGCAGGTGTCCTAATCCTTTTATATGTACCTGATAGGATGGAATGTTGTTTTAGCTGTTTTTAATTCTGCATCAGAAGGTAGCTTGGCATTTGGTGCTCTGGATTGTTTAACCTAAAAAAACACCAGGCATTGGTGTGTGTGTGTGTGTGTGTGTGTGTGTGTGTGTGATTCTAGCTGGTGATGTCACAACTGCCCTTCATACTATATAGCAAAGCTGACATTCTTTAGGACAGGGGTTCTCAACATTTTCAAGCCGAGGGCTGGGTCACACCTGAGGACCGGGTCACAGCTTTGGGGGCCAGACGTCCATTTTGCCCTGAATGCCACACATGTGTGGCAGAGGTGGGGGGAGGGGCGCTCATGAAATGGTGCTGCAGGCTGCATCCGGACCCCTGGCCATAGGTTGAGAACCCCCGCCTTAGGAGATACAGCAAAAGGGAAAGAGCATCTTTCACCCCAACAAAAGTTCACATATTCATCAAGCACACTCACTTTTAAAAAGCGGCTCAGATTTTAAAAAGTGCTTTGTTTGTAAAGTATGCCAGAAAGTGAAAGGTAGATGGGTACACTAGTGCATACATGCATGGACATTTGAAGACAATAGAAATCTGTCATAAACACAATTTATTACATTGCATCTATAAATAAATGGGTTGGCATATGAGCAATATTTCCATCCATCCATCCACCTTAATTTTTCTCCTTGTTCTTTGATGCTCTTTGATAACTGTGGATTTCAACTTTCTTAGTCTTAATTTTTTAAAAAAGAGAGAAAATAATCTCTGTTTCCCCCCCAAGATTTTTAAATTTATTTTATTTATTTATTACATTTTTTTGACTTATATGCCGCCCCACTCGCGAAGTGCGACTCTGGGCGGCTCACAGACACATCAATACACATCAACGAGACAACATACTCAATAAAACACAGCCCAACACTAAAATATCAATATCAATAAGAAACAAAAAATAAATAAATCACAAAGTCCTTGCCGTGCAACGTCCCCATTTCCTGAGAAATGTCACAAGATTTCTTTGCCATTTTGTGACCAAGCTTTTCTAGAAAAAGTATCAAAGTGTGAAGAATAATTACAACTTCTGTGCAGAATATTTGTTTTCCTGTGCAGGAGCCACCTAGCTGTTGGACTGTTCTGAGCACAGAATAATAGGTACTAAACAAAGAAGCAAGCAAACCAAAAAAAAAAAAAAAAGCGTTTGTGAGTGGGATGTGACCAGGCTGTGGCAAGGCTTGACTTTCATGATTCTATGACTACTTTGAGCACTAGCTGCAAGATGGTTCTATGTCAAAGGACAGTGCCTCAGAGGCTGCACAAAATCCATGAATCCCAGAAGGTGGACATATAAGAACATAAGAACATAAGAACAGCCTTGCTGGAACAGGCCACAGCCCATCCAGTCCAGCATTCTGTCTCACACAGTGGCTCACCATTTCCTTCAGGGTATTCCCAAGCAGATGCCTTCACCTGCTTAAGATTCCCTGGAAATGATATTGAGAGATATCCTGCCTATCTCTCCAACCCGCAGGTTGTCCTTAAGTATCCTTAATTATAGCCATTGATACTCTTGTCCTCCATGAACTTGTCTAATCCTTTCTTAAAGCTGTCAAGACTGACAGCTGTCACCACTTCTTCTGGCAGGGAGTTCCATAGACCAGTAATCCTCTGGGTGAAAAAGTACTTTCTCTTATTTGTTTGAGAACTAGTACCCAAAAGTTTCATCGAGTGTCCCCTAGTTCTAGTGTTATGCGATAGGGAAAACAGTTTTTCCTTATCTACTTTGTCCACACCGTGCATGATTTTATAAACTTCAATCAGGTCACCTCTTAGACGTCGTCGTTCAAGAGTGAAGAGGCCCAACCGTTGCAGCCTCAGATTGTAAGGAAGGTGTTCCAGTCCCCTAATCATTCTGGTTGCCCTCCTCTGCACTTTCTCCAACTCCATAATATCCTTCTGGAGGTATGGCGACCAGAACTGTACACAGTATTCCAGATGGGGCCTCACCATAGATTTATAAAGAGGCAAAATGACACTTGCTGACTTATTTTCTATACCCTTCCTAATGATCCCTAGCATTGAGTTGGCTTTTTTCACTGCTGAGGCACACTGGGTTGACACCTTCATTGAGCTGTCCACCAGGACACCAAGGTCCCTTTCCTGGTTTGTCGCAGAGAGTTCAGACCCCATCAGTTTATAAGTGTAATTGGGGTTCTTTGCCCCAACATGCATCACTCTGCACTTACTAATGTTGAAACTCATTTGCCACTGTTTTGCCCACTCCCCCAGTGTCGAGAGATCCCTCTGGAGCTCCTCACAATCTCTCACAGTTTTCACTACCCTGTATAATTTAGTGTCGTCAGCAAATTTGGCTACCTTGCTATTTACTCCTACCTCTAGATCATTTATGAAGAGGTTGAAAAGCAGGGGTCCCAGTACTGAACCTTGGGGGACCCCACTCTTTACTTCCCTCCACTTGGAGAAGTGTCCATTTAGTGCTACCCTCTGTTTCCTGTCCCTTAGCCAGTTGCTGATCCAGGACAAGACCTGTCCCTTTATTCCATGACTGGTAAGTTTATTCAAGAGCCTTTGGTGTGGGACCTTGTCAAAAGCCTTCTGAAAGTCCAGATAAACAATGTCAACTGGATCCCCCTTATCCACATGCTTGTTGACACTCTCAAAAAATTCCAACAGATTAGTGAGGCATGATTTGCCCTTGCAAAAGCCATGTTGGCTCTCCTTTAGCAGCGCCTTCTCTTCTATGTGCCTATTAATTCTATCTTTTAGGATGGTTTCCATCACTTTACCTGGGACACATGTCAAACTGACAGGTCGGTAATTTCCTGGATCACCCCTGGATCCTGTTTTGAAAATTGGTGTTACATTCGCTACCTTCCAGTCATCAGGCACAAAGCCTGATTTGAGGGAAAGATTATATATTTTGGCTAGGAGATCAGCAATTTCATCTTTAAGTTCCCCGAGAACTCGTGGATGCATGCCATCTGGTCCTGGTGATTTGTTAGTGTTTAGCTTAACAAGACATGCAAGGACCTCCTCCCTGGTTATTTCTATCTGGCTTAATTCTTCGCTTTCCCTCCCTACGAAGATAGGCTCTGTTTTGGGCATGTGGTCTCTGTCTTCTTCAGTGAATACTGAAGCAAAGAATTCATTGAGTCTCTCTGCAATCTCTGTTTCCTCTTTAATAACCCCTTGCCTTCCATTGTCATCTAATGGTCCAATGGCCTTCCTAGTTGGGTTCTTACTTCTAATGTACTTAAAGAAGTCTTTGTTATTTCTTTGAGTATTTTTAGCTATACGCTCCTCAAAGTCTTGCTTTCCTTTCCTGATTGTTGCCTTGCATTTGTTCTGCCAGAATTTATGTTCCTGCCTGCTGTCCTCATTCGGACAAGCCTTCCATCTTCTAAATGAGCTTTTCTTGCTCTTGATCACTTCCCGAACAGCTCCTGTAAGCCACATCGGAGTCCTCTTGGACCTGGCAGTGCCCTTTTTCCTTTTGGGTATGCATTCCAATTGAGCCTCTGTTATTGTTTTTGTAAACAGCCTCCATGTCTCTTGGAGTGTTTGGACTCTCTCAATTTTCCCTTTCAGCTTCTTTTTTACTAGTTTCCTCAACTTTGGGAAATTTCCTTTTTGAAAATTTAAGGTCTCTGTGTTAGATTTTATCAGTGACTTGCGGTCTATGATCAAGTTAAACATAATTGAGTTGTGGTCACTGTTCCCTATTGGATCAGTCACATTAACATCTTGCACCAGATCCTGAGTATTACTCAGGATCAAGTCAAGGATTCTTGTACCTCTAGTTGGGTCTTCAACCATCTGTCCCAGGGAACAATCATTTAGCATATCTAGGAACTTTATCTCTTTTCATGTGCTGAACAACAGTTCACCCAGTCTATGTGAGGGTAAGATGGAGAACATTTGGGAAGAGAACGAAGTGGCAGTATAAAAGGGGGAGAAGAAGCTGTGGGTGAAAAAAGGCAGTGAGGTAAAAATGAAGGCATATCAACCCTTTCTGTTTCCATCCTCTTGCTTCAGTGTAGATGACTTTGCTGAAAGGAAGTGAACTGAAACTCCTACCAGTGGTATTTGCCATAGAGCTAAGGGACTCAGAGATGTTGTACTTATGGGCAGGCTCCTGGGAAGTACAGGAAACTAGCCTGGGAAAGCCAGAGAACTGTGTTGTTGTATACCTGTTGTGTCTGAGCATAAATCAGCAACGCCACAGCAGATTGGGGGTTAACCAACAAGTCATTTATTATAGCTCAGTTCGGAGTGATCTTGGACTAACATAACACTCCTTTAAACTGGGGTGAGGTAGCGACTTATATAGAGACAGGAGGAAGGCAGTTACAGTGATACATTTGTCCGGACATCAATTCTGGTCGGAAACCTGTGCAGAACCCAATCAAGGTACATTGAAAACACATGAATGAAGTGACTTACAGAAGGGGTGCAAAAATAGCAAAGAACTTAATGATGAATGCAACTTAAGCATTTTACGTCAATAAACGTTTCGACACAACAAAACCCCAACCCAATTCACAGATCAAGGAATGGAAGAAGAGGAGCCAACCAACCTGGCTACAAACTGCAGGGTTCACACGATACATTTTTTTGTTACTGAAATATGTCACAAAGCTGTACCTCTCTATTGTAACTTATGAAGTCCAGTGTATATTGTGTGAAACAGTATTTTATTTGCAATTCATAATGACAATTGGGAATTTACTGTTATATGGAAGAAAGGATGAACGATTCTTTACCTTGCTTCTGAAATATCTGACCTCATCACAGATGGTGTATTCTTTATCATCCTTTCTCCCTCTTTTATTTCTACTGCCAATGGCAACATCGCGTCTGGAGGAGATTCCACGATATTGTGTTCCCTTTGATCTCCTTTGTGGCTTCAGAGGGGTCAGAGCTTCTGTTTGTGTTCATAAGATTCTTAGTAAAGTTGAGGTGAAGTCCTTGGGGTTATGCATGTTTAAAATCCAAAACAATAAACAAAGCTTCATGGCCTGAGCATGCATTGTGTTTTAATAAAATAGCTATTTGCTTTTGTTTTTAGTTATTTTCTTAAAATGAAACCAATCCATGCTTCGAAAAGTTCTAGAATGAAGAACAAGAAAATGCTAACTTCGTGGGGGAGGAGGTGGGGATAGGGTACATGCTCTCAATCCTTTTATCTTATAAATGAAATATCAGATAGCAGATCTATATTTTAATTTTTACCTTGCAAGAACTGCTTCTGTATTGGTTTTCCAACGTAATGACACATACTTTACCTTGACAACGGTGCATTTCTAGGAGAGAATGGTGATTCCCCCCCCCCCAATACAAAACAAAAACAAAATCCATAGTTAGAAAGGAATAAGGTAGTTTTGCAGCCTATTTAAACATTCTGATATCTGTCACGGAAAGGTGTGGGCCAGTGGAAGATGTATTTCATTTTATGAATGGTTTGGTTATGACCTACAAAGCCATATATGTCTTGGGGCCCAGGCTATCTGATGGACGACCAACCTATATGAATCCTCCTCAGTTTTAAGATCTTCTGGAGAGGCTGTTTTATCAATCGCAACACTGTCACCGGCTTTTGGCCAAGGACATGTGAGAGAAAGTCTTTTCTGTGCTTGGATTGCAGAATGATATCCTTCAGGAAGTCATGTTGATCTCTTGCATCTTTGCTTCCTTTTTGGGCAGGCTTTTAAGTGATTTCGTCAAAGGGGATAGTTACATTCAGAGGGTATCAGTTTTAAACTGTTTTAAATGTTTTAAATACTGTTGCATGGGTAATTTAAAAATATGATGATGTTTTTAATTCAGATTGCTGTTTATTTTAACTTACAATCACCCACTTTGAGTCTCATTGGGGAGAAAGGAAGCAAATATAATAAATAAATAAACCAAATGACACAACAAATGACCCGACCAATAAGCTCACCCAGTCATGAAAGTGAGGAACGTGTCCCTTCCATTGCAGCCAGATTTCATTTTCAGTGTTTGCATTTGCATTTCTGAGGTCCAGTGCGATTCCAAGGAAAACAAAGGGAAGGTGCAAAATGAGGAACCGCAAGACACAAAAACAAGACAACATGGGAAAGACAATGGAATTTAGCAGACTACAGAGGCACACATTAAGAGCCTCCTCAAAGATTGTGGTATTTTTGAACCACAATCAGGTGTATCTTGGAAATGGCAACCTTGTGTTGCAGGCTAATCTTTCTCACACTGGGTTAGGCAAAATGAACTGCAGAATAAACTCACCAAAAGGTGGCTGCATTTTGGCAGTTTCATGTCTGGCCTTGACATGGAAGAAGAAGACTACACCAGGGAGCTCTCAGGGTTTCACTCCTGATGTTGATTGTAGTAGCTATCAGTCATGTAAAACAATGCCTTTCCTGCAATATCTGTTAAGTGATACTCTGCCAGAAATCTCCCAAATTGTGCCCCATTTCTTGGATAAAGTTCCTAACAAGTTCAGATTATGGTAAAGATCTGATTTCTTTTAATGTTTCTATGACTATTTTAATTATTATCTCAAGCTATTTATTTACTCTCTAATTTACCTTCAGTGTCTCACACCAGTTGTACACTGCAACATGCTTATTATATGCCAAATAAAGGTTTTGAATCATGTAAAATAAAATATCAGACTTAACTTTACAGCTTGATTCCCTGCTTCACACCTGGCTTAATAATTTAAAAAAATGGAAAAAAAATCAATTGGCTTGATCTTTCCAGTGGATCATAAGTTACAGTGAAAGTGCCTTTCAACTTAATCACATATGCAAACTGCTTCAATCAATTTTAGTCATGGCAAGGTTTTCAATTTAAGTAACTGACATACCAGTGAATTCTCCCCGTCTTACAAATCCTTGATAAGTTCCCCTACAAAGTCATAAATGAGGTATTAAATCACCAAAGTAGGAATTTCCAACAGGGTTATGCTGACAAGATAATAGGAAACACAATCCAACATCCCAACAAAAAGGTGTATGCTCTAACACACCAATAATTATGGGAGCAGTTTGGTTTAATCTCTGGTGATACTGAAATCACTTAAGATCCATTTAACCTTGTCTAACATCAAAGGCCTGTCTTCACAAAAATCTAAGGTACCCAATTTTTTTTGCGCTGTGTGTTGGTCATGTGGTTGAGTGGGCTGGAAGTGGAAGTAAAATGCACCCATGCATGCACAAAATACTGCCGTAAATGCACCTGTGGCTGTCATAAATGTGTTTGTGACAGCCATGGGTGTTTTATGGCACATTTTGTACATGTGTGGGCATGTTTAACTTCTGCTTCCAGGAGCAGTGAGGGTGGCACAGGCCAGATCTGGCTCACAGGCCGTAGTTTGAGCACCCCGATCTAAAGTAACTGTTATTTTTCAATGCCAAAGATTATGTTCCCAATGATACCAAATGACAGTGACACACAACAGAACAACACACACGCACGCACACACACACATGCACGCACGCACACGCACGCACACACACACACGCACACACTTAATGATGTATTAAACCATCTGGAATCTTGAGTTCCCTTATGTCAATATTTATCTTCTCACTAATTAGGACACATTCATCACTTGAACTTGATACCACAAATGTAACTAGCTATTTAATCACTGCACATGGGTCATATACATTGATGCTAAACAGCTGAATACCACTTTCTGCATTGATCAGCTGTTTTGAATTATTAGCTCCCACAAAGTACTACTCAGTTGTCTTATATTACACAGTTGATGAATCCTAAACTTTGGGGCATTTCAAACACAGCTCCATGTCTTGTGATACCTACAGAAGCCTCTGTAATCAAAGTTCCATTTCACTGATGGCCCAATAATATTATGGGAAATATTGCTCATTTTTACTGGGACTCGTATTCTGCTTTCCAAAGTCCATATCTTTCCTACCCTTGAATGGGTCATTACTACCTCACCATGTGTGATTCAAGAGATAATTATTTAACCATACTGAAGGAAGGGCAAAAGAAAAGTTAGTGCCTCTGTAGTTTGATCAAATACAGAGAAGCTAAGGGAAAGATGATAAAGATGAAGTCTGCATGAGACAACTCCAAGACTGGAAAGTACATGAAAGTCTGGGAGAATGCCAGTTCCACAACAATGTTTGAACAGTACAAATCATAGCAGATTTTAGATCAGGAGTGCCCAATGGCCCTCACCACCCTTGCTGCTCCTGGAAGTGGAAGTAAAATGTATGGGTGCATTTTACTTCCATTTCCAGGAGCAGCAAGGGTGCGTGGGCCGGATCCAGCCCATGAGTCATAGTTTGAGCACCCCTGGTTTCAGCAGAGAAAATGGCACCCTAAAAATCTATCTCATCCTGTTGCAAAACAGATTGCAAGGCACATTTTACTTCTGCTTCTTGTGGGCAGAACAGCAGCAATTAAAAAAAACCGTTTGAGGTGAAAAATACAATAGGAAAAAATCTTCTGAAGTGTTTAATGATAATTATAAATATAGTTCTTAAAGTAAAAAAAAGAATTGTTTCTTCACAATAGTAAATGCAAGTATATATCAAAATATAGTACAGTAATACCTCATACAAAGTCCGCTTCATACAACATCGGATTCATACAACATCGCCTAATTCCTTGAAAAAAGTTACCTCATACAAAGTTGTGCGACTTTGTATGAGGCATTGGGGTTTTCTCAGGTTGCATTGTGCCTGGGCAGTATAAAAGGCAGGACACATGCGTGCATTGCTCTTGTGGGTTTTGCATGAGGCGAAGAGTATTTAGGAGTTGTTTTGAGCATGATTTTGGATTTTTTCGTCAGAATTTTTAGAAGCATTCCTGGGATTTTTGCAGCATTCTGCAGGTTCTTGGACAATCAGGGTTGTTTGACATGTTTTTGTAAAGTTTTTAGCCTTTAGACAATGATTTCTTAAAGTTCTGTCAGTTTCCTGTCTGTTTCCTTGACTTTGCCTTGAAGTCTGTTCTGTTACAGTAAAATGTATCTCTATGGAAACGACGTTGTATGAGGCATCGCGGCAAGGATTTGGATGTTGTATGAGGCATCGTGGCTAGGATTTTGCATGCCTCATACAAAGTCCAAATCCGTATAAAGTCCAAACTTGTGGAACCAAGTTTGGACGTTGTATGAGGTATCACTGTATATATCAAAATGGAATCTCAAAAGAACACAAAATATAAATCCTACAAAGTCAATATAGTTGATCTCAAAGTTGAGCTGGTTAAACAAACTTTTCAGATTAATCTTTCTTCAGGAAATCTATAGATAATAAAAAATGCAAAAACAGTATTTACATGGAGAAGGGAAAGTAACATGATATCTTATAAAATTATATATCACAGTATAACAAGGGGTTAATGCAACACATGCAAGGTAAAATCACACAAAACATTTTCAAAAATGGTCCCTAAGAAAATTTATCCAAAATGCAAGATAAAGTAACATGACCGGCCCACTGAACCATGTGTCTGGCCCACTGAACCATGTGACTGGCCCATGGCCCAAAAACTTTGGGCACCCCTGTTTTAGATAATCTCTCCAGTCCAGCAATGCAGTTTAACCTACAGAAATCACCCTCCATTTTGCTTAGCTAATGGGATTGCAGTTTGAGGTGGCCATTGATACTGATCTTCATACAAACCACAGTTTATGTTTGGGTTTCACTGAACTCTTTGGATCCATATTTTGAATGCAGATGTGCATCTCCATATGCAATACTAAAGAGAAGCAGCAAGCAGAACATTTACATATCTGTTTGATTGTACTTTTTAATTTGAAATGTACAAAAGGCATTCAGATAAAATGTACAGCTTTATTCCCTCATTTACAGCTTTATTTGGTCCATGTATTTGTAGTCTCAAGTACTCATTTACAGCTTTATTCCCTCATTTATATAGATTGACTTGATGCACACAACAACCTCTGAAAGGGACTTTACCTAGTTTCAACTAAGGTATCTTTGAACTTCTGATATATGGTTTAGTGCTGGATTTATGTTCTTTTTGTTCTCCCTCTTCTCCAAGTTTCAGGCAGGGGGCTGGAAACAAGAGTTTTGCTTGTTTCTCAAATTATAGTATTTACCCTTCTGCATTTCTGACATTTCTATATTACTGTAAGGATACAGTATCTCGATTTCAATGACATCATGTTAATGTTACATAAATGATGAAACTTATCAAATAAAAAGTCAGGTTTTTTTATATAAAAAAGACACTTAAGAAGTTAAAATCTGTACACTCCAAACTGGATTTTGCACATATTTTCCTCCTAATTATTTATTTTGTTTCTTGTACACCCGCAACACAAGAAACATTTGGGAACAATGGAAAATGGAGTTGAAGAACCAATCATCCTCATGGGCTATAAACTAGGATCATTGGGAGCATGCCAAAACAAAAAAACCAAACAAACTCAAGTCCTAGGGCTGTGCCAGAAAAAGAGTGCAACAGTTTAAAACCAAATGTGTAAACTGTAACTTCAAGTGAACCCTATTGAGCCATATGCCGTGTCTGGACATGCTCTTAGTTGTGATTTGTAAGACCAAACTGAAGTGGATGGTATTTGCACACCCCTTTCATAGTCAGTAGCCATTAAGCCATTAAGTTTTACAGATGAAGAGCCCCCATGGCAAAGTGGTTCAACTGCAGCCAAAACTCTGTTCATGATCTGAATTTGATTCCAATGGCCTCAAGGATAACTTGGTCATCCATCCTTCCATGGTCTGTAAAAGGATCACCCAGCATGCTGGGGGTAAAGATGTTAATTTCCTTGTGAACTGTCCAGAGTGTGCTCTAAGTGTTAAGGGGTGGTATGTCTAAAGCTATGTTCTTCCATCTTTGCCAATTCTCCCAGCTGTGCCCACACTTGAACAGATAATTCCTGTTCAACATTGGTCCATGCATTGCTAGTCTCAAGTACTCAAGTATTGTAATGGATAGTTTGGGGGATTATATATTCACATTATATGGTACTTCATCCATTATTACATTTTCGCCATGATGGGTTGTATTTTATTTCTTGGGTTTTTATTATTAATCTTTGTAAACCTCCCAGAGTGGGGAAAAGTTTCTCAGATGGGTGCAACAAAAGTGCAATGTATGTAAGTACACATATGTATGTATGGATGTATGTATGGATGGATGGAATTGATACTGCTATTGCTAAAATGGAAGAATTTGTAAATTGTGAGTTCAGATGGGGGGGAATTGTGGTGCTGCTTTTTTGTGAATTCAGATTGAAGAAATTGTCTTGTTGCTGTTTAATTCTAATCTGGGAGGGAATCAAAAGTGACAGCCAAGTGGTGCAGTGGTTAAACTGCTGTCCTGCAATCAAAAGGTTGTGAGTTTGATCCTGACTGGGGTTCAAGGTTGACTCAGACTTCCATCCTTCCAAGGATGGTAAAATGAGTACCCAGCATGTTGGGGGTAAAATGCCAATTAACTGTGAACCATCCAGAGCATGCACTAAGTGTGATTGCTTTGCTTTATATTAGCTAGCCCTTTTTCGCTTGCAGATGTTCTGGTGAAAATGAATAAATGGTGCAATATCACCCCACAAGGGTCGCCAAGTGTTAGGGCTCTAGATAAAGTCTCATGTAACTGCTATCTTTACCATCTGAGTCAAAAATTCTCAGTGTGAGTGCCACTGGAGAAAGAGAAGGCTTGAATTTATTATGTGTGTTTCATTTAATCCTGGCCACCAATCACATTTGCATCCCCAACAGGTCCCAGGGCTCACAGCTAATCACATAACTTGTCTGAAGTTGTGCTGTGCACATAAATAATGCAAGGGCCTACCTCTTGTGACATTACAGAGGTCCATCCCCCAGTCACACTTTTGGCCCAGAGGTTTCAGTAAATGGGATGCTCTTGACCAGGGGTTCTCAATATTTTTCAGCCGTGGGCCGGATCATGCCCCCTCAGAGCTGAGCAGCCAGACTGGTGCCATAAAACGTGTCCACGGCTATTGTAAGTGTGTTTGCAATGGCCGTGGACTCATTTATGGCTGTAGTAAACATGTTTGTGATGGCCATGGACTCATTTACGGCTGTCGTAAATGTGTTTACGCAGCTGTAAATGAGTCCATGGCCAATTTTGGCAGTGGCAACTGTGGCTGCATGGGCGGCTGGAGTGAGATTGAGGGCCAGATTATTTGGCACCACAGGCCAGATCTGGCCCATGAGCCATAGGTTGCGAACCCCTGCTCTTGATCTTGTAAACATCTCTCCCATACATGTATTGTCTGAATGGAGCAGCAGCAGCAGTCATAAAGTGATGCATGTGAATGTTCAAGCATCTGTATATTTTGTGGCTTCAAGGCATACAATGAGTCATTAATTAAAATAGTTTCAAATATTGCATCTTGGGAATCAATGCAAGAAACGAGACCATTTTTATTTGTGCAGCATCTTGCAGTGTGAAACCTTCCCTGGGTTTCCCTTCATTTGCTGCCAATATTTTTCAGTAGAAGTGAACCACTATTGTGCATAAATCATACTGATCTTTGCCAACAATAGAAAAATCAAAGCCTGGCAGGTGGTTACTGCATGGCTCACACTTACTGAACAACAACATTCTGTGTCTCTAGATCAGTGCAATAAAGCCCATCTCAAAGAACCAGTGCTTATTTAAAGTTATAAATCATCTCCATTGTCATTCCAGAACAATGTGTTTACTCAGATGTCTACACAGGATAGGTAAGAATCTTGTTTCCTTTCTAACCTGTCATTTGTTTACATGTTTATTTGTCTGCACTGTTTGCCTTATCTCCTTTATTTATTATGAATGATATTGTTCTCCAGGTAGTCCCAGAGTCTTTGAGAGAAGGACAGATGTGATATTTTAACATAGCTCACAAATTTCCTCCTGGCTTTCTAACTAAAATAACAAATGTGTTATGTAGCTAATTGAATGCTGGTGCAGCTATTGGTCTCATCCCTGTGCTGTATGGATCTGTAGGAATATTATTAAACAGGCTCCACTCTCTTGAAGCAAGGGGTCAACTTGTAGCCAAAGTTTGGCTTTATTTTTACAGGATAGGTTACTGGAAGTGCATGGTACAGTATTTATTTTATTTAGTCATTTGGTTTGCAGAAACTGAGCAGGGCTGTTAATGGTAGGACTGATACCTGAAATTCCATGGTTTCTACATCAGGGGAGATGTCATTGGTCCACTTGTCCCAAGAAGGGATTGATGGACCCTGGACTGCCTGGAAAGGAAGCTCTGCATTATTTCCCACTTAATTTTATGCTAGGTGCCTCTGGCAGAGAAGATAACAGACTGAAGCAATTACTGTGAGAAAAATAAAAGGGTTTTATTTCGTTGTGCATCAAAGATAGCAATTAATCAAATTCCTCCTCACAGGACCACCCATCTAAATGTAAAGGATCAGATCCCGAACAATTCAGGACCAGGTATATTTATACATGAAGAATAAAGGGTCACAAAGAGGGGCTAGCTGCAGCTTGTCATGTGGGTAAGGGGAAATCATACAAAGAGGAAGTTACACTATACAATCAAGCATTTATCACAAACAAAACATTTCAATATTTGAGTAATTAAATAAACACACAGGTAAGTACACATAAGCATAATCCATATAATGTATGCACACAATTACATAATCCATATAATATATGCACTCAATTAAGGTCAAATGTATGCACAAGTTGAAGAGATAATAATGTAAGTCTGTGTTGATTTTCCAAAGGTCTCCCAAGGTGTGGGGCCTCTTGCAAATATCCTGAGAGATGATCTTCCCAATGGCCATGCCTCATGGTCATCTCAAGGAATGCCACACCATTAATAAGATGTAACACTCATTGTCCCATGACCGAAGCGGCAATTGTCATACATCCGGAATTAATTTTGGGACAATTGGATTAGTCTAGAGCCCTTTTCAGTCCATAGTAATCTTGATCCAGCCAGAATGGTCAGCAACATTCCTGGCATGTTTGCCAAACTGTCACCTTTGTTAATTCTGGAAGGTAATGTATTCCAGGTCTTGCAAGTGAGTTTGCTCATTCCTGGACTAAGAATACAATCTGAAAGCATTGAAATACATACCACCATTACATGTTCAACATTCATATGACAAACATGTCAAAAAGCAAGTTCCCTATTTATACAATCAAATGAGACCTACCCTGTCATCCTAGGTGGTTTCTGTAACGAGCTATGTATTTTTGAATCATTACTTTTATTTCGCCAGTGCCCCGTCTGGCTCGCATACTTGACCTTAATTGAAACTTCTGCTTTTACTTGTTGCATTCTTGCTTTGCTCAACAGGTAGTCACCTTGCTGCTTACAACAGTCACTCTAATGCCACGACGGCCTTGTGTCTTCCCCGCCTTGGAGAACCAGAAAGGTGGGTAGCTTTTCCGGTCATGCATTTCTATAGTGGAAAGCGGAGATCATGTCTCCGCATTGCCGGGAGCCTGGGGCGGGGATTTGGTGATATTGTGTATGTTTGTGCTTTTGTGAATGCATGTGTGTGTGTGCTGCTTGTGCATTTTATTGAGAGGGGGCAGAGAAACCAATGGTTATAGCGGGAAGTCTTTATCAATGACAAATAAGAAAAACAGAACTTTGTATTTCATCTTTCAGGACCTTTCACCAATTCACAGGGCTGGTGTAAGTTGGAAATGACTTGACAGCACATAATAAAAAACTGTGCGTGTACCTGGCCTCACCTGCATTAAAAAAAAAGCACACATGATTCTCATCCTAGTGACCTCTTTCTTCTTTCCCACAACCTGGGATTTATTTATTTTGTGCTAGTTCAGTGATGGGCAGTCTTGGCCCTCCAGCTGTTCTTGAACTTCAATTCCCAGAGGCCCTGATCAGCAGGAGTGCTGATTTGGGCTTCTGGGAATTGAAGTTCAAGAAGAGCTGGAGGGCCAAGACTGCCCATCACTGTGCTAGTTTCTCCTGTCTCCACACTGGAAATCAGTCATCTTGTACCATCAAGTAGGAAACTTTCCCCCTAATATAATGATTCTAGTTATTTAACTTTAGAAGCAGTGCAGTATGAAAAAGTATCTGTTCTATGTGTAGAACAATTAATGGCCATAAAGAGGATATCAGAAATGGCAATACATGGAGATTTGTTTTAAATTATATTCTAAAAGATATTATGCTGGAAGACTCGCTGATAAGTTTTGGATTGTGATTATTGCCACACTTCCAATGTGCACCGCCCCCCATGGGGGACACCCTTTTCTTTCTCTTTCTCCTCTTTCTCCCTTGTCTTATACTGTATGTTCAGACTTTGCTTCTTACATGTTTACAAATGTTTTTTAAAATTGCATGCTTGAAACTGTCCTTTTAAAAGATTTTATCCTTATTTGGCCAGTTCATTCTTTCAGAACTTTTGGATAAGCTGAATCCTGTGCCGGGGGTGGGTGGGTGGGTGAATGAAAAGAAAATACAGTGGTACCTCACTTAAAGAGCATAATGCGTTCCATGGGATTGCTCTTTAAGGGAGTTGCTCTTTAAGCGAAACACTTGGAAAAAGTGCTATCACTGCTATTGTAAGTGACCGATTGTGACTTTTGACTGGGGGAATTGCGAACCCCTGTTTAGTTGTTAAGCGAGTTTTTGGTTGTTTAGTTGTTAAGCGAGGGCAACCATTCAGAGAAAATTCTGCTCTTTAAGTGAGTTAGTCTCTAAACGAGGCACTCTTTATGTGAGGTTTTACTGTGTACAGCATTTTTTCTCAAATGACAAACCATACAATGAATAATGCCAATTGAAATATCCCTAACATACAGCCTGCTGAACCAAAAGATGCCCCAACCAGTGTGAGACTTCTATAAATATTTGCAATTAAACTGTTTTGATTGGGACAAGAATGATGACATATTTTTTTTTTTTAAAAAAAGAGGACTGTGGAAAACTGCTGTCTTCCAGCCTGCTTTGCTTCCCATAGACCTCCCACTTGGGACAGCAAAGTATCTTGGGACAGCAAGCATCTTTCTGAGTCCCCTAGGGTTTGTTTTTTGCAAACACATAAGATAATACTGCGTGTAGGGGCTCATATGGTACAGATTTTTTTAAAAGGAGTAACCTGTCCCATGCTTGAGACTTGCTATTGCTGCTTTTGACACAGCTACAGGAAATAAAAAGAGCTACTGGAATGTGATCTGGGAAAAGCTATTCCCAGAAGGCTTTGCAAAATGAAAGGTTGGAATCCTTGAGTGGAAACAGACTTTAAAAAGCAGTACAGTGCTCTCTGCAATGAGGAGGGTTATGTTTCAACATGAAATATATTTTACAAATGTGCTCAGATTTGGGTAGCTCTTCCTCCCCCACCCCGCCTGCAATATACACCATTTCAGTTACTTTAGTGGGGAGAGGAAATGTGACCACTGTAGACTGGAATGCAATATTTCAAATTGCTACATTGGTTAGAGAAAGCAGAATGCTACAGAGCATGGACAGGCTCAGCATTTTCAGATATTATTGTTCAGATAATAGAACATGACGGTTGAGACCACGTAGCTTTTCTGTCATTATTTACAAGTTTTCAAAGCATGCTTATCAAATGTCAAGAGCAAAGAATGCTGTTCTTTCAGCGTTTTGTCAATCAGTTGTGATACAGTTAGGAAATATTGTCTTCAGAGCAGAAGAGTGCGTGATATTACCTATAAGGCTGGAGATTCCTTTCTGAAGTCAACCCATCTCCTATTTGGTCCTCCTCTTCTCTTGCTGTCTTTACTTTTTTCTAGCATTGTCTTTTCCAGTGAGTTTTACCTTTTCATGAAATCCCAAAGTATGATAGCCTCAGCTTCATAGTTTTTCCCCTCCAGAGAAAGTTCAGGCTTTATCTGATCGATGGCGCACTTGTCTGCCTTTCTGGCTACCCATGGCATTTGCAAGACTTTCCTCCAGCATCATGTGTCAAAGAAGTCAACCCCCCCTCCCCTCCATCAACCTTTTTCATTGTCTGGCATTCACACCGATGTATAGTAATGTCTTCTAGGGAATATGGAAATGTTCAACAGGGAATTCAAAAGAACCAGGGAAGCACACTCTGTTTCCCATATTGCCTGAAGATGATGGGAACTAAAGTCCTGAAAATCATAGTTTTTAAGAAATAAAAATTGCAGCTTGCCAAACTATATTTTAGCAATTGAAGGACAGGCTTTGGGCTCCCTTCCCCTGGTCTTTTCTCAATCTGTGCACCATCTTTGGCAGTTTAGCTCTAGTGTATTTAAGTTATCACAGAATTTCTTTTTATGTCTGACAATGTAAAGTTTGATTTAATGTTGATTTACTAATTAGTATCTTAAAACAAGAACAAACAGTGGCTTAAGATTCTGCCTATCAAAGCAATATGAAACTAGGGCTCATCTTCAAATGTAATGAAGAAATGTGGTCTACACAGAGAAGCTCCATCCAAATCTTTGTGACTATAGTCCATGGGGGACTAGAAGTCTCAAAGTATGGACCTTCATCTGCAGTGGGCAATGGACTTCCTCCTCATCTAAGGTCAACTTTATAGTTACTTTGTGGTTTTAGAGCAGGAGTGCCCAAACTATGGCCCACGGGCTGGATCCAGCCCACAGTGCCAAATCATCCAGCCCATGCCACCCACGCTGCTACTGGAAGTGGATTGCACACTGTGCATGTGCAAACATGCCCGCATCTTGTGAAAGCACAAACATGCCCTCATATGCACAAAACACTGCTGTAAATGCACCTGCGGCTGTCGTAAATGCATTTACGACAACCATGGATGTATTTTAGTGGGCTTTCCTGGAGGCCAGGGCACGTATTTGCAGCTGTCCCAGGGCCTGGGGAGGCCTCCCACAGCTTTCCAAGGGGCCAGAATGGGCATGTGCAGCTTTCCTGGGGGTGGGGAGAGTGCATATGGCTTTCCCTGGGGATGGGAAGGCCATGACTTTTCTGGGGGGCACATGAGTTTTCCGGGGAGAGGGGGGCATGGGTGCATGTGGCTTTGGGCCATGGAGGCTTCCTGCAGCTTTCCCAGGAGCTGCAGGCACAAAGGACAGCCTGGACCCCTCCTTCATCCACGCCATGCAGCTCCTCCAGACCAAGAGGCAGCGAAGCAGTGTGTGTGTATGTGTGTGGGGGGGAGTGTGTGTAAGGCTCATGGGGGTGGGGAGTGTGTGGGGCTTGTGGTGTGGGTAGCGTAGGGGCTGGGGGGGGGGGTTGTTGGGACTCAGGGTAGCCTCCGCCTCTGCCATTGACAGTGGTGGCACCACCAGTCCGGCCACTCAAATGTCAGGGGAAGGCCTGAACCGGCCCCCAGCTTTAAAAGGTTGAGGACCCCTAGATTAGATCTTCACTCTGCTGCAGCTGCTCAGCCTCACCTGAGAGTCCTGGGGAAGGTTCTGGATTATGATGGGCTCCATCTGGGAGGCTGGGCTATATAAGAACCAGTCCTTGTCCTTGAACCTACCTCAGCAATCAAGTTCATTAGACTTGTTTGGCTCCTGAATTAATGCTGGTTCCTCTTTCAGAAGATCTCTTGCCTTGCTCCTCGTTCCTGCCTCTGAAGATCTCTCACCTTGTTCTTAGTTTCTGCCTCTGATCTCCTGTCTTATTCCCAGTTCATACTCCCAAGGACTTCCTTCCCCATCCCAAGTTCTTGTGGACTGTTGTCATGCTTTGCCCAGATCCTTGCTCCTTGCCCGGCACAAGCTCTGAAGGTACTCTGCCTCACCTGCTCTCTTAGTCACGTGACTTCCAGTTTTCTTGGACTACGCCCTGCTGTCCAGACCATGTCTGTCTACCTCAAGTTTGATTTTGGACTTCGAATCTGGACCATGATGTGGTTACTGTTTAGCCTGTTGCCTGGTTGCCCTGGTGCTTGTGTTACTTGCCAGTTGCCCATACACCAGACTATGAAACATGGCTCTTTCATACCTGTCAAGTTTTGGATATGAAAATAAGGGAAATTTTGGCCACACCCCTATTTGGGTGTGGCCAAATCTGTGAGTGTGGCCAAATATAGCCATGAGACTTGCTGGGCTCTAGTCATGCCTGCCACATGACCATTAAAATGTCTGCAAACACAGACAGCACTGGCTCTTTGGCTGTAAATGGAGATGAGCACTGCACCCTAGAGTTGGATATGACTGGCAGCTTTTACTTTCTTAGGATCAAAGATTGCTGCAGATGGTGATTGTAGCCGTGAAATAAAAAGGCGACTGATGCTTGGGAAACAAGCTATGAGAAACCTATGGAATATAGTTAAAAGTAGAGGCATCACCTTGCAAATAAAAAATTGCATAGTCAAAGCCATGGTATTCCTGGTGGTAATGTATGGGTGTGAGAACTGGACTATTAGGAAAGCTGAGCACAGAAAAATAGATGCCTTTGAAATGTGGTGTTAGAAATAAGTCAATCCTAGAAGAAATCAACCATGACTGCTCATTAAAGGTCAAATAGTAAAAATGATGCTAAACTACTTTGGACATCAAATGAGAAGAGAGGATTCACTTGAGAAAACCTTGCTGGGAAAGGTGGAGGACAAAAATAAGATGGCTAGATGGTATTGCAGATGCAATGCGCACAAAGCTGTGTGGACCAAAGAACCCTTTCCCCATCTTCTTGGGGGACTTTTGTTTTGTTTTCTTTCTTGTTTACTCATTTTTAATTTTTAAAAAATTCTGGGAAGCATAGAGCAGAATAGCAAACCAGCCCCCTAGGGTGAACTAGCCCTGCACGTGGCTAGAAACCCCCCCCCCAATTAAAGTGGAGGGGCAAGGGATTAATTCCCCCAAATTAACCAATGTATTTGTTCCTCACTGCAACCAGTTGAAGCACCAACACCTGAGAATGTCGGATCCAGCTTAAGGAAGAGAATTAGTAAAGAAGTAAAAAGCAACCTCTGTAGTTTCCAAGCCTCCCAGCAGCTGAGGAGTTAATCTCCATATATGAAATATCGCTCACCTAGAGTAGACTCCCATCCCATGGTGGCTCCCACCAGCAGCAGCAAAAACCTTGTGGCAGGGAAATGAAAGAGAAACTACAGAAGCCCCCCCACACACACACACACACACCTTCTCTCTCTCTTTCCACAAGCAAAAAGCCACAGCGACCTCTGGTGGCAGGAAAAATATAATGCAGCTTCGCCTGTGAGGGCTCCGGTCAGGGTATTTTTAAAAAATAAATAAATAAGGGATATTACTGGGAATTAATAAAACAGGAGGGGGTGGGAAGAGGGATAAAAATAAGGGGTTTTCCTGGGGGAAATGGGATATTTGACAGGTATGGGCCCTTTTCTCTGCACAGCTTCATAACTACACCAATAGAAGATACCAAAGTCTGTGTACTTACACTCCAGTTAATCCCGTTCTATGTTTTATCATGGATTACATTATTTGCAGCTCAATTTACCATTGGAAGCTAATTATCTACAACGACCCTCATGTCCATTCCATGCAACAGGATCCAATAAAGCTTGGTGGTTACATTGGATTTATCTGGCATGTGGAGGCTGATAGTGCACCCAGAACAATCATTTACAGAGCCTGGAAAAATTGCTGGGACATGTGGGGAGCTACAGTCCAAGAAAGTAGTTTTCTAAGATTTGGATCAGGGCAACATTTTGTTTGCCAAAGACAGTGATTTGTTTGGATTTCAGTGTGAAAGAGAGAAGAGCATATGTCTATGTGCATACACTCACACCATATCAGGAAGGAAACAATTAGCAAGAGAAGAAAGCACCCTAACAATGTAAAAAGTAGAACTAGCTCTCTTGCTGTGTAAAGTTGGTGCCTAGAGTGTAAATCAAGAGTTCTCAACCTTTTTAAGCCAGGGGCCAGGTCACGCTCCCTCAGACAGCTTCGGGGCCAGATGGGCATTTTGCCCTTCCTCCACCACATGGCACTTCCTGGTGTGGTGGAGGCAGTGGGGGGGGGGGGGGCACATGGAATGGTGCCATAGGTCACATCCAGCCCATGGGCCACAGGTTGAGAATCCCTGGTGTAAATGGACTGAAAGCTCTTTCTGAAAGGTCACAGTCCCATGAATAGACTTATTCATTTCAATGGAACATTTGTATGCTCCAGAGGTGGAAGGCAAGGCTCCAGGTAGAAAACACAGGGAGTATCCTGTTTTATTTGAGTATTTATTTAGACTTCTGCTCTAGTTAGACAACCTGAACTAAGCACCGGAAAAATGAAGCCTTTTTTAAAAATGAAACTGAAGATCAGAGGGAGAGTGTGCGCGTGACTGTGGCAGTTGTACAAAAATTCTTTTCAATCCGTAAATGTAAATTACAAGTAAACTTACATTGAACAATTTACTCTGTATTCCACCTGCGTTCCTGTTTTTGGAATTAGAAGACGAAGAAGATGAGCTCCTACCTGCCCCAACAGAAGCTTTGTTAATTTCTGTTTTTCATGTTCATTCATCATTTCACTTTGTGTTTCATCAATTCAGGCAACTATCCTGGTCAAGGAAGGTCACCTCGGCCTGGAGCCAAGGATAGAAAGACCTTTTGGGGAGGGACCATGCAAATCATCTTGCCCCGCTGTAGAGGACCAGTCCTTTTGAGTCAAATAATTCTTTCTGAAACATTATCCACAGGAGACTGAAGCCAGTATTTTTCATTTATGAGCAGTGCTTTTAAACTGATTTGGGTGCAGCCAGAATGGCATCCCTTAGGCCAGCTCTCTCTCTCTCTCTCTCTCTCTCTCTCTCTCTCACACACACACACACACACACACACACACACACACACACACACACACACACACACACACACACACACACACACACACACACACACACACACACACACACACACACACCGTGCTTGCACTGCTGGTTAAAGATTCTTACAGTGTTACATTAAAGAAGTCCTGCTGGTAGCAGTTAGTTGACTTAGTTAGGGACAGGCCTTGTCCTGGATCAGCAACTGGCTAAGGGACAGGAAACAGAGGGTAGCACTAAATGGACACTTCTCCAAGTGGAGGGAAGTAAAGAGTGGGGTCCCCCAAGGTTCAGTACTGGGACCCCTGCTTTTCAACCTCTTCATAAATGATCTAGAGGTAGGAGTAAAAAGCAAGGTCGCCAAATTTGCTGACGACACTAAATTATACAGGGTAGTGAAAACTGTGAGAGATTGTGAGGAGCTCCAGAGGGATCTCTTGACACTGGGGGAGTGGGCAAAACAGTTGCAAATGGGCTTCAACATTAGTAAGTGCAGAGTGATGCATGTTGGGGCAAAAAAACCCAATTACATTTATAAACTGATGGGGTCTGAACTCTCTGCGACAAACCAGGAAAGGGACATTGGTGTCCTGGTGGACAACCCAGTGTGCCTCAGCAGTGAAAAAAGCAAACTCAATGCTAGGGATCATTAGGAAGGGTATAGAAAATAAGTCAGCAAGTGTCATTTTGCCTCTTTATAAATCTATGGTGAGGCCCCATCTGGAATACTGTGTACAGTTCTGATCGCCATGCCTCCAGAAGGATATTATGGAGTTGGAGAAAGTGCAGAGGAGGGCAACCAGAATGATTAGGGGACTGGAAAACCTTCCTTACCATCCGAGGCTGCAACGGTTGGGCCTTTTCACTCTTGAACGACGGCGTCTAAGAGGTGACCTGATTGAAGTTTATAAAATCATGCACGGTGTGGACAAAGTAGATAAGGAAAAACTGTTTTCCCTATCGCACAACACTAGAACTAGGGGACACTCGAAACTTTTGGGTACTAGTTCTCAAACAAATAACAGAAAGTACTTTTTCACCCAGAGGATTACTGGTCTATGGAACTCCCTGCCAGAAGAAGTGGTGACAGCTGTCAATCTTGACAGCTTTAAGAAAGGATTAGACAAGTTCATGGAGGACAAGGGTATCAATGGCTATAATTATGGATATTTAAGGACAACCTTGGGTTGGAGAGATAGGCAGGATATCTCTCAATGCCATTTCCAGGGAATCCTGAGCAGGTGAAGGCATCTCCTTGGGAACACCCTGAAGGAAATGGTGAGCCACTGTGTGAGACAGAATGCTGGACTGGATGGGCTGTGGCCTGTTCCAGCAAGGCTGTTCTTATGTTCTTATGACTTTTTTAAAAAAGAGGGAGGGCTTCTTCTTTTTCTTCTTCTGCTGTAGCCACATCTGAATATTGACAATCATCATGGCGATCAGCCATGAAGATTGTCCTAGGTGGTACAATATAATGCAGTGGTATTTCATCTGCCTTCCACATCGCAGCATGACACCTGTACCACTGATCCAATTCTGCAAGTCACTTTCTGGTCCTGAGCTCTTTTGGCACGCAAAGTCCTCATCAGCCCCAGGCCAGTATTGATGAAGCTGCTGCCCTCCATCAAGTGAGATCTATCACCCCTTCATGTGGACTTTGGCACTCAAGGCCATTAGTCCTCAGGGTGGTCAGGTCATAAATGTCAACCCGCGGCTCCAGAAAAAACGGGACCTGCACAGATCGCTTGTGCACAGGTCGCTTTCCACGCATGCGTGGAAGGGTTTTACACTTGTGTAGAATTGTGTTATATTCATACATGTGCTGAAATGAGCCTCTTGTCGAGCTTATTATAAACCGAATCTTGTTCAAAAATCTTGTAGCATAAGTCAAACATCAACCAAAAACAGATATATTTTCCTCAACTCGAAAATCCTTTCTTGTATGTCTTTCATGTGTAAATCATTCAACACTCCCTTTCTAAGCAGATTTCCAATAAATCAATTAAAAAGTGAGTTGGTGGTTGCTGTGTACTCCGTTTTTCGAGTGCTTCCTGAGCCACAATTCTTGCTTCCTCAAACAGGACATTAGTATATAATGCTGTTACGTCCATTGTGAGCAAACCACCCGTGTCTGGCACCCTAAAACCCTCCACCTGTTTAATGAAATCTGATGAATTCCTGATGTAAGAACTGGTGTCCTTAGTAAAGTCCCTGATGTAATGATCAATAAGATTCTGTTCATAATAAGCTCTACATGAGGCTCATTTCAGCATGTGTATGAATATAATACAATTTGAATTGAATTGAAGTTAAGAGAGTCATTATTTTGATTATTTTCATTGCACCAGCACCAACGTTTTTTTTTGCATTCGTACCAGTTGACACCGTTTGGCTATTTTTTGCGAGTAAATTACGGGGTTTTGGCAGCGCGGGGCGGGTTATGACGTCAATCGGCGTCAAATTCCGTGGTAATCCCGGCCAAATAAGGATGGTTGACAGGTATGGGTCAGTTTAGTTAACCACCACCTGAAACTCAGCATTGAGTTGCTGGCAGTATGGTCTACTCTTTTACCATAGCAGGATAACCTGGACAAACATACAGAGTGAGGGCCACCATTTGTAAAATACCCAGTGGCTTTGGTCTGTAGTTCCCAACAAACCTTGACGAATATTATACAATCTGAGCTATGTTACTTAATGCCTTCTGTCTGTTATAGCTGATCTCTGCTTATCAGAATAAAGTTGAACTATCTTTACCCTTTGAAGATGGAGGATGCCAACTGACATTTCCTTTCTACATAGGGCAAAGAGCACTGATATTCCATGGCCCTGTCTAGTCTCCCTCCACCCCCAGCCCAATACTTTTATATTCAGAGTTCCTATTTTGTACTTCATTTTTTTCTGTCTCATAGTCCGTTAACACTGCCATGGTCATTTCCTATTGGATCAATCCGTTTGTATCTCATTTGGATTTTTGTAGTGATATAATATCCATTGCCAGCTTGCAGGACATTTCATAACTTCACCAGAGCCCCTTTAGCCAGATTGTTTAAGGGTGACCCAGGATGGCCTTCATGGCTGCTGTAATTGTCCTGTTGGCACAAGCCCACACTATACTTCACCGAATCCTAACAATCCCTTGCTTTAGTCTGTTACCACCTCGCATGCCATATGCAGAAAACACTTTACTTCAATATATTTTTCTAACCCTGCCCCTTCTGTGTTAAATCAGGAAGCCCTATTTTTGTTTCCTGCTTTGCTGCTGAGATTTGGCAGCATTATAAATACAGCAATTTGTTGCATTTTAGTCAGAGAAACTAAAGAGTGGTAGGCTCTAAAAAAATTTACTACCACACTGTGGGAACGGTATGGTGGATGTGCCAGGGGGAAAGCCCTCTGTTGCACCCAAATTAGGACTACTTTATTTCAAAACTTGGATGGGCAGGGCCAGCCAGATTATCAGGTACCAGTTCTGGCGAACTGGTGCAAACCTGCTGATGCCCACCACTGGAACAAAATTGTCCCTCAGACCATACCTGTCAACCCGCGGCTCCGGAAAAATGGGACCTGCGCACATTGCTTGTGCACAGGTCGCTTTCCACGCATGCGTGGAAGGGTTTTACCCCTTCCACGCATGTGCGGAAGCACTACGCCACTTGCGCAGCTCCTACACAAGCGGAAAGCGTTTTCCCCCGCTGCCAAATTACGGGGTTTTTGCAGCACGGGGTGGGTTATGACGTCAATGGATGTCAAATTATGGGGTTTTCCCGGCCAAATCGGGATGGTTGACAGGTATGCCTCAGACACATGTATGTTGCCCATTCATGTGAATGCTTCACATTCCGTTTCAGGATGAGGGGAAAAAAAAGATTTAAACTTCTTTCTTGTCTACCTGTATGGTTGAACATTCCAGCAGCTCTAGTCTTCATTTTCAGTTTGTTGTTGTTGTTTTTTGTTGTTGTTTTCTTTGTCATAAGGATGCACAACCAAGGTTTCATTCTTTCATTGCAACCCTATTTAGCTGCAAGCTTTTTGTCCAGACAAGTCAGAACAGACTTTTGAGCAGTGAAAGTATATTCAGGAAATGGGAGTAATTTTAGCTAATCACGAAATGAATACTGCTCAAGCTTAAAACTGCTTCATATAGCCCCGGGCTGTGCAAACTAGGTTACTCAAAGAAAGAAGAGTGTAAGTGAGGTCAGGAGTGAAAGACTATCTTGGAGTTCACCAGTTTTCTCTCTCCCTGAGTACTCTAATGCCTATTTCACGATTTTACCTGACAGGAGATACAAAATGGCCAACATATCAAACATACATTCACAGGGATGGAGTACTTTATGTTAATAACACATACTTTTCATTCTATACCTCCCCTGCATGGAAGAAGACTGCACACATCTCCCTTTTTCATTGATTCAACTGTAGGCCATTTATCTGTATGCCAGTCCAATCCACATGTCCACATGGTTTTTGCCCAGTGTACCCTTAAACCTCTAAGCAGGCCCTGATTAGCATTCTGCAAAAAAAGCAGAAAGCAATTAAGTCCATAGCTGAGTGGCAGAGTGGAAATCTTGCATGCAGAAAGTTCCAGGTTCATTTCCAAGAACTACCACATAGGGATACGACACACACACACACAACTCCAGAGAACCAAACCCATCATGCACGCTATATCTAGCAGCTATATATATACAGCAATTTTTATATATAGTATATAGCTGCTAGATATAGCGTGCATGATAGTCCCCTGACCTACACTGTTCTGTCATGGGAACAGACTCCATGTCTCTGCTTTCTTTGTCTGTCTGTTTAAATGGCATCTCCGCTTCAAGATGAAATAGTACATGAATCATTGCTCACAACTCCAAAGTGCAGTCCCTGCTTGCTCTCGCCCAAAACAAAAGCCTTACTATAATTAATCCAGCCTTTCCTATGGAGTCCTCTTCTGGTCCCTTTAGAGTGAATTGCCGTGATTTCTGTGCCTTTCCATTTCAGACTGCAATTCTTCTTCTGTGGGTGGGAAAAGAAAATGTCAAATCTCTATCAATAGCTAACTAGCGTTTACTTGGATCTGTCTCTTTCCCTTACCTCCTTCAACATTTATATTCCACCCTTTCCCCAGAGAGCTCCAAATAACACATACAATGTTAATAATCTCATTTTATTCCTACAATCCTGGAAGGTAGGCTAACCCAAAAGATGATGACCCACCCAAGGCTATGTAATGAGACTCATCACAGACCCTTGTGTAAAAGTTCTAAACTATCTACAATAGAACAGGCTGGTACACTGTAGTCTCCTAGAAGGTATAGTCTTCTCAACTTAAATTTGGCTTGTTGAACAATCTAGAAGCCACAGCTAAAATACTTCAGGATCTTGTGGTTTACAAATTGTGTAGTTTAGGCGGCTTTAAAAGCTAAAGAAAACAGCAGCTTTCCTATTAAGGACATAAAGAAGGGCATTGCACATACACACACCCCTCTAATGAAAGTCACCAGATCAACATTCGTTATCCCTAAACAACCTTCTGAAGTAAGGCATTGAGGTTTATGATTTGCAAGTCAAGGCAGATGTGGTCCAACAGGAAAACAGAGGAAGAAAGACCTTCCTGCAACAAACTCAATAGAATCTCTATGCTCAAAAATAGAAAGAACAAGGGTTTGCTTGTTAATAACACACAGCCTTGTCTACCTCCTGGGAAAGGGGGATTGCTTGGTCAGATCATTGGCTAACATACCCAGAGTTAGGTCACTCCTCTTGCCTTCCACCACAGGGAGAAAAATCAAATGTTGCTCCATTTTCAGAAATACCCAGTACCTTCTATTAGTTTCTAACTTTATTTTACACTCAAAAGCAGGGCAATAGTTTGTGCCAATTAATTTTCAATTGCATAGGTAATTTAAATCTGTGCAAAAAAAAAAACAACTTGAATCCTCTGGGTTCCCCTTAGAATATCTTGGGTGCATGTGCATCTGAGTGTGCATGAACATGTGTACATATGTGCATGTGTATGACCTTATGTTGTACATTCACTATCATGTGTGCTCCATGTGTAGGGTTGCCATATGTCCCGGTTTTCCAGGATTTTCCTTGATTCAAGCTTTCCCAGACAGTTCAAGAAAAAACATGTAAACATCCCGGATTTTTAAATTTGAACAAAGGAAGCAATATCATCCATCACCAAGGGATTTTTGCAAATAGTTAATTCACTGCCTCTCTGCCTTTCTTTCAATTATCCTGCTTGAAAGTGGTGAATGCAAAATAGCACCCTGAGAAGCCCGCCAGTGAGGGGAGACACTTGCAAGCAAGATAATTGAAAGAAAGGCATGGAGGTAGTGAAATAACTCTTTGCAAAAATTCTTTGGCTCACCTTGAAATTTAGGGGACAAGGAGTCGTCCTTAGCCCTTTTCCTTGAAAGCCGGGAGGGAGTAAGAAATACCCATATCAAAGAAGCCAAACCTCCACCATATACTGGGACGGAGGATTCCTTCTTCACGTGACCGCAAAGGGTTAATTGCATAGGGTCAGTATTCCTAAAGAGGAAGGGAACAGGGTGGACAGATAGTGAAGAGTCCTCCATCGGAAAGGTCCTCCTCCAAAATAAGTCCGTTCCTGTCTCTTGCTTTTCTCCTTCCGGAGGGAAATGGAGGTGCCATGGACTCCATTGTCATTCTGGACCCCTCTTTAGAACTTTCTTCCAAGGGATCCTCATGTGGGGTTTGAAGGTGAGTCTTTTTCAGTGGGGTGTGTGTGAAGGAGAGGGTGGGGTGACCTCAGGGGGAGGAAGGGTGGTTTCAAGAGTGACCCAAGAAATTTTATTCATAAAAATAAAAATAGAATCATCAATTATAGTCTTTTGTGAATAGAATCACATGGGGGAAAACCTCTTGACTACAGTTTATTTTAAACTGACGAAGGCTGTCCACCCCAGATGGGGATTCTGTGGGGTCTTAGAGCCGCAGTCTCCCTGACAGCTCCATCCAACGCATGCACAGTTTGAAGAATGCAATGATGTCATGTGGCTGTCCCAGTTTGGCAGGAGAGAATTATAGCAACCCTATCCATGTGTTGGCTATGATTCAGCACAATAACAATTACACTCTCTGGGCAATTCACAAGTTAATTAGCATTTCCCCCAACATGCTGGGTACTCATTTTACCAAGCTTGGAAGGATGGAAGGCTGAGTCAACTTTAATTCCTGGTCAGGATTGAACTCACAACTTTCTAGCTGCAGTATAGCAATTTAACCACTGCACTACCAGGGCTCAATATCTATATAACCATTGAAATCATTGCCAGAGATCAGTCATGTTCTTAAGACAAGCAGAGTGGGAGCCATTGGCGCTCCAGAGGTTTTGGACTTCAACTCCCAGAGGTCCAATCCAGCAAAGGTGTTGGTACAGGACTACCAACATTTTGCATCAGAGATAACTGGATACTTAGCAATGATTTACCAAAGAATAATACCAATATAAATGAAAATGATCAGATTTCTGAAGTTAACAGGCATAAAAAACTGAATTATCTTTCCCAAGCCACACAAACTTTTCAAGAAATTAATAGATCTCCCAAAGTGTTAAAGTCTCTGTCTGATTCAGTTAAAGAACAGCTTATTGAAGAAAATGAATGTCTGAAACAGGAATTAGCCAGAGCTAAGATGGCTCTTGCTGAAGCTCACTTGGAGAAAGATACTTTGCTTCACCGTATAAAAAGAATGAATAATGAAAATAAGCAGTAGCATACTCCATATATTGCTGTGGAACAAGAAGGGATGCATTTCGGACAGCCTTTTAAAAACAATGAACGCTGAACAAAATTTCTATGGAACATGCACTTCTGTGAATAACTACGAAGAATTAGAATGTTTTTCTCTTTTTGCTCTAGTTTTAAACTATGATGCAGGGGAAATCAATTTCTACTGTAAGTTACTAATTTGTTGGTAGATAATGACAGAAATAAATAATATTTACTACATGTTGCCAATAGCATATCTCTGTTTTTTTACCTTGTATTTGAATTTTGTAATTATTCATTATCGTCATTTTGTTACTGTGCCTCATGTACTACTGTGAATTTTTGATTATTTATTTTGTTTATGATTGTGTAACTGTATTGCTGTGGCTGCTCTGAGTCAGCCATGTGCTAGAGTAGAGCGGGGTATAAATCCAATAAATAAATAAATAAAAATAAAATAGAGGAGTTGTAGTTCCAATCATCCTGAGGCTTTAAAGATGCCTCACCCCATTCTAGGTTCTGGTTGCTGTCTACACTAAGAAAGACTACTAGCACAAAGAGTCAATCTCTCCTCACATTGATCTGCCAGTATGGAAGGGAAATATAAGAATTAAAAATAAGGCCACCATCTGATTGAACCAAGAAGCAACAGTTAGGACAGAACATGGAATAACAGAGTGGTTTGGAATAGGAAAAGGAGTAAGACAAGGCTGCATTTTGTCACCATGCTTATTCAACCTATACACAGAGCACATAATGCGCAGTGCAGGGATGGAGGAATCACAATATGGGATTAAAATCGCTGGGAGAAACATCAATAATCTGAGATATGCAGACGATACCACCCTAATGGCAGAAAGTGAGGAAGACCTAAAGAATCTCTTGATTGGGCTGAAGGAGGAGAGTGCAAAAGCTGGCTTGAGACTCAATATCAAGAAAACCAAGATAATGGCAACAGGCCCCATCAGTTCCTGGAAAATAGACGGGGAAGAAGTAGAAGCAGTGACAGATTTTACTTTCTTAGGATCAAAGATCACTGCAGATGGGGATTGCAGCCATGAAATAAAAAGGCGACTGATTCTTGGGAGACAAGCGATGAGAAACCTGGGGAACATAGTGAAAAGCAGAGACATTACATTGCAAACAAAAATTAGAATAGTCAAAGCAATGGTTTTCCCAGTAGTAATGTATGGATGTGAGAGCTGGACAATTAGGAAAGCTGAACGCAGAAGAATAGATGCCTTTGAAATGTGGTGTTGGAGGAGGGTTTTGAGAGTCCCCTGGACAGCGAGGAGAACAAATAGGTCAATCTTAGAAGAAATTAACCCTGACTGCTCATTGGAAGGTCAAATAGTAAAGATGAAGCTAAAATACTTTGGACATCAAATGAGAAGGGAGGATTCACTTGAGAAGGCATTGATGTTGGGAAAGGTGGAGGGCAAAAGAAGAAGGGGGAGGCCAAGGATGAGATGGCTAGATGGTATTATAGACACAATGGGCACAGAGCTGGGAGGGCTGAGGGGGATGGTAGAGGACAGAGGCGCCTGGAGGAAAATGGTCCATGGGGTCGCAAAGGGTCGGAGTCGACTGTGCGACTGAACAACAACAACTGATTTTGGTTAAGGATTACGCACTGAGGCAGTGATGTATGATACAAGCTGCAAAGTTCTGCTATAAAGAGATGATAGCATAATTATAATGAAGTTAGTCCTGTTGAAGCCAGTGCTCTACAGGGAATTCTCATTTATGGCTTTGCAAAAAAGAAGTGGCAGACCAGAAAGACAGCCCTGACTGGAAGATTTCTACGAAAGAAGAAATGTAATAGTAGTGTTTGGTCTCAGCCTCAAGAAAGGGATAAGAAGGTTGCTAATATATGAGCAGCAAATTCTAAACATATGTCCTGTTTCAGCACATAATTTGTCACTCACGTTAATAAAGACAAGTGAAAGGAAATTGTACCAAAGAAGTTTCATAAAATATTAGACCTGGTTCAGATATCTAATCTGACACCTAGGTGGGATTGGAAAGCAGAGTCTGGCATGTTAGAAGGTAGAGCTGCCACACACCTATTTTCATTAAAGTATAGAGTTAACACATGTGTTTCTAAGTCCCTCTGAACAGTGCTATTCGCAGATGATACTTCTGCTCTAACACAATCCAGGCATTTGGCAACACCTTCCACCAGACACCAGGAAAAAGATCCCTTAAATGAGTGGGGTGAGAAAAAAATCTTCCAAAAAATTCCTCTTTTCCCCTCATCCATTCTTCTTTTCCTAATCCCCCAGATGTTGCCTTCACTTGACATCACTGCCAAATCGAGGACAAACTTCACAATCCACACCAAAGCAAGCAAGCAGCCAGTCTCCTTCTTGCTACTGCTCATTTTCTCCAAAAAGGAGGCCCAGATAACATTGGCACTGTGCCAAAGGTCAGGAATGTAGATTTGTGCTATGTTCTAAATGGACATTAAATTCATATGCTAAAAGAGAAGTGAGAAAGCTGGTTGAGTGAAAGAAAATTGCCTTCCTCTTTTTTGGTCTGACTACTGGTGTTCCAGGTTCTTCGTTGCCAACGTTTACCAGTCTTCTGTTGCTCTTACTTTGTTGGCAAATATTTGGTTAGCTAAAAGCAATATTCTCCATTTTTTTGGGCAGATAGTGAAGGGAATGTTTACTTGGCCATCTTCTAAATGGAGACTCCATCCTCTGCTACCTACTTGAGGAAATATGGACTACATCAAGCCTCTTTCACATATTGCCTGACAGATGTTACTGCCACACAACTCCCAATCAGCCAACAGCCAATGCTGAAGAATGCTAAGAACTGCAGTGCAACATTATCTAAAGGACTACACACTCTTCAACTTGTTCTAAATGCAAGCCTGTACAAACGATTCCTTGCTACTTGCTTATTATCCACATTTTTTTTCTCCAAACCACTGGTATACCTCAGTGATTTGAGCAGGGTCTAGGAATTTGAATCACCTCTACACCTCCTGGAAAAGAAGCCAGCTGAAATCACCCAGAACATGCCTGCCCTTTCACTTCTGCAGCATTTGGCCATCTGCACCATCCCAAAATGCCACCAGGACAGCAATCTGGTAAACCACTTCTGCATTCTTTATAGCTGAAAAACTCTGGGAGGGTCACCACATGTAGGAATAGGCTTTTTGGCTGTAAATGCATCCAAGTCCTTCAAGGGGATGGAGATGCCAAAGGAACCCATAGGTCCAGACACAAAGGCCAAAGCCAAAGCTTCTTCTTCGTTTTTTTGCAGTGCCACTTTAATAACCAAACCAAAAGGATAATTGTTGTTCAGTCGCACAGTTGAGTCTGACCCTTTGAAACTCTATGGACCACAGCCCACCAGGCTCCTCTGTCATCTTCCATCCTCTATAGTTCACCCAGGTATACACCCACTGTGTCAATGATGATGTCTAACCATATCATCCTCTGCTTCCCCTTCTCCTTTTGCTTTCAACCTTTCCTAGCATTGGGACTTTCTCCAGTCTCTTCTCATTTGGTGGCCAAAGTACCTGAGCTTCAGCTTCAGTAATAGTCCATCCAAGGAATAGTCAGGATTGATTTCATTCAGGATGGACTGATTGGATCTCCTTGCAGTCCAGGGGATTCTCAAAACTCTTCTCCAGCACCTCAGTTTGAAGGCATCTATTCTTCTGTGCTCAGGCATCCTTATGTTCCAGCCGTACATTACTACTGGGAAGACAATTGCTTTAACTATGTGTACTTTTGTTGGCAAGGTGATGTCTCAATATAAAAAAAAGAATAATTACAAATTACTTTAACTGTTCAAATCCTCCTGTGGTCTACCCCAGCCAGCCTGGTCCTGGGCAGTCTTTAAGCCCAAAGATGGGGAATTGTTACTTTGTTCTTCCCATGAAGTGTCTGGAGGCTTAAAATTGTCTCCCCCATGTCCTTCATTATGGGAAAAGTAGTCAGGCTGATTGAGACAGTTTGGTCTTCTTTTCCTCCCATAGCACCATAACTGTGTGAAAGTGGGAGTTGTTGGGGGCAGGTTCTACATGTGGCTGCCAGTGCCTCCTACAGGCTATGGTCTCTTGTGGCCAACAGAAGTTCAGGGCTTGTAATATTTAGTTCAGTTTTGGGTTGCTTTGACACTTTGATTCACATCACCCCTTCATCACCTTCCTCTGTCTTCCTCCTACATGACTGCAACTAATAGGCTTCTCGTTTCCTACCTTCCACCTTCTCTCTCATGTTTCATACACTCTAGTTCTCCCTTTTTCCTTCTAGATACTCTGGACCCTAGCTACATTTCCTAAACCTCACCCTTTCCAGACAGTTTCCTGTCCTCTAATCTAGCTTCTCCTACCATCTCTTCTTCTACCATCTTCAACAACAACTGTGGTAGGGCTGGTGGCTTCCCAGGGCACCTTCTAGGGCAGGCAGGGCAGGGGTGTGCAGGGCATCATGGCAAGGTGCTGGACAAGGAGTGGTGGGGGCGCATATTGGGGTGGGGTGGGGGAATCTCATACATTGCTATTGGCACCCCAGGGCACCAGAGGCGAGGGCAGGGTGGAACAAAGCCTGAATGCCTGCTATACCAGCACATGCCTGTTCTAGGGATAGGTTGGCCTGGAGAAAATCACCAATAGGATGATTGGGGTGGAAGGCATGGGATAGCCCAACTCTGGAACTTTTTGGGATCACCTCAAAATGACACATAATTATTAAGTTGAAGCCAGATAGGCCAATAACAGAGGCACAAAAATATTTTCAAGCTTCCAAGACTAGAAAACAAGTGTATTAAAAAAACAGGCAGGAAATTGCTGGAGGGCAAGATAATTCAGTCTTCAATGTATGCTATCTTCATCTTATCTTTAAATACAATGGTGAAGAATGATTGTAATCTCTCAAATTGAACCTCTTAGATTCATCCTAAATGGCCCCGATCTTTGCTGGAAACAGAAAAAGCAAGAGAAGTCAATAAACACCAATGTTCCATAATAAAATCCCATGAACATAAACCATGGAAATAATTGACTAAAATTAAATCATTACCTTTAATTCATTAGATGCTTGATGACTCAGTGAGTTAGGTATCTGGCTGCAGATACAGAGACTGGGAGTTGAATTCCACATTATACATCCCAGAAGATCCAGGCTGTATGGCCTTGAGCAAACCACTTCTGAATACTCCTTACAGAAAACCCTGAAACAGCCCACCATGTCAGAATTGACTTCATTCATTCATTCATTCATTCATTCACACACACACACCTTTTTAATGAAAAGGCACTACATTGAGCTGTTTACAATAATGTTTAAAAATTCCAGCCACCATCACAAGAAACAATGACATTAAAAATAATGAATAAAAATCTACGTAATCAAATAGGAACAATAAAACCAAATGGTGACCTTTGAGGGAAAATCAAAAGAATATGGCTTGGCAGGAGACTAATTGCAGGGGAAGAATATTATAAAATGTTTCCTTATAAAGCTGTGCTTTGACTAGTTTACAAAGTATATGGAAGACGGGGATCTGGCAGACCAATAGAGTTGTGCTTCCCTATGTGGGGAACATGCCCCATGGGGGGGGGATTTGATTTTTAAGGGGGGGCAATTTGAGAATGAGTTATTAACGGTGAATGGCCTTTTAGGCTTCCTCTACATGAATAAGAATTATATGTCATGAGCAGGGGGATCAGGATTTTAGAGATGTTTAGGTGGGGCATGGTAAAAAAAAGTTTGGGAACCACTGCTCTAGAGGAAGAGAATTCCATAAGGATGGAGCCACCACTGAGAAGACCTGACTCCTTGTTAACACCTTCAGTGCCTCCTTCACTGTGGCCACCCATATACATCAAGTTTTGGCAGAAATGAATTTAGAATTTGTTGTTTCAATTCTTAGAACACAAAGGTCTATAATATTACAATTTCTCTTAATCCATTATAATCATCTTCAACAATTCTTGGCAATAATTTCTCTCTCTCTCTCTCTCTCTCACACACACACACAGACACACATGCATACATACACACACGCACACACCACCACCACCAACAACAACAACTTAATGAATGAAGCAACCAATGGATTGGAACTCCTTAACTAATTAATGTTGACTTATCAGTGAACATTTCCAAGTTACCTCATTTGCCTTTTTAAAGACTAATTTATACTATTTTGTATCTAGTCCTGTGAGTAGAATGTCTGCCTCACACACTTCTTTAGATGCAAGCTCAGTGGTTTTGATATCTGGCTATGAAACCAGAAGTTGGGAGTTCAACTTGTCATCATGCCTCCCAGGAGAAGATCCAACCTGTGTGGCTTTAGGGCAGGGGATCTCAACCTATGGCTCATGGGCTAGCCCCAGCCCATGGTAAAATCTCATGTGGCCACCCTCACCACTCTCGGAAGTGGAAGCAGACACATTTACATCAGCCGTAAAACATGCCCGTGCATACATAAACACGCCAGTGCCTGTCATAAATGCAGAAGTGGGTGCATTTATGGCTGTTGTAAATGCACCCGCTTCCGGGGGGCATGGTCAGGCCTGCTCAGCTGTCCGGGGGGGGGGGGCATGGTCAGGCCTGCAGCATAAAAAGGTTGGAAACCCCTTCTTTAGGGAAACTGCACAGTCCCAGGGCACCCTCAGAAGAAGGGAATGGTAAACCACGTCTGTGTATTCTTTACCTAGAAAACCATTGAAAGGGTAATTATAAGTCAGAATTGATTTGATGATGCACAATTATAAAACTGGCCAAATGGATCAGTGGTTAGTTATCTGGCTACAGAGCTAGAAGTTGGGAGACCATTTCACCACTGTGCCTCCTGGGAGAAAAAAACAGTCTGTGCAGTTGTGGGCAAGTTGCACAGTCCCATGGCACACCCTAGAAAACCCTGGAAAGGGTTACCATAAGTACACAATTAATAATAAAAGACAGGTACATATATCTTCTTCTCTGTTACATGCCTGACTGTCACCGTTATAAGAAGCACCCGAATGATGATGGAACTATAATTCTTGTACAGAACTGACTGCCTTTTTATTCCCTGGTCAGCAATTGTGAAATGCACCTATTTTGTGGGATGGGGTTGTTGTACAGTGGAACCTCAGTTAACAAACGGCTCAGTTAACATAATAATCACATAACAAAAGGAAATCCATAGAAAATACTGGCTCGGTTTGTGGCTATTTTTTTAACAGATTAATTGGTTTTCAATGCATTCCTATGGAAACTGTGTTTGGGTTAATGTATTTTGGTTTTCAATGTATTCCTACGAGAAATTTCATTCAATGCGAAATTCAGTTAAAGTAATTTTCGCTGTAAGAAACGTCCTGGAGAATGCATTGATTACATTAACCGAGGTTCCACTGTATTCCAAATTTATTTCAAATGTCACTGTTACTAATGAAAGTCAATGCTGGAAAAAAATGATTGAAACATCAAATGTTTTGAAAAATAGGATGGAAACTATTTGCAGATTTGAGTCTATTTCTGAATTCTTTCTTCACCACACCACGTATTAGTCGAAGCTAAAGGTTAAATTATGGGAACAAGGCAAATAAAAGCTATACCAGGAAAAGGACATCTGCAAATATAATAAGGAGAAAATGCACAAATGTTAAGAATTAAATGCTTCTTAAGACATTTCTGCTAGATTTTATATCCAGTGTGAACCCAAAAAGTGTGTGTGTGTGTGAGGAAATTGAGTGGTGAGTAAGTATTCAAATGGTGCATCTTTATATATAATTTACACTGACTTTTAAATCAAAGATTTTAAGAATCTATCATATTTGACAAAAGGGGACTATCAAGTCTTTGGAAAAGTCTAATGAGAAATTAGTTGCTGATCTGAGTTCTGTCGATTTATTTTACTATAATTGCCTCTCAAAAGAGAATTACTTCCATAATCAACAGTTCTATTAGATCAAAGATATGCAAGCATTGACAGATCAAAGTCCCATTGATTCATTGAGTCTTCTGTAGCTGACACTAATAATTAAATTTAGCCCATAATGTTTGAGGTGTTTTTCATCACATTCCCTATTTCTGCACAGACGTATTGAATACTCATGTTGATACATCTCACATTTTCAGCTATCTCTTTTCAATCTGTATAGAGACCTCAGATATGCACACAGGCATACATGCACACAGAGGCAATACCCCTCACTAATTCAGTGTTCTGCTGAGACAACAAGAAACTCCCATAATTCCTTTTTAATACACCATTCATTTCCTGCTTACTTATAGACATTTGTTGGCTTTTTCTGGGCATGTAAATCATTTGATTTTGGTTCTTGTGTCTCAGAAGATCTGTTTGTAGGGTAGATCAAAATAGATCTCCTAGCCAGTGGGAAAACCTAAATCCCTTCTAATTTTCTTTTCCTCCTAAACTTGGAAAAAAGAGAAAAGCCTGTTTCTCTGTGTTTTAGATTCTATGCTGAAACAAGAAACCTGTCATCTCAGGATTTTTCAACGGATTTGAATGAAATTTGCTTGTCACATTGCCCATCCCACCCAGTCTCCTGCATATTTTTCCAACATTATATAACATTTAAAAACAGTCTATCTGAAAAGATAGTATTTTCAGTGCAAATGCTACTCATCCATCTTCCTTTATACCCACAACCTGCAGCCATTGTTATGATTATATTGTAATGGCTGGTGTCTGGGTAATGAACATGAAATATTGACATATGCTTGGGGAAATTGTTATTTTTGACTACATTTCCATGAATTCTGCAGCCAAATCTACCCACATTGGCTGGAGGATGCTGGGATTTGTAGTTCCAAGCTCTGCATACAACTAATCTTCCCTTACCATCTTTTGGTGTCAGATTGCCTATTAAAGGCAAAGGTGAATTTCATTCTCTTACAACCCTGTTCTTCCAATCAACACAAACATTTCAGTGCTACTTGCTTGAGCTCTCAGGCATGCAAACAAAGGTATGTTGTCTAAGGCAAGAGTTCTCAACCTTCTAAAGCTGGGGATCAGGTCATGCTCCCTCAGACAGCTTCAGGGGCTCGACGGCCATTTTGTCCTTCCTCCACCACATAGCACTTCCGGTTGTGGTGGAGGTGGTGGTGGGGCCACATGAAATGGTGCCACAGGCCGCATCTGGCCCACAGACTGCTGGTTGAGAATCCGTGGTCTTAGTTGTAATAAAAAGCTGCTTTACCAAATGCAGATTGAGACAAGCTCATGTCAGAACAGATATTCTTAGCCTCTGAAAAGTGCACTGCCTCTGGATGCAGAACCAATTATCTTGTCTAGTGTGACACTTATACAGCTGTCAGCAGCACCATTCTATTCAGGTGATTATTGATCTGTTGCTATCAACACACTGAGGAGTGATCAGTCTCTGTCCTCTGTGCCATCATTTTCTCCATGCAAACACCAATGAGTCCATAAGAATGTTGGTAAATTGACATTTTTGTTCACACAACGCCTACATGCAAATGTAACACTCTTTAATTGTATGGGCCTACCTATCTATCCAATAAGTTGGTCAAACACAACTTTTGCAAAAAAATCTATATATACTTATTTAAGAAACAATAATATTGACGTCACAAAGGTGGATGCTACAATGTGTACATGCTGAGTTCTTTTCGCCAGCACCAGAATGAGAGTTGTTTGAAGAATTAAAGAAGAATTCAAATGTCTCTTTGAATCCAAGTGAGAACTGAGTCCAAGTTATATTTATTAACCAAAGTAAGAAATCCACAATATAGAGGAATCAGATTTGCATATAAATTCTCTAACAAAATACAAATTACTGTATGTATTTATATTATTGTTGCGGCCGGCCCTTATAAGCAATAGTCGAGGCAACGATGAATAGAACAGCAACTAGAGTTTATTCAATAGTCTTTTCAGGTTATGCTTACAAGGCATTCCAGACAAAGAAATGGCTATACAATCCCATGAAATCAGTCCCTCCGGAGTCTGCCGTAGAAGAGACAAAGGCTGAGCTACACTAGAAGTGGTCGTGTGTGAAGGAGACCCAGGCTTAGCACATTGCTGGCTACCTGGGTAGTATAGATCCAGTCCGGCCCCGCCCTTGCTTTCTTGTGGGGCTTATATAGTGTCTCCCCGGTGGTGGCTCCTTGATACAAAGTAGCAACCCACCAGACAACCATAACTAAGCAATCATAACAGGGTATATATGTAATTAACCAATGAGGAACAGGATCCAAAACTCTAACCAATCACAGGGCTTGGATTAGCATAATGAGCGCACCATGGATGGGGGGTTTTCGTGCCAACTTTGGCTCCTAATTTGGATGGTGGGAAACCACCATTTTCTTCTTGCAAGGCGCTGCCCACGCAACTTGCAATCATGCCTTAATACACAACAATTATGATGTGGTTTCAACCTTCCATTATCTTTCCTACACAAAATATTGACTACCTACACCTAAGTGGTAAGGAACTTAACATCCTCTGTGAGAGCAGCAGGTCACCTGCTTTTTCTAACTTAAATCCTGAATCACAATCCCTTCCTAGGAAATCCCCACCTCTTGGGCTGAAAGAAACAAATATTCCATGGGGCTACAAAAGCAGGTTTCTACTCTTTGGGCATGTACCATGAACCTTTACTACATACACTAAGGTGTCAAGGGCCTTATCATCCTCTATGACAACAGCAGTTTCTGCCTCTCCAGCTCTCCTACTCAGCCAAATCATAAATGAATCATAAACCTTTCCCTCTAAACAAAAACTGGTGTGCAATTTTGACTTTTCTTCCATAATCTAGACCGGGGTCAGCAATCTTGGCTCTCCAGATATTCTTGGACTTCAATTCCCAGAAGCCATGATCAGCAGCTGTACTGACATGAGCTTCTGGCAACTGAAGTCCAAGAACACCTGGAGAGTCAAGTTTGCTGGTCTAGACCTGTGTTTCTGAGAAAGCAGTTCAATTAATTGACTCAATATGATAACCCTTAGTTTGGAATGGATATCCTATTACAAATATGACTAATATAACATGGCCTTAAGTATATCTTGCTTTTTTTCTTGGATGAATATGTAAGTGAATGTAAAGACTTCCAATTGTTAAAATGAGAAGTAAAATGAACAATTGGAGCATCTGCCATCATTATCAATTTTACCTCTGGCCTTAGTCTGACAGCAAGACATCATGGGGTATTAGCAGTGAGCTGTTTCAAAAAGAGGTGTGCTGTTTTTGTTGTTGTTCAGTCGCACAGTCGATTCCGACCCTTTGCAACCCCATGGACCATTGTCCACCTGGCACCTCTGTCCTCCACCATCCTCCTCAACCCACCCAGCTCTGTGCCCATTGTGTCTACAATACCATCTACCATATCTGTATGGCATAAAAAAGATATGCACCAACCCACCTATATTAACACCTGCTTAATTCTTACCCCACCACAAACCACAGCCAGATACTGTTCTTAAGTATTTAAAACCATGGCTTGTCATGATGCCTGAACCCATAAATGGGGCTTGTTCCTGGCTTTTTTCCCCCAGCTAGAGAGGTTAGGACTGTCCCCCCAGCAATGTGTTCTGTAGGAATTGGGCCGTGAGGAGGCCCTTAGGATCCCGGAGGAGACTGGTCAAAGGAGTGACACGAGGCAAGATGGAGTGAAGACCAGTACTTTATTGAGAAAAGGCTGCCACATATATAGAAGGAAAAGCGCAACGCTGGCAAGACTGTCATCTGACAGGAATGACATCACCTGTGTACTCAAGTTAATTGGGAATCTCTTTGGGGAAGTTAATTAACTGGGGCAAACATGGACCTCGGAATCCCCATTGTTCAGGGATTAGACAGGGGTAAACATGGCATCTGTTTGTGCCTGAGATTACACTGAGGCACGGAGATGAGTGATTTACTCTAATAGGTAACTGAGGTCTGCGAGATGCTTATTCGGCAGAGTCGTCGGTCAGGCTAGAAGCAGCCGAATTAATCCCTATCATTAATTCACCCCCCTTATGCCCTGACAAGGGCCAGAGGCCAGGAGTTTGCCCACTGGTTTAACCTCTGCCAGAGACCACTGGTGCCCAACCGGGCACGGGGAATCTTCACCTCCCCTTACTTTTTTATATTAAGAGCCTGACTGGCGACTCTGCGCGGGAGCGGCATCAGCTGTTGACGCTTCGGGGTTCCCACCATGGGGGACATCTCGATGGCAGTGAGGGAATACATTGCATGAAACAACACACTGTTGTGCCCAGTATTACCACCCCCACAATCACTTTGGGTGTCGTCTGGAGCCAACCCCATGGGAACCACAACCACAGGGAGTCCTGCCACCCCCATGAAGAATCCTCCTTGATGTTCTAGGGTGTGGAGGTCCGTGAGCTGGCTCTGTATCTTGTGGGTATTGTCTGTGAGGTTAAAGCAACACATGCCATGGACAGACTTGCAGCCCATATGATGTAACCACAGGGGATAATCGATAGCTGCTTGATTATCCAGTATGGCATGGCGAAGCTCTGTCTGCTCCTGGCTGAGCAGCGCTATTGCTGAGGAGGTATGGTCAATGGCTTTTGCTAATCCGCAAGCCAATTGGCCAATTCTCCGAGCGTTGCCTATGGCTAAGCCTGGCACACTGAATATACTGCTGCCTGGTTTTTCAGAGCTGTGGGTCTGAATTCAGACTGCTTTCTGTAGCAAGGCAAGATAACGAGATGTGTCATTGATCTCTTACTGTGACCTGGGGAGATTCTAAGCTATCTCTGCAGCTTCTGGCATTGTGCAATTGTCTTCCTAGCACCTATGGGGAGGTGTGAAACTAATTGGGGATTACCAGCTACCGGGTACTCAATCTTTCCAAGCAATGGGCCGATGCAAAACATGGGCTGGTCTGGCTTCCTTTGGTGAAAGCTGGCCGTTATTAACAATATACAGAAATTCAAGGTTCCCTTGCAAATCCCAACTGGAGCATTGTACAAGGCATGAATAAATAAGGAGCAACTACAGATAATAAAAAGACATTCAGCAGCTTTTCCGGAGATGAAGCTTCCCTTCTTGGTGGGGTTTCCTGTGTAACTTGAGTTTGGAGAAGTCTTGTTTTGGGGAAAAGCATGATCCTCAGAAGTAGCACTGAGTATGCAAAAATGTTCATAGAAATGTCTTTGGAGATGTAAGTCATAAAGGCAGACGGACAGCTGATGACATCCAGGACAGTGACTGGTGCCGCTCTTTGCAATCATTCGGGTCTGACTCTGGCCTCTGGGACCTGCATGGGGAAGAGACTTGTTTGGGAGATAAAAATTCTGAAAGAGTTAGTTAGTTTTTGCACTTATAGGATAGCAATTGCTGTGCAACTATGGGACGTGGTTTCCCCCCCTTTCTGTTTGTTTGTCAACGTAGGACTTAAGCGTCCGATAGACCCGTTCCACAATCGCTTGCCCCTGCGGATTGTAAGGAACGCCAAAAGTGAGCTTAATATCCCAGGTGGCCCTGAAGGTGGCCAGCCGCCTGGAGCTATAAGCTGGGGCGTCATCGGACTTCGGGTGCCGAGGTTAGCCCTTGGCAGTGGGAAAGGAGATGCTGCTCCACATGGGGAGCCGTTTCTCCCTCCTGTGCTGTTGCCCAAACAAACTGTGGGAAGGTATTAATGCAAACGTGCATGTACTGCCATTTGCCAAAATGTGGGGATGTGTGACGTCCATTTGCCACACCTGGATGGCCTCTGTCCCTCGTGGGTTGACCCCCCCCCCCCCCCACGAGGGCCCCCCCGGTGCCCCTGCATGATGTAGGCAGGGACGGACTATGCCTTGGGCTTGGGAGAGTGGCAGGTTGAACTGCCTTGCGAGCGCTTTGGCATTCTGAATTGGGAATGCATGACTCTGGATTGGAGTTGTGAGGAACAAACCTAGCAAATTTTTGTCTAACCCGGGAGTGATGTATGCTCCCGGTAGACTGTGAAGCAAATTCCTAGGAAACTGGCTGTCAGCAATTATGTTGGAGCGTTCTTTGGCAAAGGTGCGCAAAGCGAGGTTCACGGCTGCTAACTCTGCCCGCTTGCGGAAGAGTCAGGAGCGTGCGCCAAGCCTGGTCCTCTCGCCAGGGAAGAACCTAATATGTGCGACCCCCATGAGTGAAAACTGTCCTAGCCCCCCCAAAGGGGAACCAGTGACATTCATCCACACAAGGTGACTGTCTGCTAGAAGTGAGACGAGTCTGGGGTCTTATGGCAAACCTTGGCACATGAAGCGCCAGGCTTCCCTTGGGTAAATTTCTCAAGAAGGCCCCCCTGCGCACATCCATTCATGGTGTGCATGCACACTTTCACTGGAGCGATTTTGGTGCTCCTGTGAGAAGGGTGCCAGATGCTGGCTTAGCCTTTTGCCTGTTCTTAGACTAGCAGCAAAAAGGGAAGGGGTGGCCTGAGAATGCCTGTATCCGATTGAGGGTGTGACCTGACTGCACTCTGAAGATGGTCCTAGGCTGTCCTGACTAATGAGTGGCACTCTGCACATTCTCAGGAGCTCAGGGACTAATCCTTCCTCTGTGCTCTGGAGTTTGCAAAATGTGTCTGCTCACTAGAGAGGGTGCTGTGGGCCAGGTGCCATACTTAAAATGACCTAAGACTTATTAAAGACAAGCCAACTATAACGTGCCAGCTGTAAGGAAATAATACACAAAAAATGAAAAGACACCCAAGTTAAGCATTTCCAGCAGGGAGTTCCACTGGCGAAAGGAGGAAAGGAGGAAAGACAAGTCAGAAGTTAGCACAATGAGAATGCAACAACTCTTATCATAACGAAATCAGATAAGGTCAGGTAACCATGGCAACTGGCTGGGATCCTCCTGTTAATTAATCCTGGAGCCTGTGAAAGGAAGGAGTGTAAGGCTGTAGAAATAAGGCCTGGAAAGGAATTTTGTTCCTGTAAAAAGGTAAGCATTTTCTGAAGATACAGAGCGCAAAAATGTTTGCGTGCTTTTTCCTGTGAAAGGGGTACAATGAGTGAGTTGCTGATTACAGTCAAAATACCAGAACAGTATCTTTCTTAAGAGAATGAAGGAGAGTTAGAACGATTCTCAACCTGCGGCCAGATGTGGGCGAGTGGGCCAGATGTGGCCCATGTTGCTCTGCCACTCCCCCCGCCAAGCCAAGAAGGGCTGTGTGGCGAAGGAAGGGCAGGATGACTGTCCGGACCCCAGAGCTGCCTGAGGCCCCGGAACTTGGCCCCTGACTTTAAAAGGTTGAGAACCGAGGTTACAAGATGATAACACAGTACACACATGAAGACAATGCGATTCTCTCACTCCTAGTGAGATTCCAAGACGCTAAGAGACATTCAAAAAACCTTAAAACACAGAGATGGGGGTTTGAGGAACACAGACGTAGGGAGGGGCCCCATAGCTTATGATACAGTGAGGAAAACTCATAGAAGTGATTTTTTGTTTTCAGATCGCGCTTCTGAAAAGAAAAATCTGTTTTCCTGATTGCAAAACCGGTTTCCAAGAGAGGCTTAATCCTTTGACAAAGAGAAAAGTCTCAAGGGAAGGAGGCCTATTGTAGGTTAGGATTCCCCCCCCCTCTCCTGCCCAAACTGCTAAGCAGGCAAGGCAAAGGGTTCTGCTCATCATGCTTCCTCAAACTTTAAATAGCTCCTGCCCATGAACAGAGTGCAAACTGTTTTAACACATATTTCACAGTGACATTACCACGCAGTTACACACAAGGAACACTTTTTCAGTCAGACAAGGCTTTTGCAATCATACACAGTTCTTGCAGTCATACATTCAGTGGTGCACCACACATACACACATCTATTTACGCATTCGCACATTCCTCCCCTGATCTGCAGCGTTCTATACTACACATGAGGAGATGGCTAATACACAGCTGGCTATTTACAACCATCTGGGTGCTTCTACTTAGGGGCGAGTTTCTCTGGGCTACTCCCAAGGTGAGACAAGTAGGTTCTGCCTGTGCCCTGGGGGAACTCGGGGTACTATTGCTGGGATGGTTCTTCTGGCATAGCCAGGGCGATGGCTGCCTCCTTTCTAGCCTGGGCCCCCTTTCCAGTGCCAGCGTGGCCATTTGGTATCCAGACAACCTTTTGAAGATCTGCCTGGTCTAGTTTGGCATTCTCTTCTAAGGTGTCTCATTTTATCACACTGGAAGCAGGCGCCTTGGGGTATTGGCACTGCTCTGCGCCTGAGTGTGGTAATGGGTCTGCTCTGGAGCCCTGCGTGGCCAGGGGCCATGCAGATTTCCGTGAGCAGTGGGCGCTGAGCATCCCTGCCTGAGCGTGTGTCTGCCTTCAGATGGGCTGAGCACAGCAGTGGGGCGCTAGCTAATTGTGCCACTGGCAGTTTCCCCGTGAATGGATCTTCCTCACCCATGCGCTGAATGGAGCTCTTTCTTTGCAGGGAACTTTTAACTGTCCGAGAAGCGCCAAGGCCTCTCATGCCATGAATTCCTTCAGTGACGTCTGCAGCTGTCACTGAGGGAATGCTCCCTACACTGCCCTGCTTAAGCTGAAATGACGAATAGAGACTTCTTGGGGCTGATGGTTCTGACTGCGCTGGGGTTTTCTGGGTCTCTATCCGGACTGGGTCTACCTATGCTGAGAGTTTCCTACATTTGCTCCATGTGCGGGTTATGCCCTCTGGAGCTTTCGGGGGTTGCTGAATGCAGTCTCCTATCTGATCCCAGAGCTGCAGGGTCAACGTACCTACTTCTGGGTAAAGTAGGCAGTGTTCCCTGAGATACGCCAAAAGTCTCGCTAATTCCCTGCTGTGAAAGCGTAATTTAAATACCCTGGCCAGGATTCTGAACTCCTCCTCACGAGTTCTTTGGCTAGCGGACGGACTTGGTCTATGAGAACAAGTCCCCATATTACCTGCGATGGGGTCCTCGGAAGATTCCTCCTCGGGACGAGTCGACGCGTCTTTGCAGGCAACAGGTTCGGGCGTCGGGTGTCTGGGGTAGACCTCGGAGCGTGGACCTTCTGCCACGGGCCCTTCGACGGCCTCTGCGATGTCAGGGGCTCACAGCTTGCCCTGAGCGGAATGCGTTTCCCTCTATGGCAAACCTCCTCGAAAGCTGGGAGCAAGCTGTAGGAATGTCTCTTTGGAATGCCTCGCTGCAGGCCACTTCTCCGATCGGCTGGCTGCCGGCCGGAGTGCTGCGCTGTCCTCCGGGATGATGGGACAAGGTTCTGGCGCAGAACCTGGCTGTGCTGATCGCTTACTCACGAGTAGACCGCTCGGGGGCCGCTTACTCTCGAGTAGATCACGTCTCGGGGTCACCAGATGTAGGAATTGGGCCGTGAGGAGGCCCTTAGGATCCCGGAGGAGACTGGTCAAAGGAGCGACACGAGGCAAGATGGAGTGAAGACCAGTACTTTATTGAGAAAAGGCTGCCACATATATAGAAGGAAAAGCGCAATGCTGGCAAGACTGTCATCTGACAGGAATGACATCACCTGTGTACTCAAGTTAATTGGGAATCTCTTTGGGGAAGTTAATTAACTGGGGCAAACATGGACCTCGGAATCCCCATTGTTCAGGGATTAGACAGGGGTAAACATGGCATCTGTTTGTGCCTGAGATTACACTGAGGCACGGAGATGAGTGATTTACTCTAATAGGTAACTGAGGTCTGCGAGATGCTTATTCGGCAGAGTCGTCGGTCAGGCTAGAAGCAGCCGAATTAATCCCTATCATTAATTCACCCCCCTTATGCCCTGACAAGGGCCAGAGGCCAGGAGTTTGCCCACTGGTTTAACCTCTGCCAGAGACCACTGGTGCCCAACCGGGCACGGCGAATCTTCAGTGTTCTATGTTGTTTTTCAGCCCTTCCTGCCCAAAGGGTCCTAAAACATTTCACACATTATATTAACATTTAATAAAACAAGGAAATAGGAACTTACATTTAAATAACAAACAACTTACAAATACAATACAAATAAAGTATTTTTATTATCTACCTTGAATATTATTGGAAAGTTTGACAGAAATTAAATAAATATGTATGATGGATGCACATGCAGTTGAAATACAGTAAAACCCTTACTTACGAAAAAAAGTCCATTCCATAGGCTTTTGCTTAAATTGGTTTTTTATGTAACTCAAAGCAAACCCATAGGAATTTTTTTTAATGTAACTCGAAGCAAACCCATAGGGAAAATGAAATTTTTTATGTAAATTGAAGCAAACCCATAGGGAAATGAAGTTTTACATAACTCAAAGCAAACCCATAGTAAAATGTGTAAATCGGGACATGGTTTTAGCACAAAATCATTATATAAGTCAAATTTTATGTAACTCGAGGCATATGTAAGTCGGGGTTTTACTGTACAATGCTTTGGAGCCAAAATAAATGTTTGAAATTTTATACAATTCAATGCATGGGAAGAACCCCTAATTGGGGGTATTATGATACTAGCTTAGGCACAATTCTTTGTGGCTAGAAGATAAATAGAAAAGTTTTCTCCTTCGTAATGGTTGAGGCTTTCAGAATGACAAGCTGCACAAATATGTGGATTATATTTCCATATAGGTTTCAAAAAAATCACTCTAGCCTTACATGAGCTTTTCCATTCAGTATAAAAAAATAATGTGTGTTTTTTTTAAAAAAATTAGGGAGCAATATTTCTAAAGTGATTTATTTCTCTCCTCTTTTACTATGCATGTTGATATGGGGAAATTGCTGTGTTGCTAGTTTCAAAGAGACCCAGTTTTTCCCCTTCTAAGATTTTTCTCATTCCTTTCTTGTTTTTGCCCTTTCCTCTCTCTTCCTCTTCAACTTTATGAGCCATTTTCCTCCTTGTAAAGCACTTAGTTTTACCACACATGTTTAAAAATGAGTGTGGGGCCCAGTCCATCCATAGTGATTTTTTTTAAAGCTAGCCAAAAAAAGCATTGAATTTACACTATACAGTGGGGTGTGTGGCTTCATTGAAAGCCTTACACAAATTCCGGAGGCTAAACATCCTTATGGTTTTAAGGTTACAATATGGCAGTGCCCACCTTGACTGTTTCCATTTTTTGGAGATCATTTACAGAACATAATAATCTGACTTCTGCATGTAAACTGCCTCTGAGCTATTTTATTTGGTATTTAAATCTTACATCCCATCACTTTGCTTGTTTGTTTGCTTCTAGTGTGACACTTATAGCAACACACGGGGAGTTCCCAGGTAATATGCTATGCAGACACTGATAAAACTCATACACTGCTATCAGTGAAACAGGTCACTAGCAGCATGGAAAAGCTGAAATGAAGCACAAGCTTGGATACTGCTGACATCTGCAAGCCCCAGGTTTTCTATGCAATCCATAGTACTTCAGTCTTGTTGACTCATATTTGGTGAAAGAAAATTTGTAATGTTTAATAGACTTAGTAGGGGAGGGAATGGCTGGGTGTGCAGACAATGACGAGGAAGAAAACACCCAAAAGATACAATATAATCAAAATGGGCAGGGCATAAAGAAGGTGCATATAATATTTAATTAGACAACATTGATATAAATAGAAGGTGCATATAATATTTAATTAGACAACATTGATATAAATACAAATATAGTCAACAAACATGATCTGGATAGTGAAATAGCAAATAATATTCTGGTGTGTTAAGTACTATAAAGGGTCACTTATATTAGCATAAGTACTAAAACCAACTTGGAGACAAGCTGTATCAGTGTAACAATTGTATATCAGTATATATAACAGATCAACTAACACAACAGATAATACTCATTTTAAGAATACTTCTTCCAAATATACAAATATACAACAAACGTGTTCGTAAGGGGGTATGAAATGCTGCATCAACAACAGTAAGAGGCATAGATAACACAATCCAGAGTAAAACAGGTCCGTAGGGGAAAATATTATTTCAAAATCTACTAAGCATAAATACAGTCCAAGTGGCGCAATGAGAAGAAATCGATGATATCCATCCGGTAAGACAGGATATTTCAAAAAGTTTCTTCATCAGAAATCTGTGGAACAATAATTGCAATGATAAAACCACCCATGAAGGAACGAAATATGCACTAGGTAACATACAAGAATGATAAAAATACAATTCAATAAATACCTTAAGCAAAGGAGTAATAAGTGCGCTCAAACACCTCTCAAGGGAAATTCATATTGGGCTGGAGCGTTAAGGGAAAGGAGATAATGAAAGGAATTTATACAGGAAACAGCAGGAGCGTAAATCATGAAAGACACTTGTTAAAGAAATAGGGAGACTGGAAAAAAGCTCTTAAAGGGACCTCATCCTAAAATAAGATATAATTTAAATGAATTAAATAGGACAGGACTAGAGAAAAGCAGAATAATTGATGCCTATATTCAGACCTTTGGGGATAAGAGTGGAAAAGCAATGTATATAGAATGCCTCTCGTCTGAGGAGAAACTGTTTTACATCCTCCACTTGGTGCGGGCGAGGGTTGTAACTCTCAAGAACCACAACCTTCATACAATGGTGTTGCTTTTTGAGAAAGTGTGGTACCATGAGAGCTTGAGGATTTGCATTCCTAATACGTGACTGATGTTCCCCGATTCTGACTTTCAGGGGGCAGCTGGATTGGCTGATGTAAGCCAACTTGCAAGAACATAAAATTAGATATACACAGTTTGGGCTATTACAATTATTGAACTTGGTCAGATCTAATACAAATCTACACCCTGGTAAGGTTCTTTATGCCCTGCCTGTTTTGATTATATTGTATCTTTTGGGTGTTTTCCTCCTCGTCATTAATAGACTTAGTATGCAAAAGTATTCTCCCCCTCTTTCTCCCTTTGTTTGTTTAGGGATTCAAAGCATGCAGCTCAGTTCATTTCATGTATTGCCTGATCTCAAGTACCAAAAATATCCAAGGAAACGTCCACAAAAAATAGAAATCCTTAGTTCCACAAGTCAAATTTTTCTCTTTTATTCATAAACTTGGTCAATTCCTTTTATTTCTTGTCAAATAAAGTTTTTTCAATAAAGTTGTTTTATATTCATCTGTATAATTATATATATCAACATATTCCTTGTAAAATAATTCAACACACAAAAGTCCAGATTCTTCTTTTTCTTAGTCAAATAAAATTATATCAATATTTTTATCGTTTCATAGTCTTATAACTGTATCCAAAACGTTACTTCTACTGTAGATAACGGCTCAACATTCTTCTTGTCAGCTGATAATAGTGTTACATCACACAAATGGCTGTAAATCTCTAATATTTTCAAAAATGTTTCTATCTATCCCTAGTTTATATCTCTCCCAAAATCCAAACAGTTAATTGGATTTTTCAATATGTAAACATCTTCTTCAGGAGAACAAGTAATTATCACTGTGAGAAGAGAAAGCCACAAACATTTAAAAACATCATATTCTCATTCTACATTAATATTACAGTCATAGGGTTATACTACATGAAACTTACCAATAGTTTGAACATTCTTATTCATGCCTTAATGCCTCTCTCTAGTAATTTCTTTCTGGGCTACTGGCATTAAAGCTTAACATCACCACATACCTAAATACTCACTCTAACAACATATGGAGCTCGTGAATCCAATCAATCCTTCTTGGTCCATTCAAACATAGCTAATTAAAGAAACATGCATATACAGTATTTCAGTCGAAAGACTCGCATTCGTAACAAAGTGCTTATAAAAACGATACATAATCAATGTCCTGATTAAGTCCTTTTGGTTCGAGGGTTTGAAACTTATGAATGTAGAATGCTTCTCTATGGGACAGAATCACATCTACGTTTGTTTTCTCATACACCTGTGTCCTCACTATCTCCAAGACTGTGAACTTTAACTGATTTTCATTGTGTCCTGCTTCCACAAAGTGGGAAACCAAAGGAGCCTGCATTACCATATTCCTAATCCTGGAGCGATGCTCCCCTATCCATGTTTTTTTATTGCTCTCATCATCCTTCCCACATAGCCACAGCCATATGCACAAATAATTAAATAAATACATTTTTTGTATTACAGTTTGACAGGTGTCTTAATGGAAAAATGAAGTCCAAACCTGCAAGGATAACATCTTTAGACTCCCAGGCTACCTGACATTGACTGCAATTGTAACATTTAAAGTGCCATAAACTTGTCTGTTGGTTCGATGGTAAACGAATATCACAGTCTGCTCTCGATACAAAATTCCCCACACTCTTGGTCTTCCTAAAATCAATGATCAGTTTGTTAGAGCATCCAGGCATGTCCTCAATCACATGCCAGTGTCTAAGTATCACTTTTTTAATTTCAATGGCCACTGGTGTGTAATCTAAAGACCATTGTATTATGGAAGAATTGTTATGTGACTTCCTTATAAACAATCTCTTCCATGCTGTCTCCTGAACCCTAGCCCATGATCTATTAATTAAGTCCTGTGGGTAACCTCTTCTGACTAAAGCTGTTGTAATTGATTCTGCTGCTTTAATAAAATTGGAACCTTTAGTCAAATTTCTCCTGGCTCTTGCTAGTAGGCTGTACGGGATATTGTCCTTAAGAAACTGCGGATGGAAAGATCTGTATTCCAGGTACACATACCTGTCTGTTTTCTTGTGGTACAAACTCATCCCTAATTTGTTCTCCATGGCTACAGTCACCCAGACATCCAAAAAGATACTGCCTTCCCACCTATATCATGAGAAAATTTAAAATTGGGGTTGCATGAATTTAGCCATAACACAAATTCTTGTACACATTCAGCACTATCAAAAACAAAAAACAAGCCAACAATAAACCTTTTAAAAATAATTACATGCCCCAAAAAAGGATTATTAATAGGATCCAGAATCGTGCTTTTTTCGAACTCAATCATAAATAAATTTGCTAAATTTGGGGCTATGTGGCTATCCATAGCAACTCCGCTCACCTGCAAATAAAACTAAAATAATTGTGCTCCAAACAGAAAGCTGCCACTGGAAATAACATCCTTAGGAAACTGTCTGTTTCAAACTGGGCTGCACATTCACAAATGATAAGAACAATAGCTTTGTTCCCATGTGACTCCACAGCAGAATGTGCTAGCACCATATGGTATACAGTAAATCAGCACTTGCAAAACAAGTGGAAGTAGCTCTTAATGTATCATGCAGGAGTATTGCTAGCTGCATGAAAACTTTTAGCAGTCTTTTAGCAATCTTATTTTATCAATTGAGATGAAATTGATCTCATTTTTCTTTTTCACATTTGGAGCAATCCAGGTCCACTGTCTCTTTATAGTCTTTTTAAACCAGGTATTACTGACATACAGTTTATTGGTCTCTGCCATTATTGCAAGTATTTCACCTCTTTGATTTATTTATTTGGATCCGTACCTCCCAACAAACTTTTTACCTTCTGTGTATCTTCCAATTTTTCCATTAAAATCACCAATCACTGTTGTATAAGTTGTTTTTTGAGACAGAGCATTCAAAAGCTCTTCATAAATTTTATTGTCTTCATCTTCATTGCTCTGACTCATTGGCATGTGATTTGGATGATCTTGAGGATGCTGGTGGGAGTAAGTTTAACAAGTAGGGAACTGATTCTTGATGAGGTGATGTTATACGATATGATTTTAGAGGACCAATCTTTGCTAACAATGAATCCAATAGCCCCTACTGTTTGTGGGCCTTCACCTTTGCCAAACCTGATGTTACTTCCATCTCCCCAGATGACTTCAATTTCTTTTCTCTCTCTGAGTTTTGCATAAACCAAGGACACCACACTTTAACTTAGCTTTTTCCTCCATAGGATGATTCAATTGATCATCTATCACTAGTGTTCAACAGTTATAAGTGCACAGTGAGAGGGCAGTGGTCATGTGATGTAAAGGTGGCCTGGCATCTCCTGAGATTCTTAGCAGCCTCTGGTTAATCGATTTCCGCACGTCACCATAGTGCGGTTCAAGTTACCTGCAGGGTACCAAAGCTCTTTGGTGTGAGTTGCTTTAGCCACTAATTTTAGTCACCCACTGGCTGGGCTGTCAGTGACATGTCTTACAAGTCAATGTAATAGTGGGGGAAACCCTTCATAAGATGTTTTAGAGAGGAAGGCAGCCTCCTAGATATTATCCTTTCAATCCAGAATAATTTCTGACATGAAATTATAATTACTTTATTTTATTTTATTTATTTATTTTATTTTAATACAGTGGTATCTCACTTAAAGAGCATAATGCGTTCCACGGGATTGCTCTTTTATTTATTTATTTATTTATTTATCATTCACATTTGTAAATGCCGCCCACTCAGGCAGAACCCGACTCAGGGCGGCATTACAACAACTCCAAAAAATACATAAAAACATTATAAAACCTTATAAAACCCACCCAATAAAAAACCCACCCAATAAAGAAAAATCCGACATCCACCCCCATTTAAAACCCATATCCCACTCACCCGTCCCACCTACCACACAGAGGGAAAGAGAGAGAGTCTTATAAAAGCCAGCCGGCAGGGGCCATAGTCCCGTTCGGGCCCCACACCTGCCCTGCCAGCCAGGTCTTTACTCCTTTCCTGAAGGGCAGCAATTCACTTTGAAGTCTTAGATCTGTTGGTAGGAGGTTCCAGAGGGTTGGTGCGGACACGGAGAAGGCCCTCCTTCGGGTGCTAGTCAAATGTGCACCCCTCGTTGATGGCACCACCAGAGAGCCTCTCCGGTCCGCTCTGGTTGGACGGGCAGTCACTCTTGGGACGATGCGGTCTCTAAGGTATCCTGGCCCCCTGCCATATAGGGCTTTAAAGGTCAAAACCAGCACCTTAAATTGCACCCGGAGACAAACTGGTAACCAGTGCAGCTCCCGAAGCAGCGGTGAGGCATGGGCATATCGCCCACACCCCATCACCACCCGGGCCGCCGCATTCTGGACCAGCTGCAGCCTCCGAATGGTCGTCAAGGGCAGCCCCATGTAGAGCGCATTACAATAATCTAGTCGGGAAGTAACCAGAGCATGAGTGACCATAAGCAAGGAGCCCCGGTCCAGGAGCGTGCGCAGTTGGCAAATCACCCGAAGTTGGGCAAAAGCCCCCCTGGCCACAGCTGCCACTTGTTCTTCCAGCAGGAGCCGTGAGTCCAGAAGGACCCCCAAGTTGCGCACTGGGTCTGTCTGGGGCAAAACAGCCCCATCCAGTACCAAAGATGGTAACTCCTTGGATAACGTGGGGCCCCTTATCCACAGCCACTCTGTCTTGCTGGGATTCAGCCGAAGCCCATTGGCCCCCATCCAGACCCCAATGGCCTCCAGGCATCCGGATAGGATTTCAACAGCATCACTGGGGTCCCCACGGGCCGAGATGTACAATTGAGTATCATCCGCGTACTGATGGTACCGCACCCCGTGGGAACGAATGATCTCACCCAGCGGCTTCATGTAGATGTTAAATAAGAGAGGAGAGAGCACAGATCCCTGAGGCACCCCATATTTGAGAAGCCTAGGGCTGGACCTCTCACTCTCTAACCACACCGACTGGGTACGGCCCTCCAGAAATGAGGAAAACCAGGACAACACAGTGCCCTGGATCCCCAGTCCTTCGAGCCGTTCCAGCAGGATACCGTGGTCGACGGTATCGAAGGCCGCTGAGAGGTCAAGAAGAGCAAGGACGGATGGACAACCCCCGTCCCGCTCCCGCCAGAGATCATCCATCAGTGCGACCAATGCCGTCTCCGTTCCATATCCGGGCCTGAATCCCGATTGAAAGGGATTTTAAGTGAGTTTGCTCTTTAAGCGAAACACCATTGTAAGTTACGGATTGTGACTTTTAGGGGGGGATTGTGAACCCCAATTTAGTTGTTAAGTGAGTTTTTGGTTGATTTTAGTTGTTAAGCGAGGCGACAAGTCAGAGAAAATTCTGCTCTTTAAGTGAGTTAGTCTCTAAGCAAGGTGCTATTTATGCGAGGTTTTACTTTACAGTAATACCCTGGTTAACGTGTGCGCCGCACAATGTTAAAACCGGATAATATCGGGAAATTGGAGGGAAACTTTTGCACTGCACAATGTTAAGTTAATGTTGTGCAATGCAAAAGTTTTCTTCAAATTTTCCTCAAATTTCCCAACGTTGATCTCTGGATTGCTAATGGTGTTGTACTCCTTGAATCAGATTTGTTCCACCAAAAGGTATAGCTATCCAAGAAGTTTCCAGGGTGGAAAATTAAACCAGGATTTGAAATGGTCCTTTTATGCGAAGGATACAGACAGAAAGTTCAAGTTTCCAGATGGTGATAGAACTAAAAGGAAGAATTGCAATATCGTTGAATAATACCTGTAATTAAAAGTTTGCAAAAAGTTTGTGGTGGGTAAGTTCCTTCTTTGTTTTTTTATATATAGGAGAAATAACAAGGAACTATGAGAGAGCATGGGGGAGGGGTACCAACATATTTAGTCAATACTTCTCAAAGTAATAAAAATGAATGCAATTTTTTCATGGCAAATTTACCACTTTTCATTTTTATCTGCAAAACTTTTTGTTGTTGTGCACACGCCCACCCCTCATTTTTTTAAACTAAAGAGTGGAATACAAATTCGTAGGCAGAAGCAAGCAAATAAAAGCAGGATTTCTGCTAGACATCTCCACAGTCTTATCACTTCTTGATAAAAACAGCGCTCTCGGAATCTTGCTGAAGAGAAGAAGGAAAGAGAACTCAATATTTGGTCTTTTGATAGCAACAAGTTCCATCATTTTAGGACATGCAAAAACTACCGTACCTTTATTTTGGACAAGCCCAATTGTTATCACTAAGATCTATCACAAAACTCTGCAGTGGCTGTATTGAGATTTCTGTCCCCCTTCTAGGGATGCCATATGTAATGGAAAACCAGGAATTTAACAGGTTGAACCTGTCCCAGCCCAGTTCCAAAAAAAAAAAAAATCATTTAAAATTCCTGCTTTTCAGACCAAGGGGGTTTGAAAGGGGGGGGGATGCCCTTTTTTCTTGCAATACAGCTGTGCTTCTAGTGAAATGACCAGCAGGTGGCGCAGCAGTAGTAGCTTGGTGGCTAAGGAAGACAGCAAAAAAAAAAACCTGCACCATTTTATTGCCGCCTCTATTGAAGTCGCGGCAGCAACAGCTGAATGAGCTCCCATCTTTGTCCCAGCTCCTGCAAACCTAGCAGTTTGAAGACAAGAAATTGCAAGTATATAAATAGGGACCACTTCAGGGAGAAGGTAAGCAGTGTTCCGTGTGCTCCGGTGTCTAGTCATGACTGCCACATGACCACCGAATATGTCTGCAGAAGCAGACAGCGCTGGTTCTTTGGCTTTGAAACAGAGATGAGCACTGAACCCTAGAGTCAGATACGACTGGCTTTTGAGCAAGGGCAACCTTTACTTCTTTTCCATTTTGGGGGGAGGGAAATATGGCATCCCCACCCCCTTCATTTCTTTTTAGGTGGATATTTAGCAGCACCCCATGTATTCTGTTTAGGCTGGTGGTTTTTTTCCTGAAGTTATCAGGAAAGCTTTATTGACACTGGGCTCTGCAAATGTCTGCATAACATACTAGCCACAGGCATCCAGGATGGCATTCAGGAATAAGCAGGACCTGGTTAATAGGGAAAATAAGGTGTATTTGTTCCAAGAACTGTCAGTGTGTTCATGGGGCACAGTTTATCCAACTGTGAAAATATTAGTTAGGGTATGTCTGAGTCAATGCTTAACATTCTTCTGGACTCGGACCAGTATAAATCATCTAAAGTACAGGACTGCAAACTATTTAAATTTCCAAAAGACACACCGGATGGTGAAAACTCAGATCTCAGATGACATGGGAACAGAGTAAGGAGACTATAATTTAGAAAAGATGTGGTTTATCTCAGCAAACATGGAAGACCTTAAATACTTGCAAACTCTGTCAGGGACGTAACAAGCAATATTGCATTTGGAAAGTATTTTTAACTCTAGAACAGTATTTCTTTACTTGTTTTTTAACACACAAGCTCTTGTGATAGACCAAAAAAAAAAAACAACAAAAAACTTAACACCTTCCAGCAAAACTGCTTCCCGGCTGCATTTTTATTTTTAAATTTTTTTAATTGAATTTTTAAAACAATATTACAACATAATAAAAAATGACAATCATACATAAAAAATCTGAACAAATATAGACAATTTATAACTAATTTCATACCTATACAATACCAAAACTAAATAATGATAAAAGAAAAAAAGACAAGAATAAACATCTCTGGAAAATGCCAGTTGATTGTGACTTATTTCTTGTATCTTTCATACCATTATCCAAAATCCAAACAGTTTTTAATATTTATTCTTATTATTGCTTAAACCTAGTCTAATTTCACTTCAAAATCTACACAGTTTAATATATCTGTTAAGTCAAACTTCTAAGTCATGAATACTATAACAAAAAAGTAAAATACTAACAAATTTCAAAAATAATAATAATAAAAAGAAATAAGAATTAAACACCCAGTGCTTTATACACTGCCCTGGAAAAACCAGAGTGTCACTCTATTTTCCTTTCCAAAAACTCATTTGATTGGGTACAGGTCTATTCTTTTCATTGCCTTTCAAAGAGTAATCCACAAATGCTTGCCAAATATTCCAAAATCTATTCTCTTTCACAATACCCCTTTTAACATTTATCTCATATGTTAATTTGTCATTCAGTGCTAGATCCCACATTTCCTTGTAGCATTCCTCAATTTTCATATTCACATCATTTTCCCATTTTCTAGCGATACACAATCTACCTGTTGTCAACATTATTTCTAGTAACTCTTTTTTTCTTTGCTTAAATTTGTACCTTCCACATCTGTCAGCATGATGGTATTTGGTCCCAACTTTATTCCCCACCCCCATAATTTCACTTATCTCATTTTCAGTTTCCCCCCAGAAATCCTTTACCACGTTGCAACTCCACCACATGTGTTCATATGTACCCAGTGCATTCTTACAACGCCAACACATTTTGTTTTTCTTATTATCTATCTGATGTAATCTCATTGGTATCAAATACCATCTCCACAACATTTTATAATTGTGTTCTTTGACTCTGACAGACATAGTTCTCATAATTCTTTTCTTCCATTTATTTGTCCAATTCTGGTCCTCTATCTTCATCTTTAAATCCTGTTCCCAACTTGCTTTCAATTCCTCCTGTGGATTACCTTCCTTATTTATTATATATATTTTACTCACCAGCCCCTTTATTCCTGTTTGTCCCTTTCTTATTTTTAAAATTAATTCTTCAAATTCAGTCCTCCCTCTTTCTAGTCCAACTTCTTTCATATAGTTACTATTCCACTTGTTTACCATCCCTATCTGAAACCAATTCAATCTCAGGTGTCCATATAGATTTGTTTTCCTCTCGTTGTCTCTACAGGCCTGTATTCAGTCTCTCACCAGAAAAACTCCATTCTCATCAAGTACTTCTTTAATCCTTTTATTAATTTTTATTGGGAAATTTACCATATCCTCCAATTCAATAATAGGTGAAAAATCTGGTACCAATTCCCTTTTTAATTTTTCCCATGTTCCCAGTGTTGCCTTCATCATTTTATTTTTAATAACTACTTTCTCCATACTCCTTCCTAGAAAGACCATTTTCCCTATATGACTAAACTCTTTCATTTCATTTTCTTCCCAAATTACCCTTTCTCTAGCCAAGATCTTCACATCATTCTTAATTTGAAAAGCTCGATAATATGTCATCAAATTTGGCATCCCTAATCCCCCCCTCCTTCTGGGATAAATACCAATTTTTTTTTGCCAATCGAGGCCTTTTCCCCCCCCATTACAAAAATTATTTATCATTTTTGGGAACTCCTTAATTTTTTTGTCCTTCATTTGAATTGAAAGGGCATCAAATAAAAAATTGATTCTTGGTAGTAACATCATTTTACATATTGCAATTCTTCCAAACTATGACAGCTTCAATTTTTGTAATTGTTGTATTCTGTCGCTAATTTCTTTTTTAATTTTTCGTAATTCAATTTCTTAAGCTCTTTGAATTTATTTGAAATCTTTATCCCCAAGTATTTCAAATTATCCTTAATTTGTAAATTGCACTTTCCCTTTAGCCTTTGCTGTTCTTCCTTACCCATATTACACCATATCATTTCTGATTTATCCCAATTAATTCTCAAACCTGTCATTTCCTCAAAGTCCTTCAACTGTGCTTGTATTCTATCCAGTGTTTTCCCATGGTATTTAGCTATTATCAAAGTATCATCCGCGTATAAGCTTATCTTGTTACCTAGAACCTCTTCTATTTCTTTATCTTCCCTTACGGCTTTCGCCAACAACTCCATTGCCATAATAAACAAAATTGGAAACAAAGGACAGCCCTGCCTTGTACCTGCTTCTAAATTCACTTCTTCTGTATCTTCATCATTTACTTACTACTGCTGTACCTTGTTGGTATAGTTGTCCAATTATCTTTCTAAATTTATCCCCAAATCTATAGCCTTTAATTATCTCATTAATTGTTACCCATTGCAAAGAGCCAAAAGCCTTAAAAATATCTAGGGATAATAAACCTACTTTATCTTTTGTTTGTCCTACCGTGTCAATTAAATTTACCACTCTTCTCATCAAATCTGACATATGCCTACCCTTCAAAAATCCCACCTGATCCTCATTTATATAATTACCCATAAAATTATTCAATCTATTAGCCAATATTGCTGTGAAGATCTTAGCGTCTTGATTTATCAATGAGATTGGTCTATAAGATTCAACCTTTTCTGGATCCTTTCCAGGCTTTGGCAATAACACTATTATAGTCCTATACCACGAAGTCGGAATTTGCCCACCTTCTAACATATAATTATATAATTTAGTCAATTTCGGCACCACTACCTCTTTAAACTCCTTATAAAACTCAGCTGGTAACCCATCTTCTCCAGGCGCTTTATCCATTTTTAAGCTGGCTATAACCTCTTTTATTTCCTTTTCCGTTATTCGTTCTTCCATCCTATTCTTGTGTTCCTGTGTAATCTTACTGTTTATTTGTTTCTCCAATTGTTTTTTTTAATTTCACCAAATCTATGTTCTTTTTCACATATAGCGCCTGATAGAAGTCTTTCACAATTTTACATTTATCTCCAATCTTATTACATCTTGCCCCATCCTTATTAATCAGAATTCCAATTTCCCTTTTTTCTCTCTTTTCTTTTGCGGCCCTTGCTAATAATTTTGAATTCTTATTACTATATTCAAAATATTCTCTTTTTAAATATACCAAATCTCGTTTTACCTTTTCTATGTCCTTTCCTATTAATTCGGTCTTCAATCTTTGCATATTATCAAAAACTTTCTTATCCTTCATCCTTGCATGTTGTTCCTGCAACTGCTTTATCTCATTCTCAATTTTAACTTGCGCCACCTTAAGTTGTTTATTTCTGAAGCTAGCCAGCCTAATACTTTCACCTCTGAAAACCGACTTCATGGCATCCCACACCATATTAAAACTCACCTCATCCGTATCATTCCAAAGCCAACTTTCCTTCCAACTCCCATTATTTGTTCTTTACACTCATGGTCTTTGAACAATTTAGGGTCATATCTCCAATTCCTTCTCTTTTTCCTCATACCCTCTATCCTCAGTTCTGTCAAAACTTTTGCATGATCCAATTCTTTAAAGATTCCCACTTCACCTCGTCTATATTCCTGATCATATTTTCTGTTACAAATATGTAGTCTATTCTGGAGTATGAATTATGAACATGTGAAAAATGTGTATAACTCTTTCCGGCTGCATTTTTAAAAGAAAAATCCTATAATGTTCAATATATTTTTGGAAATTCCTCTGAAAGCTTCATATAACAGGCATCTTCTTGTTCTTCCATGCCTAGGCCAGATGTGAAACTGCCAAAATGAAGGTACTATTTGGTGAGTTCATTCTGCAATTCCTTTTTTCTGACCTAGTGTGAGAAAGATTAGCTGGCAACACAAGGTTGCCATCATCAGGGTATGCCCAATTGTGCTTCAAAAATACCACAGTCTTTCTGTGTATCCCATATAACCAGCTAGGACAGTGTTTCTCAGGCTCCTAGGTGTTCTTTGACTTCAATTACAAGAAGGCCAAGTTAGCACACCTGCTGATCAGGGCTTCTGGGAATAGAAGTCCAAGAACATCTGGAGATCCAAGGTTGAGAACCTATGAGCTAAGGCAGGGTTTCTCAACTTTGGGCTCCCAGGTGTTCTTGGACTTAAATCCCAGAAGCCTTGATCAACAGGTGTAATGACTTGGACTTCTGGGAATTGAACTCCAATGACACCTGGGGACCCAAGGTAGAGAAACCTTGAGCTAGGAGAACATGCCTTCGACTGGTTGACTGCTAAAACTTTTGGGTTTTGGAGTTCTTAAAACTTGGATACGTCAGTGATTTAGGTATTGTATCTGTCTGTGGAAGTAGAGACTGGGAGTTTGTTTTCCCTGCTGTGCCTCCCATGAAAAGATTCACTCTGCATAGCCTTGTGCAAACTGCATAATCCTTGGGTGATCTTGAAGGAAGGAATGGTAAAATTGGTCACCCAAAGTCAGAATGGACTTGATGGCACAGACACACATACAAAATACAACATCCAGACCCCAAGGGATGTTCCATAAGACACCTTGGTGAAAGATCAGTTAGTAACAGTAAATTGGGAAAGTCTTCTTATTGAGAGCTGGGGTTGGTCATGGTAACCCATTCCTTGAACACTTCACATCAGGGATTCTCAACCTGTGGCCCATTGTCCGGATGTGGCCCATGGCACCATTTCATGTGTCCCCTCACCACCTCCACCACACCAGGAAGTGCCATGTGGTGGAGGAAGGGAAATGGCCATCTGGCCCCCAAAGCATTTGAGGCAACGTAACTCAGCCCCTGGCTTTAAAAGATTGAGAACTCCAGCTTCACATACAGGTGAAACTCGGAAAATTAGAATATTGTGCAAATGTTCATTCAGTTCAGTAATACAACTTAAAAGGTGAAACAAATATATGAGATAGACTCATTACATGCAATGCGAGATAGTTCAAGCCTTACTTTGTTATAATATTGATGCTTATGGCTTACAGTTTATGAATACCCCAACCCCCCAATCTCATGTACCCCATAATCATCACATAATCTCATATACGCCATGATCATCACAATTATAATGAATTAAGGCATGACATCTCTCACTTTGCATGTAGTGAGTCTATCTCATATATTTGTTTCACCTTTTAAGTGAAATGAATGGACATTTGCACGATATTCTAATTTTCCGAGTGTTGTGTATTGAGGCACATTTGGAAAGAAGCACAGGAGCGCTCTTGCAAAGGGAAAATGGTGGTTTCCCGCCATTCTAGTAAGAAGCCCAAAGTGGCGCAAAACCCCTGCAAAAGGGTGTGCTTGTTAAGCTAAACCAAGCCCTATGATTGGTTACACTTTTGGATCCTGTTCTCCATTGGTTAATCACACTTATCCCTGGTTATGATTGGTTAGTTACATCCGTCTGGTGGGTTGCTACCTTGTATCCAGGAGCTATTGCCAGAGAGATACTATATAAGCCCCACGGCTAGACCAGGGTGGGGCCGGACCGGATCGATACTTCCCACACACCATTCGGGTAGCCAGGTAGCGCTATGCCCTGGGTCCCTCCACTGCTATGCTTCATGGTAGCACTATATTGTCCAAGGACAGGCAAGAGTCCAGAGGGACTGAATGCGCTGGGATTGTATAGCCATCTCCGGATCCGAGAACACCTTGTAAGCTCATCTATATTTGACTGTTTAATAAAGCCTGTTGCTGTTTGTTACAACGTTGTTCTGGACTAGTGCTTATAAGGGCCGGATCCAACACCGAGTTTCACCTGTATATTGGAGGGGACCCCACTAGACTTGCCATAACCCAGAAGAAACAAGAGTGCAAGTCACAATAATGTATAAATCTGTATATTTAGTTTAGTGCAGATTGGCATCCTCTCTCTTCTTTGGTGATGCACTAAACAAAGTCCAGATCAGAATTTTAGACTGTTCATTGCATTATGGATCTAGTTTTCTAAGACAGAGAGAAAAGCAAGCCACAAAATCAGCAGCAAAGGAAGTGTTGGTCTACCTCAGTTCATCCATGTGCCCTAAAGCAAAAAGCATATTCTTGTTGTTGTTTCCACTTATATACTGCCTCATATTTATTGCAAGGTAATTTGTGTACCAGATGCAGTGATTCCTTAAATCTCCCACAAAGCTTGTGATGAGCTTCAAGCCTATAAACATTGTGCTACCATTTAACATGGAAGCAGCACCCCACGTGCCTATAAGGACAAGTGTTCTGAAGGACCAGGAATGCCATTTAGCCTTGCCACAAGCATCAAATTGTTAGTTACTAAATATTAAAACTGAAAAAGGAAGCATTTTTAAAAACCCTCAAGATTACATATTGCAAATTGCAACGTTGCCAAAAGGTATGATGCTATTTTTATTTTATTTTATTTCATTTTTCTTTCTAGCTAGTGACTGTAACCACAAACAAGCATCTACCATCAGGCTTGTCATTACTGCCACTAGACACTGAAACATAGTCCTCTGAACTGATTCCAGATGAGAGGGAGGAGTAGGTGTTGGTCTGAGTGGCAGATTATAACTCAGCAAACTTATTTACTTCCTGCTGTTTCTGGGTACATATTTGGAACTGTTTTGTCTAAAGAAGAATCCATTGAAGCATGTTGGGCCAGTATTCTGCGACATGTTCCTTCTAGCTAAAATATTTAAACAATAGTAAAGATAAATGTTGCCCTTGCTCAAAAGCCAGTCATATCTGACTCTAGGGTTTGGTGATCATCTCTGTTTATAACCAAAAAGTCAGTGCTGTCTGCATTTACAGGTTTCCATGGACATGTGGCAGGCACGGAACACTGTTTACCTTCCTACCAAAGTGGTACCTATTTATCTACTTGCTTTCGAACTACTAGGTTGGCAGGAGCTGGGACAGAAACTCACTCCATTATGCAGCACTTGGGTCTCGAACTGCTGACCTGCCAATCATCCAGTCATCAAGTTCAGCATCTTAATCACTAAACCACCACAGTCCCTATTTTAAACAGTAGATATTGTTATTTTTATATTGATGGGGTACACAGAAAGATCCTCCTTGGAGATTGTGGAATTTTTGAACTAAAATCAGGTGTATCCTTGTAATGGACACCTTGTGTTTCTGGCTAATCTTTCTCACACTAGGTCAGGAGAAAGGAACTGCAGAATGAAGTCACCAAAAAGGTACCTTCACTTTGGTAGTTTCACGTCTGGTCTAGACACAGAAGAAGAAGAAGGCTGACATTGATAACTGTAGTATTTTATACACTGTAATCTTTTTGTTGTTGTTCAGCTGCACAGTTGATTCCGCCCCTTTGAGACCCTATGGACCATTGCCTGCCAGGTACCTCTGTCTTCAACCATCCTCCTCAGCCTGCCCAGCTTTGTGCCCATTGCATCTACAATACCATGTAGCCATCTCAATTTTGGCTGCCCCCTTCTTCTTTTGCTCTCCACCTTTCCCAGCATCAAGTCTTTCTCAAGTGAATCCTCTCTTCTCATTTGATGTCCAAAGTACTTTAGCGTCATCTTTACTATTTGACCTTCTAATGAGCAGTCAGGGTTGATTTCTTCTAGGATCGACCTATTTGTTCTCCTCGCACTCCAGGGTACTCTCAAAACTCTCCTCCAACACCACATTTCAAAGGCATCTATTCTTCTGCGCTCCGCTTTCCTAATGGTCCAGCTCTCACAACCATACATTACCACCGGGAATACCATTGCTTTGACTATTCAAATTTTTGTTTGCAAGGTGATGTCTCTACTTTTAACTATGTTCCCCAGGTTTCTCTTAGCTTGTCTCCCAACCCAACCATCAGCCACCTTTTTATTTCAAGGCTGCAATCACCATCTGCAGTAATCTTTGATCCTAAGGAAGTAAAATCTGTCAATGCTTCTATTTCTTCCCCATTTATTTTCCAGTTATTATATTTTATATCATAACTTTTATTATACTTTGCATATAATATGATTTTACATGATATATACTAGATCTTATTTAACTGAATTCTGCTAAAGCAGTCTACAATTTGTTTTATAATCCCACCACAATATATTCAATCTTGTTGTAAATGTTTTATCTATAATCTGTTCTGGTCTTTGACTGTAAAAATAAATTGAAAGTTGAATCTGTTTGGAGGTTTTATAGGCAGTGGGCTGTATGTTCTATCTGGCTTGTTTGTTTACTCCTATCTGTATGTCTCCATACTATGGGCTGGAGAGAGGGAAAGGGGCAATACCTCCTCTAAAATCAAGATAATTAGCCATATAAGAAGTATGTCAGTGTTTACATATGTAAGAAATAAATTGCTGTAAGAGATATAATAGTATTCACACATAATAGTCCTTCATTCAACTGTGTATTGACAAAAATGATTTGCACCGTTGATTATGTAATGAGTGCAACAACCGTGACTACTTGGATTAGAAATACGGGTATAGTGGTAAATTGGGAATGCCCACATGCTCATTATAGTCTTCCCTAAAAAAAGAGAACCCTCAAATCCACTCAAGCTCATACTTCCAAATGAGGAGTGTATCGTTTGTTAAGCATATGACTCCTATTTGCCCATTCAAGGCCAAACCACCCTCAAATACATGGAATTCCAAAAAGGACAGCTGGGAAAAGGGATTTGATCATGTGTTTCTTCTCCCACTACTGTGAAGACTACAGCTAAGATCAGAGGATATGGTGTCATAGCCCTTACAATATGCTTGGCTCTGTGAGTCTTGGTTCTACTATGCCACTGGTTAGGATTGGGGTGGGATCAGGCAGACTAGTGCTGGCAGGCAAGAGCATTTTATATCAAATGGCCTTTGGTCCAGAATTAGATTTGTGAATAATCTAATAATAAAGTTAGTTTTAAGGGGTTGTGTTTATTAATATTTTTCTGTCTCAGTTTTGTTTCTTTACTTTCTATTTTGTTGTATTTTACACTTCCCTGTAAATGTAATACAGTAAAACCCCAACTTACATATGCCTTGAGTTACATAAAATTCGACTTACATAATGATTTTTGCACTAAAACCATGTCCCAATTAACATAAATGTCCTGATTTACATAACACAATTCCCTATGGGTTTGCTTTGAGTTACGTAAAATATTCATTTTTCCTATGGGTTTGCTTCAATTTACATAAATATCATTTTCCTATGGGTTTGCTTCGAGTTATGTAAAAATTCATTTTTCCTATGGGTGTGCTTTCGAGTTAAGTAGAAAACCGATTTACATAAAAGCCTACGGAATAGACTTTTTACATAAGTAGGGATTTTACTGTATGCAATATTGCTGAGAACTTCCTCAAACACCTTGGTGGCAAGGTAGGATACAGCATGTATCAATATTGCTTTAAATATTCTTATATGCTTTGAACTATCTACATTGTTTTATACTGTTCTTGTTATGCCTTGCCCTAGGGTACACAGAAAGTCTCCTCAAAGATTGTGGTATTTTTGAACCACAATCGGGTACACCCTGGAAATGGCAACCTTATGTTGTCAGCTAATCTTTCTCACACTAGGTCAGATGAAAGGAATGGCAGAATAAACTTACCAAAAGGTGCCTTCATTTTGGTAGTTTTACATCTGGCCTAGACACGAAAGAAGAATGCCTTGCCCTGGTATCTTATACCTGGCACATGATGTGTACTCCAAATAAGTGAAATTAAACAATGCCATCTGCACCATAATTAAAATGGTATGAACAGATAGAACATTATAGTGCAAAGACTTCCTTACTTACCTCTTATTCAGTGGTGGGATTCAAAATTTTTACTACCTACTCTGTGGGCATGGTATGGTGGGCATGGCCGGGGGGAAGCCCAGCATTGTACCTGAATTAGGACTACTTTATTTCAAAACTTGGATGGGCAGGGCCAGCCAAAAGTTTTGCTACAAGTTCTGGTGACTGGGGTGAACCTGCTGCTCTTATTCTTTTGTTTTGTTTTGTTTTGTTTTGGATCACTGCTATATCAGAGAGGTATTTGTGCTAAACATTAAGTATCAGAGAAGATATTGTTTATTGCTTTTGCCATAATTTATCATATTTGGTCTTGTGTTTGTTAACTTTGTGTATTATATTATGTTTAATTTTATATTGTTATTTGTAAAAACATTTTAATTTGCAGTACACCAACCAGAGTGGAAGAATATTCCAGATGGGTGGGATATAAATGTAATAAATAAATAAATAAATAAATAAATAAATAAATAAATAAATAAACAAGAAAGTCATAAACGAACTATTGCAACAGTGTATTAAAACCTACTAGATCCATCTCTTTTTCTATATTTAACACTGTCATGTGTAAAATATGACAAAGCTAGTACACTCATTTCATAGTTTGTAAATTACATATGTATGCAACTGTGGGAATTCATCTGGTTTCTGTCTGCCTGTCTTCCTACACATTTTGTAAACAAAGGCCTCTTTGTATACATGAGAGACAACGCTTGATTTTGGGCATGCGTAGAATAGTGAGAAGAATTCTCCTTATTTCTCCTTATTTGGTTCTGACATTCTGATTGGCTATGTGTGCCTTAGTTTTGTTTCTGATATACTCTGTTTGTATAAAGAGACGCCATGATTATTCCTTTGTTCAGCCAAGACTGCAGTCGTGTGTATGCTTTGTCTCTATCTTTTTCCTCCTTACTTTGTCTAATGAAGCTGGACTCCGTTAGATGCCTTAACTCTCTCTTTGTTTATCTGGGGCTATAAACTGCTCCTTATGAGGCTGAATAGATGTTTACATGAATCGGATTCCTACAAGTGGTGCCCCGTTGTGAGGCGTTTGAATGAAATTCAAAGAACGCTTTGAAATCTGCTTCAGCAATTAGCAATTAACACCTCATAATTGGCGACCGGGGAGGTCTATTGTCATTCACCCACGACCAGAGGAAAGGTCAGTCGAGCGCTCGAAATTCATCCAAATTACATTGGATCCCACAGGGTGAGTGAAGATTTATTATGGGGTGCGTGCTAGCTTCGCCAGAGCAGGAGCTTTGTAAAGATATCTCATATCTTCTGAATAAGATTGGGAAATGGGCTGATACGAAGGAAGTACAACAGCTGGTCCAAGTTGTAGGAAAAATCTGTCCTTGGTTTAAATATGACTGTCTGGACTTAAAAGATTGGAATAAGATTGGGAATGAATTGCAGAAGCATGATGGGGTTTCTGTCCCAGTGCAATATACCTGGAATGAAGTCAGAAACTGTCTTCAAAGACTTACTCCAAAAAAATTTTTGTTGTCCCAGAGGCTTGCTGGTCCCCTTCCACAGCCATTGCCCCCAGCCAAGGGAGGGAGTCTGACTGCCCCTCCATCATATGAGAAACAACAGCATGAGCCCCCTGATGGAGGTGGGGGTGGAAAAGGAGATGGGACATTATATCCTGCCTTGCAGCAATCAGGCACTTTTAGCCCTACAAAAGACCTGTTCTCTGCTGCTTTAACTGCAGCTGTGCTGGATATGGAAACTGTTGCTGTATATCCAGTGAACAGAGAGGCTCTTGCAAATGGGACTGCTGCAATACTGCCTGCCAAGTCTAAAAAACAACTAGTGCCAGCTGATTGGGAACAAATGGTGGGGACCTCATCACAGATTGAAGCTAGTAATGCATGCAAAGTGGCAGGAAGCAAGGAGTGTGATTCAAAGGGAAGCACAGGAGACCTCAGCTCGCCCCTGAAGCAGCTCTCATCACAAAAGCAGGAGAAGCTGAGTAGTAAACTTGATACCTCACGTTTGGGCAGGAAGATCCTACAGAAGTGGAAGGATGGCGCAGAGGAGGAATGCAGAAAACCCAAGCCCAGAAAGGGGTCTTATTGCAAGTACAAACTAACAGATGCAGTTTGTCATAAAGTTGAGATTCAGATGCTGCAAATGAAAGAAGTCCAGAGGAAAAGGGGTGTGGATCCTTCCTCTATGGACAGCAGGCTTTTGCAAAAATACAAGGAGGGAGAAGACATACTACAGTTTTTGGCTGATTTTGAATTGCCCAACCCTCAAACAAAGAGATCCAGAGTGGGCTGTCCCAAGTTTCAAGCATCAGGATTGCAGGGAAAGCAAATGGGAATTCCCTGTACTGTTCTTCTGTGTGAAAGTTACTTGCAACTTCTGGAGAAGTTCTTTGTGCCTTCATACCTCATCTGCCTGCATTAATACAGATGGGTGTGGCTGGAGCATGAAGGAATGTGTGTTTGCCTGAAAAGCTGAAAAGGGGGGTTGCCTAGTTGTCTTGTGAATTCAGTGAGAATTAATTTATGGCCTAATTTCAACCTTGCCATGCCAAGAACTGTGCTGGAGAGAAGATAAGTGTTTAAGTTGTAATCTGAGAAGAAGAAAGCTTCAATCAACATTTGGACTTTTAATTTGGACATTTTAATTGGACTAAAAAGTTTGTGTGGACTCTAAACAAGAATTGGCCTTGTTTGCATTATAAAACCTGAAAACCTTTTTTAAGAAGAAAAATTGTCTACCTGCTCATGCTATGAGTGTGACATGCTCTAATGATGTTTGTACTGTATTTGATTTACCATGCTATGCTGGTTTTAAGTTATTGAATGCCTCTTTCACTTACACCTAGTGAGAGAAGAAGAAATGTAATGCCTTACTCATGTAATTGGGGAGTGAGAAATGCTTGCTAGAATGCAACAGAGACCTCCTTCATGTAAGGAAGAAGAGAAATGTTCATGTTTTGTTGATGCTTAAATGTTTTGCTTATTCTCTTTCAGGGGAAAGACTTGTCTTTGCTTATGTTATATTTTACCTTATGAAACTGCATATCTCAAGGTACCTCCAGAAGTACATGGAAGAGTTTTCAGTACCCTACACATGTAAACACTAAAGGGCTTTGTTTCTGCTGTCATAGTTCTGGGGTCTGGAATAGTAAATGGAAGCACTGGACTCAAGCAAAAAGGGTTTTGCGGAATGTAGGCAATTATACGGGTTGTGATGATTATTTTTGGTTATGGGGTAGTTATAACAGTTCTTATAAGCTTAATTTTACCTTGTTTAACACTACTATTGAAGATATATATGATGTGTTTCCTATGTTTACTCCTGATTATTCTGCTATAGATAGTGGTTCAATTTGCAATGGATGGCAAATCAAGGATCCCAACATGTGGTTCTTTTTTAATGGAGTTGCCACTAATTTCCATCCAGGACAATATCAATGTGCAGCATTGGGTTATTTTACCTTACCCGTACAAGTGCAAATGCCGCTTCAGGCAGATGCACGGCGCCGGAGAGCTGCTACCGGCCCGATGGGTTCTGGTTGCAATGATGAAGTGATAATCGATATTCAGCTTTCTGATGGTAGCTCCTGGGGGAGAGCTATAGGGAGTGTTATCACTGGAGCACTCACCTTGGGATCATACCCAGGTGTCATTTCCCAGGAGAATAGAAGGTCCATTTTGGGACTCACCTGTAGGCTGGAGAAATCAATCAATGCCACAGGGTGGGTCATACGGGATCTTCAAATGGAAATCACTGAGCTTCATCAAGACCAAATGCAGGACAGACTGGCCATAGATTACCTGTTAGCAAAATCCGGAGGATTTTGTAAACTGGTCGGGAACCAGGGATGTCGGGTAAAATTCCAGGATCTGAATAATACTATTGAGAAAGAACTTCAGAATTTACAGGAGAGCATTACTAACAATGTACGCACTGATGTTAATCTCTTTGATTGGATGACTTCTTGGTTGCCTGATTTGTCTGTCCTTAGACAAGTTTTCTTTTATGTGGTCATTATTATTATTTGCCTTATATCTTTGTGTTTTTGCATTTATTGTATTCTTAATCTTATTTCTATGTGTAACACATGTCCACTGCGTAGAAGGGAGACATCGGGTTTTGCACGACGGCAATTGTACTCAATGAGGTATCATCCTCCGGAACAAGGTACCAGGAGTTAGGAGGGGTACGATGTCCAGGAGGACAGTGATGATGTATATGGAGGAGTAGTTATGGAGTATGATGACATGCAGGGGTATGATTAGCCGTCCCTCTCTCAAATTTAAATGAAAAAGGAGGACATGTGGGAATTCATCTGGTTTCTGTCTGCCTGTCTTCCTACACATTTTGTAAACAAAGGCCTCTTTGTATACATGAGAGACAACGCTTGATTTTGGGCATGCGTAGAATAGTGAGAAGAATTCTCCTTATTTCTCCTTATTTGGTTCTGACATTCTGATTGGCTATGTGTGCCTTAGTTTTGTTTCTGATATACTCTGTTTGTATAAAGAGACGCCATGATTATTCCTTTGTTCAGCCAAGACTGCAGTCATGTGTATGCTTTGTCTCTATCTCTGTTTCCTCCTTACTTTGTCTAATGAAGCTGGACTCTGTTAGACGCCTTAACTCTCTCTTTGTTTATCTGGGGCTATAAACTGCTCCTTATGAGGCTGAATAGATGTTTACATGAATCGGATTCCTACATGCAACACTATTGGATGGTACTTCTATCTAGAGATGTAATAAGTACATGGTGTGTGTTTTTTTTTCATACTGACAATTTTTGATATTTTGCCCTGCCCCCCTCGCCCTAGGACTTGAAAGGCGAGGGGGATGCCAAGAGGAACGCCACCGCCGCACACCTGGCCCTGCTGGTGCCGAAGAGGCTTCCCGGTCACGCCACCGGCCGGAGCCCTGGGCCCCGCCCCCCCTCGCCCTAGGACTTGAAAGGCGAGGGGGACACCCAGCAGAATGCCATCGCCGCACACCTGGCCCCGCTGGGAGTGAAGAGGCTTCCAGGCCCCACCCTCCCCCCTCGAGGGTCTCTGAAGGCATGGGAATTTGTGGGTGGTTCTAGCTGATTTGTATTTATTGCATTTTTGTATTGTAGTTGGTGTAATACCATGTACTGTTGTGTAATTTTGCATTGTTGTTTTGCTTGTGAAATTGTATTTTGCTTTGTATTGGTGCTATATTGTATTTCTGTACGTTATGCATTGTGAACCGCTTTGGGTTATCTGCTGGACAAGGAAAGCGGTATATAAGAATAAATTTCAAATCAATTCAATTCAATTTGACACCCCAACCCAATGCCCCCTCCCCCTGCTTGCTAATTACTTGTGGGAGATTAAGTTTGACGGTTCTGCACCCTTTGTGTCTAAAATATTATCCTCTGCAGGATTTCTATCTCTTTGTCGCTCTTCTCAGCTTCAGGTCCTTTGCACTGGTCATTTCCAAAGGGTTGCATAGGTCAGCCATGCATGTGATTGTGCACAGACATTTGAAACTGACCATTGTAAGAGCGTGAAATTAATGAGAGTAAGGAAGCAATACAAAACCCTCTATGGAGGATAATACTTCAGGCACATGCAGCACAGGTTGGCAAACTTGACCTTGAAGTGGGAGGGGGAATCAGCAAGTAGGGGAAAATGCTTCTGTTTTGATGCTCAGAGGATAGGGTAGATAAATTAAGCTATAAATTAAAAATCCTATGTGATGTAAATCTAACAATAACAAACTTAGTCAAACAAATAAGAAAGTGTCAGGAAAAAAGACCCTTGATTGTTGTGTGTGTGTGTGTGTTTGTGGGGTGGGAGGAGGTTGTGTCTGTAAAAGAAAGATCATCCCAGCATTCATTGTTTGCTGTTCTTTTCTTAATAACCCAGTAGTACTTTTGAATGACTGAACACCCAATCTGATTAACATCCATTGTTTGCTTGCATAGCAGCCAGGAAGATAGGGTATCTTGTAGAGAATGGCATCAATTCTTGCACAGTATCTAAGGAATTATGTATAGAATTCCAGAGAAAGAAACTGAGGACATTTTGCTGGACAGGAAATATGTCCCACAATTTGGTCCACTTTGGGGACTGGCTGAGCCACTTCTTTTCTCAATGATCCCATGACAAAAGTATCACCGTGAACCAGTCTGTCCCGCAGAGCATTCCTATACACATCTTTTTAGTTCACAGTCAGGCAATACTCTTTTTAAGGCACAATTAGGATTTCCTCTATTTTGGCTTTTATTCCAGCACCTGTGATCACCAAAGCAGTATTTGCTGCTTTCAATTTCCCATCCTTGTTTTCTTTCCTGTTATCATGAACTGGCTTCAGCAGGCAGGTTAACCGCTTAATGATACAGTGGACCCTCGCTTAACAAATTTAATGCATTCTCCAGGACCTTTTGTACTATGAAAAATCTGTAAAGTGAATTTCCCATAGGAATGAATTGAATGCAAGTTCCCATAGGAATGCATTGAAACAAGTTATTTATTTATTTATTTATTTATTTATTTATTTTTGCACATTTTTATCCCACCCTCCTGGTGGGCACACCACTCAGGGCGGCTAACAATATAATAAAAATTACAATAAAAACAATTCAATGACAATAACTAAAAACAAACCTAACACCCCAATTAAAACCAGCATTAAAACACAAACAAATCGTCATTAAAAAAACAACCCACCCCCACCCTAGCCCTGTTAAAACAGAATAACCAAGCCTGGGGGGCAGCCCCTCACATAGGCTAAATCAGCCACCGGGCCTGACTGGTAGAGTCAAGAGTGCCCCAAACTTGCTGAAAGAGCCATGTCTTCAGCCTCTTTCTAAAGGGAAGTAGATCTGTCTGGAGATGCAAATCAGGTGGTAAGAGGTTCCACAGGGCTGGGGCAGACACGGAAAAGGCTCTTTTCCTGGTCCCAATAAGATGTACTTCTTTCACTGATGGGACCACCAGTGAACCCCTCCTGTCTGCCCTAGAAGGACGGGCTGAATTCCTTGTGGTGACGCGGTCTCTTAAGTAACCTGGTCCAATGCCATGAAGGGCTTTAAAGGTCAAAACCAGCACCTTGAATTGCACCCGGAGGCACACCGGCAACCGTGCAGCTCCCGGAGAAGTGTTGAGGTGCTAGCATAACGCCCGCACCCAAACATGGTTTCTCATAGGAATGCATTGAAAATCAATTAATCTGTTCTGGGGGAAATTGTTAACTAAGCCACTATTTTCTATGGATTTCCTTTTGTTATGCAAATTTTGTGTTAAACTAGTCGCTTTTTAAGCGAGGGTTCACTGTATTGTGAAATTTAAAAAGTTCCTTTGCTCCTCCATGGAGCGGGATAGGAAAGAAGCAAAGGGTTGAAAATCCTACTAGGACACTGCTGTTGCACTGTACCTTTTAGGAAAAAGAAGTCAGCAAAAGATCATAAGCTTGCTCTTAGAAATTCAAGGAGACAGGAGGAGGTAAGGAAGGGAATTTGTTTGTTACCCTTGTTTTCTTTCCTTCTCTTTCAAGGGAGATAGGCCATATAGAATCACCTAAGGTATGGATGTCATGTGGATGCAAGGATTGGACCAAATGGCATGTCACCTCTCTACATGGCTTTGAGCGACCCTTTTTGCCCCATTCCACTCCACTCCAATGTAACTGTCTTGCCAAGACCAAGTTTTATAATTCAAAGCTTTTTACAGGCAATTACACTAGTCCAATATATATATTTTTTGGATTAAAACGTCCCGTGTGTTTCCTTATATAAATTCTCCATGTACCATGTTTTAATATCTAAGTGCAACTGAGTTGCATAGTGGGCTATTCTTGTGTAAAAGGGAATGCCACTCTGGGAAATCACTAGGTTAGCCAAAGGAAGATATGTTGAGTTTATTCATCTTGTCATTTGTGGGTTCTTAAAAGAACCGATGCTAAAATGAGAAAAAAGAAGCATATATGTATTTGTGGAAGAAAGGCTTTCATGTAAAACAAAATAGCATATTCCCATGAGATTACAGCATTGAGAAAATCTAGATGTGCATTAAGTCACAACAGATGTTCCCCAATAGGCACTAAAATCTATGCGGACCAGAGGATGGAAAAGTATAGAAATGGGTTTAGGCTAAAACTCTCATATGAATGTATTATTTACACAGTGAATCCAAGAGTTATGTAATGTGGAACCATGTAAACTGAATAGCCCTGTAACTGGAAGACACTCACAAATACCCCCCCCCACACACACACACACAAACACACACATCCAGGAGTTTGAGAGTGGGCAAACTGCTAACTCATTCAGGGCCATCCCTGGGTATGGCCCTGAATGCAGCAGCCTTTCATTTGCCTTCTGCATCGCAGCATGACACCCATGCCACTGATCCAGTTCTGTGCGTCACTTTCTGGTCCCGAGTCCTTTTGGCACACAAAGTCCTCGTCAGTCCCAGGCTGCTGCACTCCATCAAGATGGATTCAAGTGGGATTTAATCCATGTGGAGACCATCACCCTTCCTTGTGGAAACAGCACCCAAGGCCATTAGTCCTCAAGGTGGTCAGGTTAGTTAACTGCCACCTGACACTTGGCAGTTAGAGTATGGTCTACTCTATTACCATAGCAGGTGAGCTGGAATGGCACCAGTCTCAAACATTTCAACACCCCAAGATACCTGGGAGTTACCCTGGATCAAACGCTCACCTTCAAGACTCACTATCTAAATACCAAAAAGAAAGCATTTTGCCAGGTACAATATTTTGAGGAAAATAACAAGCACAAGTTGGGGTGCCCAACCACACACATTAAGAAACTTCCGCACTAGCTTTATGTCACTCTGCAGGAAAGTATACTGGTCCAGTGCGGTACAGATCAAAACATGCAAAACAGGTGGATGTGGCCTTAAATGGAACAGCAAGACTGGTCACAGGATGTTTATAACCAACCCCAATACAAAAAGTGCATTACTAAGATGGCATCCCTCCACCAAAATTCCATCGAGAAAGTGATGCTCAGAAAGAGTGGGTCAAAGCAAGTTCCTTGGAAACACATCTGCATTTCTGGATTGTTTAACATAGGCCTAATCTTTCACTACAAAGGTGACTGTAGTGGCTTAGCAGTTAAGATGCTGAACTTAATAACTGGAAGGTCAGCAGGTCAGTAGTTCAAGAATTGAGTGCTAAATCAGCGCCCACCATCTGTCCCAGCTCCTGCCAATCTAGTAGTTGAAAGCAAAAAAAAATTCAAGTAGATAAATAGGTACCGCTTTGATGGGAAAGGTAACAGCATTCTGTGTGCTCCGGCATCTAGTCATGCCTGCCACATGACCACAGAGATGTCTGCAGATGTTTGGCTGTAAACAGAGATGAGCACAGCATCCTAGAGCTGGATACAACTGGCTTTCAAGCAAGGGAGACCTTTACCATACAAATGCATTTGGCCATTTCAAGACAAGCAAGCAGTACCCTCAAATTCCGCACAAATGTTAGCACGTCATAAAAAACAGTAAAGCAGCTAACTGTTAATGCCTTAGCCCGTATAGGTAACATTTCTATGACCTAATCTGTGTAAATTAAAAAATAAAAGATGGAAAAAATGGAAATTCTTGGAAAACAAACATGATGGTCTTGCTTCCAATTCTCTTATGCATTTACTCAGACACAATATCAACTCTTGAAAATTTATTTCTTTCATCTGTATCCCACTCTTACCCCGAGGAACTCTGATTTCCCCCCTCATCCGTCTCCTTTTCCAGTTGCTGAACAGGCCCAAACTGCATTAGAGCTACCTGAGGAGCACTGGGACTTATTGTCTGGGATTTCCTATTCACGCTGCCATAACCACAGACACTTTTTGGCATATGTTGCCTTCCATCATTATAAATACAGGGAGGACATCTTTCCTCAGAAAAAAAAGTACAGTATGTTTTAAAAATATGTCTAGCAGACAGAATGTTTGCCTCGCCAAAGTGGTTTATTCTGGCTGGGCTTTATATTTACTTCACAGCTACAGTGTGTTTTCTTTGTTGCATCAAGATGGGTGGATGGGATTTTGGCTTGTTGATCATTCTGCTCTGGAGTGAGTCTGCTCTGTATGTCCTCAGGAGGGGAAAGATTTCTTCTTTCTGGAACTTTTTTTTTATAAAAAAGACAATGTTTCCATCCTTTAAGTTTGTCTCCAGCTTAGAAGCAAGATGTAATTCAATTCCGTATTTTTCCATAACGTGCTGGAGGAACTGTGTACCTCTCTACTACAGCAAATGGCATTCCTGCCAAGTAAAACTCAGTATCGTTGCCTGAATCCATATTTATTCCAGAGGGAAGAAGGCAGCTTCGAAAGCACATCGGGGAGAGAAGAGTTCTACTATATCTGATGTGAATGGAAATCTATCTTTATTTTTTTTAAAAAAAATCTTATTTCACACTAAATATTTATAGTACGAAGTTCTGTTTTAATGATATTTTATAAATAACAATATCCCCTTTTGAGCTAGCAACTGACCAGGAAAAAAAGCCTGGGTAAATTCTTCCTTCCTTCCTTCTAGCTAATTGCAGTTCCAGTGCTAGTGAAGTAGATTTCATCTCAGAATCCACCACCTCAGATTGCACTTCATTTAGCGCTAGAACTGTAATTTTTGGAAGATTTGACGGAGAGTAATTTCAATAAACACACTGGGGGTTTCAGTCCCCAGTTTGAGATGCTGCACTCATCCTGAGGCACCCATTGTGGTGTAGTGGGTAGTGTGACAGGCTAGGACATAGGAAACCTGGGTTTGAATCTTTGCTTCAATAGAAAAACTCACTGGGAATATGGAAATAATAAAGCTACTCCTTAAATATCTCACTTCAAAAACCTTATTCAGATCTCTATAAGTTAGTTCCTACTTGATCACTCATAATATACATGCCTAAATGCAGTGATGGCAAACCTTTTAGAGACTGAGTGCTCAAAATCACCTTTGCCACAGACTCAACAGACTGCCGTCCGTGCCGTACCTCATGCTGCATGTGAGCTGCCCACCTTACTCCAGGGGAGGGAGGAAGTGCTCCCATTAAACTGCTGGGCAGAGGGGCAGGGCAAACTCTATGCTGGGGAAGGGAGGAAGCACTCCCATTGGGCTGCAGGGCAGAGGGGCGGGGCAAACTCTGTGCTGGGGGATGGAGGAAGAACTCCCATTTGGCTGCTGGGCAGAGGGGTGGGGCAAACTCTGTGCTGGGGTGACAGCAAATGTGTCCACAGAGAGGGCTTTGAGTGCACCCTCTGGTACCATAGGTTCACCACCACTGCCTTATGCTTTACTTTACATTTAACTTATGCTCCACTTTGCAATGTGGACTTTCAGAGTAGTCATAGGAATATTCTTAAAGTAATGAGAGTAGCCAAATTATTTATTCTTTTTTTAATACTTAATATTTTAATATTTGTTAAAAATTAAGTTTTAGTCGAGCAGATGCAATGTGGAAGGCAGATGAAAGGCCACTGCATTATATTCCCAGGATAGTCTTCATGTCTGATTCCCATGATGATTGCCTATATTTGGATTCAAATATGGCAGAAGAAGAAGACCAGACAGGTCTCCCTGGCCTGCAGGATATATTTCAAGACCTTCTATGGAAACCTGCAAACCACAGATAACAGCAAACCCTATACAGTGATACCTCATACAACATCCAAACTTGGTTCCACAAGTTTGGACTTTATACGGATTTGGACTTTGTATGAGGCATGCAAAATCCTAGCCGTGATGCCTCATACAACGTCAAAATCCTTGCCGCGATGCCTCTTACAACGTCGTTTCCATAGGGATACATTGTACTGTAACAGCACAGACTTCAGGGCAAAGCCAAGGAAACAGACAGGAAATTGACAGAACTTTAAGAAAACATTGTCTAAAGGCTACATATATTACAAAAACATATCAAACAACCCTGATTGTCCAAGAACCTGAAGAATGCTGCAAAAATCCCAGGAATGCTTCTAAAAATTCTGATGAAAAATTCAAAAAAATCAAAAATCACACTCAAAACCACTCCTAAACACTCTTTGCATTGTGCAAAACCCACAAGAGCAATGCATGCATGTGTCCTGTCTTTTATACTGCCTAGGCACAATGCAACCTGGGAAAAACTGAATGCCTCATACAAAGCTGAGTGACTTTGTATGAGTTATTACTGTATTTAACATATATATCTGTTATGTATGCATGTTCACTGTACGGGAAAGATAAGAATGTAACCACTCCAAATACAATGTATCTCAGCTGTAAAGGAACGCGAGCAAGCAGCCCATAGAGGGCAGCTGCGAGCGTTCAGTCTCACATGGTTCACATTGCTCAATCACGGACAGCCGTGGGAAAACCTTCCCCGCATTAATCAGGAGGAGAAAGAACTACTGAAGAGAGGCGTGCCTGGGCGAGGCCACGCCGGTAGCAGCCAATGAGCTACCGTGCTACAAGATTCAAATGTATAATGCTACTGTATATATTGAGATGTATCACCGCCATTACCTCATGTTCCACCGGATCATCATGCAATAAACCTGTGTTAAGCCAACCCTTCGGCTGTTCTGTTGTCTTTGGTCCCATACACTAAACTGGCGACGAAGGTGGGATCATGGCTGCCCACGGGACCAAGACATGCGCCGGCTACGAGATCAAGAAGCCGGGAGACTTGGAGCTGTTTGAGATAGACTTCAATGGAGCGCTGGTGGAGCTCGAAGTTTCAGATGAGGACAAGAAGAGGGCCATCCTCGTCCGCATGCTTGGGCACGAGACCAAGAGGACCTTGGTGGACCTGATCGCACCAAGGAGGGTGAGCGACTTCAAAGCTAAGGAGCTCCTGGCGGTGCTGCGCGCCCACCTCCGGCCCGCGATAGCGATGTTCCCCGCTCGGAGCGCGTTCTGGAGGCGAGTCCAAGCGCCCGGGGAATCGGTCGCCGAGTTCGCAGCGGCCCTGCGACTGGCCGCCGGCCCATGCAAGTGGGAGACCCCAGAAGTCACCCTCCGGGACTGCCTGCTCTGCGGCCTGAGGGACACCGAAACTCAGCACGCGCTGATGAAACAGGAGCCGCCCCCCACGCTGCAACAAGTCCTAGACGCGGCACAGGCCGCGGAAGCCACGACGGCCGGGGTGCAAGAGCTCCAGGACTGGCGCCCAAAAGCTGCCAAGGCAGAGAGCTCGGTGCGTGCGGCCCGGCGAGTTTCAAACTCGTCCACGGAGAGCGGCGACGACGAGGACGTCCGGAAGGTCCAGAAGGAAGGCCGGCGCTGCGACGGCTGCGGCACCACCCACGCCCGCGCCAAATGCCCATTTCGCAAGGCCGAGTGCCACAACTGCGGCCGGCACGGGCACATCGCCAAGGTCTGCCGGAAACGGCGCGAGGCCAGGAGGAGTTCGCCAGACCGCTCGGCGAGGCAGGACCGCACCACGAGGCCCAAGGACGGCACCCGGACCACGAGGAAGCGGGACGGCGTAGGGCGCATCTCCGGCGACAGCGAGGACGACGCCCCGGTTTTCAGCGTGTCCACGGAACACCCCCGATACTTCGTTGAGGTAGTAATACAAGGGGCCCCTGTTAGGATGGAGGTGGACTCGGGTTCTTCATACTCTATCATTTCCCAGGGAGAGTTCCTGAAAATCGCCCCCCACGTGCGGCCTAAGCTCAAGGCGTTGAGGTCCACGCTGAAGGACGTGCAAGGGAACCGCATCCCGGTGTTGGGGGTTGGGAAGTTCCAGGTCCAGTTTAAAAAGTATGCCGCAACGCTTCCCCTAGTCGTCCTCAAGGGAGGTAAATGCAGCCTCCTCGGGACTCAATGGTTCCAGCCCCTGGGGTTGTTTATTGGGGGGGTGCACGCCGTGGGAGTACACGCCGCCAGGACTGATCCAATACAGGGCGTGTGCGACGCGCACCCCGAGGTTTTCAAACGGGGACTCGGGAAATTCAAGGGCCCCCCAGTGACTTTCGACCTGGACCCTGGAGTACGTCCAATCAGGCTAAAACCGCGCAGAGTGCCTTTCGCACTAAAGGACAAGATAGAGGCGGAGCTGGACAAATTGGTGGGCCAGGGGATTCTTGTTCCTGTTGATTCTGCGGAGTGGGAAACTCCAATTGTAACAGCGCTCAAGGCCAACGGGGAGGTCCGCATATGCGCTGATTACAAGTGCACCATCAATAAGGCGATTCGCCCTAATGCGTATCCGGTGCCGGTAGTCAGCCACTTGCTGGCCAGGTTACACGGGGGGAGGTGTTTCGCTAAATTCGACCTGGCCCAAGCCTACCAGCAACTCCCGGTGACCCCCGCCGCAGCTGCTGCGCAGACCATAGTCACCTACAAAGGGGCGTTCCAGGTGACGCGCCTCCAGTTCGTCGTGAATTCGGCGCCTGGGATCTTCCAGTCACTCGTGGAACGCCTCCTGAAGGGGTTGGAGGGGGTGTTACCCTATTTTGATGACGTATTGATAACAGGGGGGAGCCGGGCCGAATTGGCAAAAAGGTTGGGAAAGGTCCTGGCAATATTCGAAAAGGCGGGGTTGCGGTTGCGGAAAGACAAATGCATTTTCTTTGCAACTGAGGTTGAGTTCCTAGGGTTCCGTGTTACTCCCGAGGGAATAAGGCCATCCCAATCCAAGGTGGCCGCCATCAAGAAGGCCCCTCGCCCCACCTCCAAGCCCGAGCTGCAGTCGTTCCTCGGACTGCTCAACTTCTACCACTCCTTCCTTCCGCGGAAGGCAGCCGTGGCAGAACCGCTACACAAGTTGTTAAAAAAGGACGAGGCATGGAAGTGGGGCAACGACCATGAGAAGGCTTTCAATGACCTGAAACGACTCCTGGCATCCGATGCCGTACTGACCCACTTCAATCCCAAACGCCCGGTGGTCCTGATATGCGATGCATCCCCGGTGGGGGTGGGGGCGGTGTTATGCCACGTGCTGGACAACAGGAGGGAGGCCCCGATAGCGTTCTACTCCAGGTCCTTGTCCCAAGCGGAGAGAAACTACGCCCAGACAGACAGGGAAGCATTAGCAATAATTGCGGGCACCAAGAAATTTCATGATTTTGTGTATGGCCGCCCCTTCACCATAGTGACCAACCATAAGCCCTTACTAGGCATTTTCACCGCAGATAAGCCCACACCACAAATCCTGTCCCCGAGAATGCTCAGGTGGGCCATTTTTCTCAACGCGTATCAGCACGCGTTGGTGTACCGGCCCGGGAAGGAGATCAGCCACGCGGATGCCCTATCGAGGTCCCCCATTCCCCGGGATTGCTGCCACGTGGGCGAGGAAGAGAGGGACCACCAGGTCTTAATTATAGAGGTCCTAGACTCCCCCCCGGTAGTACCGGCCGACATCGCCAAAGCGACCGGCAAGGACAAAACGTTAGCAACAGTTAGCTCCTGGGTGCAGAAAGGGTGGCCCGTGTCTTCCCCAGCAGCGGAATTCGACACATTTTTCAAGAAAAAATTAGAGTTGTCCCTAGAGAGGGGTTGCCTTTTGTGGGGACAGCGGGTAGTGATCCCCACGTCCCTCCGGCCGAGGGTGCTTAAACTACTGCACGTCAGCCACCCGGGGATCGTCCGCTCAAAGGCACTAGCCCGCAGTTACTTTTGGTGGCCCCAGCTAGACGCCGACATCGAGCACATGGTCGGCACTTGCGAAGCGTGCCAAAGCTCCAGGCCGGAAGAGGCTCGCTTGCCACATAGGGAGTGGGACGCAGCAAGGGGGCCCTGGTCCCGGGTACACGTAGACTTTGCTGGCCCGTTCAGGGGAGCACTTTTCCTCCTTGTGGTGGATGCGTTCTCCAAGTGGTTGGAGGTCATTCCAGTCTCGAGCACCTCCTCGGCCACAACAATTAAACAGTTACGGAGGGTCTTTTCCACGTTCGGTTTACCCGACACCCTCGTCAGCGATAACGCTAGCTGTTTCACGTCCACCGAGTTCAGGGCATTCATGGATCTCAACGCCATTCGGCACATCACCTCCGCCCCGTTCCACCCGGCCACCAACGGCCAAGTAGAGCGCCTCGTGCGCACCACAAAGGACGCGCTGCGGCGCATGGGTCCCGGAGATCTCGACCTACAAGTGTGCCAATTCCTGCTAGGGTACAGGGTCACCCCATTGGCATCAGGGTACTCCCCCGCGGAACTGTTAATGCGCAGGAAGCTGGCCACGGTAATCTCCAGACTAGACCCCACGAGGGTAGAGGACAAAGGGCGGAACGTAGGGATGGAACCCACAAAGAGTTTCAGCGTAGGTGCCCCCGTGCATTGCAGGAACTACGCCAGCGCGGGACCAGCCTGGGTGCCGGGCACTGTAATAGAACAAACCGGCCCCGTTTCATACCGCGTGGAGACCAGTACAGGCCTCCTGTGGAGGCGACACGCGGACCAGCTGAGGCGCAGGGTCCCCGGAGAGGAGGACGCGAACGGAGGAAACCACGATTCAACGTTAGGGTACTCCCCCACCCGTTTAGCCCAAGGGGGAGGGAAAAGGGCCCATGGGTCCCCACCAAGGGGGGAGGAAAGGGAATCTGTCCTTGCAGATATCATGCGGGAGTTCTCAGCGGAAGGAAAGGGCCCCGAACTCATACATATCTCCAGGAATCTTCCCCCAGACTCAGATCCCCCAAGCGAATTAGATTTTGATTTTCCGTACCAGGGGGAGTTAGCGGAGTGGTCCCCCACCCGTCCTAGCGAAAAGAGGGGTTTCAGTTCAGCCCCTGGTACGTCCAGTCCCAACCCCTGCGAGTTAGAGTGTAACATAGCGCCAGCTCCCCGGAGACCAACACCCCCAAGACAGGAGGCGAAGGCAAATCCGCCCACCACAGTCTCAAGATCCCCCGAACGGATAGCAGGAGGCAGCGGGACCACGAGGGCATCCTCGTCGGTCCCGAGATTCGTAATGGGAGGGTCCCCAGGGTCCGCAGGCAACAGGCAGGGGTTCACTTCCCAGCTGTTCATTCCATTCCCATCCCCCAGCGCAAGGCAGGCACGGACGCCCCACAGAGCCACTAACGAATCCCCGTCTTCCGTTGCAGGACAAGCACCCACGGAGCCAGGGATCACAGGCTCTCCTGTACTAGGTCAGGCGCATGCACGCCCCAAGCGCACGTGCGGCAAGCCACAATGGTTGCGGGACTTCGTCCCATCCTAGGGGGGAGGGATGTTATGTATGCATGTTCACTGTACGGGAAAGATAGGAATGTAACCACTCCAAATACAATGTATCTCAGCTGTAAAGGAACGCGAGCAAGCAGCCCATAGAGGGCAGCTGCGAGCGTTCAGTCTCACATGGTTCACATTGCTCAATCACGGACAGCCGCGGGAAAACCTTCCCCGCATTAATCAGGAGGAGAAAGAACTACTGAAGAGAGGCGTGCCTGGGCGAGGCCACGCCGGTAGCAGCCAATGAGCTACCGTGCTACAAGATTCAAATGTATAATGCTACTGTATATATTGAGATGTATCACCGCCATTACCTCATGTTCCACTGGATCATCATGCAATAAACCTGTGTTAAGCCAACCCTTCGGCTGTTCTGTTGTCTTTGGTCCCATACACTAAAATATCTGAGTCATAGAAGGGGCAGGGAGGTTTCAAATGCCTTTTGATAGCTCTATTACCTGAGAGCTATCAAAATATTTGCCTCTGTTCCTTGTGACCTCTAGTGGTCAGTACTGGTAATACAGCATAGAAATAAACAAAATCAGGAAATTTTATTGAATGTTTTTGGACCCCTGAATAATTGAAACCATGGATACTGAATATGCAGATTGGGGTCAATCTTTATTCCTAGAGAAGCCCTCAACTGATTGCTCACTTTAAGTACCTATTGATAGGAGCAAAAAGGAATACTCTTTCCCATTGCAACCCTACACTGTGACCTTAGATCTGTTCAGAAAGGTTGGGAGGGTCCCCTGCTAAAGATTTGGGGATACATGGGAGGGGTGAAGGGGAAGAGGAATGGAAATTTTTAAAATAAAGTGGAATGCAGCATTTGACTTTCCCCCTCTTTACTTCCATATTTAATCTTTAGTCAAGTCATGTTTTAATCATTTATAATACCACAAACATTCACCATACTATATTAAAAACACCAATCTCAGCTGATTTGAAAACTAATTAGGGCCACACTTGGTAACTATTAGGGATCACAGGTTAATGTCACAGACTATGTCTTGAAACCATAGATAATCTCTGCCAAATTACTGGAAAAACCAGGGCAAGATGGACAAAGACACTTGTGAGATTCAGCCAATTTGCACCAGTGTGGCAGAACCAAAACCTATTTTTTTTTTGTTGAGTTTGGAGAACCAGTTGTTAAAATGGCACATGTAGTCAGGGTTCTCTCTAAGGTGGGTGCCTGAGCAGCTGCCCAATGTGGGAATTACAAATTTTGCATTCCTTCCTCTTTTTTAATGTTCATCTGCACAACACCTCCAAATTAGTGTTATTGGGATCACTCCTGATTTCTATAGATAATATTTGAATACAAATTGGATGAGGCAATATTAACACACCCATAGTATTTCGCCCTTAAGAGTAAATGTCAGAACATGGCCTATCAGAATCCATATTAACTGCCTGACAAATCTAGGTACTATTGAGAACAATATTAAGGCTCACAGATGTTGGTGTAAACTTGTACTTCCAAATTTGAAATTGTGTGTGTCATTTTGGATATTTCAAAGTGTTCCATTCTGCTGAAGCAGTGGGTTATTTGACATCACCATACTGACTATTCTGTGTAGCTATTATGAGAGGCAATGACAAAGATCAACCTTGAAAAAGAGAAAAACGTCATCATGGAAGTCCATCTTGAACATCTTGAATCTGCAGCTGTGGAAAACTTAGACCACAAATGACTCTGAAAGTGTTTTCATTTAGCTAGAGCATCTTGAAATTATGCACATGGGAAAGAAGTTATTACGGTATATTTGCATTTTCCCTTTGACTTGCTTCATTGTCTTTATTTGAATACACAAAGGCAATTATGACATTATTTTGAAAGTTACAATGACAAGGAATGTAGCAATACAGTGGAACAAATTTCTCCCCTGTCTGCGTTTACTATTTGTTGTTCCCTAAAGGAAACACATAAAAATTGTTAAACAAAAACCACTTGGAATTGATGCATGCATAATGAATCATAGTATATACATTCTCATCAGATATGTTGAAAACATCTGCCTTCCCTGGTGTTAATGTCCAGATGATAAAAAACAAGTTTTCTAAGAAAAAAATCTACTACAGTTAGAATTATTTTCCATCTGTCTGTCTGTCTTCTCTGTGTCTTGTTATTAATATAAAGTGATTTAGCTGAACAATGGAGTTAAATCATTACCAACTGCAGGTTTATTACACTGAGCCAAAATATTCTAAGTGTGAGGCAGACCATCCTAAGGTATGAGGATGCTGCTGTGAGGAGGCCCTTCCTCATCCTCCAAGGTACATCTTGATTGCTCTAGAAAGCAAGGCAGTGACTCACTCATGTCCTATTAACACAACAGAAGCATTCAACTATATGGGGCAACATGTATTTGTTTGTTTATAAACATTTGGCCTGCATTAAGTTCTTTCTTCTAATTACTCTCTATCCTAGTGCTTCATTTGGAATCAATAGGACAAAAGTTCAAGACATTTGTATCTCAGCCATCCAGATGGAACAAATAGAACAAAAGTTCACAAGGACTGTAGATTGAAAGAGTGATTAAATTCATAGTTGCATTATACAGTATGTGAATTCCAGGGAGACAATAGACTGTACTGTTGAGGTACTGGGTTTTCTCCAGTATTTAATTCCCAGATGACTTAGCTGCTGCTTGTTCCAAATGGTGTATATTGCACTACAAATGGCAAGCACCAAAATGTTGCTAATATGGATATCTCGCTGATTAGTATGATCCATTCAAGACCTATAAATGTGACTTGTCAGGATGAATGAACTCTTCCTTCCCAAAGTAATAGCCAAAGCCTGTTGCTTTCACTTATCTGTGATCTAAACATGTGCAGCTCAGTTCTTTTCCCCACAAGTGATCACCAATCTATTATTGCATCATCATCGACTGCATCTTGTATCCAAGAATGTATTTTTTCCTGAAACAGGAAAAATGTCATTGGCGTGAATTTGTTTGAGGTGGATCCCAGTTTGTCATAAAGTGACCCACACACTATGACCATGGAGCCATCCCCTGCAGCACACATGAAATGAGACATGCAGGATTTAACACCAGGATTGAAATGGATTGCTGCAGCCTTGAGGATATGGACAAGGTGCACCTTCACAGACATTCCATCTGGCATGGCCTCTTCCGCCTCCATGACTGCTGGGAATCAAAGTTCCTCCTCTGCTCATTTTACCGTTGGGCCCAATATGATGGTTTCCAGTGGCATTTCCTCCACTGAAGAGGCCATCACCCCACCTAAAGGGGCTCCTCCACCTGTAGCCATTTCCCCCCTTTAGGGATTCAAGTTAGTTAACAGCCGCCTGACACTCGGCATTGAGTCACTGGCTGTATGGTCTACTCCATTATCATAGCAGGATGTCCGGCCAGACAGACACTTACATCGTACAGAAGGGGGGGGGAGGAAGAGGGTAAGATCATCAGTAAACAACTGCATCAGTCAACATCTGGGCATGTAACTAAAATTACAAATGGGGGTGTGCATGCCATGCTGAATTCTGATATTTGTCACAAGTGATTTAAGCTTGCAAGAACTTTTATAAAATGGATGTGCGCCAAGATAGGCATGGGAATACACTGCCAGTGGAACTGTGCCAGGCCCCTTCTCTGTTTGTATTAAAAAAAAACAACTGAAATCCTTTCTTTTGAAGGAGGCATTTAAAGATCTTCTCCTAAATTGCCAACCAATAGGTTTAAATAATGGTATACCTATCATTGCCAGGTTTTGCCATGTGATGGTTAGTGGTGTCATTTATTACTTATTGTTTCTAATTTCATTGCTTATTGTTTGGTGTTTAATATGTTTTTATTGTATTATGTCTGATTGTATTGGAAATTTCTTACTTGTATTCCACCCAGAGTGGGAGAAGATCCCAGATGGGTGGGATGACAATGACGACAATAACAGCAACAACAAGATCTAAAAACCATGATATTGAAATCTAAAAAACACCAACAGTTGAAAACCCCTCAGGTCGCAAGTTTGTTGCATGGAATAAAGACATTTCTGACAATATTTTTGTCAACGAGTAATGAAGTATATGGCTTGATTGCTAGCATACCTGTTCTTTATTTATTGTATTTGTGGATGTACAGCATTTTGCTGGCCAAAGACTGATGCACATGGGCTTGTGGCCATAGCTCCTTTACCTCAATAATGATTGTGTAAGTTGACAATGTTTTTATTTGTTTCCATTTATAAACACCTTGGATAGCAACAGACTACTGCAGGAATGCACACACACACTTGAGAGTTACATTTTTTTTTAGTTCCCTCAGATGTCCTAAGAGGTTTTACCCAAGCAACACAAAACTTCAGATATTCATCCTGACATTGCTTTAGGCAAAAAGTGGAGGCAACTTAAAATTATACTGGCTCCATCTGCCACCTCTCAGGAATTTTTGTTCATTTTAATTAAACTGTTTTAGGTTTAAATAAATTCCCTCAAAAAATTCCAACAGTGTTTTGTCAAGCAGAAGCTGTCATTTTCTCTTCTGTTTTTATCACCAGGAAAATCTGGAGGTAGTTTTAAATCAAACAGAAATTATCACAAAGGCATTCATAATAAAGCAAAAAAAAAAAAAGGTAATGAATGTATGTGTACAATGCTCATAAAATATCTAAGAGACCATCCATTTTAAATCTAGTTCTTGTATCAGCTTCTGTTTCTGATTTATCATTTTTCAATATAGTCAGTGATTCATAAGGCCCTTAAGTTAGCCTTCAATCTAGTTGTCAACTGAAAAATATTAGCAAAAGTAAACTTTGGAAGTTTTCCAGAAAAACTTTTGTTCTAATCAAAATCCATCCTTGTCTTTCTTAGTGAGTTTGGTTACTAATCTTAAAAAAAGGAGTTCAAAACTACTTTTCTAAGTTTTCTAAAACTTTTCTAAAACTTTTTATAAGCCAGGGGTGGTCAACCTTTTTATGCCATGGGCCTGACCACACCCCCTGACAGCTGAATGAGCCAAACTGTACAACCTGGAAGCAGAAGTGGGTGCATTTACAGCTGTCGTAAATGTGCCCATCTTTGCATTTATGACAGCTGCGGGAGCATTTGTGCATGTGTGGGTGCATTTTACAGCCTACTTAAACATGCCCACTTCCACTTCCAGGTGCAGTGGAGGAGGCAATGGGCCGGATGGAATGGCATCACGGGCCGGGTTGGGAACCCCTGCTCTAAGCTATGCTAGTCTGGGCCCATAACCTCTTGTGGTTATTCTTCTTTAGTTACTGGAATATGAAGTAGAAAAATAAAAACAGCACAGACAATGTGGAATGATAAGCTCATCACTGCCCAATTGGTTTTCTCCACTACGGGTTCTGCACACGCAATTGGCATACTGTCCCTGACAGAACCATTACTTGGGAGATTGCTCCTTCGAGCTTTGGTTCCGAGGGGACAGAAATTGGGGAGCGGATTAATAGCCATAGTTTAATTCACCCACAGCTGACCTGGCAAACAGTTTGAGCAAGAGGAAATTGGATGACTAACTCATAAGTCATGGAATAGGTAATGTCGCGCCCGTGGATTACCACAAACCCTAAAACCAACAGTGGCCATGTTTACCCCAGGATAAGCATGGAACAATGGAGTTCCCCTGTCAGTGTTTAATTTAGTTAATTAACTTCCCCGGGAGAGGTTCCCAATTAACTCATGTAAACATGAGATATGATCACACGCAGCCTCGCTTACTCGATATATACTGATGATTTTCCCTCAATAAATCACTGGTCTTCGCTCCATCTTGCCTCGTGTCTCATTGCTTGACCAGTCTCCTCCGGGACCCAACAGCCACTTCACGGCCCCAATCCAACACTCCACAGAAGCTAGAACTTTGTATGATAAAATCACTCTAAAAGCATTTAAAGTAGAAAAAAGTATCTTTACTTACAGTTACCATTTCTAATTATAGACAGTAAAAATAATTAAAGTGGAGTCTCCAGCATATGGAGAGAACCTCTATGCTTGCTGCTAAATCTTGGCCAAAGGAAGAAGAAAGGAATTTGAAACAGGAAAAGAAATGGGAAGCAGGTAAAAAATTGAGAAAGGAGGGTGGGGCTTGCTTAAATGCCAGGGGCAGGAAAAGAATTTTACCAATAAAGTTAATGCAAATGACTATCTCATTAGGATGAAGGCATCTTCTCACTAATAACCAGTATTATTGCATGCAGGATTGCTATTATCCCAACACTACACAAACTCTCCAGAGTCTGTGGGAAAAGAAGCATAATGCTGAACAAAGTGCAAAGTGTTGTCAGAATGTGCACATTCTCCAAGGATCTGTGTGTTATCCAGGAAATTTGCACAGTTCTCTCTTCATGCAACAAGTATGAAGCGAGACCATACTGCATGCTGTAGATGCATAGCGTTCATGTGATTATGGAGATTTGCCAATAAACTTTTGTTATCTCAGCATTGATAGTTTTATGAAAAACAACAGCAATAAGTACACCCATCATGAATATACATGTGTGTGTTTAGAAAAAATATGGTCATTTCTCCCTCAAATCTCCTTGTGTATGCAATTACCAGAATCTAAAATGGCAACCTTGCTAAAATGGAAAAAAAAATCACATGCTGGCTGTTATCCCAGCTGAAATTGACCTACATATTGGCAATTGGACTCTGGCTGCTACACTATTTCTGAGAGCATCTGCAATGACAATGTGTGGATTTTTTAAAAAGCAGAAAAGATGGGCAGCATTTTGATAGTTGAGCAGATTTTTCCACTGGCTAGATGCCTGATTCCAGAAACCTGCTGGCTTCATGTAAATTATATATGGATTATTTACAGCACCGGCTACACCCTCTTTGGCTCCTACATACAGGTTTCTATTGTTACTTTTAATCACTCAGTCATTTCTATAGGATTTTGGCCAGCTACAGGGGCCAGCTGTGTTCATCCTCCACACAGGTTGTGGTTAGCTAATGCCTAGCTTTCTTGCAGGAGTATCATTGAGCTAAATCTTGGCACGTTTTCAAAACAAAATGATACCCAGAATAACAATGACCCTTATGGGCATCCGCAACAACTGTTTTTGGTTTTGTTTTGTTTTTAAAAACCCAGAATTGTACAAAACTGCAGATCTTGAAAGATACTGCAAGACTGTTGTCAGTTGCTGTATGTGTGTTTTGGCTTTATAGACCTCCTTGGGACCAGCTGCAAACTTCAGGGTCTCTGTTCTGGCTTGGCTGGGCCTGCCTCTGGAGCATTTAATGTCTGGGTATTTTTGTGTTGCCAGAAATGTTTGCATTTCCTTAGAGCTCTCGGATGCACCTTGTTATAGAATGCATTTTGGAATGTAGTTAAAGCAGATGTTACGAAGCCTTATAATTATGTGTGTGTGTGTGTGTATGTAAACATTTTAAAACATTATGTGAGACTCTTCAAATCCTCTTGCAAAAGTAAAATACAGTAATGCAGGAGCCAGTTGACAGATTATACTCCTGAGCTTGCAAGCAACTAATTTTAGGAAACATAGTTACTTATAACTTGTTGCTTTGATGATGCAACATGATCAGCTACACATGATCAGAAAAAGAGCCCCTCCAAAAAAAAAAAACTTTTTTTTTTTGGAATGAAATGCTCCATGTGTCAAGAGCCTCTCCTGAGTATAACTAACTATTATTTGTTTTGTTTTATTTATATCCCACCCAAGTTAGCACATGCACTACTCCAAGGGGACTACTTCAGAGGTAATGTAACAAGTAGTTAAAAGGTAAAGGTCACCCTTGCTCGAAAGCCAGTTGTATCCAACTCTCAGTGCTCAGCTCAGTTTCCTAGTTACACACTTACTCTTTGGTAAAATGATCCCAAAATTTGGAAGAATTACTCCTAAAGAGAAGAAAATATTGATTGCGAGATAACATGTCATATCCTTGTCATACTTTTCAGTGTACAATATGTAAGTCATGGATTCTGCACGCTATTGGTTGATACTTGCCTATCACTGGCAGATTATGTCCTTCCTTCCATTCTTGTCTCATATTTCTTCCTAGGAACTCTGTTTTACGCTCACCACAGTGCAACAATCTGAAACCTGTTATTATAAATATGACTATCAAATTATTATTTTTTAAAATTAGACATGCAGGTCCTCACTTTTCTTTCATTTCACGTGGAATCAAAGCAATGCAGTGTTCTACTCCTTGCCAATGACAGCAACATGATATTTCACAGAGTTATCAAGGAAAGGGAGAACTTTTATAGCATAAAAATGCAGTCCTAAAATGGTTGGTGGTTTGTTCAATAACTTTTAAAAATAGGAAAGATTGGGTAGATTTGTCAGACTGGGTGAACTAGATTCTTGGCATGGCTATGTGCTCATCTTGGATCTATTTTTATGGCTCTATTTTTTTATGCGAGTAAGGCAGGGTACAAATTAAATTAATTAATTAATTAACGACAACGACAACAATAACAATAATAATAATAATAATAATAGTGTCTTGAAGAGAATGCCCTCAATGAGGTCAGGACTGGGCATCTATCTAAACTAGTCCCTGTCCCTAGCAGATCAGTGTAACATTTTCAGAGATGGCATTTACAGTTGTGACAGCTAGGAAGAGTGTGTATTCTGGGGCCAAAGAGCTATATCATACTATTACAGCTCAATAGAGAACGTGGGCAAAAGAAAGAAAGAGCGAGCCATTCCATATACAAGTAGTTTTTTAAAGCATTCACTAGATCTAAACTGAGGAAGATCTCTCTAATGGTGTGAACACGTATTTCTTAAGGATCTGTACATTTCAGGGATGGACTGTTAATGCTGGCAGTACAGCAAGAATATTTTTTAAATGTTCCACTACACATTGGATGAAAACCACAGAAATCTTTCATTCCTTGGGTTGGGGCAGAGGAGAGAGAAGAATGAAATATTCATACACCAGGAACGACGCTGCAGTGGTGAGACCCTCTATGGGTTTTATAAAAGTCTGACAATCCTACAAAGCTACAGTAACCTATAGAAACTCAGAAATCTGAGGCATAGGAAGATATTTTTCCATAGAACATTTAATCCATCAATGGAAATAGAATAATAAACTGGACATAGACTGGAGGATGGAAGTAGAACCAGAAGAACAAGAGAAGAGAATTAATGTTCCACACAGAGAATTAATGTTCCACACAGGATTACTATGTGACATAGAGAGTTAAATTGATTAGGGAGGCTTTGATCCATCATGTGCAGTTCTCCTGCCAAAAAACCTAGTTCGAGCTGGAAGGAGTTAAACAGCTTTGCCAGCTTTGATTGCCTGCACAGTATTTAAATTAGCCTTTGAAATGTATATTGCTCTAAAGATGGAAGAACTCAAAATTTGCCACAACAAGTACAATTTTTAAAAAAAATGAATTCAGAGTTTGCACTTTCCCAAGGTTAATGAAAGCACAAATAAGTTGAAATAATGGAAATATTTCTTCTTCTCTCTACGGCTAGACATTCCATTATGAAAGCCAAAGACAAAAAAGAGAAAAAGCAGAGCAAAGCCACAAGGGAAAGCTCCACTCTCTGAGGAAGTTTTTTTTTTTAAAAAAAAAAGGCATCAGGGAGGAGAGAATCATACCCTCACTTAGCCACAACTAAGTGTCTGAATATGAGGTGAAGAGAACTCATCTTATGCATGTCGTCAAGTTATCCTTCTTGGGTTATGTCAAAAATGTTGCAGTCTCAGTTCTACTGTACTTCTTTAAATTAAATCCCATTTGTATGTTCTTTTCATCATCCTTGTTTCATTGTGGTTGTGATCCAATGCTTTCTTTTCCTATATTCAAAATGGTATATATATCTATGCAATTAACCGAAAGTACATATTTTTTTCTCTCAATCATTTAAAATATGTTTGTGTTTATTTTTCCAATGACACATTTTACCTCTTCACACTTTAGAATCTGTGTACGATTTTTCCTGCAATCTGTTCTTCTGAAATGCCTCATATGTTTATTGAAAGTACACATATTTGAGGTGAGGTACATTTCTTCTAGCATGTCTTAGGAGACACAAAGAGCCTACTATCATCTATTCAGTTGAATCCAGTGAATTGTTTTTAGGTACAACTTTCCCCTCAGTCATGACTAAATTACGTCCTCAATGGGTCTCCTTACCAGTTCCTAAATGGATGGGTGAGGATCCATTCTAGGTGGCAAATCCTAACAGCTTACTACTCTCTCTTATTTCATTTCTAGACACCCTTTTATAGCTTAGGGCTGTGGTGGCCAACCTTGGCACTCCAGCTGCTCTTGGACTTCAATTACCAGAAGCCTAAGTCAAAACTCCGGCTGATCAGGGCTTCTGGGCATTGAAGTTCAAGAATTTGTGGTGTGCCAAGTTTGGCCACCACAGGCCTAGGGCATTAGTGTGGAGATCAAGGCCACATTTTCAATTTAGGTATAACCTAGCTACCAAGAATAGTTCGTGCATGTGTGCACACCTGTGGGCAAGAGAACACATATGAACACACACAAAAAAACATGTCACTTTTCACAGGAAACATTCTAGCTGAGATGTTAGATATCAGTAGTAGTAACAAACAGAGGTTGACTACATTGGCCGTTTAACCTACAATTTATGTCAGACTAGCTTAGTGCCCGGCTTTGCTTGGGGATTTTTTCATTAAAATGCAACATTTGTGGTTTAATTTTGTTTTATGCTCCCCCGACACACACCGACCTCGACTCTCCCCCCTCTCCCTCCCTCCATCTCTCTCTCTTTCTCTGTTTCTCACTGTATCTTTCTCTGTCTCTCTCTCTCTCTGTGTCACACACACAGGGGGGAGTGGGTACACATTCCTCTCTCTCTGTCTCTCTCACTCTCTCTCACTCTCTCTCTGTCACACACACATAAACACACACACACAGAGTGAGAGAGGGGGAGTGGGTACACATTTCTCCCTCCCTCCTCCCCCTCTCTGTCTCTCTCTCTGTGTCACACACACACACACACACAAATGGGAGGAGTGGATACACAGTCCTGCCTCACTCGGAAGTCCTTCTGTTGCTCTGTTGTGATCTCCTCCGCTGCTTTTGTGGAAAGGAGGAGGAGGAGGAAAGGAATTGTGGTGAGGTCTTGTGCTGGCTGGCTGGCCAGGCAGGAAGTAGGTCGGGGAGGAGGGGGTTGGCTGGATAGTTGGGGAGGAGGATCATGGCTGTTCAGGGGCTCCCTGTCACTGCCAGCTCCTGGTTTTTCCTCTTACCCTGGCCAGACTTTCTCCGTTCAGATCCCTCCCCTCCCCCTGCTCAGCAGGCCAAGGAGGGCCTGGCGGAGGCACCTCCGGAGCCATGGAAAGGCTGATTAGGAGGTCTGCTGGCAAGCCTGGGCCACTGGAGCCCATCTACTAATATTCGCCCCCCCCCCCCGACTGTGCTGGCAGAGCGGTCTCTGTTTCTCCCCTGGCAGCCGAATGCCTCCTGTCTCGGCATTTTGTCTGCAGCCAGAGCCTTGTTCGCTGTGGCGGTGAATGGCAGTTTGTGGCAGCTGCACGACCATTGCTCCACCCCTTGCATGCTTCTGCTGGCTGCCCCTATTGGCTGTGGAGTGCCACAGGGCCACAGGGGCCATTGAAACTTGATCAAGCCTTACAAATTGTGGAGTGCAGGGCCCCCATCGTGGTCCGGACCCCAACAGTGACCATCTCGCACATGCCAGGTAAGTGCGTGCAAAGTGTGGTCATGGACAGTAAAGGGAAGTGGACTGGTTTCTTGGACCCACAAATGGACACCTTTCTTTTATATATGACTAGCATATTTCTGCCCAGCCAGCCGGGCAGTTTTAATTTGTGTTTTTTTGGTTAAGGGTGGTTTGGGTGGGTGTGTTTTGCATTTGTGGTTTGTGACTTTTTTTTTGATCAATTTTATTAGATTTATTTGTGATTTGGATTTATTTCTTATTTTTCTGACTTGTTTTTACTTTCCCAGCCTCTAGGTGGGGCTTCTTCCAGTAAGTAGTCTTTGTTTCTTCATTTCTGTTCTGGAGTCGTGGAGGGAGGATGTGCTGGTGATTTCTCTGGTTTTTTTTACCTGGGTTTTGTTTTGTTTTTTTTTTGGTGTTGGACTGGTAGGTGTTTCTGTTTCTTCTTTTGTTTTTTGGTTTTAGATGTATTTAATTGTTTTCTTTATTTCTGGTTGTTTTTTATGTTTCTGATTTCTTTGTGATTATTTGTTTAATTTGTGGTATTTCTGTTGTTTGAGTTAGGTATTTTTGTGTTGTAGTTAGATGTTTTTTCTGTGCTTTCATGGTATTTTGGGTGTTTTTGTTTGTAGATTTTGTTGTTTATTGTTTTGTTGGTTAATGTGTTTATTTATTTATTTATTTGTGTTTTATTATTTTTGGTGTTTGGAATTTTGGGTAAATGTTTGGTTTTGTTGTTGTTGTGTGAAGAACGGGCTGCCTGTCAGTTCCTCTTTTCCCCATTGTTGCTTCGAATTTTGGTTTTGATGCAGCAATGGGGGAAAAGAGGAGCCTGCAGACATCTGGCTCTTCCCCCGGTAAGTTTCATTAGGCAGGTTGGAGGAGAAGGAGGCAGAGAAGAGCTATCTACCTATCAATGATTCTCTCCACTCTGTCTCCTTTCTCTCCTGGTTTACCTAACCGGAGATCGGCAGGCAGCAATCCGTAAAGGGTGGTGCTCTTCCTTGCGGATTTCTGGCTGCTGCTTTTGTATTACCTCTGTCAGACGTACAAAGGCAGCAGCCAGTCATTCACCAGGGAGGGTGCTTCCCCTGACGAACTGCTGCCTGTTTTTGGGGGGGTTTTCCCACCCCGGCTCAACTGACCTTGAGGCCGGCGGTGGTCTCGCCATGTCTTTGGCAGGGTAGCAGGGAGGCGAGAGAGTCCCTCTTCTCCTCGTTGCTCTGGGAAAGAAGGCCGGCAATGGTCTCGGCGTGGGTTTTTGTGTGTGTTTGTTTGTGAGGCAGTGCGGTGGACTTGCGCTCCCGTTGTGGGAGGCTGGTGTTTTTATTTTATTTTTTGTGCGCGGCTTTCTCAGCTTTCTGCGCACTCACGCTCTTCAGCCTGATTGGCTGAAGTGCTCACGGCGCATAGGACGCTGGGACTTGGAGTTTTGTTTCTTTTGTTTGCGTTCATGCAGCGTTTTTTTTTTCTGCAGCTCGATTTCAATTGGGTGCACCGCAGTTCCCAACGTTCTTTTTGCTCACGGCTCTCAGCCTGATTGGCTGAGGTACGCCGCAGCACAGAGGACATTGGGAATTGAAGTTGTTTCCCTTTGTTCCTGTTTGTGGGGCTGCTTTGTTCCCATTCGTGGCGACAACCAAAACCCCGCGGAGCTGAGAAGGCAGGGGTTACGGTGAGTGCAGAAGGCTAGGTTGGGGATGGTTGGACCTGGTGTGGGAGCCTTTGAACAAACCCAATGGTTAACCCCTCTTTTTATAGGTATCTATCTATCTATCTATCTATCTATCTATCTATCTATCTATCTATCTATCTATCTATCTAGATAGATAGATAGATAGATAGATAGATAGATAGATATATAGATAGATAGATAGATAGATAGATAGATAGATAGATAGATAGATAGATAGATAGATAGATAGATAGATAGATAGATATATAGGACAGTTATGTATTTGCACCAAACATCACCGAGTTAAAGCTGGATGCTTTGGCCAGCGAGCAGGAGTGGTTTAGATTTGTTCCAACTGCCTTGACATCATTTTTTTTGCCCTCTTTCTGCTGGTGAGAGTACCAAATCTGGAGCAAAGGGGCACGGGTGAGGATATTAAAGTTCCACATCAGATTTAGAATGTGCTTTTTCTACAGCATGTAGAAGACTAATGAAACAAGAGAAGGTTTGAGGGGCAGAAGTTGTCAATCAGCATTTGCTAGCACCTTGTTAAAACAGCTTCTGCTTTTGGAACTCGGCAAAAACCAAGTCTCTGCCCCTGCTCCTGTTGACTCCTGATTATTTGTTGTTAGCTAATCTTGCTTTTCCCCACCTCATAATGGCCAAGAGCAGATGAAATGTCATTTCATTCTGGTAGTTAAAGGAACTTTGTGGTGAGTTATGCACTTATCCTAGCCTTCTTGAGCTGAAATTCTGTTTCAGTTCAACCAACAAGGATTTCCTTTTCTGTGCAAACCAGGATTCATTCAAAAATCTCAATATATACAGCTGCATAACATGGGGTTGGATCTAGACTGAGTTACACACAGAAGAGATCCAGTGAAATCAATAAGATTTAAGTTGATCAAGTCTAACATTTTAGGTGCCAATATTTTTAGTAGATCAACATGAAACATGGACTGCAGTGGCTCAAGTGGTTTATGACAGTGAACCTGAAGACTGGAAGGTCAGAGTTTGAGACCTGAGTACTGCACAATGGAGTGAGCTCCTGTCCCTGTCCCAGTTCCTGCCAACCTAGCAGTTCGAGAGCAAGAAATTGCAAGTAGATAAATAGGTACCACTTTGATGGGAGGGTAAACAGTGTTCTGTGCACTCTAGGCCACATATCCACGGAAACATCTGCAAATGCAGACAGCGCTGGCTTTTTGGCTATAAACAGAGATGAACACTGAACCCTAGAGTCAGATACGACTGGCTTTTGAGCAAGGGTTGCCTTGAGTCTAAACATGATTAAGAGCTTGTCTATGCTGCCTTATTTTAGGGTGAGTATCGTAGAGGACAAAGAGTTGTGGGGGAGGAGCAAAATGCTATTTTGCATGATCCCTGCACCCCAGTGGCATTTTGCTCCTCCAAATTATACTTCCCCAGACACATGGGAGGTGTTCAATTTTCTGTGACTATACAGACATGAATTATTTACTTTATTTTGTCCCTGAAAGACTGGAACAGTGGGGGAAGGAGTATAATGTTTTCTTGTTCCCTAGATGATTGCTGGACTGCTGCCATGATCACCTAGAAAATTGAAGAAAAAAGCAATAATTTGCTTGCATCTAACTCCAGCACATCAGCCAATAAGTCATGCCCAATGTTCAGTAACTGTGGTTTCAGTTATCCTTGGATACTTTTGAGTTGTCATTCAGCAAGGAGCCTGCACATGCACCAGCAGACATCTCCACAACACCATTCTTCATGTGCAAATGAACTTGAGAAATCAATTATCCACAGCTCCAAAAATATTCATTGAAAATTCCTAAAAATACATAAGGCAGTACATACATATTTCCAAGGTGCATTACCCTACTTGGCCACTAAAGGCAACAATCTACAATGTTATATTCCTGCAGAGAAGGAATGGTGTTTCCAGGGGGGGCATTTCATGAACACAATTGAAAGAGTTTTGCATGCTCAGCAGAAAACCATTTACTCAGGCATCTGACTTCTATCTGATAGAGGTGCTTGCTGCCACCTGCCCCCACATTTATGACCTCAATGTGTGTAACATCAAGTTCATTGCTTTCCACAGTTTCAGGTATCTGTACATAGCCTTGGAACATATCCTCCATGGATACGAGGGGCCTACAGTATATTTTGAGCCATACAGTGCAACAAATTTTATTCTTATGTAGCAGTTTGCTACTGCATAATAAACTTTCAAAGAATTGCAGTGACAAATGGGAGAGGGACTCATTTCACATAGCAAATAGCTCTTGAAATAAAAAGAAAGGGAGCTGAAATTATGCTTCTTCTATCATAAAGCAAGATAACATTAGGGAGAGTATTTTGCTACCTAATTGTGACAATATGATTAGGGCAAAGATGATCAACCTTTCACACTCTTTCAGATTACAATTCACACAATATCTTCCAGGTAGCACTGAAAGGAGTTGTTGGGTCTAGCTTTGTATTTCCCAACGATTAGTTTTTGGCCTTCAATTCCCAGAAGCCTAAATCAATTCCCCAAAGCACTGATCAGCCAATGATTTAGGCTTCTGAGAAATGAAGTCCCCCTGTGAGGTGTGGGCCCCATGTTGGGAACCATTGGTCTAGCTGTTTTACAGGATGTTCTTTCTCAGTCGGCCTGGAATAACAGAAGCACTAAATCTATACATTTCCTGTTTTCACAAGTACTGCCGCCGCCCCAGGACCATCGGCGCAGCTGCGGGGGGCCCCCACCCTCCTCCCCCGTCCCTTGCGCGGGGAGATAAAGGGCCGTGGGCCGCCGGGCCAGGCCCAGGACTGCCGCCACCCCAGGACCATCGGCGCAGCTGCGGGGGGGCCCCGCCCTCCTCCCCCGTCCCTTGTGCGGGGAGATAAAGGGCCGTGGGCCGCCGGGCCAGGCCCAGGACTGCCGCCGCCCCAGGACCATCGGCGCAGCTGCGGGGGGCCCCGCCCTCCTCCCCCGTCCCTTGTGCGGGGAGATAAAGGGCCGTGGGCCGCCGGGCCAGGCCCAGGACTGCCGCCGCCCCAGGACCATCGGCGCAGCTGCGGGGGGGCCCCGCCCTCCTCCCCCGTCCCTTGTGCGGGGAGATAAAGGGCCGTGGGCCGCCGGGCCAGGCCCAGGACTGCCGCCGCCCCAGGACCATCGGCGCAGCTGCGGGGGGGCCCCGCCCTCCTCCCCCGTCCCTTGTGCGGGGAGATAAAGGGCCGTGGGCCGCCGGGCCAGGCCCAGGACTGCCGCCGCCCCAGGACCATCGGCGCAGCTGCGGGGGGGCCCCGCCCTCCCCCCCGTCCCTTGTGCGGGGAGATAAAGGGCCGTGGGCCGCCGGGCCAGGCCCAGGACTGCCGCCGCCCCAGGACCATCGGCGCAGCTGCGGGGGGGCCCCGCCCTCCTCCCCCGTCCCTTGCGCAGGGAGATAAAGGGCCGTGGGCCGCCGGGCCAGGCCCAGGACTGCCGCCGCCCCAGGACCATCGGCGCAGCTGCGGGGGGCCCCCGCCCTCCTCCCCCGTCCCTTGCGCGGGGAGATAAAGGGCCGTGGGCCGCCGGGCCAGGCCCAGGACTGCCGCCGCCCCAGGACCATCGGCGCAGCTGCGGGGGGGCCCCGCCCTCCTCCCCGTCCCTTGCGCGGGGAGATAAAGGGCCGTGGGCCGCCGGGCCAGGCCCAGGACTGCCGCCGCCCCAGGACCATCGGTGCAGCTGCGGGGGGGCCCCGCCCTCCTCCCCCGTCCCTTGTGCGGGGAGATAAAGGGCCGTGGGCCGCCGGGCCAGGCCCAGGACTGCCGCCGCCCCAGGACCATCGGCGCAGCTGCGGGGGGGCCCCGCCCTCCTCCCCCGTCCCTTGCGCGGGGAGATAAAGGGCCGTGGGCCGCCGGGCCAGGCCCAGGACTGCCGCCGCCCCAGGACCATCGGCGCAGCTGCGGGGGGGCCCCGCCCTCCTCCCCCGTCCCTTGCGCGGGGAGATAAAGGGCCGTGGGCCGCCGGGCCAGGCCCAGGACTGCCGCCGCCCAGGAGCATCGCTGTCTTTGGCTCCTTGCTGTGGCTGCCTTGGCTCATGTTGAGACGGAGACGTGGACCTCCTTCCCCAAGCTGTTGGGGGAGTGGTAGCTCCTACGACTGTTCTCCAGTGGACATGGGGGTCTTGCTATGTTGGGTTTGCTGTAGTATAATTATATTTATTGCATTTTATGACCTAATTATGTAGTGTAGTTTCTGTATTATGATATTATGCTTATCTGGATTGTTTTCCATTTTGAACTTGTTGTTTCTCTGTATTATCCTTTTATTGTTACTTTGTTGGATTATGTTGTTAGCCGCCTCGAGTTGGTCTCGGCTGAGGAAGGCGGGATATAAATTAAACTGATTGATTGATTGATTGATTGAAAACATGTGGTTTCTGGAACATATTTAACCATATAGTATGCTACAATCTTGGATCTAAATATATTGTATACATATTTTCAAAATAGAAGGCTTTCTAAAAGTATGTTTTAAACGTGCATATAAACATGCATTACAGTCAATGGAGTTGGCTGGTTTCTTTCTTTATGAAATTACAGAAATCCTTCTAGAAAAAAATTGTCAGGTCCCTTTAAATTACCGTATGCTCTATGATTAGCTCTAAATTGAATGAGAGGTTTTCTTAAACACTAAATGGAACAGTCTATTTCACTTCCTGTCTGGCATTAAAACGAGAGAGCCTGAAAATAATAAAGATTAATAGAAGGCAAGCCACATAATGTCTGAAGAGAAATTGTTAAGCTTTCTCCTCCAAAGTCTTTTGGCTTAAACTTCTGCTTGCTTGTGGGTATTTTTTTTTGGTTTTTTTAAATTAAATTTTCAAAAAATAACATAAAAATAACAAGACAAAAAAAACCCAAAAATACATTTCAAATACTGCATAAAAAATCAAAATACACGCAATAACCAATACAAAACATAATTAATATTCAGTACTCCAAATTTCTCATTTTCGTGCTATACTCTTAACAAAAATCAACTTTATAATCCTTTATATATACTTGCTTTTGTAATTAACTATTTAGTATAAACAACATTCATAATTTTACAAAAATAAGACAAAATACATACACACAAATAAACAAATACACATTAAATACATTTACCCTTGCCCAACCCCTCACCTCCCACAACCCACAATAACATACAACATATAAAAACATTAGCATATTTTGCCCGGCCCTGCCGGGCAGTTTTTATTATGTGTGGTTTTGGTTAGGGGTGGTTTGGGTGGTGGTGATTTGAATTTGTGGTTTTAGAATTTATTTTATTTTATTTATGCTGTTTTTTATGCTTCCGGCTTCTAGTTGGGGCTGTGATTAAGAGTAGTGTGATTGTCTTTCTTTGTTCAGTTCTGTTCTGGAGGCATGGAGGTAGGATGTGTATGGTAAGTGCTTTTGATTTGTATTCTGTTTTTATTTTGTTTTGATTTTGGGATGTTAGGCTGTAGTGTTTGTTTATTTAATTTAGGGTTTTTTGCTTGGCTTTTTGTATTTTTTGTATTTTTATGGGGGGATTTTTGGTTATTATTTTTCTGGTTATTTCTTATTTTGAATTTGTTAGTGTTTATTTTTGTTCATTGTGTTGTTTTTCGATTTTAGTAAGGGTTTTTTGTGGTGGTGTTTTGTTGTCAATAGGTGGTTTTAGTGAGTTTTTCATGTTTTTTGGGTTGCTTTTTGTATTTTGGAAGTGTTTTGTTGTGTTTGGGGTTGATTGTTTTGTTGTTTACTTGTTTGGTTTGTTTATTTGTGTTTTTTAGTTTGGGTGTTTCTGCTAGGGTAGGGCTGTTTGGCTGGCGCCCGGGGTGGATGCAGGGCCGAAGGACCCGACCACTGTCTCCTCCCCGGGTGAACGGGAAGTTCCCCTCTGCCCGTAGAAGAGGCAGTGGCCAGGTCCTTCGGCCCTGTGTTCCCGAGTGAACAGGGAGTGCGCCTTTTGCGTCCTTGCATTTTCCGCTGCCCATGGAGAATGCATGGCTGAAGGATTCAGCCATGGTCTCCTCCCCAGTCTAACGGACCAGCTGGCAAAAGGTAAGGGGGCAGTAATTGGGGGCAAGGTGGTGGGGTGGGGGGGAGGGTGGGGTCATTATCGGGGCCATGGCTCCCCACACATACTCCCTAACCCCCACTGATCGCACTTACCTTTTGCTGACTGGCCCATTGGGAGAAGCATCGGCCTGTCCTTCATCTATGCGGGCATGGAGGCCTCCGCGCCCACAGGATCAAAAGGAAAGGCCGGTGTGCCTCCCAACACAGAAGGCCGCACAGGGAGGGAAAGACTTTCAAAGACCCAGCTGGAGCAGGCAAAAGTCAAGTGCGGTTGGTGGGGGTTATGGAGTTGGGGGCAAGGTGGTGGGGCAGGGGGGCAGTGTGGTTACCGGGGCCATGCCTCCCCCACTAACCCCCATTGACCCCACTTACCTTTTGCCAGCTGGGTCTGTGTAAGTTTTTTCCTCTCGGCACAGTTTTTATTTTTAAACCGCCATGCTGACTGCCCAGCCTCCTCCATGCTCGCGCCCTTCAGCCTCATTAGCTGAGGGGTGGCATGGCACAAAGGAGGCTGGGAAACATAATATTATTTTTTTTGTTTGACTTCGTGGGGTGGCGCCCCACTGGCGACTGCCAGACCCTTGCGGTGATGGTCGGGCCGGGTAAAGGTGAGTGCAGGCAGCTTGGTAGGGGATAGTAGGGACGGGTGCGGGAGCCTTTGTGACTTTACAACGGTTAACATCCCTCCTTATAGGTAAAGATATACAGACTTCACCCAACTGCTGAAATGTCTGCACCCTCACCCAACCCTTCACCTTCTTCTGTTTTCTTCACTCCCCTTATCCTTTCACTGAAGGACGCCTCCGAGTGCTGAAGAAGAGGATGGAGACCTGGACTAGAGCATGTTCTTGCTAATATTTAAGACATTAAGTACATTGTATTATTCATAGCAATGCAGCTGTTTCTCTTTCTCCTTTCCTCCTACTAGTGGTTGTTTTGTCATTGCTCATTTCATTACCTTTTCTTCAAAACACTTCTATTCAAATTTTTGATCCTAAAATTATCCCCCCCTTTTTTTTCTGTAGTTACTCTGATGATCAAAATTATTCAATTTTCCTTCTAAATCAGTTGCAAATTCTTACTTTTATATATTTATTTATCTATATATGCTTGCATGTTTTTAAGGAAGGATAAATTTGATATTGGAACTGTAGAGTTTAGGAATTAAAAGGATGTCTTCATCAGGTGTGGTTCCATCTCCTTCTCAAGATCTTTTCTTTGCTGCAGTCTTCACAATATGGCAGGAGCTACATATTTCAGATAACCCACAGTAAGGTTTTTTTATTTTAAATTTACTGCAGGTCATCTTGAATCACCTCAAGTAAACTTCTTTCATAAAAAAAAAGCCAGAACCCTTTTATGAATACCAAGTGGGCAGAGTATTTGCTGTTAGCTAATCTTGCTTTGCCCCAACTCAGCATGGCGAAGAGCAGATGAAATGTCATTTCACTCTGATTGTTAAAGGAATATTGTGCTGAGTTATACACTCATACAACATCCGGGTTGGAGAGATAGGCAGGATATCTCTCAATATCATTTCCAGGGAATCCTAAGCAGGTGAAGGCATCTCCTTGGGAATACCCTGAAGGAAATGGTGAGCCACTGTGTGAGACAGAATGCTGGACTGGATGGGCTGTGGCCTGTTCCAGCAAGGCTGTTCTTATGTACTAGCCTTCACATGCTGCAAACCCTCACATTGAAGAAGAATGTGGAGCAAACCCTCATATTGAAGAAGAATGTGAAGTACTGGTAAGCTACCTGCTGAAGCCAGAGTAGCCTCATCCACTTCCCATGTGGGCTGAAAGGAGCCATTGGATTTGGGCCCCACCCTTGGCAAAAACAACATCACAAGCCGACCAGATGGCTGGGAAACATTCCTGGCACTAGGTGGGCAACAACATTGAACTTGCCTGAGGAACAGCTCCAGTGGCTTGATTTTTGCTGCATGCCAAGCCCTGGTCTGATGCTTTCAGTAGCTACATTCCAGCACTTTCCAGCCAGGAGGGAAGCCATGGCAGACTTTAAAAACTGTACTAATACATGGTTTTAAAAACTACACGAGAGCTTACATTCAGGGGAAATGACTGAAATTGCTGCAAAGAAACTTTGGTGCTTCCTGAAAGTGTTTTCAGCCTAGATGGAGGGAATGAATTCTTCCCAAAGAGAGTGCATTCTTGTGAGCTACCCCTCCTGTAATGCAGAATATTTTGAGAAGGACTGGTCTTGAATGGGTGATTAAGATCTATTAACTTTAGAAAGAGCTATGAATATAAATCTAATTTTGTTTCATTTCATTTTGTTTTGAAGTGGTAAATGAGAAAAATGAGAATTTTTCCCAAGTGCTACTTGTCACCAGCACTGGTAGCAGCAGTCCTGGACCGATTTTCCACATTTGTGAGCCTGATTTTTGTGCTTTTATTGAAAAACGTCCTTTATATGTCTATATGACAATTTATTCATTTAATTTATATCTCACCTTTCCCCCTTTCAGGACACAATATTTTTTAAAATAAACTTACTTAAAAACAATAGTTCCCTTCATAGTTGAATTTTTTGAAATAGTAGCTGTGTTAGTCGCTGTTTCAAGCATATCAGACAGTAAACAAAGTGTTGTGGCACTTTAAAGACCAATGGCTGTATTTTAATGTTGGCATTCGCAGATCAGGTCCACTTTATCAGACATGGGAGTGAGACTTCATGGCATAAATTCATATACATCAGGTACAGGGATTCAGAATGGTTAACATAACGTATAGGGTTTTTTTAACAGCTGGCTTCACTAAAAATTTGAATAACGGGTATTACCAGTTGTAAAAAAACAGAAACCTATCTGTTATGCTAACCATTGTGTACCTCTGTACCTAATGTGTCTAAATTTATGCCATGAAGTCTCACTTCCATGTCTGATGAAGTAGACTTGATCAGCAAAAGATAACATTAAATTACAGCAGTTAGTCTTTCCAAGTCTGGCCAGGTTGCCCTGCTATGGTAATAGAGTAGACCATACTACCAGCGACTCAGTGCCAAGTGTCAGGCAGTGGTTGACTAACCTGACAACCCTGAGGACTAGCAGCCTTGGCGAAGTCCACAGGGAAGGGTGATGGTCACCTAGTGGATTAAATTCTACTTGAATCCATCTTGATGGAGGGCAGTAGTTTCATCAATACTGGTCTGGGGCTCAGGAGGACTTTGTGTGCCAAAAGGACGCAGGAGCAGAAAGTGACTCGCGGAGCTGGATCAGTGGTACAGGTGTCGCACTGCAATGTGGAAGGCATATGAAAGCCCACGACATTATAGTCGTAGGACAGTCTTCATGGCTGATTGCCATGCTGATTGCCAATATTCGGAATTGAATATGGCACAACAAGAAGTTAGTCTTTAAAGTGCCACAATGTTTTTGTTGTTTTCTTTTCTTTATTTCTTTATTTGAATTTTTATTGCTGCCTACTTGCCGAGGCGACTCCGGGCGGCTCACAAATATAAAACATACACAGCATAGAATTACAAAAAACTTAAAATTTTAAAAACCACTAAAACATACCCTCCCAACCCCCAGACATTAAAATAATAACTAAGAGCATGGACGGTCCTTATTCTATTACCCAGCAAGTGGGGGAGGGGGGTATCATTACTCTATGATATGCTTAATAGTAATAATAAATTATAGTACAAAAAGTATTAAGTAGATTATTACTTCAAAATGCTACATTAATACAATTTGAAGCTATTTAAAAGCCATTAAAGCAACAAAGAGCAATTCCCATCATTAAAAAGGCCCTCCCTCATTTGTCTCTCAGTAACCAAAGATTCCTCTCTGCATTTGGCAGAAAGATGACAGAAGGATGATCATTCTAGCCTTCTGTGTTTAGGGAAAGGAGGTTAGTTTTCTGCTGCCACATTTTACACCAAAATATGGAAAATACAAAGAAAAATACTACTTCTTGTCTCATTCTTTTACTGGAGGAGAGGACTTTCACACGATTTAGAGCAGGGGTGAACAACCATTTTGTGCTGCAGGTGGCAGGCCTGACCTTGCCCCTAGACAGCTGAGCAGTCCAGACCATGCCCCCCAGAAACTGAAGTGGGCACATTTATAGCTGTCATGAATCCATCTACTTCCACGTTTACAACATCCGGGGTCATGTTTGTACATGTGCGGGCACATTTTACGGCTGATGTAAATGTGCCCGCTTCCACTTCCAGATGCGGGGGAGACAGCAGCGGGCAAAATGGAATGGTGTCACAGGCTGGGTCTGGCCCACAGACTATAGGTTGGGAACCCCTGATTTAGAGGAATCATGACTGGATGTCTCAGGGTGTTGAAATGCTTGACTAGACTAGAAATAGTAATGGGTGAGATTTCTTCATATCAAAGAAAGACAAAGACATACTCCTAGTAAGGATAAAAAACATCTATAATTCAGCTACTGTACCTGAATTTTAGATGCTCTTTGGGTGCGTGGGTATACAGATTTTCATGATGAGAATTTGTATTTCTAAACTTAGCACATTGCTATGTTATTCCACATATTCAAGCATGCATACTTCACTCACAGTCATGTGTTCCACAAAGTGCTTTGCAACTGAAATTAGATGAACAACAGAACACTTCCCAAGGGAATGTTTAGTTAACTTACTGAAAGCAATGTGAATTTGTCTGCTCTTCTTCAACGTACATTTGAGGGAACAAGGTCCCATGTGACTGAAACTTCAAAATTTGTCCTAGATTTCATTTTAGACTGAATTTGGCTGCAAGTTAGGGTCAGATCACACATTAAGGCAATATTTTCTTTGCAAGTATGCAGACATTTCAGCACTATACGTATGGCTGAGACTTCAGATATGCAAAAGAAGTCATTACACCCCAACTAGCCAAATACAAAACAAAAGCAGTCTAATTTTCTGAATACAGATTTAAACAATCTTGAATTAGTATAAACAGATGGTCCATTCCTGTTAAAGGAAGTCTACTTTTAATGCCATGTTAATTTACATTAGTTGTTAGCTTTCAAATTAGCTACTTCATAAGTTATCTGTAAGGTTTCTTGGTATTTTTTCTGGATTCCTTTGAACCTGAAATGTGAAAAAGAAAACTAAAAAGTATTCTTTATTTGAAAGAAGAAAAATGTGGTGTGTGAAAATCAACACTATAATAATCTGCAGAACAACTGAACAGAGGATTTGTGGGTGGTAATATAATGAACATAGTGGTTCAGGACTGTGGAGTACACAGCAAATGTACATGCACATGCACAAAGAATTATGAAAGCACAAATCACTAAATGGTTTTATGTTCATTTACAGCCAGTGATGACATCAACAGTGGATTTTGGGGCAGAGGTCTAGGGTCTCACCCAGCAGAATTAGAAGGAACACATCCAAGTGTTGCAGATGTGGTTTACCACTTTAGAAATAGATATGGTAATAACACATTGCCATCTGAAGTCCATGCACATAAGGAGTACATAGATCCAGAAAACCAGAGCCTAATAGCTTGCAACCATATTACTGTTTACAGTGAACTGGCATGGCTTTAGTTTGGAAATTCTGAGATCCTAATAGTTTTGCTCCATCAGGCTCCTGCTAAATATTCCATTCTGTGGTAATATAGAATTAAGGTACCGTATTTATTCGAGTATAACGCGCAAAATTTTATACCCAAAAAGGACTCAAAGTTTGGGTGCGCGTTATACACGAGGACTGGGTGCGCGCCTCTTTTAAACGAGCCTCAAGGGTAGGCACGGAGCATGCCGTGGCCCTCCTCCCAGGCGGCGGCAGGCGCCCAGGTCCCGCTGCCGCCGCCGCTCACCTGCACGCACCCGCCGGGTCGAGAAGGGAACCCTCCGGGGGAGGCGCTAACGCCAGCCACCCGCGCTCCCGGGCCGCGCGACTGAAGCCGGCGCCGGGTAGGCACGGAGCACGCCGCGGCCCTCCTCCCAGGCAGCGGCAGGCGCCCAGGTCCCGCTGCCGCCACTCACCCGCATGCACCCGCCGGAACGGTAAGGGGGAGGCGCTAACGCCAGCCACCCGCGCTCCTGGGGCCGTGCGACTCAAGAGCCGGCACCGGGTAGGCACGGAGCACGCTGCGGCCCTCCTCCCCGATTGTCGTCTAGCGCCCAGGAGCTCCACCCGCCGCTGCCCCACTGGAACGGTACGGGAACCCTCTGGGGGAGGCGCTACCGCCAGCCACCCGCGCTCCCGCGCCGCGCGACTCAAGAGCCGGCAAGGGTAGGCACGTTTCTTATGTCAATTTCAATCCGTGGTGTGAAACAAAATTTTATACCGAGGTTTCATGGAAAATTAGGGGTGCGCGTTATACACGAGTGCGCGTTATACTCGAATAAATACGGTACGTGGTAGAACAATCACAACATTACTTCCATGAATGCTCAGAACAGGAGGCAACTAACCCATATCTACAAATGAGGATGGCAAATTTCCCTTTATAAGGAGAACATTGCCTATTAATATTTGTGCCTAATGCCAGATTAATTATACAACTTTTATAAAATACAACAAGTCGGCTCTTCAGTCAGGAAATTAGTAGAGAGTGCTTGACAGACCAATGAGTCAGAGGTTTTAGAATATTTATATACTGCTATATGATTTTTGAGAGAAAATGGAAAAAGCAATTATGATGAGATGTAATGTATAGTATGAATTATATTCTCTCAGGACAAAAATATTCGACTTGGTAAAAGCTGGGATGGGATGGAACAGAACAGGATGGAACAGGCACTTGGTAATAAAAAGAACTGATGCCTAAAGTAGCAGGATATGATTGAGACACAACACATCAAAATAACTTTCAGACCTCAAACCCTTAAATGTTCCTCTTTCATTAACTCTTTAATGCCCCCCAAAACAGAATGTAATAACCTAATGTAGACTGGCAAATTTCAGAGTAGAATAAGTGAAGCATATTCATATCACACATAATACTGATGCACAAGCCGCAAAACATCCCCAGAAACAATATTGCAGTACCCGTTCCAGATAGAATACTACCTCTATTGGGGAACATATCAAGAGAGTAAACAAACAAAGGAAGACAAAAAAAAGTTGTGGCACATTAAAGACTAACTCCTGTATTTTAATGTTAGTTTTCATGGATGAAGCTCACTTTGTCAGACATAGGAGTGAGGCTTCATGGCATTATTTTATGCATATCAGGTACAGAGATACACAATGATTGGCTAGCATAACATTGTAGGAATTGGGCTATGAGGAGGCCCTTAGGATCCCGGAGGAGACTGGTCAAAGGAGCGACACGAGGCAAGATGGAGTGAAGACCAGTCGTTTATTGAGAAAAGGCTGCAACATATATAGGGAAAAAAGAGCAACGGTGGCAGGCTGTCATCTGACAGGAAAATTACCTCACCCACGTACCCGGGTTAATGGGGAACATCTTAAAGGGAAGTTAATTAACTGGGCCAAACATGGACTTAGGAGTCCCATTGTCTTGGGGATTAGGCATGGGCAAACATGGCCCTTATTTGCACCGGGCATAACCTTGGGTAGGAGATGAGTGATTTAACCAGGTTAGGTATTCGCCTTCTCAGCAGGCTCGTTGGTCAGGTCAAAGGAATTGGGTGAATCAAACCCTATCATTTTATCCACCACCCCCCTTAATTTGTCTGCTCGCAGAGCCCGCGGCTCAAGGAGTCTTCTCCCGAAGTGGCCTCTGCCAGAGCCGTTTCCATGCCCTGATGGGCATGGGGAAACCATATTTCCCCTTTCTGTTTTATTTAAGAGCCTGACAGGCGAACCTGCGTAAGAGCGACATCAGCTGTTGAGCGTGAGTGACGTCACGGAGTTTCTCTTTGGGGCGGCACTTAGAGATCAGCGAGGGAATACACTGAGCAAAACAACAGAGCGTAATGCCTAGTATGGCTATCCCCATCTCTACCTTAAGCACCGTTTGCAGCCACTCCCGGGGAATCCATGACCACAGGGAGTCCTGCCACCCCCATGAAGAATCCTCCTTGATGTCCCTAACTGGGGTGTGGAGGTCCGTGAGCTGGCTCTGTATCTTGTGGGTATAAAGCAACACATGCCATGGACAGACTTGCAGCCCAAATGATGTGACTACAGGGGATAATCGATAGCTGCTTGATTATCCAGTATGGCATGGCGAAGCTCTGTCTGCTCCTGGCTGAGCAGCGCTATTGCTGAGGAGGTGTGGTTAGTGGCTTTTGCAAAAGGCAAGCCAATTGACCAATTCATTCTCCGAGCGTTGCTTATGGCTAAGCCTGGCCCACTGAATATAGCAAGGCAAGATAACGAGATGTGTCATTGATCTCTTACTGTGACCTGGGGAGATTCTAAGCTATCTCTGCAGCTTCTGGCATTGTGTAATTGTCTTTCTAGCACCTATGGGGAGGTGTGAAACTAACTGGGGATTACCAGCTACCGGGTACTCAATCTTTCCAAGCAATGGGCCGATGCAAAACATGGGCCGGTCTGGCTTCCTTTGGTGGAAGCTGGCCGTTATTAGCAATATGCAGAAATTCAAGTGTCCCTAGCAAATCCCAACTGGAGCATTGTACAAGGCATGAATAAATAATAGCAACTACAGATAATAAAAAGACATTCAGCAGCTTTTCGAAGGATGAGGCTTCTCTTCTTGGTGGGGTTTCCTGTGTAACTTGAGTTTGGAGAAGTCTTGTTTTGGGGAAAAGCATGATCCTCAGAAGTAGCACTGAGTATGCCATAGAAATGTCTTTGGAGATGTAAGTCATAAAGGAAGACGGACAGCTGATGACATCCAGGACAGTGACTGGTGCTGCTCTTTGCAATCATCCGGGTCTGATTCTGGCCTCTGGGACCTGCATGGGGAAGAGACTTGTTTGGGAGATAAAAATTCTGAAAGAGTTAGTTGGTTTTTGCACTTATAGGATAGCAATTGCTGTGCAACTATGGAACGTGGTTTCCCCCCTTTCTGTTTGTTTGTCAACGTAGGACTTAAGCGTCCGATAGACCCGTTCCACAATCGCTTGCTCCTGCGGATTGTAAGGAACGCCAAAAGTGAGCTTAATATCCCAGGTGGCCCTGAAGGTGGCCAGCTGCCTGGAGCTATAAGCTGGGGCGTCAACGGACGTCGTGCGCCGACGTTCGCCCTTGGCCGTGGGAAAGGGGATGCTGCTCCACATGGGGAGCCGTTACTCCCTTCTGCGCTGTTACCCAAACAAACTGTGGGAAGGTATTAATGCAAACGTCCATGTACTGCCATTTGCCAAAATGTGGGGATGTGTGACGTCCATGTGCCACACCTGGATGGCCTCTGTCCCTCGTGGGTTGACCCCCCCACGAGGGCCCCTGCACAATGCTGGCAAGAGCGAACCATGCCTTGGGCTTGAGAAAGTGGCAGGTTGAACTGCCTTGCGAGTGCTTGGCATTCTGAAGAAGGAATGCATGACTCTGAAGTGGAGTTGCGAGGAACAAACTTAGCAAATTGTTGTCTATCACGGGAGTGATGTATGCTCCTGGTAGACTGTGGAGCAAATTCCTAGGAAACTGGCTGTCAGCAATTATGTTGGAGCGTTACTTGGCAAAGGTGCGCAAAGCGAGGCGCACGGCTGCCAGCTCTGCCCGCTTGCGGAAGAGTCAGGAGCGTGCGCCAAGCTTGGTCCTCTTGCCGAGTAAGAACCTAATATGTGCGACCCCCATAAGTGAAAACTGTCCTAGCCCCCCCCGAAGGGGAACCAGTGACATGAATTCACACAAGGTGACTGTCTGCTAGAAGTGAGACGAGTCTGGGGTCTAATGGCAAACCTTGGCGCATGAAGCACCAGGCTTCCCTTGGGTAAATTTCTCAAGAAGGCCCCCCCCTGCGCACATCCATTCATGGTGTGCATGCACACTTTCACTGGAGCGATTTTGGTGCTCCTGTGAGAAGGGTGCCAGATGCTGGCTTAGCCTTTTGCCTGTGCTTAGACTAGCAGCAAAAAGGGAAGGGGTGGCCTAAAAATGCCTGTATCTGATTGAGGGTGTGACCTGACTGCACTCTTAAAATGGTCCTAGGCTGTCCTGACTAATGGGTGGCACTCTGCATATGCTCGGGAGCTCAGGGACTAATCCTTCCTCTGTGCTCTGGAGTTTGCAAAATGTGTCTGCTCACCAGAGAGGGTGCTGTGGACCAGGTGCCATACTTAAAATGACTGACTAAGACTTATTAAGGACAAGCCAACTATGACGTGCCAGCTGTAAGGAAATAATACACAAAAAATGAAAAGACACACAAGTTAAACATATTTCCAGCAGGGAGTTCCACTGGCGAAAGGAGAAAAGGAGGAAAGACAAGTCAGAAGTTAGCACAATGAGAATGCAACAACTCTTATCATAACGAAATCAGATTAGGTCAGGTAACCATGGCAACTGGCTGGGATCCTCCTGTCAAGAAAATCCCTATCAGTAATTAACTTTGGAAGCAAGTTAAGGCTGTAGGAAGAAATGAATTGGTTACAATTAAGGCCTGGAGAGGAATTTTATTCCTGTAAAAAGGTAAGCATTTTCTGAAGATACAGAGCGCAAAAATGTTTGCGTGCTTTTTCCTGTGAAAGGGGTACAATGAATGAGTTACTTGCACAGATTAAGGTCAAAATACCAGAACAGTATATTTCCTAAGAGAATGAAGGAGAGTTAGAACGATTCTCAACCTGCGGCCAGATGTGGGCCAGATGTGGCCCATGTTGCTCTGCCACTCCCCCCGCCAAGCTAAGAAGGGCTGTGCGGTGAAGGAAGGGCAGGATGACTGTCCGGACCCCAGAGCTGCCTGAGGCCCCGGAATTTGGCCCCTGACTTTAAAAGGTTGAGAACCGAGGTTACAAGATGATAACACAGTACACACATGGAGACAATGCAATTCTCTCACTCCTGGTGAGATACGTTACTCCAAGACGCTAAGGGACATTCAAAAAACTTTAAAACACAGAGATGGAGTTTGAGGAACGCAGACGTAGGGAGGGGCCCCATAGCTTATGATACAGTGAGGAAAACTCATAGAAGTGATTTCTTGTTTTCAGATCGCGCTTCTGAAAAGAAGAAAAAATCAGTTTTCCTGATTGCAAAACCGGTTTCCAAGAGAGGCTCAATCCTTTGACAAAGAGAAGAGTCTCAAGGGAAGGGGGAGGAACCACCCTGCCCCATCCCCCCCCCTCTCCTGCCTAGGCTGCTAAGCAGGCAAGGCAAAGGGGTTTGCTCATCATGCTTCCTCAAACTTTAAATAGCTCCTGCCCACGAACAGAGTGCAAACTGTTTTAACACATATTTCACAGTGACATTACCACGCAGTTACACACAAGGAACACTTTTTCAATCATACTGTGGTCATAGAGACAAGGCTTTTGCAATCATACACAGTTCTTGCAGACATACATTCAGTGGTGCACCACACATACGCACATCTATTTACGCATTCACACATTCCTCCCCTGATCTGCAGCATTCTATACTACACATGAGGAGATGGCTAATACACAGCTGGCTATTTTACAACCATCTGGGTGCTTTTACTTAGGGGTGAGTTTCTCTGGGCTACTCCCAAGGTGAGACAAGTAGATTCTGCCTGTGCCTTGGGGGAACTCGGGGTACTATTGCTGGGATGGTTCTTCTGGCATGGCCAGGGCGATGGCTGCCTCCTTTCTAGCCTGGGCCAGATGCATGCCAGGGTGGCCATTTGGCATCCAGACAACCCTTTGAAGATCTGCCTGGTCTAGATTGGCTTTCTCTTCTAAGGTGTCTCATTTTTCCACACTGGAAGCAGGCGCCTTGGGGTTTTGGCACTGCTCTGCGCCTGAGTGTGGTAATGGGTCTGCTCTGGAGCCCTGCGTGGCCAGGGGCCATGCAGATTTCCGTGAGCAGTGGGCGCTGGGCAGCCCTGCCTGAACGTGTGTCTGCCTTCAGATGGGCTGAGCACAGCAGTTGGGCGCTAGCTAATTGTGCCACTGGCAATTTCCCCGTGAATGGATCTTCCTCACCCATGCGCTGAATGGAGCTCTTTCTTTGCAGGGAACTTTTAACTGTCCGAGAAGCACCAAGGCCTCTCATGCCATGAATTCCTTCAGTGACGTCTGCAGCTGCCACTGAGGGAATGCTCCCTATACTGCCCTGCTTAAGCTGAAATGACGAATAGAGACTTCTTGGGGCTGATGGTTCTGACTGCGCTGGGGTTTTCTGGGTCTCTATCCGGACTGGGTCTACCTCTGCTGAGAGTTTCCTACATTTGCTCCACGTGCGGGTTATGCCCTCTGGAGCTTTCGGGGGTTGCTGAATGCAGTCTCCTATCTGATCCCAGAGCTGCAGGGTTAACGTACCTACTTCTGGGTAAAGTAGGCAGTGTTCCCTGAGGTACGCCAAAAGTCTCGCTAGCTCTCTGCTGTGAAAACGCAACTTAAATATCCTGGCCAGGATCTTGAACCCTTCCTCATGAGTTCTTTGGCTAGCGGACGGACTTGGTCTGTGAGAACAAGTCCCCATATTACCTGCAGTGGGGTCTCCGGAAGGTTCCTTCTCGGGACGAGTCGACGCGTCTTGTCAGGCAATAGGTTCGGGCGTCGGGTGTCTGGGGTAGACCTCGGAGCGTGGACCTTCTGCCACGGGCCCTTCTAACGGCCTCTGCGCTGTCAGGGGCTCACAGCTGCCCTGAGCGGAACGCGTTTTTCCCTTTGGTGCAAGCCTCCCCGAAAGCTGGGAGCAAGCTGTAGGAATGTCTCTCTGGAATGCCTCGCCACAGGCCACTCCTCCGATCGGCTGGCTGCCGGCCGGAGTGCTGTGCTGTCCTCCAGGATGATGGGACAAGGTTCTGGCGCAGAACCTGGCTGTGCTGATCGCTTACTCACGAGTAGACCGCTCGGGGGTCGCTTACTCTAGAGTAGATCACGTCTCGGGGTCACCAGATGTAGGAATTGGGCTATGAGGAGGCCCTTAGGATCCCGGAGGAGACTGGTCAAAGGAGCGACACGAGGCAAGATGGAGTGAAGACCAGTCGTTTATTGAGAAAAGGCTGCAACATATATAGGGAAAAAAGAGCAACGGTGGCAGGCTGTCATCTGACAGGAAAATTACCTCACCCACGTACCCGGGTTAATGGGGAACATCTTAAAGGGAAGTTAATTAACTGGGCCAAACATGGACTTAGGAGTCCCATTGTCTTGGGGATTAGGCATGGGCAAACATGGCCCTTATTTGCACCGGGCATAACCTTGGGTAGGAGATGAGTGATTTAACCAGGTTAGGTATTCGCCTTCTCAGCAGGCTCGTTGGTCAGGTCAAAGGAATTGGGTGAATCAAACCCTATCATTTTATCCACCACCCCCCTTAATTTGTCTGCTCGCAGAGCCCGCGGCTCAAGGAGTCTTCTCCCGAAGTGGCCTCTGCCAGAGCCGTTTCCATGCCCTGATGGGCATGGGGAAACCATAAACATACAGCTATTTACAACTAATACTAACAGAAGATTAGTGTGGCTGTTTACAACCAGAATAACAGAAGATCCCTGATTGGGGTTAGATTTACTATCGTAAACTTTGTTTTTCTTGAGTTATAAATAGTTGGTGGATCGATGCAAAATAAACATTCTGGCATTACACCTCTGCTAATGAGTTAATTGAGGATGGTAAGAATAACTTGTTATTCACCCTGTTCTGTGACCTTTATTGGGGAAAACAGGCCAGAATAGGGATTGTGGGCTATCATCTATTTGTGTTCTGTGGAGAAAGATAAAGGTTTCCCTTGCTCGAAAGCCAGTCGTATCTAACTCTAGGGTTCAGTGCTCATCTCTGTTTCAAAGCCGAAGAGCCAGCACTGTCTGCTTCTGCAGATGTTTCCATGGTCATGTGGCAGGCATGACTAGTCACCAGAGTGCACGGAACACTGTTTACCTTCCCACCAAAGTGGTCCCTATTTATCTACTTGCAGTTTCTTGCTTTCACACTGCTAGGTTGGCAGGAGCTAGGACAAAGACGGGAGCTCATTCCATCCTGCAGTACTCAGGAATCTAACTGCTGACCTCCTGCCTTCCAGTCAGTATCTTAGCCCTAAAACAAAAGAGATCCCTGGGATCCCTGAAAAGGCTAGAGGAAGCTTTCTATTGTCACCAAGTAGCCATGGCATAGCTACAGCTGATGACATCATGAGGGCTGCATGTGGCACAGCTCCACCAACAAAATTTCAGCCAATGAATAACATCAAATTCTCAGGAGAGAGGCCAGCAAAGACCACCCAGAGAACATGTGCCTGTCGGGGTTGCATGTTCAGCCACCTTAGAAAAGGTGCACTTTCCCAAACCATAGTTACAAGAAGAGACTGGTAAACCACTTTCAAGTACATTGTACTGAAAGATTATCCAAAATAAGACCATTTATCATCACAGTGGCAGCCTGCCAGATTCTGAATCACAAGCCCTTGTAGTTACAGGAGATGAAACAGCATAGAAATTCCCATTAAAATATTTTTTTTTGTTGGTGCACCAGATCCGTCACTATCCAAGCCCTGCAGAAAGGATAGTTGATAGTTGATGATGGGGTACACAGAAAGAGCCTCCTCAAAGATTGTGATATTTTTGAACCACAATCGGGCATATCTTGGTAATGACATCCTTGGGTTGCTGGCTAATGTTACTCACACTAGGTCAGGTGAAAGAAATTGCATAATGAACTCATGAAAGGTTCCTTCATTTTGGCAGTTTCACGTCTGGCCTAGACACAGAAGAAGAAGAAATGGTGAGATAATGGTAAAAAACAAATAGTCAAGGCAAAGAGCAAAGGATTTCAGAAGAGCACCATTAGCAGGGAGAGAACTGATGTGATTTTATAATGGTTTATGCTCTAGTTCAGGGTTAATCTACCATGGCCTCCCAGGTGTTCTTGTACTTGAACCATAAGCCCAAGTCAGCACTCCTGTTGATCAGAGAAACAGTGCAGTCTATTAATTACATCATTTATCTGTTACATCATCTGTTAAGATACATGCAGTTATGAGAGGTTTTTTTTATAATTCTGCTTTTATAATATCTTTTTATTATTAAGCATAAAGCAATAAATTCTAAGTAGATAAATAGGTATTGCTTTTGGCAGGAAAGGTAAGCAGCGTTCTGTGCATGCTAGCATCTAGTCATGTCTGCCACATGACTATGGAAACCTCTGCAGATGCACACAGCACTGGCACTTTGGCTGTAAATGAAGATGAGCACTGACCCCCTAGAGTTGGACATGGCTGGCTTTCAAGTAAGGGAGACCTTTATTTTACTATGTTTGAAATATTTCACTAACAAAGCTTATCTATGTATTCCCGTGTATGAATCGTGATGCATATGCAGCCTTCCCACAAATGTCCTCACTCATTGGAGGACTGGCAGCAAAATTATGGACATGAAGTAACATATAGAGGGGACAATGGGTGTGGTAATCAACTGGATCAGCTCAAAATTATGTCGTACATTGGAAAGATAATGCATTGTGATCTACTGTATGCTTTTTTGGTCAGTCCTGAAGCTGAATTATGACATCGATTTTGCAGAAATGAACATTCCATTTCTTACAGCACTTGCATCTTGGCTCTGTAGGTGCACATTCGCTCCAAAATATTTTACATAATAAAATTGGTTTTCCAGACAGAAGTCAGGATTTTACTGCTAAATGTATATCAATGGAAAATCTCTTTTTTGGATGCTTCTTTATATGCTATGGTTATAAAATAAATGTTATTTAGGGGTTCTTCCCTCCCCGCCTCCAAAATATTTCCACTGAAGCCATTTTGAGTAGATTTTATTGTATAGGACAGAGCTTCCATTTTGTCTCAGCTCAACAAGGAAGATCCCCTTTCTCTTCTATTTCCTGTTATTCACTTTAAAAAATATTTACCATTTGATTATTTTAGTTCATTCAAGATCCAGTTTAGCACCATCCAGAAAGAAAGAAAGAAAGAAAGAAAGAAAGAAAATGACAGTTTTCAGATTTAGAATCCAACAGCCAGAATCCTGTTGATGTTCACATGAGATGTGTGTAACTTACTGTGGCTAACTACATCTACCTGTAATTGATGAGGTGCCAAGGCATGTCTTGGATATGTGTCTGGTCACATGTCCAACTATACAACTGAGATGTTACCCAGCACTTTGTTAATTAGCTACAATTAGCTCTGCCATGTGAACATCAATAAGATTCTCTGAATGTTTTTCATAAACGCTGGTGTTTCAAGCCATTGATACAGATCTACTGCTACATACACAATTGTGAAGGCATAAGGAAATCATGGGAAGTGACATTTCTTCAGTTCATGCATACCTTTCTTCCCAATAGCAGCAGATAAAGTTAAAAGCCAGCTTTCCAGTGTGATAATGATTCTGGAATTTTGTGCACTGACTGGTGAATTCTATCTCTAATTTAGTCAAAAACCAAATTGAAAGGAGATTTCGGCTCTTCCTTCATCTCTTTGGACATCTTCCTTCTCACACTTGCTATGAAAGTACATGCTAACCACAGCTTGATGACATAAGAGCTACTGACCACAAACACACTTGGAAGCCACACATCTGGTCACAGGCAGGAACTACTTATTTCAGATAGCCCATAATAAGTTTTTTATTGAGTGTTACCTGCAAACAGGCATAACACTGCCTGTTTTATGCCTCTTGCTTTAATGTGATCCCTAGCATTAAAGCAAGGTATGGAGCAGCTGCTGGTTGCAGGCGTGAGGGCTTCCCAATGTTACCATCACTGCCAGGGTTGAAGAAACAGCTAGCCTGTTGATTTGCAGCAAAACTGCGGCTGTTGGAGGTATTTTTGGGGAAACCCTTTTAGCGACACCAAGGGTTCTTAACCTTTTCCTGCCAGGGGCCTGACCACTCCCCCTCAGACAGTTGAGGACACCAGTCATATGGTTCCTCCTGGTGGCGGCGGCATGTGGATTTGCACCACATTTACGGGCATTTTCCCCCCAACCTCCATCACTTCCCTTGGAGAAGGGAGCGAGGGAGGATCATTTTTGTGCCATTTTTTAACCTTTTCACCATTTTTTTTGCATGAAAAAGCAATGATTTCAGAACTTCTGGTGTCAGTGAGGCACTTCCGGTGTTGCTGGCAATCCACCCCATGGGACGGATGATTACATCCTGTGGGCTGGACTCAGCCCGTGGACCATAGGTTTAGAACCCCTGTAGGAATACAGAGACCCAAACAAGAGAATAGCTACAAGTCTCCCAGAGTCCACCCCTTTCTCATTAACTACCACTCACAGACCGAAGCTCTGGTGCAGTTTTAAAAAGTATTCACTGGCACTGTTTTTAAACCATGCCTGGGCTTATGTTCTGTGTAGCAGCCAAAGTCACTATGAATTCATTTCACATCATTCTGTATGGGTATTTATGGCCACGGTGTGAAAAGGAACCTCTGCCTAAAACCAGGATGCTAATCTCATTCAATCAGTATTCTTCCAGGCAGGGAGGTACACTTTTTTCATGGCTTGGTCTATGTGTCTCCCCCTTCTACATTACCACTGAATTCATGGCCATCAAGAATATGGTCAATGGGCACGTCTGTATTTGGGATGGTGACTAGCAGGCACAATTTAACTGGACAGATGTGGGATGCCTGAAGAAGGCGTCATGTAAGTAGTTAGTATGTTTAATTAGAGGTCAGTCCAATGCAGCTAAGCCCCTTAGGCAGTATGTTTAAGATTACATCCCTGATTTTTTAAAAAAGGACTGAAGGTTGTTTTTTCTTGTTGTTGTTCACCAAGCAGGGAGTATATCTTTTAACTAGTGAGAATAAGGCTACAGTTCCTTAACATTTGAAGTTATTTTGCTTCTGGTGGATTTATACATCAAGAAATTAAGCAAGAAGTTATTGGCCGGAATGGTATTGGTCATGGTGAAATGGGACCGATGTCCTTAGCAGTGGCTGATTAAAAAGCACTTTTTCTAATTTCCGAGTGCATGGGACTTTATGGCACAGAATTCAAGCTGCATGCACCTTAACATTACAAAAGGAAACTTTGAATCAGCAGCCATCTGTTGCTGTTGGCCCTGTTGCACAGGCAGAGCTACACAGCTGGAGTTCAGTCAATAAAGATTCCCATTACTTCTAAAAGGAAGTACTGTATCAGGTTTGGTCCTGCACCCATACAATTTTAGGCTTTTTGCAATTACCAAAACAGAAGTCTGATGCCATACCAGGTTGTATGACAGTTGAGTGAAAAATAAACAATTAATTAACTACACCTCTTCAGTTAGTTGATATCTATATATGTCATACATATTTGACTCTCATAAGGAATGCCGGTTTAACTAACAAGCGTCAAAAATTTTCTGCCAATGCATTTTGACCAGCAGGCAAGTAACCCAGAGAAAGACACCAAATGTGTTTTGATAACCTCACTGACACCTTTGAACAAGCCATTCAGTTGCAGAGATAGCTATTTCTTCATAGCACATGTTTATGGAAATTCCACAGGATAAACAGAAAAAGCCCCTCAGAGTCATATGATACCAAAAATGATCCTTCAGTGGAAGAAGACTAACTTGCAATAGTGAACCATAAATAAGCAAATGAAATCCTGCTTGGGAATATGTTAATAAAATAGAAAGGGTGCATGAGAAACTCAAGATTATGGGAAAATAATTTCCACAGATTTTTGGATTAGTCCCATATTGTATATAACAGATGCTGAGAAACATCTGGAAAAATAAGTGACTTCTCATTTTACGTGAGCAGCAAGCAACAAGCAGTGAGACGTAAAACAATGTTGTTACAGGGCTTTTGAGGATCCATGAATGCATTACTTAGGCCTCCTGTTGTTACTCATGAAATATCAGCACTTCGCCTGAAGAGCATAACAATAAACAATGTATTTTGGATGTCACTCATAGGGATATCCTGGACAATTTAGAAGAATGTTAGATATTCTGTCAGGTGTTGCAGCTGAAAATTGTGAACTACTGAACTATGGTGCACTTATTTTATTTTGTAAATATTCCAAGAGATGTTTTTCAGAAGTTTTGTTCCAAAACCCTTCACCATTTACAGCCCACTGTAAGATCATGTTAACCGTGCCGAAAATAATAAAACATTTCTTCATGACACAGCCTGTTCTTTGCCTTTTCTATCAGGATTTAGGTGGCAAGTGAAAAACTACAGTATATTTTTCAGAAGTGACTTTTAGACCTTTTATTGTATGAGGCAACACTCATGTTTTCTGCTGGTTTTCTTTTTGCTGCATACACATTGGGGCCATCTTCTTCTTTCAGTGCCATATCCAATTCCAAATGTTCGCTCTCATCATGGTGATCAACTATGAAGATTGTCCTGGGGACAATATAATGCAGTGGCTTTCCATTTGCTTTCCACATTGCAGCATCACACTCATAGCACTGGTCCAGTTCTGCAAGTCACTTTCTGGTCTTAAGCCCTTTTGGCATACAAAGTCCTCATCGGCCCCAGGCCAGTCTTGATGAAGTTGCTGCCCTCCATCAAGATGGATTCAAGTGGGAGTTAATCCACTTGGGGACCATCCACCCTTCTCTGTGGAGTTCATCAAGGTCGCTAGTCCTCAGGGTTGTCAGGTTAGTAAACTGCCACTTGACAATCATAAGAACAGCCTTGCTGGAACAGGCCACAGCCCATCCAGTCAAGCATTCTGTCTCACACAGTGGCTCACCATTTGCTTCTGGGTATTCCCAAGCAGATGCCTTCACCTGCTTAGGATTCCCTGGAAATGGCATTGAGAGATATCCTGCCTATCTCTCCAACCTGGAGGTTGTCCTTAGGTATCCATAATTATAGCCATTGATACCCTTGTCCTCCATAAACTTGTCTAATCCTTTCTTAAAGCTGTCAAGACTGACAGCTGTCACCACTTCTTCTGGCAGGGAGTTCCATAGACCAGTGATCCTCTGGGTGAAAGAGTACTTTCTCTTATTTGTTTGAGAACTAGTACCCAAAAGTTTCATGGAGTGCCCCCTAGTTCTACTGTTATGCGATAGGGAAAACAGTTTTTCCTTATCTACTTTGTCCACACCATGCATGATTTTATAAACTTCAATCAAGTCACCTCTTAGACGCTGTCGTTCAAGAGTGAAGAAGCCCAACCGTTGCAGCCTCAGAAGGTAAGGAAGGTGTTCCAGTCCCCTAATCATTCTGGTTGCCGTCCTCTGCACTTTTTCCAGCTCCATAATATCCTTCTGGAGGTATGGCGACCAGAACTGTACACAGTATTCCAGATGGGGCCTCACCATAGATTTTTAAAGAGGCAAAATGACACTTGCTGACTTATTGTCTATACCCTTCCTAATGATCACTAGCATTGAGTTTGCTTTTTTCATTGATGTTGTGTATGTAACTTTAAAAGTGTTTGAAACAGTTTGTAATTATTATTGCGGGATTGGGGTGATCCTCCATTTTGTCTTCTTCATGGTACTTAAGTTATCGCAGGACTTGCTTTCCTGCCCTTACTAACGAAATATGTGAAGTCTCCCCAGTCTCTGGTCACCCCATGATCACCCCACTTCTCTCCCAACCAATCCTGTTGCTTCCCGCCCAAATGTATCCATTGAATATTGTATATAAGGCGCAGTTGTGCCATTGCTGTTCATGTTCGGTTTGCTTACAATAAAGTTGTGTTTGGCCCCTGTTATGCTGGCTGCTTCTCTTCAATTCTTGAACTTTTTTCATTGGCATTGAGTCTCTGAAAGTATCGTTTACTCTACTACCATAGCAGGATAACCTGGCCAGACTACCACATTGGGCCAAACGCCTTTGATTTGTTGGCTTGCATAGAAAATTCTGAGCCCAGAAAAATCTCCACAGTAGCTTTCATTTAAAAGCTGAGTCCGGCTGAATGATAGCTCATTCAAACAAATCAGCAATTACTGTAATGGATCACTTGCATGAGTAGAAAACTGTGGGCTTACAGTATTTAGTAGTGGCACATCATACAAACATGACTTTAGGTAAAGACTAGTAAAGATTCATATCAATAAGGAAGGCCAAATGTGGCATAACAAATTAGGAATGGGTTTCCCTCCTTCCATTCATTCAATAATTTTAGTTATTGTTTAGTTATTTTTAACTAATCAATTAATCCAGGTACTGTATTTTAAATTTTGGATATTAACAAAATAGACACAACATATATGATTTATAAACTTGTTACATGCGATTTTGTCGACCACAGGGCAGGTTGAAGAGCAATAAATGATCTGATGGCGGCAGAGGCATGTGCCTGATGGCACCAGAAAGTGTCATTTTAACAGGAAGAATCTCTCTTAAAGTGATTCTTCTGTTTGCCAGGGAATTGTTTCAGTGTGATCCCCAAAAACAACCCCCCTCAAAAAAAGATCCAGCTTGGAGATGGATTGGGGTTCCTTGTACATCATACGGTGTAGGAATCGGGGCCGCTAGGACGGCCGTTGGGTCCCGGAGGAGACTGATCAAGGAACGACACGAGGCAATATGGAGCGAGATCGGATCAGTGGTTTATTGAAGGAAAAGCATCATCATATATAGATCAGAAGGCAATGCAGGAAAGAATCGTCATCTGACAGAAAATCACATCACCCATTTACTCGGGTTAATGGGAAATCTCTCTTGAGGAAGTTAATTAACTCGGGCAAACACTGACAGGGGAAAACCATTGTCTGAGGCTTACACTAGGGTAAATATGGCTTCTATTTGCACCAAAGATTAGGCTTAGCTGCGAGTGAATGATTGCCTAATGGGTAACGGAGGTTAGAGATTTGCTCTCTCAGCAGAACCGTCAGTCAGGTCAGGTGTGGGTGAATAAACCTTTATGATTAATCCACCCCCCTTAATTTCTGTGCCCGCAGAGCCCACGGGCCAGGAGCTTTCTCGACTGAAGTGGCCTCTGCGAGGGCCGTTCCATGCCAACTGGGCATGGGGAATCCGCATCTCCCCTTTCTCTATTGTTTAGAAACCTGACAAGCGACTCTGCGCAAGAGGGGCATCAGCTGATGAGCGGGAATGACGCTTCGGGGTTCCCCCCATGAAAGACACCTTGATAACAGTGAGGGAATGCATTGCATGAAACAGCATCCTGCTATGCCTAGCACTATCACCCCCACAATTACTTGAAGCGTCATCTGGAGCCACCCCCACGGGAGCCATGACCACAAGGAACTCCACCAATCCCATATCGAACCCTGCTTAATGTTCTTGACCAGGGTGTGGAGGTCCGTGAGCTGGCTCTGGACCTTGCGTGAGTTGTCAGTGAGATTAAAGCAACACATGCCGTGGACAGATTTGCAACCCAAATGATGTAACAACAAAAGATAGTCTATAGCTGCTCGATTGTCAAGAATGGCATGGCGAAGCTCTGCCTGCTCCTGATTGAGCAGTGCTATCGCTGAGGAGGTATGGTTAATGGCTTTTGCTAATCCGCAAGCCAATTGACCAATTCTCCGAGCGTTGCCAACGGCTAAGCCTGGCACGCCAAGTATGCTGACTGCCAACGAGACGTATTCAGCTGGACTAAGAACCCTAATGTTGCTATCACATGAGCTGTCTAACTGGGTGGCACGAGCGTGTCGTATGGGTGCGGAAACATTTGAAACATTTGTGCTTGGGGTGACCATATCCTTAGTAGGGAGTAACAGTGTCAAACGACTGATACAACATATAGCATCTGATACATTTGCGGGTATGTAGTTCCAGGTATACTGATTACATGTAAAGAACCATCCTGAAGGTAGGGTAACATGAGCATACATTGAACCAAGTGTCTGTGGTTTGTCACAAGTCCAATTGCCGCTGCCAACTTCGAGGCAACGACGTCGGGTTCGGCCGACTGCGGAGCAGCCGGTCATTCGAGCACAAGTAGAGTTCGGACTGACCGCCACTCGAGGAGTGTGGAGAGTGGCTGCGTCAGCTGGCAAAGTCATCGTCAGCCGCATTTCCCAGCGGGCATATTCCGAGGAACTTGCTGGGTTGTACGGGCTGAAAATCCATTTCACTAGCCAGTCGCCATCCCTGGGGTGTGCACCTGGAGTGTGGCACACTGGGATGAGACAGGTGCTCAAGATTGAGGCAGAACCAATGTCCTGCTTCAGGCAAAAATCAGACTGGTTGACGAGACCCGCCAACCTTTCCCATATGTTGTAGTGCATCCGGGCAGAGAGGTCCCCGCCTGGCATCAAATCGTTGGCCTTTAGTGAGGCAGCCTGAACGCCTCCCCCCGCAAGTAGGGAGAGGATCAGGATGATGGTGACTGCCACGGTGTTGGCAGTAATCAGGGAAAAGACTGTAGCTACGATGTTCTCCGGCGTTGCCTCCCTCTCCTCATGCCGGATGACGTCCTGGGCCTCATTGCAAAGAGCCTTGACCATCCCCCAGGTGATCTTCGGTGCTGTCATCTGTGGCCGCTTCTTCCGATGGGTCCTCTCGGTCAGAGTGAGGTCCTCCATCTCCGGGATCGGACTCGGGTCGGCCTGGGTCCACGCCATGTGGTTCCAAGTGAGGCTTGACACACCGAGCTGGAATCCAAACGACACCTGTAGGAGACATAACTGCAGCATACCCTCTTCCCCAGGTTACGAGTGGTGCCGGGCCCCTCCAGGAAGGGTCCGGTGGCACCCGGTATCGGACCATCGGTCGCGGGGGAGCTTCCGAACGGCGGAAGTGCTTCTCCTGCGGCGTGCAATCCGAAAAAACATTAAGGTGATTGTATGTGAACAATACCTTATTCAGACAATGCTGTGCCTGACCCTGTGACTTGGGGACGGCTGGTGGCTCCCCCCTTTCTGTTTGTTTGTCAATATAGGACTTGAGTGTCCAATTGACTCGTTCCACAATCGCTTGCCCCTGCGGATTGTAAGGAACGCCAAAAGTATGCTTAATGTCCCAGGTGGCCATGAAGGTGGCCAGCTGCCTGGAGCTGTAGGACGGGGCGTTATCGGTTTTCACGTGCCGCGGTTTGCCCATTGCCGCGATGCAGGAAAGGAGGTGCTGCTCCATGTGGGAAGCAGTCTCCCCTTTCTGTGCTGTTGCCCAAACGAATTGTGAAAAAGTATCAATGCAAACGTGCATGTACTGCCATCTGCCAAACTGCGGAACATGCGTGACATCCATTTGCCACACCTGGTTAGCCTCTGTCCCTCATGGGTTGACCCCCCACGAGGGCCCCCCCGGTGCCCCTGCACAATGCTGGCAAGAGCGAACTATGCCTTGGGCTTGAAAAAGTGGCAGATTGAACTGTCTGGCGAGTGCTTTGGCATTTTGATGAAAGAATGCATGACTCTGAATTGGAGTAGTGAAAACACCTAACACTGAACGTTGCTGAATTTCCTTTGCTGCCGCATCCGCTCTGCTATTGCCCGCGGAAATCGGACCCGGTAGGTCTTGGTGACTTCGGATGTGGGCAATATAGAGCGCTTCCGTGCGGTTTCGCAAATGAAATTGAGTTGTGAGGAACAAACTCAGCAAATTTTTGTCTATCGCGGGAGTGATGTATGCTCCCGGTAGACTGTGAAGCAAATTCCTAACATATTGACTGTCAGTAATGATGTTTAGGCGCTCTTTGGCGAAGGTGCGCAAAGCAAGGTTCACCGCTGCCAACTCTGCCCGCTGCTCGGACTTCTGTGGAAGAGTTAACAGCGTGCGCCAAGCCTGGCCCTCCTGCCAAGTTAAGACACCATATGTGCAACCCCCATCCGTAAAGACTGTCCTGGCCCCCTGCGTTTGAAGCGAGACAAGTCTGGGGTCTTTCGGCAAGTGGTATGCCAAGCATCCGGTGAATCCTTCCAAAGCAATTGGAAGCGAGTCACCGAGCTGCATCAACTGCTGAACCTGCTCTTTGGTGAATGGGACCACGATCTTTGCTAAGTCGTACCCTGAAATGTCCCTAGCTCTCAGCCTTCCGAGGTAAACCACCACGGAGACCAATTCTTGGGGAGGAACGATGTTTCGGGAAGAGGTGTTCGGCAAGTACACCCATTCCACGATACTCGCTCCTTTCTCGGAGTCCACTCCTAGGCTCCGGTGAACATGGATCCTGCCCAAACAATGTACAAGTTCAGGATCGGAGCATATGGCCCCTGCGCAATCCTGTCCACCCACCTTTGGCTGAGAATTTGGTTGACTTTCTCGAGAGCCAAGTGTGCCTCTCGAGGAATTTGTATCCGGTCTGCTGGCTGCTTACCTAATGTGAGCAGCGAGAAGAGCGGCTTCAAAAGATCCGTATCCAATCGGAAATACGGTCTGGCCCAATTAATGTTTCCTAAAACCTGCTGCAATTCTACCAGGGTGACTGAGTCCTTCAAGTTGATTTGGGGCAAAACTGGCGCTGCGAAAGAGCGGAGAAGCCGATGACCCAAGTATGAGAAGGGCTCGGTTCTCTGCACTTTCTCTGGGGCAATGAGTAACCCTTTCTCCCCCAGGCTGGCCTGGAGGTCTGCAAACATTTCGCTGCCGAGTTGCGGCACCGCGACCAAGATATCATCCATGAAATGGCAAACTAAAGCTGTGGGATGAAGGTTTTGAAACTTTGCCAGTGCGTTGTGACCATAAATTTGGCACAGGGTGGGCGAATTGAGCATGCCCTGTGGCAAAAATTTCCACGCATAACGCTGCGTGGGCTCGCTGTGGTTCACAACCGGCACCGTAAAGGCGAACCTTTCCCTGTCCCTAGGGTCTAAGGGAATGGTGTAAAAGCAATCCTTGAGATCTACAACTAGGATCTCCCACCCCTCGGGAATCATATTTGGATTTGGGATGCCGCATTGAAGCGGACCCATTGGCTGTATGCATTTATTGATCTCTCTGAGATCATGGAGGAGTCGCCACTTCCCCGATTTCTTCTTGATGACAAAAATAGGCGAATTCCAAGGACTAGTGGACTGCTCTATGTGTCCTGCGTCTAGCTGTTCTTTAACCAGTTGCTTTAGGGCGACTAATTTCTCTCCCACTACCGGCCATTGTTCCACCCAGACCGGCGTATTGGTGAGCCATTTAAGTGGCAACGCCATTACCCGAAGGTAAGCGTAGCACCGTACTGCTGTAAAATGTCTCGCCCCCAAAGGTTGATATGCACATCCAGAACGTGCGGCCGAATGACCGCTGTGCCGTCAGCCTTTGGAATCGTGACTTCCACCCACTCCCGGCTCCTAAACGCTTCTTGGATGCCGCCTAACCCCCACACATTGGATACCGGCTCAATGGCCCACTCCCGTGGCCACTGGCTTCAGCTGATTATGCTCACATCAGCTCCGGTATCTAATAACCCTGAAAATGATCTTTTATTCAAAAATACCTCAATAACTGGGCGCTGTTTCCACTCAATGTTGGTCTCCACTGTCGCTAAGACCTGGTATCCTTGCACTGCCTCACTGGTGCTCAAGCGGTCTGCTGACCCGGACTCTGAGCTGTCCCTGAGCCTTCCCTGGCTATCTGCTGGCGAGTGACAAGGAACCATAATCAGTTGCGCTAATGTGTCTCCTTTATGAATTGTCTGGGGTAAGTGTGTCCAAAGCTGAACTTGGAGAACGCCTGAAAAATTGGAGTCAATGACTCCTGGAATTACAAGAATTCCGCGTGCTCCTGCTACACTGCGAGGCAAAACTAAACCTATAAAGCCCTTGGGCAGGGGTCCCATGTACTGGGAGTCCACTAGATAGACTGTGCCTGGCAGGTCGCATGTAACATCCGCCTGGCAAGTCAATTCTAGCCCTGTACTACCCTTGGGGCTGGCCTGTGCCTTCGCAATGCTAGGAATGTGATCGGAATCTAGTCTAGCTCTGACGAGCTCAGAGCGAGGGAAGCCTCTGTTTGGACCGGGGCCAGAGACGTGCCCGCGTTCCAGTTTCCCGAATTCGGACAGTATCTGGACCAATGGTAGCCTTTCTTACACTTCGGACACGGGGTGGTTGGAGCCTTGGAATGGCCGGAATTTTGTCCGCCTCCCTTGGATCGGCACTCCCTAGCGAAGTGACCGACCTTGCCACAATTGTGACATGCCCCTTGTTTTTATTCTTAGGTCTTCTACCCCCTTGCACCGCTGCTGCCAACAGACCCATTTTATAGGATTCTGTGCCAACGTCGGCGCAAGCTCTAATCATGTCCGTGAGAGTCAAGTCGGGACGATTACCCAGTGACTGCAAGATTTTACGGCAGTCTAACTTGGCATTATCCTTGGCCAATTTCATCATGAGCTCCTGTTGGGCTTGCTCATTATCGATCTGCCTACTGATCGCTTCCTCTAAGCGATTGATAAAATCCATGTAGGGCTCCTGGGCTCCCTGTTTGACTGCAGTGTAATTTTTGGCTGCTTTGCCAGTTGCTGGAACCTTGAGAAAAGCCTTGAAGGCAGCCTCGGCTGACATCTGAAGAGTGGCTAGTGGCAAGTTGGTCTGCACATCGATGGATTCGAAGGCACCTGAACCATATAACTGGTCAGGAAGTACTGTGCCTCCCATCCTGGCAGCCCTTGTCTGAGCCTCGAGGCGATACTCGCTGTCCCATAGCAAATACCGGCTGGGGTTGAGCATCATCCGCATGACGGATTTCCAGTCGTGCGGGATGAACATGGTATTCTCGCACACTTGCTGAAGCGTGCCCCTAGTGAAGCGACTCTGGAGTCCTGTCTCTGTAATGGCCTTCCGTATAGCCATGAGAAGCTTATACGGGACTGGTGAGTGAACTACCTGCTGGTCCCCTGTGAGGGCATCCATTTCCAAGCGAATTGGACAAATCTGACTAAGCTCAGCTCGTTCTTCTGCTGGCAATTCCCCCTTCTTGATTTCTTTCTCAATTGTGCGCTGAAGGGCACTCTTGGTCTGGGAGCCTGTAGCTGTCAGAGAAGCGCCTGCGCTCCTCATTCCATGCATTCTGCCGGTGACGTCTGCAGCTGTCACCGAGGGAAAGCTCCCTACACTACTCTGCTTAAACTGCAATGACGGATAGAGCGCCGTGGGCGCCGATGGCTCGACTGGCGCTGGGGGTTCTTTGGCCTCTACCCGGACTTGGTCTATCTCCGCTAAGAGCTTCCTACATTTACTCCATGTGCAAATCACGCCCTCTGGAGCTTTCGGGGGTTGCTGAATGCAGTCTCCTATCTGATCCCAAAGCTGAAGGGTTAACGTACCTACTTCTGGGTAAAGCAGGCAGTGTTCCCTTAGGTACACCAAAAGTCTCGGTAGCTCTCTGCTGTGAAAACGTAACTGAAATACCCTGGCCAGGATTTTGAACTCTTCCTCATGAGTTCTTTGGCTAGCGGACGGACGTTGTCGCTGAGGACAAGTCCCCATATTACCTGTGGGGGTTCTCTGAAGATTCCTCCTTGGGACGAGTGACACGTCTGTTGGACCAGGTAATAGGTTTTGGCGACGATTCTCTGGGTAGAGCTCGGAGCGTGGTCTGCTGCCACGGGCCCTCGGTGGCCTCTGCGCTGTCAGGGGTTCACAGCTGACCCTGAGCGGAACGCGTTTTTCCGTAACTGCAAGCCGCCGCGAAAGTCGGGAGCAAACTGTAGGATGCCTCTTCTGTAATGCCTCGCCGCAGGGCCGTCTTCCCGACCAGCTGGCTTACCGGCCGGGCTGCCGCGCTGTCCTCCGGGACGATCGGATGCGGTTCTCGTGTAGAACCGGACCGTGTGATCGCTTACTCTCGAGTAGATCACGTCGGGGTCACCAGGTGTAGGAATCGGGGCCGCTAGGACGGCCGTTGGGTCCCGGAGGAGACTGATCAAGGAACGACACGAGGCAATATGGAGCGAGATCGGATCAGTGGTTTATTGAAGGAAAAGCATCATCATATATAGATCAGAAGGCAATGCAGGAAAGAATCGTCATCTGACAGAAAATCACATCACCCATTTACTCAGGTTAATGGGAAATCTCTCTTGGGGAAGTTAATTAACTCGGGCAAACACTGACAGGCTTACACTAGGGTAAATATGGCTTCTATTTGCACCAAAGATTAGGCTTAGCTGCGAGTGAGTGATTGCCTAATGGGTAACGGAGGTTAGAGATTTGCTCTCTCAGCAGAACCGTCGGCCAGGTCAGGTGTGGGTGAATAAACCCTTATGATTAATCCACCCCCCTTAATTTCTGTGCCCGCAGAGCCCACGGGCCAGGAGCTTTCTCGACTGAAGTGGCCTCTGCGAGGGCCGTTCCATGCCAACTGGGCATGGGGAATCTGCAATACGGACACCAGGGAAATGATTTTACTTAACTGCCCCATAAACAATCCAGATTATGATCTATATCCCCATGTGACCACACTGTAAAACAAGGCAATAAAGCAGTGGTGGCCAAAATATGGCCCATGGGCTGGATCTGGCCCAGTGTGCCAAATCATTCATCCCATGCTGCCCTCAATGCTCCCAGAAGCAGAAGTAAAATGTGCCCACGCATGTGCAAAATGCTGCCATAAATGCACCTGCAGCTGTCGTAAATGCATTGATGACAGCCACGGGTGCATTTACGCCAGCATTTTTTGCATTTGTAGGTGCATTCTTATTTCTGCTTCCAGTGGGAGGAACCACAAGACCAGCCTGCTGAACAATGTAACCATACCATGGCCTGAAAAGTTTGGGGACCTCTGCAATAAAGCAATCAAGATTGACAGGTGGGGTTCAGAACAACTTGTCTAAGGTTTGTTGAAACCTATAACTATCCCTGACCATGGGATGTTTTGTTAAAGGCATTAAAATTTGAACCTCCAGCCTTTTTACTGCCTTAACAGAGCAGTAATATTCATTCAAAGGCTGATCATAATCATTTAATTTTATGACAAAATTATTTAATTTGCATCAGAAAATAAAAAGCAACACCGTCTACATACAAGCCAGTAAAACCACAGATGTTTTCCTCAGTCAAGATGATTTATTAGTGATCAGGATCAATGCTGCCAAAGAGGAGGAGGCTAAGAAGAATGGTCAAGTTCAGGCATATAATTGTTCAAAGGCAGAAACAAATGAACGCAATAAAACATTACACATTGGTAATCTCTTGTTGACACTATATCTTATCCATAGGGGAAAAAGAAATCTTTGATATGCAAACAGTTCCATTCCTCCCTCAATTCATTCAATTACTTATCAAGGCGAGCTTCTTAAGAACTGAGCCACCGCAGCCCCTTTAATCAATAATATTATGGTAGTTATTATTTTAACTAATTAATTAATTCAGGAAAATTAAATTTTAATTTTGCTTATTAACAAACTAGATAAATTAATTTGAAAATAAGAAACAAAAAAAATCCAGTCATTGCTGAGTTTTCTTTCTTTGTTCTCTTTGGTAGTAATATGCTCGAACCTCAATAGCCCAAGAGGCAGGAATAAAAGGCACATTTGATTTTTCACCCTATGTAATTAGGGTGTGACTTCATTTCTTCAGATTGGCTTCTGCTGGTTAATCTGTTGCCGTTTAATTAATTAATATCAATTGAATATTACAGACCCATTGTAAAACACCATTATCCATGAATGCATTTGAATGCATCACTGCCCATGAATACATTTTAAGAATACTGGAAAAGATCCCTCGAAAATCAACAATAGGACCAATTCACTGAGACAAAGGCAGAAAACAAGATGCAGTCTCTCAGACACATACAGAAAGTGGCTTTTCAAGTCCTTTGTATTACACCCAAAAATCACCATTGTACTCCTTGTATCTTGTTTGCAACCCTTACCACTGCCCCAGATTAGCTTTAGAGGGGTTTTCTAATCCTATGGAACATGTTTGATTAGTGCATTAATGGGAAACAATCCCCCCCCCATTGATTCTGATGATTGAAGGAATTGCATAAGCACACGATCCTCAATACAATCAATAAACTCCAGCCATAGCCTTTACAACAGGGGTGCCGAAAGTATGGCCTGTGGGCCAGATCTGGCCCCCAAACACCAATTCATCCAGCCCACACCGTATGGGTGCATTTTACTTTCTGGAGCAGCAAAGGCAGCCTAAAAATCTATCTCACCCTGTTACAAAACAAATTGCAAGGCATGTTTTTTGCTATGTTAGAACTTAAATGTTTTTTTAGACTGATATGTTTCTTTTCTGATTTCATGAGTGTATTGTATTATTGTATTGTTGTTCGATTCATGACTTATGTATTCATGCTCCGATTATTGTATTTATGATGTATTTTTGCCTGATTGCTTTATTTTTGTTACTGTGTATCAGGGTTTGCTGATACTCTGTTTATATGCTGTTTTTTAATATAGGAATTGTGTTCATTGCATTTTTGTTCCGATTGTATGATATTTATTTTTAGAGACATTTTGTATGTTTATTATATTTTGTTTTGTTGTATCTTTAATTATGTTGGAAGCCTCCCTGAGTCGGCCTACAAGCTGAGTAGGGCGGGGTACAAATTAAAAATTGAATTGAATTGAACTGAATGTTTTACTTCCACTTCCGGTGGGAGGAACCATATGATCAGCCCACTGAATTAAGTGACTGCCTCTGGAGCTCCAAGACAGGGGTTCTCAACCTATGGCCTGTGGGCCGCATCTGGCCCATGGTGTGATTCCATCCCCCCCACTTCTGCTGCTGCTGCTGCTGCTGCTGCTGCTGCTGCTGCTGCTGCTGCTGCTGCTGCTGCCACCTCCATCAACATCACCACCACCACCACCACCACCACCACCCTTTCCCCTTCCGCCTAGCTTGGCATGTCTCTAATGTAAGGAGGCTTACAACATACGCCCTGCTATGGAGCAGTGTTAGGGACATGCCAAGCCAAGCGGAGGGGGGAAGAACAGTAGCGACAATGGTGGAAGTGGAAGTGGCAGATGCACGTGGCTGCCAACATCCTTCCCCGGTGCTGCTCTAGCCAAGCATCAGCAAGGACAGGAAGAACGTTCCTTCATCCATGGCAAACTGGTAAGCAGGGAAATGGTGGTGTCAGTTTCATTGGCATGGGGGGAGTGTTTGTGTGTTGAACTGGTGGCATGGGGTGAGTGTTTGCAGTGTGGGGAGGAGTGGTGGCGGTGATGGAGGCAGTGGTGGAGACGGTGGTGGCAGCAGCAGCAGTAGTTGTGTGTGTGAGAGAGAGAGTTTTGGCAAGCCAGACTGGTGGTGTGTGGGGGAGTGGTGGTGGTGGTGGGGGGATGGGGAAGAGACACCAGTATGGCCTGCAAACAGTCTGAGGGGATGTGATACGCCGCCCGGCTTAAAAAGGTTGAGAACCCCTGCTCTAATACAATGCATCTTAATGGAAAGGAACCTGGTGATGGGCCTCTAAAGTCATGCTACTCAAGTTGCATTTGCTACTTTACCTAAGAAGCCTTAGGGCCATATCCCCTCATATAGTTATATGAACCTGCTTGAACCCGTTTTTGGATTTTCCATACCAGGAAGGAAGAAAATGTTTGAACTTGCTTTTTGTGTGTGTCTTTTTCAATACGTGAATCAGACAAAGACTTTCCATTTCTTACATACTTTCCCCAATGGGTTGGACAACATTATCAGCATGGTAAGAAGTAGCAATAGAAGAATCAGACAGTTTGGGTTTCTTTTTCTTTCTGTTTCTCATTTATCCAATATGAAATTTGAGTTATTTTGAAATACTGAGATGTTTTTAGGGTGGGTGGGATTTAAATATCACATGAAATGTATGTGCATTTTTGGAATGCATTTTGATGTTCAATTTTGAATGATATGCACCATCGGCCAGAGTTCAAATCCCTAGTCAGCGGATGTGGAACTGGTAAAACCACTATTTAAGTATCTCATTTACCTTGAAAGCCCTATTAGGGTCACAATAAATTGGCTCTGACATGGCAGCAGTTGACATAACATGGCAGATTACAATCCACTCTGTGCATATCAACCTGCAGTATCACTACTGTGTTGCAGCCAGTGTTGTACTGCAGTCGGTTCTATCTGGTTCTATAGAACTGGTAGCAGAAGCAGCTAGCCATGTCCACCTCCCTCCCATACCATGCCCACCTCCTCCTCCTCCCCCCGCACTCCGGGCATGGCCAGGGTCCAGGAGGAGGAGGAGGAGGAGGAAGCATGTGCCCACCCGCTGCCACCGCTGCTAGCCTGGAACAGTGTGGCTGGGGGAACTCACCATGCTGGGTGCACTTCCTTCTACATACTTCCTGCATGCCTCCTGGGCGAGACGCACTGGGGCATACCTGTCAACCCGCGGCTCCGGAAAAACGGGACCTACGCAGATCGCTTGTGCGCAGGTCGCTTTCCTCGCATGCGTGGAAAGCATTTTTCCCCGCTGCCAAATTAAGGGGGTTTAGCAGCACGGGGCGGGTTATGACGTCAATCGACGTCAAATTACGGGGTAATCCCGGCCAAATTGGGATGGTTGACAGGTATGCACTGGGGTGTATGTAGAAGGAAGTGCACCTGGCATGGTGAGTTCCTCCCAGCCACGCCACTCCGGGCATGCGGCGGTGGCAGCGGGTGGGTGAGCGCTTCCTCCTCCTTCTCCCGGTGCAGGATGTATGGAGGCTGCTGGTGGCTTCAGCTCCTCATCCTGGCCCGGCCGAACTGCACCTTCTGGTAAGTCTCCCCCCTCTCTCTATTGGGAGCAATGGGGGGGGAGGCAGATCCGGGGAAGCCCCAGGCTGGACTGCACAACGGAGGATGCTCCATAGGTAAGGTGAACACCAGGGGGTGCAGGGGGTGACTATCCAGCACATGGGGGGCCTCCATGCAGCCCAGCCAGGCGCCTCCGCATGTCTCCACCCACCGTGGCCTGCATCTCCAAGGCAGCAAGTGAGGAGCATTGCTTGCAAGCAGAGACATTGGGCTAGCTCACACATTAGTTCGCTCGCCCCCTTTTTTACACTCTACAGCAGAAGCCCGCCTTTGGCTCCCTGCTTCTCTCAGCGCTGCTGAGGGCTGCTCAAAGCTGAGTCAAGGAAGGAAAGAGAGCTGTGTATTCCCCACCATTGCTCTCCTTCCTTCCTCCTCTTGGCTTTCAGCAGCCCTCAGCAGCGCTGAGAGAAGCAGGGAGCCAAAGGCGGGCTTTCGCTGTGGAGCATAAAATAGGGGGAGGCGAGCAAGCAAGTGAGTGAGTCCGCCAGCCAGCCCAACCCCTCTGCTTGCAGTCAATGCATAGAGAAATCCCTGGGCTTTTCTTCTCTTTTCTTTTCTTTTTTGGGGGGATGAGGCCACGCCCACACAGTTGGCCACACCTATGCCCACAGTTGGCCATGCCCACACCCACAGTTGGCCATGCCCACAGAGTGGGTAGCAATTTTTTTTGCAGTGCATCACTGGTTGCAGCCATAGACTGTAATCTACTAAAATTAATGATTAAAAAAAATTACGAGTAATAAAGGTATCACAAGCCTCTCTTCATTTGTTGCTACACCTTTCATTTTCAGCATTTCCAATTTCCCCCCACTACTTTCTCTGTCTTTTTTTTCTTCACACAAACAAAAACAGCAAAAAAAGGGGGGCGAGGGGGAAACAGAGTAGCTATAGCTTTTGATAGCTATTGCTCAGAACATGTAGAATCACCTTGGGGTTGGACTAGGTAGTAATCTGATAGCTTCAAATTGGATGCATTTCAGAGAAGATTTCTTACTGACATTGCTAAGCAGGAGAAGGAAATCCAAGAGAGTGACTGCCAGACCAAATTGTGATTTACAAACTATGTGGTTAAATGTTCCAAAACACCACTTGTAAGTGATCCCAATGAAATTAATGAAGCTGTACAGGCAGGGTTGTGTCCTGTATCTTTTATCTTTACCTATAAGGAGGGACGTTAACCATTGGAATCCGGTATACACGCCCGCACCCATCCATACTATACTGTACCGAGCCCCATACACTTGCCTTTACACTGACCGAGAATCGCCGCAAGGGTCCGGCAGCCGCCAGTGGGGCAGCCGCCCCACAAACGTGGACAGAAAAAAGAACTACAGTTCCCAGCATCCTCCGCACTGCACAACTAATCAGCCTGGCCAGATTTTCTCCCAACCAGTCACAGTCCAACATGCAAATCAGCTCTCTCCAGCATTCCGTTTTTAGGCCTGGCTGTTAATAAACTGCCATTTTTCTCCCATGGCACAACATGTGTGTGTGTGTGTGTGTGTGTGTGTGGTTGTATTGTGTGTGTGGTTGTATTGTGTGTGTATTGTGTGTGTATTGTGTGTGTGTGTTTTGTGTATGGTTGTGTTGTGTGTGGCTCCCCCCCAAAGCCTCGGTGAGGCTACACACACAGCACCAGTCATGTGTGTGTGTTGTGTTGTGTGGTTGTGTGTATTGTGTGTGTGTGTGTGTGGTTGTGTTGTGTATGTGTGTGTATTGTGTGTGGATGGTTGAGTTTTGTGTGCTGTGTGTATTTTGTGTGTGTGGTTGAGTTGTGTGTGCTGTGTGTGTATTGTGTGTGTGTGGTTGTGTTCTATGTGTGTATTGTGTGTGTGGTTGTGTGTGTGTGCTGTGTGTGTGCTGTTTGTGTGTGTCTCCTCGGCAAAGCTTTGGGGGGAGGGGTATCCCCTCCTCTTCCCACACAGCTTTGGTGTGTGTGTTTGTATTGTGTGTGTGGTTGTGTTGTGTGTGTAATGAGTGTGTGGGTGTGGGTGTTGTGTGTAAGAGGTTATATTGTGTATGTGTGTAATGAGTGTGTGTGGTTGTGTGTGGTTGTGTTGTGTATGTGGGTGTGTATTAAGTGTGTGTGGTTGTGCTGTGTGTGCAGAGTGTGTGTGTTTGTTTGTGTTTGTTTGTGTGTGTGTTTGTGTGATTGTGTGTATTGAGTGTAATGAGTGTGTGGGTGTGGGTGTTGTGTGTAAGAGGTTATATTGTGTATGTGTGTAATGAGTGTGTGTGGTTGTGTGTGGTTGTGTTGTGTATGTGGGTGAGTATTAAGTGTGTGTGGTTGTGCTGTGTGTGCAGAGTGTGTGTGTTTGTTTGTGTTTGTGTGTGTGTTTGTGTGGTTGTGTGTATTGAGTGTGTGTGTGGTTGTGTGATTGTGTGTGTGTGGTTGTGTTGTGTGTGGTTGTGTGTGTGTGTTGTGTGTGTGTTGTGTGAGAGTTTGTGTTGAGTGTGGTGTGTACCCCCCAAAAAAACTCCTACCACCAAAACACACAAAAAAACTGCCTGGCAGAGACGGGCAAAAAAAGCTAGTGGACTATATGACCGTTATATTTTCTAGTAATCCATTTTGGGAAACTATTAAAACCATACTCAAGTGGAACTTATTTCAGGTTTGTGCACAAAATAGTCTCTTGCTAAATGTAGAAATTTGCCTTGCATTGTTCTGTCGCTTTTGTAGTAGCTTTCTGCATTCTTCCAATGCATTCATTTTCATTAAAAGAAAAGAGATGTGTTATAATTCACCAGCTTTCAGTAACTTTATCCAGCCTCACATATGTGTAAATTTGAGCATTCATATGGTGTTCTTTAAGAAAGCTGGAAACTCAGCAGTTTTATTTAAACAAATGTTTAATTCAAATTCTGTCAGATGTAATATCACACTGCCCTGAACTACATATGCCACAATGCATTGCCTATGTAACCCTACTCCTTCGACCCCTATTCCTCTGACCTCATCTAACCCTATTAAAGGAAACCCCATTGAGCTAACGGTGCCCAAAGATGACCCGCACACCCCAGCCATGCGGAAAAAAGAAAAAGCCCGGGGACCCCGGGGGGTGGACATGCGGACCCTGGAAATGCAGACCATGCCGACCCTCAGCCCCCAGGAGTCAGAAGGGGAGTGGGATGTCCCAAGCAGATGACTAGCACCCGAAAGGGACACCGCCAATGACCCGACCGACCTTCCCAAAGGGGCAGAGGGCCCCTCCACAACCAGAAGCTGAAGGGGACACAATCTCTCCCTGGAAGCAAACTACCATGGGCAAAAAGAGCTCAGCAGGTCCCCCAAAGCAGACCACCACGAACTTTCCCCAGCAAAGGGCCGAAGGGGATGCGACCTCTCCCCAAAGGCAAAATACAATGACCACCACACAAAAACCCAGCCGCGGGCATGCGGGGTACGAACCCACACCCACATGGAAGAACCAGAAACGCGCACCAAAGAAAAACAAAAAACAGCAACCTACCGTGACCCGTCGCTCATCCAGCTAGGCTGTGGGGGAAGCTCAAGCGATGGAGCCAGTCCCCATACAAGGCCACAGCCCGAAAAAGCAGAGCCCTGGTGACGTCAGACTCCTTCGACCCGGCAGGTACACAGCCTCCTCGCAGCAACATCATAAGATCCTCTGACGAAGAGAGCAGCTCTAGTGGCAAAGCTGCCCCCCAGCGATGCTCCAGCCCGGACAAGCAGGACCTACGGAGCAGATGTCCACTCACCTCAACAGCCGGCGAAGAATGAGGCTCGCGCAGATGCAGAAGTGGCAAGAGAGCTCCTCCTCTGGCGAAGAGGAGGAAGAACAGGTCACATCAGGTCACTCAAAGGCCAGAAGACAAGCAAGCTCCCCCTACAGGCAAGCTGAAAAAGAACAAGCGGGACCTTCAAATGCAACAGTCTGTGTCCCCATTCCTTACTGCCAATTTGAAGACAGCCCAGGACATCAGAACTACTCAAGCAACAGAAGCAGTGCCGGTCAGCAGAGCCAACTGCCAAACAACTTCCCAATCCTTTGCATGACTGGGAAGAACCTCATTGACTGGGCTCAGCAATTTCAGGTAATTCTGATGAGGGAGGGGGCTTTGCATCTGATTCAAAACCCACCAAAGAGACCTTTAATGCAAAGAGACTCTGGAGGTGGACAGACTGCATCACAGGGTATTCTGTTTACTTTTGAGTTCTATTGACACTGCAATGTATGGGAGTGTCCCGAATGGGCTAACTGTTTATGATGTCTGGGGGAAATTATACAATATGTTTTATTGCAGAAACAGGAGTACAACCTGCTTGCTATTAAGAGAGCTGTTTGCATACAAACTTAAGGAGGGAACAACCATGAGTGAACACTTAATGAAACTAAACAATATGAGGTTCGACCTCTTAAGAAGGGGGGAAAGCGTCACAGAACAGCATCTGATAAGCATTATACTCTCTTGATCCAAGCTGGGACTACTTCCTGACCCAATTAGACAATATGGGCGGTGACAATGCCACATTAGAATATGTCACCAGGAAACTCATAGCAGAGGACAATCTTAGAAGGGATAGAGCCATCATGCGCAGTGAAGGCAGGCCACACAAGAAGGTTAGCTTCCCTGAGCGAGCAAGTGGATCTAGGAGACACATTAGAAAGGATTGCCCAAGATACCACAAGGATAAGAGGGCTACAGAATGCAACTCCTCACGCGATAGGGCACGCCATGAAGGCACTCCAAGGCCGAGGCATGGGTCACAGGATGAATACCCACGCAGGCACAGAGATGACAAGAATAGAGAAGATAGGTGATGGAGATCACCCAGCCCAGGAAGAGAGCCTAGGCTGCAGAGAGAACAAGAGAAGCACAAATCAGACTCAGTAAACCTAGTCAAACATGGTAAAGGGTCCAGATGCCATAGGGCAGACAGACCCACAGATGCTCACCTGCAACGCTGGCTGATTGACTCTGGGGCCACCACCCACACATCATGCCACAGGGAGATATTCAGTTCCGTCGAAGAGGACTCCTTCACAATCAAAGTTGCCAACTAGGACCATGCAAAGGTAGCTGGCAGGGGCAACATACTCATCCCTGGGATTGGACTGGCCCGAGACGTCCTTTATGTCCAGGAATTCCTTACAACATGCTAGCCACCACCAGACTCATGGAGGACCCAAGCCTGAGAATAATCTTCGGAAACAAGAAGGCATCCATTGAAAGAAGGGGAGAAGGGAGCATAGAGTTCATAGGCGGCCTTCCATACTTCATAGCCAAGGAAACTGATGATAGGCAAGCCACGATGGGGCTACTCGATAGCAATGATGATGAGGCAACGCAAGAGTGCACCACGGAGGATTCCAGCGAACACGGAAATGAGGACCCAGAAGGGGAGGAGGATACCCCCCATAATTCTACAAGAAATGAAAGGGTCAATGAGACGAAGCAAAGAACGCCAAGGATATCCATAGGAAAGCCCACACACGATGAGTGTGCACACCTGCTGCACAGGAAATTGGGACACATAGGTTTCCCAATAGTCAAGAAAATGCTGGAATGCTCGGAAGGGCTAAAGGTCAAGAATTGTGAAAACTACCTGGAATGCTCCATATGCAAAAGTTCCAAGGCAAAGGTTGAACCACGGCCAAAGACATCCACCAGAAGGTCTGACCATCCATTCCAGTTGGTCCATCTTGATGTGGTGGACCACTTAAGAAGTCCCTAGGCCAGAAGAGATTCTTCCTGACAATAGTTGATGACTTCAGCCAGTACGGCTTCAGGAGCAAGGATGAGACCTTCAGCAAATTCAAGGAATTCTACGAGAGGGTACAAACACAACACAACACAAACATAAAGCAACTGATGACGTACAGAGGTTCAGAATTTCTGTCCAAAGAATTTGAAAACTGGATAATTGAGAAGGGGATGCTACAGTACAAGACTGCACCATTCTCAGCCTTCCAGAATGGAGTTGTTGAATGAAGGAATGGAGTGTTCCAGACCATGATCAGGTGCACAATAGAAGATGTAGGCCTGAGCTTCTCATACTGGGTGGAAGCACTGCTGTACTCCAGCTACACGCTGAACAGATTATGGCCCAGTGTCATTGGAAGGACACCCTATGAAACCATGTACAACCGGAAACCCAAATTGGCCCACCTCCACATTTTCGGTGTGCTCGCAGATGTGCACATACCAAGGCAGCTGAGAAAAAAGGGGGACAAGGTAACAAGAAGGCTAAGGTTGCTAGGGTACAAACCAGGTTCAAAGGCATACCGATTCCTAGACCACAACCTGAAGTTGGTGGTTTCCAGATCGGCCACATTTTATGAACATACAAACTGGAGCAAAATACACGCAAATGAAGTATTGACAAGCGACCTAGAACGCGAAGAAGCCAGAATGCCGCTGCCCAACACAAGGCCCAGCGGATCAGAAGACACAACACATGAAGAAGGTGAGGAACAGCAAACACGCCAGAGCACCACAAACGTTGGGGATGCTGGATTGCCAAACCCTCCGGAAGCAGCACCTGGAAGGTCAACCAAAAACTGAACCCCCCAGAGGACTGGAGGATTACATGCTAGGCATAGACGCCTACCCCGAGGCTCCCACAAGTTATGATGACATAACCAAGCTACCACCTGAAGAGCAGGACAAGTGGAGAGCGGCAATGGAAAAGGAGATGCAAAGTCTCAAGGCCCTTAACGTGTACACCCCTGCAAAGGTCCCCAAGGGACAGAAGATGGTGGGAACGAAATGGGTATTCAAGATGAAACAGCTAGAGGATAAGCGAACACTGTACAAGGCCCGACTAGTAGCCCAAGGTTTCACCCAACAATACCCAGACGATTACGAGGACACATATTCCCCAACAGTAAAACCAGAAAGTGTCAAGGCCGCTCTAGTGATGGCAACCATACTTGGAGAACAAGTCTACCAATTCGACATACAGACAGCATACCTACATGCACAACTAGATAAAGAAATATACGTCAAGGCACCACCTGGCTTTGGACGCAACAGCGGAGAGACATGGCTGCTCAGCAAGAGCCTTTACGGCCTCAAACAGTCCAGCAGGAGATGGTACGAATGCCTGGCTGAGGCAATGGGGCAATTGAACTTTTTCCCAGTCAAGGACGACAAGTGTGTATTTTTAAGGAAATCACCAGGGGACGTGGAAAAGGTCCTAGTTTATGTTGACGACCTGTTGTATTTTGGAAAAAGCAAGTCCAGATGTGACAAGTTCGCCCAAGGCTTGCAAAGCGAATTCTCTCTGAAGAGTCTAGGAGAAGTGAACAAATACCTAGGGGTGCAAGTCTCAAGAATACCTAACGGCTTCGCCATCTCTCACAAAGAAAAGGTAGCTGAGCTCCTTGACAAATGTAACATGTCTGACGCCCACCCATGTGGGACACCCATGCAAACAGACTTCATGAAAAATGCTCATGAGGAGGGAGAGCCTTTCAAAGATATCAGCCTCTACAGATCCACCATTGGATCACTGCTACACATCGCCAACTGGACCAGGCCAGACATCACGCTGGTGATGAACCTTCTCTCACACCACTCCTGGGATCTGAAAGCCCACCATTGGGTAGCTATCAAGAGGCTACTGAGATACCTAAAGGGTACCATGGACACAAAGCTGCTACTCACTCCTCAAGTAGACAATGGAATCAATCTTTCATGCTATGCAGATGCTGACTGGGCCAGGTGCACAAAGACCAGAAGGAGCACATCCGGCTACATAGTAATGTTAAACAGCAGCCCTATATATTGGCACACCGAGAAGCAAAAATCAGTCTCCACCTCCACAGCAGAAGCAGAGTACATTTGTCTGTCCAATGCTGCAAATGACAATCTGGATAAACGAACTGATCTCTCTCATCTGGGAGAGACCCAACCTTTCCATCACCATCCACAAAGATAGTAAAACAGCCATAGACATAGCAAAGACTGAATCTGTAGGGTGAAAATCCCGACACATAGATATCAAGAACAGGAATGTGAGGGAGCTCATAGGAGAGGGCTTTATAGAATTGACACACTGTGAGACCAAAGAGCAGATAGCGGATATTCTGACCAAGCCACTCCCCTTAGCTCAGCACAGTTACCTGTTTGATAGCCTATGTCTTAATGAGTGAGAGACCATCGATCTTATCCATAATGTATTCAGCTCGTATGATATTAGAAGGGGTTTTGTCAGATGTAATATCACACTGCCCTGAACTACATATATCACAATGCATTGTCTATGTAACCCTACTCCTCCGACCCCTATTCCTCTGACCTCATCTAACCCTATTAAAGGACCCTTGCTTACCCACTGACCTCTCTTCCATCCCTGACCGTTGAGACCACCACTGACCGCCATGCGGGCAGTGGAAATAAAAGACTTTATATATAAATGATTGATCTTGGAGTTATTGGGCCGAACCATCTGAAACTCTCTAACAAATCCCCAATTTTTAAAAGAAACATTAGCAGCTAAAGTGGATGAGACTATGCCTATGAAATATGTTCTCACTGTGTTGTAGTGTGTTACTTTCACAACAAATTAAAGTTTCTTAGATATCCTATAGAATTTTAGAACTTTTTAGAGCTAACGTGGTTGGCCCACAACAACTTATTATACAAGTTCACCAAAATCACAGTGTCCATTTGCAAATAAAAGGTGAATTTCTGCGGCTTAGCACAATGAATCAAAGGAATGTACTATGAAGAAGTTGACTCACCAAATCCCCACCAATCAAATGGGCCTACTCTAGTGTGACTTATGCTAAGCAACAAGACATCAGCCATTTTTGCAGAGGTATGCAAATTGGAAATAAAACTCTATTAAGAGAAGGAAGATTCCTTCACATTCATGCAATCATTTTAAAATCCAAATTCTTTGGATTCATCTAAGCATAACAACAGTCCCTCCTCCCAAATACTCTGTTTAGTCTATAGGTCATCTTTTGGGCAAAGCATCTTGAACCTATGCCAGGAGTTAGCCAAGCAGCTACTGTATGCCAAAGTCCAGAGTGAAAAATAAATCCTTCCACTTACTGTGACTAACAGAATAATAATAAAAAACAAAGAGAAAAATGTACAGCAATATTCTCAACTGTAACTCCTGTGGTTTGCAAATCAAATACCTTCTGCTGTCTGACTTTATCATAATCTCTTTCAATAGGTTCCAAATGGTGGTTCTGATTTAAAAGAAAATAGCAACAACAATAATCATGACCCCACTTCCATACTCATTTTCCAGGAACTTGCTACTTACAAAGAGTCTGTGTAAAGGCCAGTGTTTTATTAAATAATGAAAAATATTCTAAAGACATTACTGACATTCATGTTTTCTCTCTCAATGTCAACATTGTGCAAAAAAAGCAGTCTCATCTGTTTGTCTGCTTGACTTCTTCAGAGGACTACATATATCAGCAGGAGGCGATGTTATGCTTGGCCTCTGGTGTACATGCATGGTATACATTAACATTTATAAAAAGAAATTATACCACATTTCCAAAAACCAGTACAGAGAAGAATTCACAAACAATAAAATTATGTTAAAGACACATACCGTATTTTCCGGCGTATAAGACGACTGGGCGTATAAGACGACCCCCAACTTTTCCAGTTAAAATATAGAGTTTGGAATATACTTGCCGTATAAGACTACCTCTCTTCCAATGCACACCAAATAAAAATTAACCCACACTCAACCCGAAGACGCGCAGCCCTCCGAGTCGAATGGGCAGGTTCTGGTGGAGAGCCAATCCACGCTCACGTTCTCCTCCTTGAGGTACAGGAAGATGTGTGCAGCTTGCTTCCCCTTGCTTCATACTCCCCGCACAGAGCAGGGACTCGGCTGCAGCACCCCCCACCATACGCGCCGGACATATGAAGCAAGGGGAAACAAGCTGCAGTTAAGTACCTGTCCTATAAGACGACCCCCGACTTTGGCACAGATTTTTCGGGGTTAAAAAGTAGTCTTATACGCCAGAAAATACAGTACTTCCTTTGGTTCCTCTACTTTCATGTGCTCATTTTTTGAGTCCACGAGAGAGGTCCTTTCCAGTTTGCTGCTTCCCAAGGATGCTTTTAAGCAATAAGTGGGGGGGGGGGGGATCGGGGGGGGGGGGGTTCTAGAGAAAGTTGGACTGTGGGACTGCGATGACTTAGTGGTTAAGATGCTGAACTTGACTGGAAGTTTGGCATGTTAGCAGTTTGAGACCTGAATGCTGCATGCCGGAGTGAGCTCCCATCTCTGCCCCAGCTCCTGCCAGCCTAGCAGTTTGAAAGCAAGAAATGGCAAGTAGATAAATAGGGACTACTTTGGTGGGAAAGTAACAGAATTTCATGCATTCTGTGCCTGCCACATGACCACAGAAATGTCTGCAGATGCACAGAGCACTGGCTCTTTGGCTGTAAATAGAGATGTAGTGAGAATCTGGGCAGAACGTTAATAACAGTGAAAAATATCCAAAAAGAACCGTTCCTCAAAAAGGATGACAAAATAAAAGTTATCAGTCTGTATTAGTTTGCAAAGTAAATAATTTCTTTTATTTCTTCATAAACTTAAATGTAACTTTCTTCAGTTAAATCAATGTCTTTATCTTTAATAATAAACTTAAATTTTACTTTCTTCAGTCAAATAAACGTCTTTATTTTTAGTATGTCATGTGCTTATTATTAGTCTTGTAATTCACAAATTCAAGTAACTATTCATCGAGCAAACAATCCTCAAAGAAAATTCAATATTTTTATTTTCATGAACTTTATCAGGAGTTTTGCATGATTTAAGGCTGAACTATTTACGATCTGTAGATAACAAAGAAATGGACACAGCTTAATACAGGTTCCTAAGCTCTAAAGCAGTGACAAAACACAGTTACATTTTCTATTCAACATCAATCTATAATTTGTCTTACCAGTCCAGCAAGATGAAAAATCTTAAGTAATTTTTACACACGTTTTTGCCTCTTTGGTTTCTTCTTTCTGGGCAATCAACGTTACTTGTTGCTAGCATGACCAAAATTTATATTATGTGACTCAGAATGCACAGTTGAGTTTGATGATTACACATTCAAGAATGAGTTAGTAGTCTCTATTGGTGGATTACAAACACTTACAAAAACTTACAGGAGGCATAAAAAAATTACAGGAAACATGAAAGATCTTGTTCAGAATTTAACCCTTCGGGGTGCATAGTACCTAGAGAGAAAATATAAAAAGCTTCTCTTCTCAGTAAGATAGTGTTTATATCCATTCTTTCAAAAGCCTTAGATTTTACAGTTTCTAGTACAATAAAACATAAATCCTCTATGGTATGTCCTTTCTCTATAAAATGCTGAACCAGGGGAGATTGTAAGTTCCTATTTCTTATTCTGGATAAATGTTCATTTATGCGAATCCTAATAAATCATCTCATTTTTCCCACATAGAGTTTCTGACAGGGGCAAACAATTAAATATACACAATCAGTACTATTACAATTCGATAACTGTTGTAAGGTTATTGAATGCTTTAGTCCTGGAAAACTCACTACTTTGGTTTAAAGAGAGTATCTGCAAACACTGCAATTTTGGCATCTGCAATGCCCAACACTTTTCATGGGATTTTGGGGCGACCTGACATTGGCACGAGAAATGATATTGCCTATGTTACGAGTTTTTCTAAAGCCAACCAAAGGTTTTGAGTGGCAGCCTGGAATATTATCAAGGATATGCCAGTGGCGTCAGACTATCTTCCTAATACTATAAGCCATGGGAGTGAATTCAAGAGACCATTGTATTCTCTGTTGTCTATGTGTTCGTTGATGAGATAGAAGTTGTTGTCTCCCTAGTTGTCTAGTCCTTTCTAGTGCATTATTGACAACTACCTGGGGGTATCCTCTGTCTACTAAGTTATCTTTAATTAAATGGGCCGTGTTTTCAAAGTAATTGTTAAATGTAGAGTTCCTCATTGCTCTAGTGAAAATGCCAAAAGGTAAGTTATTTTTTAATGCCTGAGGATGGAAGGAGCTGCAGTGGAGGTAAGTATTTCTATCTGATTTCTTTCCAAACAGCCTCATATTTAGTTAATATTGTCATCTGTTCTGAAAATGTTAATGTCCAGGAAGGGGATCGAGTTGCTATTTAACTGATGTGTAAATGATAGATTTGAGTTCTGCATATTAAGCCAATCAATGAAGTCTGTCGCAAGTCTCTTATCTTTAAAGACGAAAAAGAGATTGTCTATAAATCTTCTATACATTATTATTTCTGTAAAATAAGGAAAGGCTTGAGAGTTTAGTATTGTACTTTTTTCAAATCGTATCATAAAAAGATTTGCAATTGAAGGGGCCAAATGTGATCCCATTGCCACTCCCGTTATTTGTAAAAAGAAATCCTCCTGGAATCTGAAGTAGTTCTCCTCTAGGCATATATCTAATAGGTCTAACAAGGATATTCAGGATAGGAAAGATTACTTAATAGAAGCTCAGAGGCGGCTGGCAGACACAAACTTCTATAGATATCCCACTTCTAAAATTGTGGGTTGTCTGTGTTATTGATTGGCTATTAACCCCTCCCAATGGGTCTGTCGGGCTAGGACACGGGCTCAAGACCACCCTGGCTTGGCTGGAAGGGAAATTGGATCATGGGCCAATAGCATCAGGCAGCAATAGAGAATCCATATTGCTTGGCTGGGGGCACTGAGAGGAGTAGGACAGAAGTCACCCAAATGTCACAGTGCCTACTAAACAGCACGCAGTATCTCACTCACATCTGTGGAGACACAAAGCTGCAGCTAGACCAAAAATTTAAGCATAGATACCCAGAGTTTACAAGGACTCTAAGATAAGACAAGAACAGTGAGTCTCGCTACATCTGTGGATTAGTCTGCCTATGGGGAACCTTGGCACGCAGTACTTTCTTAGGCTGGCAAATGTACCCTAGCCAGCAACATACTACGTAAGCAAGCCTTCTGTAATAGGGGTCATGCGCAGTCTGTGCACAAGTGATCCAGAATGTAGTCAATAAATGCAGACCACCCGAGGATTCGGGACTGGCTTTTTCCACCACACATCTGTCTTGTGCACCTTCCTTGCTGCCACTCTGAGCCTCCGGGGGGAGCATTACAACATAAAATAGTGTCTATGATAAAAATAGTGTTACAACAGTGTTTAGCTATGAATTTTATTTCTGAAAAAACTTACAGGTTTTTAACAAATGAATTCCCTACAATTCCAATCTTCTATCACCAAACAAGAAATGGGTTGGTGGAAAGTTTGTCGATCTAGAGCTCAAAACTTCTTCAACAACCATTCTCACATCCTCCAGTGGCACATTCGTGTATAGTGAACTCACATCTAATGTTATTAATATTGCCTCTTCTGGGATAACCAAACCTTCAAGCTTAGAGATAAAGTCAGCAGAGTCTCTGACATACGCTGGTGTCCTCGTAGCTGCATCTTTAATGAAAGAATCAACAAATTTAGCAACAGGTTCGGTGATGGAATTCACCCCAGATATAATGGGACAACCTTTAATCAAATCACCTGGATTCTCAATCTTATGAATTTTCGGCAGGTGTTGCTTGCTGTTTCAGCTGGGAGACCAAAGGCGTTGCTTGCTGTTTCAGCTGGGAGACCAAACAGGTCCCTATTCCAATGAAAAACTACACATTTAAACTCAACTCCCTCACAAACTGTGGATCCAAACACGTGGTCTATTTATGGGAATGTACTTGTCAAAAGAGATATATCGGGATCACAAATAGTACGTTGAAAATTAGGGTATCGGAGCATCAGAGTAAAATTCGCAGGCAGGTGATCGAAACCCCTCTCGTAAGTCATTACATTGAATTAGGGCATACAGAGAATGATTTTAGATTCCTTGCCTTGTAGCAAATCAGACCAAAACCTTATGAGAAAATTGACATTAATAAGAGGTTATTACAGACAGAGGCTTTCTTCATTCATTTGTTCAATACTATGCACCCATATGGCCTTAACCAAGAATTAGAACTCTCGTCATTTTTGTAAAGAGAATTGGCAGCATGGGATTATAGCCACTCTAAGTCTTGAATTGTCTCTTTAGGGAATCGTTTCTATGTTGCAATCGCCACACCTACGCAAATTGTGCAAAGTATTTAGGGATCCGTTTCACGCAACCAAGTAGACATCCACATGCACCAGAGACATAGCATATGGAGGCAAGGACGTGCATTGAAAATAATAGGAAATAATTTACCAACCTTTAAGAAAGAAAAGGATAAGCACTTTATTCGTGGTAATCCTATATACTTATAATCAGGGTGTGCAACAACCATGTAAATATGTATATATATGAGAATGTATTTTACTTAACTACTATTACATGTCTTTATGTAAATATTTGTAAATAAGCTGGTGCAAAATAGGATGTATTTTATTTGTGGTAGCCAAAACAAAAAATCTTTATTAATTTATTAATTTATTAATTTTTTTAATTTAGATTTCCTGAGGAAAGAACAATAGTTCAGAAATGTCAAAATAACTAGTATTGACTTCAAAAATTTGAATAATACAGCTTATGTGATCACCACCGGATATTTAAACTTTTTCTTCCACTTTATTTAACAAAGCCATAAGGAATTTTAATGGGGCTTCACTTTGCTACTTTCTGAAGAAGAGAGCTCAAGGGGTTAAATATAACACTACACATGTCAACACAGTCCACTACATCACTGGAAATTCCCTCCAACAGCATAATGTGTAATTAAGGTATTGCCCAAGTCCCCAAAGTTAAAAAATGAACACCTAAACATTTACAGCTATTTATTTCTCTCTAAATGACTTACAGTTCAGATCAGCTGATGAAGAGTCTCCATGCATTGTAGGAAGCAATATAGAGGTATGCTATTTTCTATATTAAGTTCTTCAGTCATAATTGTTAGAATAATTCAGCCTGGGTCTAGTCTTTGTTAGTTTGTGAATTGGAGTACAACCTCTCTCATTCTTTATTACTGGGACTTCTGGGAACTGAACTCCAAAATATCTGGCAGGTCAAAAATGTTCCCCTCCTATGCTATAGAGACTGAGTGAATGAATTGGTCCCAAATGCCAAAAAAAGGCAAAAAAAAATATCCATTGTTCTGTCTTTTTAGATATATGGCCTCCTTAGCCCAATAGGAGAAGGGGCATTAATGGTATGATAATTTTTCTACACTATAACTCTCTTATCTCTGGCTCTCATTTGCAAACTGAAAAGTGCTTTTTAACCTCACTTCCAGGAGAAGCACACGTTCAATGTTAAGGAATTACCTTCCTCAAGAGACTTCTAAAATTACATCACTGAGGAAACCTCCCTCAGTGGCCTTACAGACCTAAATTTAGTCCATAGCTGGAAATTTGAGTGACTTCTCAAGAAAAGTTTTCCCTCAAGAATTAGCCTCTTTAAAAAACAACCACAAAACTACTTCATAGATCCAAGAAGAATCTGGTTGGTTTTCCCCACACCGCCAAACAACAACAACAACAACAACAAAGCCTTGAGATCAAGTTTTGCATTTTTTTTACTGGAAGCAAAGACCAGACTCACATATTATTGTGATGTGCAAGGACCATGGAATGCTCAGAATTCTATTAATACAGAGTTTCTCTCTCTCTCTCTCTCTCTCTCTCTCTCTCTCTCACACACACACACACACACACACACACACAAAAAGAGAAATGCCTTTTTACAATACAAGCAGTATAATTTTACAAAAATGCTTACATTTATGCAACAGCAGGGTAGGAAATAATTCAAGTAGAAAATAGCTCAGGCAAGCTTTGCTATTTGGGTTTGAATGGAACACGTGTTTTTATAAAGCATATAATTTTGACGTACGATGCTATATCATTGCATAGATTATTATGTTGGCCAATGGCTTGGGAGGATTTAGCATGTTCCTGATTATAGTACTGGGGTATGTGGTGTGTTTACCACTCTAGTATGGTAACATCTCTTGCCAAAGATGTGAAGTGTGCAAGGACATCTCTATCTATTAGAAAAGCCCCAGGAGCAATGCATTTAGGGCTTCTCCATTAGTCTAGTTGTGACTGGAAAAGTGCCTTACTGTCAAAATCGTTAGTGTGTTCAATGGGAGGATAAACAAGCTGGTGCATCCAGACATCTAAAAATAACATTTTAAAAGTTAAAAGAAATATAAGTATGCTTGTCTTTAGGGTTGACATAAAGGTAGTCATTTTAATCCTGATTTGTAAAAGCTAACATGTTGGCCAGAGTCCAACATGTATTTCTACTGGTATAATTATAATTGTACTAATTTCAGTGGACAACTGTCACTAGTTAATAGCACACCATTTGTACATGCATGTCAACTATCCCATTTCCCCAGGAAAACCCCTTATTTTTTCCCCTCTTCCCTTATTTTCCCTTATTTTCTTAATAAAAAATCCTGACTGGAGCTGCAGTATGTTTTTCCAGCCACCAGAGATCGCTGTTTGTGGCTTTTTGCTTGTGGAAAGGGAGAGAGAAAGAAGGTGGTGGGGACTTCTGTAGTTTCTGTTTCCCTTTCCTGCCAGCCACATGGTCATGGGGAAGCTTCGTTTTTGCTGCTGCTGAGTCTACTCTAGGTGAATGATATATTTCAAATATGCAGGGGCAAATCAGTGGGAGGGGAGAGCGAGGGGGCAAATCACTGTGGGGGAGAGAGGGGGGCAAATCAGTAGAGAGAGGGAGAGAGAGGGGCAAACCAGTGGGGGAGAGAGAGTGGGGGGCAAATCAGGGGGGAGAGAGGGGGCAAATCAGTGGGGGGAGGGGGCAAATCAGTGGGGGGAGAGGTAGAGAGAGGGGTAAATCAGTGGGGGAGAGAGTGGGGGCAAATAAGTGGGGGGAGGGAGAGGGGAGCAAATCAGTGGGAGAGAGAGGGGGCAAATCAGTGGGGGGAAGAGAGAGGGGGCAAATCAGTGGGAGAGAGAGGGGGCAAATCAGTGGTGGAGAGAGAGAGGGGTAAATCAGTGGTGGAGAGAGAGGGGGCAAATCAGTGGGGGGGGAGAGGGGGCAAATCAGTGTGTGTGGGGAGAGAGGGGGCAAATTTCTCTCTCTCCCCACACACACTGATTTGCCCCCTCTCTCCCCCCACTGATTTGCCCCCTCTCTCTCCCCCTGATTTGCCCCCTCTCCCTCCCCCCTGATTTGCCCCCCCCACTCTCTCACCCCCACTGGTTTGCCCCCCTCTCTCCCCACTTATTTGCCCCCTCTCTCCCCACACTGATTTGCCCCCTCTCTCCCCCCCCAACTGAATTGCCCCTCTCTCTCCCCCCCCCACTGATTTGCCAATGCATATATGAAATATATCGTTCACCTAGAGTAGACTCAGCAGCAGCAAAAATGAAGCTTCCCCATGACCATGTGGCTGGCAGGGAAGGGAAATAGAAACTACAAAAAGTCCCCACCACCTTCTCTCTCTCTCCCTTTCCACAAGCAAAAAGCCACAAACAGTGATCTCTGGTGGCTGGAAAAACATACTGCAGCTCCAGTCAGGATTTTTTATTAAAAAAATAAGGGGAAATAAGGAAAAATTTATAAAACGGGATGGGCGGGAAGAGGGGTAAAAATAAGGGGTTTTCACGGGAAAAATGGGGTAGTTGACAAGTATGTTTTAGAGTGATAAGGAGAGTCTACTCCTACTTACAAAACAATGAGATCATTCGCCAAGGGCTGTGTGATTTACTAAGCTCCTAAGGGAAAATGGTCGTGTTCTTATTATCTCCTTCAAAAGTAACGTTTACAATCAATGCTGTTGCTTTTAATGTGTTACTTCTAAGCTCTGTGTAGGAGAACAGTGGAAGATTGAACTGGAACTAAAAGGAAGAGAAACTGAAAATTGCTGTGGCTAGGGAGAATTACATTAATCATTAACTAGAGCAAAGTACTAACAAAACTGTTTTGTGGGCCATAATATGTAACATGACTCAGCAAAAGTGAATTTTGGCCTTAAATGATAAGTCTGGACTCTGAAGTAATCTTATCTTATTTTAAAATTTAAATTTTTTTAGATTTTTAATTTTTTGGATTTTGGAATTTTATAATTTTGATATTTTGAAATGTTAAAATTTTGAGATTTTAAAGTTTTGAAGTTTTTAAATTTTTAAATTGTACTGTCAAGTACAAGTTTTGGATTCAGAAATAAGGGAAATTACCCGGCAAATACAGGATACTTGACTGAAGGGAAATTTCCTGGCAAATACAGGATACTTGACAGAAGGGAAATTTCCCAGCAAATACAGAAACCTTTCCCCTTCTTCTCGGGGGAATTTTGTTTGCTTTCTTTCTTGTTTACTCAGTGGCTTAAGTGACTAAGATGCTGACAGGGAGGCAGAAGGTCAGCAGTTCAATTCCCGATTACTGCAGGACCGAATGAGCTCCTATCTTTGTCCCAGTTCCTGCCATCCTAGGAGTTTGAAAGCAATAGATAAATAGGGACCACTTTGGTGGGAAGGAAACAGCGTTCCGTGCGCTCTGGTGTCTAGTCATACCTGCCACATGACCACAGAAACATCTGCAGACTCAGACAACGCTGGCTCTTTGGCTTTGAAACAGAGATGAGCACTGAACCCTAGAATCGGATATGACTGGCTTTCGAGCAAGGGAAACCTTTACCTTTCTCATTTTTAATTATTTTTTTCCTGGGAAGCAAAGAAAGTGCAGAATAGTAAACCAGCCCCCTAGGGTTACTCTCTCTCTCCCCACTGATTTGCCCCCTCTCTCTCCCTCACTGATTTGCCCCCCCTCTCTCCCTCACTGATTTGCCCCCCTCTCTCTCCCCCACTGATTTGCCCCCTCTCTCTCCCACTGATTTGCCCCCCCTCTCTCTCCCCCCTGATTTGCCCCCTCTCTCTCCCACTGATTTGCCCCCTCTCCCTCCCCTCCCCTGATTTGCCCCTCTCTCTCTCCCCCCCACTGATTTGCCCCTTTCTCTCCCTCTCCCCCCCACTGATTTGCCCACTCTCTCCCCTCCACTGATTTGCCCCGTCTTTTCCCCCTGAATTGCCCCCCCCCACTCTCTCCCCCACTGGTTTGCCCCTCTCTCTCCCTCTCTCCACACTGATTTGCCCCTTTCTCCCCCCCACTGATTTTCCCCTCTCTCCCCCCCCCCCACTGATTTGCCCCTGCATATATGAAATATATCGTTCACCTAGAGAAGTCTCAGTAGCAGCAAAAACGAAGCTTCCCCTTTAGTGGCCCACTCTGGTAAAGTGTCATAGAAATACACATTTTACATTTCAGGGTTTTTTATTGAATATAGCAGGGGGTACCCGCTTCGCTGGGTAGTGGATCCTTACCGGCGCTTTGTGCGGCGGCCACCTGTGGCAGCCTTGCCTCAAATGGTGGTGCTGTGGTGGGCCCTGTGGCCACCTGTGGCAGCCTTGCCATTAGGGTTCCCAATGCCTATGGCGGGCTTGGCTTGGGCTCCGGTGTGTATTGCCGACTGGACCGCCCCGTTTGGCACCCCCCATTTGGTGGATATCTTCCGTATTATCCTCCATTGGCTGGCTGGCATTTCAGCCGGAGGACGGCCCTTCTCCAGAAGGCATGGGCCAAACAGGGTGCTCCGGTCAGCCCATGCATGGCAGAGAAAGTGAGGTGGCCGGGCCTTCTCCGGGAGGCCAGGGCAGATCGGAGCGCTCCGCTTGGCCCCCCTTGTAGAAAAGGCCTGGCTGCCTCGCTTTTGCTGGGAGGCTGGGGCGTATTGGAGCACTCCACTTGGCCCCCCCTCCCAGAGAAGTCCTAGCCGCCTGGCTTTCGCTGGGAGGCCTGGGCTGATCAGAGCGCTCCGCCGCCTTGCTTTCTCTAGGGAGGCGGAAATACGCATGCACCAGAAGCTGCACATGCTCAGAAGCGTGCTCAGAGTTCCAGGTGCTGCCCCTGCCTGGAACTCCAGACAGGCTATGGCATGTGCACGGATTCTGGCGCATGCGTATTACCACCTCCCCGGCCATTGCATGCTGCGGGGGTGTGTGTGTGTGCTTTGCGGTCAGTTCTCAGGGTGAAAGACCCCAAAATAGTCTGCTGGTCCCCTGCACTGGACACACCAGGAGTTTGAGGTAGACAGGGCTGGCGTTGTCAGGGCTGGGGGTGCAGGTCTCGCGCTGCATGTTGGTAACATACAGCGTGACACCTCGATTTTAGTTATATCGATTTTTGTCCCACAGATGAGTGAAACTGTGGATACCTGACATGTGAATATTTGGGGGGGGGGGAAGTGACCTGAAATAGCTACTTTAACTGTATTCATATTGATTAATTCATCAATCATAAAATATGTTAAAACAATAAAACCTGAAATCCTGTTGCTTTGTTACACAAAAGGTGTCACATTCCATTATTCAGCAATGAGCAAGTTACTTCTTGGGTTCTCAGGGGTATGCAGACCCATTGGATTAAGGCATGCTCAAGAATCTTAAGGGTTCTTATTAACGGCCAGCTAGAAATGATGGAAGGACAACAGGGCTTCAGTCACTAATTAAAGTTTCCTGCTACACTCAGAAGACAAGATATTGCACTAAAATATAAATTCAGATGCAAAATGTTCCTTACTTGTCTGCCATCCTGACTGCCCCATCCACCACCATATTGACTTTCTTGTCCACCGTAGTGGCTGCTGCCACCACCATACTGGTTTCCTCATCCGCCACCATATTGGCTGCTACCACCATACTGATATTCTCGTCCACCACCGTGTTGGGTGCTGCCACCATAATGGATTCTTTGTCCATCACCATATTGGCTTCCTCGTCCACCACCATACTGGCTACTTGCTGACTGAGAACCCTGAAAAACAAGCCAGTTCCTCATGCATGTGTTCTTTCTTCATCTCTAGAGGCAGTTCATACCAAATTACCAGTAATGCTAAAGGTTATTCCTTACTTATTTATTACCAGACTCACTCCCTTGTCCACTATAAGAAATATATAGCACTGTGGAAAAGTCTTAGGCCAGCATCAGCTGGTTTGGGGGAAATGCAGTGAGTGATTTGGGGGTCATAAACATCTCCCAAACCACCTAGAAACAGTATCATTGGAGAGAGTCTTCTCCTGCTTCTCCTTTCAGTCCTCTCCATGTTTGGAGAAGTTTGGAATTAGGATACCCAAGTTATGCCCCCCTAGCACTCACTGATTTTTGCCCAAGCTAGATGGTGTAGCCTAAAACTTTTCCACAATGTTGTATATGTGATACCTAACTTGAAAGTTACACTGGTTGATCAATTTCTGAAGAAAATATGAGTCAGTAGTGCCCCCACCCAAAAAAGTCTACTCCCAATTCTAGTGGCCTGTCTGTTATGTTACGTATATCAAAGCACAGAACCCTCACAAGGTGTGTAAGACAGAGCAGCTTTTTGAAATACTGTGGAATAGAACCATTGCTTTAGTGCCCCTTGTTTTGAAATGTTCTATTTACTACATCAGGCTATTCTTGAGCATTTAATAGTCAAGAGTTTAGATGGAGAACTACAATAAATAACATTTGTTGCTGCAGTTTCAGAGAAATCAGAAGTTTTAAAAAAGCTACATCAAAAAATAGAGCATATACTGTATATCCATGGAAAAACTAGTAACAGCAGAGAGTAAATACTTACAGAAATCCCACCAGGGCAATAGCATCCACTCTACAAGGAAAACAAAATAATTGTCTGATTTCTTGACTAGGAACATTCAGCATTTTACCAGATTGCTAGATTTATGGAAGAGTTTTGTTCAAATTGATTGTTTGCTGATTACTAAAAATTATGAAACATCCGGCATTTGTAGTACAAAAAAATTAGCATATGATTCTTCAAGATATATTGTATTTTCCAATTTTGCTAAGGTTTTATTGTCAGTATTTCCCTTTCCCTCCTCTAGGTTTCAATTATATATTAGTTTATAATTCAACTATGTCAGACTGCAAGCTTAAACTATGCAGGGCTCAAAGAAGTACTTTATGAGGTATACATTCATCATCATCATCATCATCATCATCATCATCATCATCAATTCAGTCCACAGAATCACCCAAGCTGGGGAGCTCTGGGAATTATAGTTGAAAAAGTAAATTTTCCAAGCTTTGCTCCTGAGTACAGTGGAACTTCAGTTAACAAATAGCTTGGTTAATATAAAAAACGCAAAACAAAAGGAAATCCACAGAAAACAGTGTCTTGGTTTATGGAATTTTCCCCAGAATGGATTGGTTGGTTTTCAATGCATTCCTATGGGAAAATCTTCTTCTTCTTTGATGATTATGTTGATAACGATGATGATCGTCATCATTAAATGTGTACAAAGTCCACCAGATGCTCACACTGGAGTTTTTGAAGCCCACTGCTTAGGTCCTAGCTCTGGATCTAAGAGTCAATGAGGTATTGCTTGATACCTAGGAGGGCTACTCTCTGCAACTGCTCTGTCATTTTCTTACCAATGCCAATTGCACTCAGATGCTTTTTCAACCCTTTTGTGCTCCTATCACCACTGCCATCACTGTTGCTTAATTCTCCCAGAGATACTGTACTTCACTCCTCAGATTCTGCTATCTCGTGATCTTTTCAATCAGAGTGCTCAGAAGTGGCTTATCATTTTCTATCAGAACAGCATACAGTAATCCAAGTGCCAATTGTGTGAAGAAGAAATGCTGCTTACCAGACCACCCTGTTGACTGCCTGATAGGGAAGACGAATCCTGTAATCAAAAAGTCAAACTGCAGGTTATTCATACGGCCCTGAGCTTCCTGATTCATATATTGTTTGACAAACAAGTCCATAGAGATTTATGTTCTTATTATGTAAACAGACAGCCATTACAGAAAAGTATTCTGGGCTGAAAAACCACATACAAACACAAACGTCCCCCCCCCCCAAATTTTTTGATGCGAACTGACCCAAGGCAAGGATGGAGAATGTGTAGCCCTCCAGATGTTGTTGGACACCTGTCAGCATCTGGTGGCTCATATATTCCCCATTCTTGCCATAAGCTGAACAGAGAAGAAAATGTAGGTGAAGAAATAAGCATGAATAGGAAGAACAACAATGACCTATGGCCAATTATTAAATTTAATGCTAAATTAACCTAAGCCTTAATCATGGTTAAAGGGGAGTAGGAGCTGTTAGACAGAAGTGATAGTTGTACAAAAAGAGTACACAAATCTAAAGATCACTCACAATTGTCCCTCAAGTGTGGATCAAACTATATATTACAGATAACATTCCCTTCTTTAAATGCTGTGCTCAGTGCTGAATGCCTGCTTGTCATAGCAGGAACATTTCACATCTCCTGTAGTTTACAAATTAGCTTGTTTTGTCATTTTTTTACTTTATTACTCCAAGATAAAAAGATGTCAGTCCCTTTCTGTCTTATTCATGGTAGGTCTATCATAGTTGCCACAGGTGCACAATACTGTACTTGGAGCATGTCTAGACTAGTGCTTAATGTGCTCTTTTCAGCTTGCATGAATTGGTCTGGACACAATGCTTACATATGTAGCAAACATTGGAGCCCTGCAATCTCCCCTGAGTACTTCTTTTAGAATCCCCATCAGGGGTTTCCACATTTTAAGCCAGGGATCCTCAACCTACAGCCCATGGGCTGGATCTGGCCCATGGCACCAAATCATCTGGCGTATGCCCTCACTCCTGCTGCTGCTTCCACCGCTGCCACCTTACTCCTTGTCTCCTCCACTTGGCTTGGCGTATCCCTAATGGTGCCCCATAGCAAGGTGGATGTTGTAAGCCTTACAACATCCACCCTGCTATGGAGCACTGATAGGGACATGCCAAGACAAGTGGAGAAGACAAAGATTGAGGCAATGGAGATGGAAGCAGAAGTGGCTGCGGGCATGTTTTCAGCAGCTGCGGGCATGTTTCCTTCACCCACGTGATGAAGGGGAGGGGTGGTGGGGGAGTGGGGGGGCTTTTTAGGGTGTGGTGGGCTCAGGGTGGTCACCACTGCTGCCCAAGTCAACAGTGGGGTAGGGTGGGGGGAACCACCAGTCCAGTCCCTCAACAGTCTGAGGGAACGTGACCCAGCCCCCAGCTTTAAAAGGTTGAGGAGCCCTGTTTTAAGCACTCAAAAATACCACATTCCAATTGCTTCTGGATGCTTAGAATGCCATATATAAGAGGCTTGCATCTTCAAAGGTTGCTTCTGAAGCAAACAAGCCCCATTAGTATATTGGATGTTTTCATTTAACACTTTCTTCACTTCTCTGCAAAAGGACAGAAAAAGTGTAACTATCTTTTCCTCCTCTTGCCAATTATTATAGTATTCAATCAGTAAGGAGGGGGAATTTCTTTTTCATTTCCCCCTTTGTATTCCAATCAAAACTGCAGTTGTCTCCTGTCAAATTCTACCCCCCTCTTACCCCTCTAGTTCTAAAATGATTGGCAAGGGAAAAATTATATTTTCCTTGCATCTCCTCCTAAAAGTGTTACATTTGTCTGCATGGTGAAATGACTTGTCAGCCACTTCATCATACAAGCAAAGGGTCGTATTAGGTCTTTGGATGGGGTGGGGAGAGCATTCAGCCCCTCTTCATCCTCTAGTGAACAAAAAATGACTGAGCCCAAATCATCCCATAAGGGACATTCAGGAATGCTCTTGATGAAATTAAACAGATCTAGTTATTTTTAAGGACCTGAATAGACCATACCTGTCAAGTATCTTGTATTGGCCAGGAAATATCATTTTGTTGCCCCTCTTTCCCACTCTTGCCCGCCGTCACCCCATATTGGAGCAGCTGTAAAAGGGGTTGCTGCGCATGCACGCCTGTCAGAGGCAGCAGTGCAAATGCACGAAGGGGTTGTGCGCATGCATGCCTGTGCCGGGAGAATTTCCCATATTTTCACAGGCAACACTTGACAGGTATGCATTTGTATGCTTCACTGCATATCAAGTCATTGTACAAAATAAAGTTGTAGCTGTTGTTTCTTCAATTTAAATCAATGGGAAACTTTCAGATCACCTTGGATCTGAAGCACAAATCAGATGAGATGGAGTGTAATGCTTCTTGACATTGTGGTTTGCCAATGGTTGGCCTGTGATTGTTTGATTGATTGTCCCAATATATTCCCTTGGCTCCATTATGAATCAAAATGGATACTATATACTAGAAATCAGAAGAAGACACATATTTGGAAGGGAAGCTATGAAAGAAGAAAAGACCTTCAAATGTAGAGATGTGTCTCTGGAGACTGATTCACTTATATGGTATTCCTAATTGCTATATACAAATGTGAATGATGGACCACCAGAAAGACAAATAAGGATGTTTTATAGGTCTAGGAAAAATGGAAGGCAGTAGGAAAAGAGGAAGCCCAATCATGAGGTGAGGTGGATTGAGTCAATAAAGGAACCATGATATTGAGTTTACAAAATCTGAGCTGGGTTATTAATGGTAAAGCCTTCTGACCATCATTAATGTATAGTCTTGTCATAAATTAGAAGAAACATGATAGCACATAAGTGGTTGGGAACAAAGATACTCCAGAGACAAAATGCAATAGACTTGTTAGGACAGTGGCTATCCTAGCCATTAAATTGATTGAATCTGTAAAATCTTCAGCTATACTGGCTGTTGCTGATGCAAAGTGTCAAAGAACGAAGTGTGCTCCATTCTGTAATCTCAAAGTGGCGATTTCAAATCTGGGGGAGAGTGAAAGAATGTAAACATTTTTACCTCATGAGTAGCCTCATGGTGAAGAAGAAATGAAACCTAATGTGTGATTGACATGTCTTGCTGTAAGAACATTGGTTGGAATCCCTAAGGGAGTGGACCAAAGATGGACCCTGTGGGAGGAGATATATCCCACAGATGCAGACACACACACACACACACACTCAGACACCCTCTGGAATGCTGTGCTTTTGCAGGCTAGATGCTTGAGAGAAAGGTGGGGCCGGCTGGGCTATCTATACCTATAAATCCAAGGGTTAACCGTTGGAACTTGCTATGCATTTCTCCACCCATGCATTCTATCCCATACCAAGCCTCCTGCACTCACCCGAACCCGGTACGAAGGTTACTGAAGGGTTAAAAAAAGCGTCAGTGGGGCAAGAGCCCCACAAACACAAACAAAGGGAAAGAACTTCAATTCCCAACATTCTTTGTGCGCGCCGTGTCACAGCCAATCAGGCTGAGAGTCACGAGCAAAAAGAACGTTGGGAAACACAGTGCAGCCAATTAAAATCGAGCTGCAGGGGAAAAAATCGCCACATGAATGCAAACCACAAATGCAAAACTACAAGTCCCAGCGCCCTGTGCATGCAAAATGCTGAGAAAGCTGGTGCACAAAAAATTAAATTACAAAACGCAATGGAAGTGCAAGTCCGCCGCAGGCGGACGCAGCGCCTCACAGCCACGCAAAACAAACAAACCACAAAACTCCACCGTGAGACACCCGCCAGCCTTCTTTCCCAGAGCAATGGGGAGAAGAGGGACTCCCTCTCCTCCATGCTAACCCACCGAAGACACGGCAAGACCACTGCCAGCCTCAAGGAAAGTTGATCCGGGGTGAAACACCCCCCCCCCAAATAGGCAGCAGTTCATCAGGGGAAGCACCCTTCCTGGCAGATGACTGGCTGATGCCTTTGTACTTCCGAATACAAAAGCAGCCGCCAGCAATCCGCAAGGAAGAGCACCACCCCTTACGGAACCCTGCCTGCCGATCTTGTTAGGTGAGCCAGGACAGAAAGGAGACAGAGAGGAGAGAACCATCGTTAGACATAGATAGGTCTTCTCTGCCTCCTCCTTCTCCCCTGACCTACCTAATGAACCTTACCAGCCAGGGGAAGAATGGGCTGACTGCCTCCTCCCTCCTTTCCCCCATTGCTGCATCGAAACCAAAATTTGAAGCAGCAATGGGGAAAAGAGGAACCGACAGGCAGCCTGTTCTTCACGCTAAAGTAAACATCACAACCAAACACCAAAATTAATTAAAAAAAATAAAACAAAAATAAATCAATAATTAAAAAACAATTAATAAACAAAAAATTAACCATAAAATTAACTAACAAAAACATCCACAATACCACAAAATCACATACAAAACACCTAACTACAACACAAAACCCCCCACAAATTACACAAACAAACAACAACTAAATACAAAAATAAACAACAACAAAATAAGAACAATTAAACAAAACCAGAAATAACCAAACCAATTACACAAACCTAAAGCCCAACCAAAACAAAAAAGAACAAACAGAAACACCTCCCAGCCCACCACCACAAAAAAAGAAGAAAGAAAAACCCCAGAAGAAAGAGAACTAGAGAACTCACCAGCACGTCCTCCCTCCATGACGACCGGAACAGAAATGAAGAAACAAAGACTACTTACCGGAAGAAGCCCCACCCAGAGGCCAGGAGAGAAAAAACATGTGAAATGAAACCAAAACCACTAAGAGCCCCACCTGCAGGGCAGAATTGTAAAAACAACTCAAAAACACACAACAGCCCCACCTAGAGGCCACAAGAGTGAAAACAAGTCAAAAACATAACAATAAATCAAAAGTTTACACAAATAACAAACATATGTTAAATAAATAAAATAAAAATATTTATAACATCCTGTGTTGAGTTTTAACTCAAATAAAAACCCAAAACATCTAAACACAGTTTAAAAACATTGAATGTAAAAAACATGTACTTTCATATTTTTAAAAATATTACCTACGGTACAACTATTAACAAAAAAAAATCACAAACTAAAACATTATTTGGTTAAATAAAACAATTAGAAACAATTATATCAACCTTTTTTCTTTTTTTAATCCACAAAAAATTCCCCCAAAAAACTGATCACAGTTTATAAAAGCCTGGCAATGCCGGGCATCCTATGCTAGTACACTTATAAAATGCCTGGAGAGACTTGGAGTGATTTCTTGGCTTGACGCTACCTGATTCTACACTCATCTGATGCCTATGTTGTCCAACCAGGGGGCTGCAACTCAGAAGGACAATAGGGCCTGCCCGTGAGTAAGGATCCTATTGTTACACAAAGCAAATAGGATTTATGGGCTAATTTTCAATTCCTGTTCTTACACTTCAGTTACTATATCACAGTAGCTCTGCTAAGTAGCTGATACAGTCTGCTTCCATAATTTTTTTTAAAAGTTGAAACCAAACCCACTCCCTTGTCTTTAGGAAGTCCTTATATGAAGTTTCTTCTAAATCTTTTTTTTTCCCTTGTTGTCAGCTTTGCACTGAAGCCCCATTTTAAGTAACCAAGCCTCATTTAATGACCAATGAGCTGCTAATTTATTACTTTTTCTACGTAAATGTCTTTTGGGTCATATTTTATAAAAAAAATGAAGCCTGACACAGGAAAAGGAAAAAATAGATATAGTTATTAGTTAGTTAGGTAATGCTGCATATTTAAATATAGTACAACTGTGGTTTTTGCTGCTACTCTACATATATTCATCTAATTTAAAACAGATTTGCTGCAGCTTTCAAATATAATGGAGCTTTGGGCTAAGTATAGGAGGTAGAAATGACAGAAGAAAATGTGATATTCTAATGCTAGACATTCCAGCTAACCCTTTGTAGACAGGAATGTGCATTTGTCTGGGCAAGCTTTAGAGAGAGAGGGTGGCTTAGAGCTATGACGTATATTGACGGGATTCAGATAACAAACATAGCTTAAGATGTGCAGTAGGGATTGGCAATTGGGGGACTGTTGAGTCCAAGTATTAATTGCAACACGACAGCAGATTGGAGGTTAACCAACAAGTCATTTATTATATAGCTCAGTTCGGAGTAAATCGGACTGGGGAAAACAGGGACAAGGTAGCAACTTATATAGAGACAGGAAGGCAGTTACAGTGATAGATTTGTCCAGACTTTAGTTAACGCGGGAAACCTGTGCAGAACCAACTAGGGTACAAAGAAAACACATGAATAAGGCACCTTACAGAAAAGGGCGTGAATACAGCAAGACTTAATGACAAATGCAACTTAAAGCAATATGCATTAATAAACGCTTGGACACAACAGGGACCCAAGTGTCCCAAACCTACCCAGGTCCTAGCAAAACCCTTAGCTCTAAACCAATATTTCCCAACCTTTGGTTTTTGAATTTCATCCAGCTTAAGTCAATTCACCAAAGCCCTGATCAGCCAATGTACTGACTTAGGCTTCTGGGAATTGAAGTCCCCCTGTGAGATGTGGGTCCCACATTGGGAACCACTCCTCTAAACTCACATGTACACTGTCATCATGCCAAGGTGACAAGAAAGTAAAGGGCTCCTTTATCTTTTGCCTGCAATGTAAAAAGTAGAAGAGGAAGACCATTTTAATGAGTGTCTTCCACTTACTAAGGCCAGGAATTGCTGTGCCAACAGTGAGGAAAATGGAGGTGTAGAAATGCTTATAGAAGGATACTGCCTACATCTCTTTTAGTATCCACGTCGAATAATAAAGGAGATAGAGAAATACATTTTAAGTCACCTAAATTCAAGGTCAATTTATGGACAAGGATGGTGGGGGTGGGGGACCTCACCCCAAAATTTTGAGAAAGGTGTCTTAGTGGTTGAGATTGTCAGCAAATGCCTTGTCCAGTCCAGCAGTTTGAGACCCGAGTGCTGTATAACAGAGTGAGCTCCCATCTCTGTTCCAGCTCCTGCCAACAGAGCAGTGTGAAGACGCGAAATTGCAAGTAGATAAATAGGTACCACTTCAGAAAGTAACTATTATGTGCACTCTGGTGTCTAGTCATGCCTGCCTCATGGCCATGGAAACATCTCCAGATGCAGACAGTGCTGGCTCTTTGGCTGTAAACCGAAATGAGCACCAAATTTTATAGCTGGATATGACTAGGTTTCAAGCAAGGAGGGAGCCTCAAGGACAGATTGTAGACAAGGATGAGGAGGTACCTCACCCCCAAATTTGGGAAAGGTCCTATCTAGTTAGGAGCTATCTATGCTATCTATGCTAAAACTGAGTCAATATTCCTTCTTGTTCCATGAGAAATACATCCTGCACACACATATACAATATCTTTAAAATTGGGTAATGGATAAGGCAGTGTTAGATACTGGTTTGAATCAGGGTAGGTTAAGTGAGATTAGCTCTTTAGCTGGCAATATGTATTATTTCACATGCTTCAAAATATGGTAAGTCTTTCGGGACCCTCCTGTGCACTTTATTAAGTGAGATTTTGGACTTACCAAAGTCTTACCAAGAACGCACCACCACACTGACTACAGCTTAGATTAGTGGTTCTCAATGTTGGCCCCACACACCACAGGGATACTTCAATTTCCAGAAGCCCAAGTCAGCACATTGGCTGATCAGTGTTAGGCTTATGGGAATTGAAAATCAAAACCCAAAGGTTGGGAAACACTGGTTAAGATGAAGGTTTCCCTTGTTTGAAAGCCAGTCGTATCCAACTCTAGGGTTCAGTGCTCATCTCTGTTTCAAAGCCGAAGAGCCAGCGCTGTCTGTTTCTGCAGACATTTCCATGGTCATGTGGCTGGCATGACTAGATACTGGAGCGCATGGAATGCTGTTACCTTCCCACCGAAGTGGTCCCTATTTATCTACTTGCAATTTCTTGTTTTCGAACTGCTAGGTTGGCAGGAGCTGGGACAAAGATTGGAGCTCATTCTGTCCTGCAGTACTTGGGAATCGAACTGCTGACCTCCCGCTTCCCAGTCGGCATCTTAGCTACTTGAGCCACTGCAGTCCAAGATCTATTGAAATGTCATAGTTTTATGGCTTGACAACTAGCTAATATGGAGTGTCTACTGATGGATGCCAGGGGCGCCATTTATAAACTATATTTATGACAAACTCCACCAGCTAATCATATATAGGCCTTCCCCATATAATCTATTTCTCTCTTTGTTGATGATTAGGTGATCTGGTGTTTATTCACATACAAATAGCAGAGGCAGGCCTCAGTTCATTGTAAATCATCTACTGTACTATGTGTATAAGTGTGTGTGTGTGTGGAAAACAGTTCCATAGCCCATCATGTGTGGAATGAGTGAATATAGTCTCATTTCTGTGCTAGGGTTAAACTTGTTGGAGGGTTTTTTAAAACAACCTCGTATGTTGCCTGTAGTAGGAGTGACTAGGAGGGACTTTTCCGAGCTGGGATGGCTGTTTGTCTCTCCAGCACAAGCCAATTCTTTCCCTCTTCAAAGATAGTCCTGCCTTTCTCTGCTCTTTCCTTTCTATTGTCAGTTGATATCAACTGTTTGCTATTGTTGATCTGTTTTGTTGGTTGCTACTATCTGTGCAGTAATGAAAACAGCATGCACATGCCTGTAATTCCAAAAACATGCAAGTAAAGAAATAATAATAATTTCATGTCAGAAATTTATTCTGGGTTGAAAGGATTTTTGTGGAAGAAACTCTGCTCAGAGGATGCCTGAATAAGGCTCCTTTCATGTCCTCAAGAGCCGGGACAGAGATGGGCACTCAATCTGTAATGCAGTACCCAGGTGTCGAACTGCTGACTTGCCAGCCTTCCAGCTAACAAGGTTAGCTTCTTTGTTGGATCTGGGCCACGAAGCGGGTTGCGCAAGCTGGATCGGGGCTGCGAAGCAGCCGGTAGGTCCCGGAGGAGACTGGTCAAGGAAAGACACATGAGGCAAGATGGAGCGAACACCAGTGTTTAATGATAACAAATCAGAAGCATTTATGCTGTTCTGGCTGCGTGCATATGCGTAGCGATACAGTGAGAACCTTGACTTCACACATCATGTTTACACAAGTTAATTGGGGAAGTCTTCACCAGGGGAAGTTCCTTATCTAACTTAATTAACTACCGGGTTCATACATTGTTCCTCGTTATCGGGGGCAAACAAGTGGCCAACATTGACTCTAGGGCTTTGATGAATCTGCAGACGCGAGATTACCTATTACATGCCTAGCGAGTTAGTCATTAGCTCTCCATTGTCTGAGCTGCCTGTCAGATCAGCTATTGATGAATTAAACTCTATCTAATATTCCGCTCCCCCAATTTCTGTCCCCTCGAGAACCCGTGGCGATGAAGTGATCTTCATCACCGGGGTTCTGTCAGGGACAGTATACCAATTGCGCTCGTGGAACCCACACTTCTTAACCACTGAGCCACTAATTGAAGAAATGCTTGTTATTCTTACACCTACAAATATCTCACAGTGAGGCTGTGAGTGTCGGTTAGCAAGGGAAGGGTGGATTTTGAGAACCTTGTAGCTATTCTCTTCTTTGGGTCTCTGCACTTCTAGTGCACTACAGCTTAAGGAAATTTCAGCAAAAAAAGTAAAAATCTGAAGCAAACCTGAAGGCATGGGATAGATATTGCTATTTGGTGTGTGTGTGTGTGTGTGTGTGAGTGTGAGTGTGTGTGTGTGTGTGTGTGGTTTAGATCTTTCTATCTTCTGCCAATATTATCAGGGCAAGCAGAACTACAGCTGTCTGTTTTAAGCTAGGAAAGGATCTGAACTTTGCTTTGGATGCCTGATTTTATTCACTACAGCCTAAATGAGAAGAAAAAACTTGCCAGAGAGCCTGACTTAAGGCATACCTGTCAACCATCCCGATTTGGCCGGGAAAACCCCGTAATTTGATGTCCATTGACGTCATAACCCGCTCCGTGCTGCCAAAACCCCATAATTTGGCAGCAGGGGGAAACGCTTTCCATGCATGCACGGAAGCGCTATGCCACTTGTGCAACCCCTATGCAAGCGGCATGCATGGATGGGTTTTACCCCTTCCACGCATGCGCGGAAGCACTACGCTGCTTGCGTAGGGGCTACGCAAGCGGCATAGCGCTTCCGCGCATGCGTGGAAGGGGTAAAACCCTTCCCGCATGCGTGGAAAGCGACCTGAGCACAAACGATGTGTGCAGGTCCCGTTTTTCCGGAGCCGCGGGTTGACAGGTATGCTTAAGGTCACAATTTAACATCACTTTTGCATCAAGCAACTTTTGTTTGGTAGCCTTGTACTGAAATCAAAGTTTCCTTAAGAAGGTGGTACAGATATTTTTCCTTTATTAATCACTTTTTTCACAAACAGATAGCTAATATCTACTGATGTGTTTGGAATGGATCTGTGTTTGTACATACTTGCTTATTCCTAAATCATCTTAATCCTTTTTGGTTGATTAGATTTTTTTTAACTTTGCTGTAATTAGTTTTGTCATTTAGCTTCAGCAACGGTACCAGATATTTACAACATCTGTGGGATCATTTACTAAAAATAGTATATGTTGTTTAAAAATATTATTGTCTATGATTTAAAAAACCTGCTAAATTAATTCAATATGGAACAGTGGTTTTCAGATTTCTTCTAATAAGGTAACTCTTTTCATATATAAATCTGTACATTAGAATCTCCATTTTTAGGGTGCTCATTAAATTCAAATGAGGTGATGGAAAACATAGTTGAGCCATATTGTCTTCTTATGTGATTTTACAATACATTCCAGCAATAGGTGGCTGGGTAGCTTGATGTTGTATACCAGGCTGCAGAGCTAGATGCTGAGAGTTTATTTTCCACTGGGCCTCCTGGGGGAAAGAGCCAGACTGAACAATCCCCACAGCCCCAGGGGACCTCTCAGTATTTTCCAACCTTTGGTTTTTGGACTTCAATTCCCAGAAGCCCAAGTCAATTCCCCAAAGCATTGTACTGATAGGCTTCTGGGAATTGACACCCCACCCCCAGTTGGGAAACACTGCTCTAGATTAAGAGAGTGGGTAAAACACTTCTTAGTACTTTATATACACAAAGCACAAAAAAGTCTGAATTAAGTCAGAACCAACTTGACAATGTATAATAATAATAATAATTATAGATAACCGTGAGAGTTGGTCTTCTTATTTATAGCACTTAAATCCATACTACAGCTGGAAAGACTCTCAGAGTGATTTGTATATCAGTAAAAGAAGATTTTCCTTGCCCTCAAGTTAAGAATCTAATAAAAAAAACATGGCAGAAGGAAAAGGGGATGAGGAGGGGAAAGGATATTAAGAGAACTTACAGACAAGTTGGTGCTATGGGGAATCTTAGTCTGCAGGAATGGCTACTGGATAAATTTGTCCATAATCTAGACAACAAACTAAGAATCAGAGGTAGGGAAAAGGCAGGAATTGGTGGTGGCAGCTGCTACTTGTATCCAAGTATACATCCCCCCCCCCCCCCCCCGGAAATCAGGAAAAATGTCATTGGCATGAATTTGTTTAAGCTGGATCACAGCTTGCCATGAAGTGACTGTGATCATGGAGCCATCTGCGGTACGTATGAAATGAGACATGCAGGATTTAACACCAGGACTGCAATTGACTACTGCAGCCTTGAGGATATTAACAAGTTGTGCCTTCACAGCTAGTCCATCTGGCATGGCCTCTTCTGCCTCAATGAGCATTGAGAATCAGAATAATGAAGTGGTTCGTCCTCTGCTCATTTTGCCATTGTGCTGATTATTATCAGCATTCCGACTGATCAGGCCTTCTTGTAATTGAAGTTCAAGAACACCTGGAGTGCCAAATTTTGCCATCACTGGTCTAACCCATTACTGTAGTGGGATGTCCAGCCAGACACTTCAAGCAGGAATACATGAGAAACAGAAAGCTTTTGCTCAGATATCATCCTAAACAGACAGTCTTTCATCACTCTTTCTGTCCAGAGGAGACCAGTAGGTACACCTGAGTAGACAGAGCCAGTACACAGTCTGTAGACACTGCAATGCATGGAACATGTTCATTTTTCCAGTTCCACTAGCTCCACATGAAGCTGCTCCATAGAAAGCCATGTGGTTCCTCTTCTGTCCTTGATGATATCCCTGCCAGAGTGGACCTCATAATTATGTTGTGCTGCCACATAGCATTGCATGGTAACAGACAGTCAGTAGCAAGGAAGCAAGTGGTTGTTCACCATGATTTATATTATTTTTGAAACCTTATTGAACTTCTGAAACAGAAAGCCTAATGACTACTTACTCAGTCAATGAACACTGATGGGCAACATCAGTGTCTATCCTCTTTTCCTCCGTGCTTTCTAAATTGAGTCCTGATCACATGTCCAAAGAGTTGTGGGATCTTCTTTATAGAAAAGTGCTAAGGAAATCATGACACTTTACCCTGGAATTAAGAAGGTATCTGGTGACATACTAATGGTGTATCATCTTGAACAAAGGAATGAACAGAAATATGGTACCATTCTGCTGCTCAGAAATCTGGGAAAGCAGGGAAATGGTACTTTATTTCTCACTGCTTTATACAATTGTACACACAGCCAACATACCTAGCAGTTACATAAACAATGAAATAAGTCATCATGCAGATAATAGTTATCTACATTCACTCAGTGTTGCTTTAATATTTGTGTATTCTACTTCTTTTTTGATCATCTGTGTGCAATCCGTTAAGATCAAGAAGAATTGAAAAGAGCTGAGTAATAAATGCTTCACCATTTATGCATTTAAATATTAATATATGGTCAAGAATGTCAAATATTTGATTTTCAAATATTAAAGGATCCTAGTGTATTCCACAGAACTCATAGCTAATCTAGTAGTTCAATGGGGAAATTAAGACAAGGCTTTAACAGCAGCAAAAAATGTGTTATACCTATTCCACTGTCTTCTCACACTCTCTCATCACACACTCCAAGAAACAAAGATTACAGAAATCCATTTGATGTCCTAGGAACCCATTCAACTATTTAACCTTACCCACAATGTCTTAGCATCCTCCTTATAATTTGTTTCACCAGTGATATCTGCTATCTGTTACCCATATTGAAACATGATGCTTCTAGCTATATAGGAAAAATAAAGTATGGATTTACTTGTCACAGAGAATAAGACATTTGACAATGTTTTCTTTCACCCATTTATTGTGCCAGATTGCTGGAGTTTCTAAGTTATCACTAACTGTACATTTTGATTATCAATTTTTCAACCTTACCTTTCTAGCTGACTCATGTTTCATCTTGGCTTACAAAATTATCAGAATGGCTTGAGATTTTTTTGATAAGGTGGGCCACCTATCTGGTCATGAGGGAGTGATATGACAGTAGGTATTCAATTATCAAAATTGGGGCCAGCTCAGTTACCAGCTGGCAAGCAGCACAGAGAATTCATGTACACCTACTATGCTGGAACTCATGTTTTAGGATTAAAGAAAAGGTAAAGGTTTCCCTTGCTCAAAAGCCAGTTGTATCCAACTCTAGGGTGCAGTGCTCATCTCTGTTTCTAAGCCGAAGAGCCAGCGCTGTCTGCTTCTGCAGACGTTTCCGTGGTCATGTGGCAGGCATGACTAGACACCGGAGTTCACAGAACACTGTTACCTTCCCACCAAAGTGGTCCCTATTTATCTACTTGCAATTTCTTGCTTTCAAACTGCTAGGTTGGGAGTTTTAGTTTGTTTTAGGATTATGTATTCCATATTCCTAACCTGACAACCCTAAGGACTAATGGCCAGGTGGCAATGTCCACAGAGAAGGGTGATGGTCCCCAAGTGGATTAAATCCCATTTGAATCCATCTTGATGGAGGGCAGCAGCTTCATCAATCCTGGCTAGGGGCTAATGAGTACTTTGTGTACCAAATGGGCTCAGGACAAGAAAGTGACTTGTGGAACTGGATCAGTAGTATGGGTGTAATGCTGTGATGTGGAAGTCAAATATAAGGCCACTGTATGATATTGCTTCCAGGACAATCTTCATGGCTGATTGCCATGAGGATTGCAAATATTCGGAATCAGACACGGCACTTAAGAAGTGAGAATTGACTTCACAGTAAACAATTATATATAATTGTTTACTGTCAAGTCAATTCTCACTTCTTAAGTGCCGTATCTGATTCCGAATATTTGCAATCCTCATGGCAATCAGCCATGCTCTCTTTATTAATAGAAATCATTGTCTTCCGTGGTCCTATAAAGGACCATTGGGTCATTTTGCTCATTGCAAATTTACAATGCAATGCTAGGAAGGATTAGCCAGCTTCAAGCCATTGCTGAGGGGACATCTGAGCATACATTTCCTTCTGAATGGGTATGTAATTCTACACCTTACCTCGGAGAAAGGAAATTCATGAATGAAACTCAACAGTAATGAGTGTTATTTGGTGAGGCCACTTCTGACACTTCTGGTAATTGATGTTCATGTAAAATGGTGCAAGGCCTGCAAATATATTTTACCATACAATATGTTAAAAATAGCTGATGTTGGAAAAATGTTCACTATTTTATTTTCAGGGCCTACAATGTCATCAGGCATTAGTTGCTGCTGACTTTGTGGGAATAGACTGACAGACAGCTACCTGAATGAATAACAGAAGCTGGATTTGGCCTACTGTTTTGTTTTGGGGATTCAGAGAGCTAGTAAAGTATTTTTCCATTATCATCTTTTGATATACAGTGTGCAAGTGGAATGGAACTGAAGACAGGACTGCTCATGAGTAAGTTGCCAAGAACACTGTAACAGATCATCTCTATTTTGTCCTAATGTTGGCTAGGAAAAAGGTTGTTCCAAATACTCAGCATTATTCTCAGTGGCCATGGAACAGCATTAATAGATGGAAGAATCAAGACAGTGTGGAAACCATTAACTTAAGGAAAAATACTGGCTGTTTCATAGCACCAGGGCTGCTGGGAACAAAAACCTTTCAAATCTACATCTCAAGGACAGGATCACCTAACTCACTATTCTACTCCTGCCATCCAATCTATGGTTTAAAAAGCCCACTTCTTTTAATTCTTTTACAAGAACATGGCTGACCATTGTGTTTTGCTTGTAGTGTACATCACCTTTAACCAACATAAGCAATTAAGAGACTATGGGAGTGGCAGTTCAAAACCATCTGGAGGACTTGGCTTATCTACCCAAAGAATTTCCAACTCCTTTGAACTTCTTCTCAACCATTCCCCATCTCTTTCTTTTTCTCCCCTCACTTTTTTGGTGGTTCCACTCACATTCACCTGGGTTTATTTCTGCTGCTGCCACCACTACTCTTCATCTTTCCTGCCACAGGATACCAAAGCTGCAGCCCAAAGCACTTGTAGAGTGGGTTGTTGAGTTCTACTCTCCAACTCTCTTCATATTTCTTACACATATACCTGATGTGTATAAATTGATGCCATGAAGTCTCACTCTTATGTCTGAGGAAGTGAACTTGATCCATGAAAGCTCACATTGAAATACAGGAGAATAAACAAAACAAAAACACTGTAGCTCTTCGAAGACTAACTGTTATATTTTAATATTAGCTTTCATGGATCAAGTCCACTTCATCAGACATGGGAGTAAGGCTTCATGGCATCAATTTATACACATCAGGCACAGAGGTACAGAGTGATTGGTTAGCATAACAGATAAGTATACAAATCAATATGGCTTCATACAACTGGTAATGGCAGATGATGTATATAAATTGATGCCATGAAGCCTCACTCCCATGTCTGATGAAGGGGACTTAATCTATGAAAGCTAACAATAAAATGTAACAATCTTTAAAGTGCTACAGTGTTTTTGTTTTATTTATTCACTGATATGCTTGTGACACAAATTAACATGGCTACCATTCAAAAATAAATAAACACAGGAGTTAGTCTTTAAGGTGCCACAACTTTTTGTTGTTGTTTTGATTAATCTCTGATATGAAAAATCTGTGTTTTTGTAGAACCTATATGTGAGCAGGCTGTGCCTCCCAGGAGAAAAGCCAGGCTATGTAGCCTTAAGAAACTCTCAGAGTGACACCATGAGAAGGGAATGGTAAACCACTTCTGAATACTTTATACCGAGGAAATCCTGACAGCAGGCTACCATTGGTCATGATCAACTTGGCAAACATGCAAATAATGTGATTAATTTGTATGTTTGTTGTCAAAGTGCCAATGTGTATAACAAAGAACCTAGATGGGGCAAGAGGGGACAGACAGACAAATAGTTAAAATGGACTTAGGCATCTCGACTCCCTTTGTCTTGTCTCTTTTCAGCTGCTGATAAGCAAATGGCTACACTCAGATTTTAATTCCTTCTTCTTCTACATGGAAGTTAGTATAGCTCCTGTGGTCTGTTATTATTGTTTCAGTTAGTGAGAGATGGCACAAGCAGTTCAGGGCTGACATCAGAAATTTATGGGCCCGGTACGCGCCCCTCCTTTTGGCCACACCTCTGTGGTTTTCTGTGCATGCGTGGTCTGTTTGTGCATGTGCACATCGGTGGTTTCCCGGCACCGACAGGTCCCCATCATCTCCGGGCCCGGGATGGGAGTCCTACTTGTCCCCACTGATTGCGGCACTGAAGCAGTTGCCTTCACAATGGCTATTAACATAACGGAAACATAGTAACCACCATTATGGTTTTCTATGACCAAGTTGGCCTTCTCTATTCCTGAATGGTTTTCCTGAACAATTTTCTATTTTTACCCAGTTACAAGTTTCTAGAATAGCTATCTTATTAAATATAATAAGCTCACTTCTGGCCTACTGTATTCTGTTTGTCTTAATATTAATATTTTTACAACAAAGACACATAAAACCAGCTAATTTTTTCCAACAACACTTTCGAGCCTAGTTCCTTTTTCTCTTTTTTTAGGGGGGGGGGGAATTCCCCCGCCCCCTCAGAATGATCTCATCCTTTCCCCTTGATTCCTCTGAATTTACTACCACCCACAGCAATTCCTCTTTTCCCTTGCTCAGCTGTCTCATGTGTTTCCCATAATTCCTTAGTCAGACTTACTGCCTGAGGTATCCTGCTCTGCTTTTAGTGATAAATTGTTTGAGTTTTGTGACTCTGAACAGAAGTCCAGGTGGGATGGAAACTTTTATTTTTAAACAGTTGTGAATCCTGAGTCCTGGCCAAAACCAAAGAAAATGATATTGTCATGGAATTTAACAGTATTTGAGCCAGGTCTCTTTGATTTCTAGCCATACTTTTCCAATTCTATGTGGGTTTCTCCCCCTACCCACTTACCATCTTACTTTGGGGGATCTTTGCCATATGTCTAAATGCCATCCAGCTGAAATCATAACCCTGTTGAAATAGATGCATGTTTAGAAGGGGAGAGAGAAAAAATAGCTTTTTGAACCATGTTATCCTCCAGTCCTAAAGGATAGCATGACCTTTTGGCCTTTGGTCTCTGGCTATTTAGATACAACCTTAAGTAAACTGGTGATGAGTTTTAAAAGCCAGCTGTCTCTATTCTTTCTCATCCTCTACAAAACATAGCATCTGAATACTAGTTGACAATTTTCAACAGGGTTTCTCAATGTGATGAGACACATTCTTTTCAAGAACAGAAAATGTACAAGTATTCATTTCATCCTTACATCTCATGCCAATTGTCTATATTAGAAAGCTACTTTATCAATATGAGATATCCCTTTGCATTAAGATATCCCTTTTCATTTGGAGTAGTTTACTGTCTTCATGAACTACTCTAGTAAAGATAAAGGTAAAGATAATGGTCACCCTTGCTCGAAAGCCTGTCATATCCGACTCTAGGGTTCAGTGCTAATCTCTGTTTCATAGCCGAAGAGCCAGCGCTTGCCAGCTTCTGCAGACGTTTCTGTGGTCATGTAGAAGGCATGACTATAGCGCACAGAATGCTGTTCATCTTCCCAATGAAGTGGTCCCTATTTACCTACTTGCAATGTCTTGCTTTCAAACTGCTAGGTTGGCAGGAGCTGGGACAAAGACGGGAGCTCATTTCGTCTTGCATTATCCAGGTATCAAACTGGTCACCTGCTGCCTTCCAATGATAAAAAGCAATTAGCAAAATGCAGTAAAAAATGGGGGGAAATAGAAATAGCACATCACTGCAATATGAACATTTGTCCCCAACTCCTTCGATTTCTCTATTATCCATGTTGATCTTAAGAAAATAAAATAAAAACATAACTCTATAGCCATTCATTAATCTTCTTCCAGACAACCATATGAGGTTTTTAAATAAATGTCATCATCATCCCTCTTGATTGCTTTGGTTCTATCAATTGCCTTTGGAGGATTTTCCCTGTCACAACTGGACTGAAAACTTGGAGTGCAGTTCCCAGCATGGCCAATATTTTTTAATTAAAAATGTCTGGATGGTATCAGGTCACCTTTCCTCATGCTAAAATCATTCCTTTTTCAGTGGCACCTCCAAGTCACAGGTTTACAACAACAACAAAGAAGGAACATTCTGTCTTATTAGGGAAAATATGTGCATGGAATATGAAAACAGTTCCATTCTTAAGCCAGTTTGGCTGATCCTCTGTAGAATTACGAATATTTCCCAGATACAGCCAAGCAAATTATTTGGTGCATTTTGACCTTAATTTTATCTCCTGTATATGAAAGAACTGGAAAGCAAAAATAGGGCACTTTTCACAAAGTTCACCCTCTGCTCTATTTGCTGAACGTTCAGAAACCAAAACCAAGACTGTGCTGTCGTGTTAAGACTCTTTCTGCCCATTTCTGTGCAGCCCTTGTTAATCCTAACTTGTGCAAGGAGCTCAAAAACAAACTGCGATCCACAGAAGCTATTTGATAGCTCTTCTCTACATCTTGTCAGTACTAAACAGAACATTTGAAACAGAAAGCCCATAGACACCATAGGTAAAAGTAAAGGTCACCCTTGCTCGAAAGCCAGTTGTATCCGATTCTAGGGTTCAGACACCATACATGGGTTCTAATTGCTCTATTCTGAGCCCATTCCTATTTGCTATGAGCAATTTTTTTATAGCAAATACAGGCTCCTTGCAAACTCCCCCACCCCAGGATGTCCTGATAACATTTTTATTTCCCTTTTTTAATGTTTCATTTTATTTATTTTTACTTTTTTATTATTATACATCAAAATCAGGAAGGCTTTCCACACAAAATATTTCCTGTAACTTGGAGCAAAATTCCCAATGGTAGCAATCATAACAAACAGACTTGACTTGAATATAAAACTTCAGGTTAGGAACAGTAAGTCTTTGTCAAGTCCTTTCATTAAGACTGGTACAGACTTCCATGCTCACTGCTTAGTAGAATGAAATGCTCTGAGTTAAGCAGTCTCTGTTTGCAAGCTAACAGTCATTCCTTACCAGCTTTTACGCTTAAACTAAAAAGAATAATGTTTATTTATTTATTTGAGTCCAACGCACTAAAATTTAAAAGCAACATTTTTTTAAAAAAAACCTCACTAATCATCTAAAATGCATGTTTATATATTCACACTCTACTTTTCCAATATTAAGCAGTTTGAATAGTCCTCTCATTTGCTGCAAACAAATCCTTGAGATCACATTGTTCAGACAAGTTGCCACTGATTACCAGATGTTCAAATTCTTATCTCTTGCCACATTCACATTGTTTACCATCATCGATATTGTCCCACTCCTTTAGGTTTGTTTTGCACAATGTCACCCCAGTTCTCAGTCTGTTCAGCATTTTTCATTTCCCATTATGGAGATGGTAACCTGCAACTATCTTCTCCTTTGTCACCCATAACCCTCTGGGTGATATTCTTTTCCATAGTTCAATGTGCCTCGGCTGTAGATGGAATTGGTGCCATTGTTTTCAGGAAACTCTTCCTTGACTTCAACCTTGATGGATGATGTTGAAGTCCAAACATTGCTTCCTTTGGTCTGTTTCTTGCTTTTTATTCTCAACTTCTGCTACTACTTGTCTTCTAACATCTGGAGGTGCTATGCTCATGAGTTAGAAGGTTTTATCAATAGTCTGTAACTATATGACATATTGCATAAAGGGCCACATTGAATTGCCTAGCATGGACAGAGTTTCTCCATACTGGGGCAGCATACTCTGAAGCAGTGCAACACAGGACAAGGGCAGATATACAGAGAATATTTGGCTGCCCTTCCCTTGTGGTATTTGTATGTTTGTGGATGAGTTTGTTCCTGATGCATACCTTCCACTTAATATCCAGGCAATGGCGTTTATTGGTTAAAGCATGGTCCAGTTTTCCTCCCAGGTACTTGTATTGTCATGGTTGTTTTATTTGTGCCCTAGTCATGTTGTGTTCAACTTCTTTTTTTGCCTCCCTATTTCCTAAATGGAATGTACACGTTTGTATTTTTCCAGATTAGGTTTTAGGTGATTGTTATCATAATAGGCAGCTTCAAGAGCAGATGCCAGCGTAGTCTCTACTTACTCAGTGAGCAGTGATTGCTGTGCCATCTGCATAAATGAATCGCCAAGTTCCAGTATTGATTGGCTGGTCATTGGTATAGATATTATATAACATAAAGGCCAATAAACTTCCTTGGGGAAAGCCATTTTTCTGAACTCTTCAACAGCACTTTTTGGTCTTTGGGGTCACAAAAAATAATCTATTCTGCTATAGCCATCAGATGAGATGTGTCAGTCGATAGTTTGTACACATTCCTTATCAATTTCTTATGGTTTACTCTATCTTATGTGTGATCTATAAAAGCTATGACTGTAACTTGCCCCTTTCATATCTGTCCTCTATATGTTGGATTAAATTAAGAATTTGACCAGAACATGACTTTCCTGATTTGAAGCCTGATGTTTCTTTAATGATTATTCCATCAGCAGAACAGTTCTGTTCATAATCATTCTTTGCAGAACTTTGAGAAGATGGTAAAGAAGCAATACAGGTCAAAAGTTCTTGGGATCAGTTGATTCTTTTCCTGGCTTAGGTAGGCTCACAACTTTTGTTTTACACTAGATTTTTGGGATCAGCACCCTATCCACAGTTATTCATCAATTTTAGGATGCATTTAATGGTTATGGGGACAAAACATTTTTTTCTGACCTTACATCATCCAAGCCTTCAGCCTTATTGTTCTTGATCTGCTGGATGGGACTGCGGTGGCTCAGTGGTTCAGAAGCTAACGTTAGCTGGAAGGCCAGCAAGTCAGCAGTTTGAGACTCGGGTACTGCATGATGGAATGAGCTCCCATCATCTGCCCCAGCTCCTGCCAACCTAGCATATCGAAAGCAAGAAATTGCAAGTAGATAAATAGGGACCACTTGAGTGAGAAAAGATCTTGGGGACATGAAAGGAGCCTCACTCAGGCATCCCCTGCGTGGAGTTTCCTCCAGCAAAAATCCTTTCAACCCAGTATAATTTCTGACACAAAATTATTACAGTATTATTTTCTGCTGGATATCAGTTCTCAGTTCTTCATATGTGAAAGGTGTAGCAAGATGGTCTTGCTCCTAAAGGTCTCTAGTTTCCTAGCCTCTGCTGATATCACTTCTTCCTGAACTGATCTAATAAAGGAAGCAGAAAGGTCTCACCTTTGTTCTCAAGAGCATCCGCTGCTCATTCAATTTCTCCCTAAAATGAGTTAGCTGGAACTAGGATTATTTATATCTTCACTATCTCAGTGTATTTCTCTAACAAATAGCAGTTTCCATATTTTCTAAAAATAAAAAGACTGGGCATGATTTCTTTCCAAAGGGAGGAATATATTCTGCCACCCATGCCAGTACATTATTTAGGTGCTGAACCTACAAATTAAGTTAGCTACTGCTTAATCACTGCTTGCTGCGCGGATACACTGGGTAATCATTTATTCTGTTCAAAATTTAGGAAAGCTCCTTTTTTTGGGATTATAACTATGAGCCTGGCCATCCCTACTGTCCATTCTGGCTGGAGAATTCTAGGAGCTGTAGCCTGGAAATTACTTTCCCAAGTGACATGCCTTAGCAGGCAAATGGGAAGATTCCAACAAGTTCCCACCGCATGCTGAATTTTAAGCATGAACAGAGACCTCTAAGCATTTATCCCTATCTGCCAGTCACGTGATGAGTCCATGGGAGAATAGAGGTGACCTTGTTTCAGACAGACCTTACTAATATGCAACAGGATGTGCAATGGGCTCAGATTACACTGAAGGCATTCTGTTCATGGTGAGAAAGACTTTAAAAATGCTACTCTGGTGCTCTATAATATGAGTAACCTTTTCTGAATGGGGGAATGCTGATCAGAATGATATTACAGCCCACGACAGATTCAACCATGCTACAGAATGCATTGGGCAAGGATGGAGGCATAGACAGTGTGCCACCATTTGTCACATCATCTGGGGAAATGGGTGTGGTTCCAGCCTAGCAAATGAACATGTATTTAAAGAGGGGAATTGCTGTGAGAGAGCCAGAGTAGTTTTTCCCCTGCTATAGCTTTAGTTTCTGTCCCCTGGCTTTTGCTGTTGAACAACAGTGTCTGGGGCTGCAATCCTGTGCCTACCTGCCTGGTAGTAACTTCTACTGAGCACAGTGGGTATCATATCTGAGTAGACATACATAAGGCTGTACTTTTTATCCATGTATTTTTTTTTAAAAAAAAAAAACCTTTTGTAAATAGAGGGACTACTGTACTTTCAAAGGCTCTCTCTAAGAAGCATGCCTGCCACATGACCACAGAAATGTGCTGGTCTCTTCGGCTATGAAACAGAGATGAGCACACAACCCTAGAGTCATATATGACTGGCTTTCATGCAAGGATGACCTTTACCTACCTTACTAAGAAGCATTTCCCCCTTCATTCTTCCTTTCTTTGACTTTGCCACACTCAATGCAGTTACCCTCACTTATGTTGAAATGCACCATGCAAATTATTGCTTTTTGGCTGGTTTGCTTAGTACAGGGCTAGCTTTTTTGGGGACAATAGTGCACAGTAGCTAGTCCATCATTAAAAACTGATAGCAGTTCCAGAGGCCTTTGTGGATGAGCAATCAGATTACAGATTAAATTTGTGTTTTATTTCCTAATGATCAGTCACCGGACAAAGCAAGCTAAAATGCAAGGTTGAGAGGTGAAGTAAGCTTGTACTAGGTCAATCTCGTATCTTGTATCACTTTTTTAAAAATGCCCATGTCTAATGATATTGTGTTTGTATTTCATAGTTTCATTTTCAGAGAGTAAACCACAAGAATTAGTGAGTTCTTTGATCTCTGATCCTTCAGTGTCTGCTACTGTCCCAATCACTGTGGCCATTTTAATTTATTTTTTATGTTGTGCCTTCAGCAGGCAGAAAGCTGTGGCCTATGCAAAATTGATTAACCGATCTTAGAAAGCAAGAGAGAAGAAGAAGAAGGAGAAGAAGAAGAAGCCCATCTCTTTAGGGCACTTTCCCTTAGGACCAAGGAGGTCCCAACCATTTCAAGCCAGGAGCCAGGTCACGCTCTCTCAGTTAGCTCCAAGGGCCGGGCGACCATTTTGCTCTGCCTGCACAATGGGAGTGGCCATTTTATTTATTTATTCATTCATTCATTTGTCCAATTTATATAGCCGCCCAACTCAAAACGACTCTGGGCGGCTCACAGCATTAAAATCAACACCACAATCTAAAACTTAAAACCCATAAAAACATAATTAAAAATACTACAAGAGTTACCCCAAACACCTAAAAGAACGAGGGAGCAATATTACTATATCAGCCAGCAGGCGGGGGCCACTGCATCACCGGTGCCCCATACCTGCTTTGCCAGCACCAGCTTTTGTCCCAACAGCTTCAAAGGGGTGGCCATTTTGTTTCTTGAATGCCCTTGGTAGAGGTGGGGGGCCACATGAAATGGTGCCATGGGTTGGATCCGGCCTACGGCCCTTAGGTTGGGAATCCCTGCTTTAATATGAGTTTGGTGAGATGTTGACTGACGCAGTGTAGAAGCTTAATAAATTGTCTTATCTTCTCTCAGGTGTTTGCTCATGGAGAGGTCCTAGCACTAATGGTCAAAGATGATTGTGCCATTATTCCTCCTACCCCTCTCTCCTTTATATATATTTTTGTCCTGGTCATTAAAAAAGAGAGAAAAGAAGAGGTGGGAAGGTTCCAAAAAGAAGATGTCACCTGGATCTCCCATCAAATTCAATATATTATCTGGAGTTATTGCATCATTTTTAAAAAGCTCCCTCAGTGTTGCCAATTTCAAGATGATATTAACTCTTCCTCTTCAAGATAAAATGACCACAGTGATTAGGACAGTATCAGACACAGAGAGACCTGTGATAAAAAAACTCAATAATGCTTTTGGTTTTCTCCTGAGGCTCAAATTATTCAATGCAAACAGTCTTCAAGATATTGCAATGTTGCTCCAAAATATAATTTAGATATTATATTTTGATAATCTGAACTGTCAATCAATTTTCTTCCAACATGGTTTTCTAAAAGATAGCCATCTTAGGTTGTTTCAACATGTACAGTATACCAAAAGTATATCAGAGTGATTTGGATCTGCTGCAGCTTGATTTGCAGTCTCTCTCATGGTTGTATTCAATTTAGGTGATTACATAAAGAACCTAGATTATTTTGGTGGCAGTGTCCACACCAGCCCCTCAATCCAATTGGGTCTGATATATGCTTACAGCCCAAGACTTCATTTCTTTGATGCTGTCAACCTGGTGATCACTGGCTCTCCTTTCTTGTTTTTTATATGACCAGATAGCTCCTTGCAGCAGGAGTTTAGCCACTTCTCACTGGCTTTTGTGTCATGTGATCATTGAAAAATACTTTGAATTTACTTATGCTAATTGTGGAGCATATCCTAAAGCATTTCTCAATATAGTTGCATTCCAGTTTGAGCTTTTGTGGATCATACTCTGGATCCTCAGGCCCTTCTGTTATGAATGTAGCCTGTTGGCGCTGGCAGCGGCTGCTACTCATGACTGAGTATACATTTTTTCCTGAAGAGGTTTTCAGGAAAAATGCCACTGGCATGAATTTGTTTAAGGTGGATCGCAGCTTGCCATGAAGTGATCCACACACTATGATCACGAAGACATCTCCTGCAGCATATATGAAATAAGACATGCAGGATTTGACACTGGGACTGCAATGGACTGCTGCAGCCTTGAGCCTTGAGGACATTAACAAAGTGTGCCTTCACAGCCAGGCCATCTGACCTGTAATACACATGAAAAGGAACCTGTTAAGTCTTGAAGATGCGACAATATTTTGATTTATTTTTAATGCTGCCAATAGGGACATTTTCATTTGTTCAAAGGAAATATTCACTAAAGAAAGTTTGCTAACACTACTGCTGGGGTTGCCCCCCATTCCTTGATTGAAAGAGTCTCCCATTTCTTTCATTCTTATGAAGTCTAAAATTTGATGGACTTGGTTTCTCACCCCTAACATATCTCCAGCCTTACATGTTCTAGCAGACAGTTGCATGCCCTGTAAGCACTTAAATATATTTTTGGGTAGTAGGTGTTATTCTTTTACCTCAATATCGGGGGAAGAAGTACTAAATGGGGCTGTGAAATATCAACACATTTCTTCTAATAATAACTGCATGCCTTTAAGTCAATTTTGTCTTACAGTAACCCTTTTCGGGGTTTTCTATGTAGAGAATACACAGAACTAGTTTATCACTAGCAGGGATACCTGGCTGCGCCTGGGTTGGACCCAATATTGGTTGAGGAGAGTCCCATGTCAGCCCCCCCCGTCCCCTATCCTGCAGGCAGTCTGTTTGTCCAGAGGCCCTGTTGCCACAGCAACAGCAGGCCCTTCTCCCAGGCCTGCCAGCAAGGCTGCAGCCACCTCCAGCTAGTCCATGTGTGTGTGTTTTGAAATGAGGGGCAGTGGCTTTTTCTTCCCTCCTCCTCTTTCCCTGTTCACCCTGTGTTTCCTTTCTCCCCTTCCTTCCTCTCCCTTCCTCCCCATTTTCATTTTCTTCCCCTTCTCCCTCCCCGAGGGCCTGGTGGAGGTGATTCCAGTGGTATGGTAAGGCCGTTTAGGTTTTGGCATTTTGCTTGGGTTGGTAGGGACCTTGCTGCAGTGGCTCCATGCCCCTTGGCTATAGACATCTAAGGGTTTTCCTGGCTATTTGGGGGGCATCTTCTTGGCCCCATTGCTGTGCTGGCCACGGCAGCCACCTGTGGTGGCCTTGCCCCTGCAGCCCTGTGCATTCTGGCCATGGACACTGCTGTGTTTCTCGGCCAGTCTATGCTTTGTGGGCAGCAGTTGGTCTGTGTGTGCATGTGACCTGCACCTTGCCTTGCTCGCTCTCAGCCCAGCTTCCCTGATTGGCCGTGTTACACTGCAGTGTCTGCTGGGAGTTGTAGTTTTTACATTTTTTGTATTTGTGGGGCACAGGCCCCACATTCAGCCTCATGTCCCTCGCAGTGCAGACCCCGGTTGCGAAAGGTATGTGTGTGCCAAGTATAATGGGGTTTGCTCCAGGGGTGTGGAAACATATTCCGCATACGTACAGCCACACCTCTTCCTTATAGGTATAGATTCCCTTCTTCTCAGGGTACCCAAGGAGTGTGCAGCATGTTTAAGGATACATAGGCTGGTCATTCCCAGTGGGGAATTTAACTTCCAACCTTTGGCTCCACAGCTAGATATCTAAAACACTGTGCAATCCAGCCAGCCATATTTCTTGTTGCCTCATCTGCTGTAGAAAGCAGCATCAGGGTTTTTGAAGGCTACAGACCTCTGTGAGATAGGAGAAAAGGTGTAATAAAACCCTGCTGATGGGATTGCAGAAGTCTCTGGCTACATCTCATCCCAGTGGCTCCCACAGCTGGAAGGAGAAGAGAAGAAAACATAACACAAGCACTTGCCTAAATAATGCATTCTTGTGGTCAGTGCTGAAAATTCAGTAGACTTTAGTCTCTTGTTTCATTTCAAGTCTGTTTTGGGATTCTTTCTTTTTAAAAATGGGATGGCTCATTAGGCATGGTCCATTAAAATTTATGAGTAAGGGATGTGATACAATAAAGCCAAGGCTGTCCTCTAGACAGTGTTTACTGTTTTGATTCATTTAATATCCCTCTTTTTGATGTCTAGTCGTGTGCAGGTTGTTTAACCAAAACAGCAAGAGCACAACAAAGTAAATAGATTATGATTTAAAAATAATCTTTTGTTTACTTTTGTGAACAGAGCAGCTTTTAGAAAGGGGAAAAAAACAAGAACACTGGGTAATTTTGAACCATGATCCTAAATTCTCTCTGGCCGGTCTTCTTCCTCTTGTATCATATCTGATTCCAAATATTAGCAATCATCATGGCGATCAGCCATGAAGACTGTCCTGTGAATATAATGCCATGGCCTTTCATCTGCCTTCTGCATTGCAGTGTGATACCTGTACCACTGATCTAGCTCTAAGAGTCCCATTCTGGTCCTTAGCCCTTTTGGCACACAAACTCCTCCTCAGCCCCAGGCCAGAATTGATGAAGCTGCTGCTCTCCATCAAGGTGGATTCAAGTGGGATTCAATCCACTTGGGGATTACCATACTGATCATAAATTTGGTGACAGTGGTTGGGTGAGCTTCCCTAATGTCACAGTCACAGCAAGGGTCAAGGCAGAAGAGATTCGGGCTTCCACCGGCTGGAATTGTTTGAGAAGGTAGGGACTATATAACAATAAACTATAGGCAAGAAATGAGATGATCTAGTTGAGTCTCCCATGCATTCTGAACAGATGGCTTGTATAATTATTCTTGCTTTTGAAGAGATTTTGTACATGTAGTTGTGGGTAACAGAAGGAGAGAAGTACATAATATGTATACTTCATCCAATGAAATTTGCAGCTCCATCTATCTAGCATACATCACTCCTTGCTGGCTCAAACTATATTTTGTAGAAAAAGCCTTGATAAGAAACACTCAAAAATTCTGCTCATGATGGGACAAATCAACCAACATAGCAAGATGTTTTTATTTCTTCCCTAACCAACTGCCCAACACAAGCTGATTGCAGTAGTATCTCCCCCTCAACTCACAAATCATGAGTCAGGCTTGTGTACAGTAAAACCCCTATTTATGAAAAAGTCCATTTCGTAGGCTTTTGCTTAAATTGTTTTTTTTTAATGTAACTTGAAGCACACTCATAGGAAAAAATAATTTTTACATAACTCAAAGCAAACCCATAGGGGAAAAAATCTTTATGTAACTCAAAGCAAACCCAAAGGAAATAGTGTAAATCGTGACATGGTTTTATCACAAAATCATTATGTAAGTCAAAGTTTATGTAACTCGAGGCATTTGTAAGTCGGGGTTTTACTGTAATTCATATACTGTAATATATAAAGCCACCTTATTCTCTGTCAGATCTTTAACCAACTTCACTCAATACAATGTAATCCAAGTGGATAGTGGAAGTGACTAAATATGACAAGTTACAAAATTAATTTCTTTTTTTCTTTTCTTTTTTAGTAATAGCAGAATTATAACTAAGGGGGCATCTACATGGGCAATTGCCCTGCTCTTTTGGCTGGTGGTACAAATTGGTTCACTCTTTTTTCTGCCATTCACATTTGAACATTGCTGGAATGGAGCAAACTTTATGCCATTTACTACAATCCATACCTTTCGGAGCCTCTTTCAAGATTTCTACCATTTTTGGACTGCTGGTGGGTGTAGTTTAGTTCATTCCAACATACATGGTGATCAGGGCTACTGCATCATTTTGTCTGTTCATGGTGGAACAAACTAAACTAGAGCCTTGCAGCTGTCAAAAGCTACTTCTGGGGTACATTTCTGGTATAATAAAGCAGCTACTTTGCAGATGGACAGGGAATATGAATTTGTTTTACTATAGTAGATCATCACTTATGCACTGAATAAGTTAGCTTCATTGATGATCTACTAGACATATTTTAAAAATTCTCATCCCCTGATGCACTGCATCAGTTAGATTGCAGCTCCCCTGTGGGTCAGTGGGTAAAAGCACTGTGCTTTTACCCACTGTTTCTGTCCTAGCTCTTGGGGGCGGAAAGGACGGGGTTTGATTCCCCATGATAGGGGACATGAAAGGAGCCTCATTCAGATTTCCCATGCAAATATCCTTTCAACTCAGAGTAATCTCTGACACAAAAAACAGTTAGTTTAAATTATTATTTTTCTTTTCCTTTCTATGTTTTGAACTTCCCACATCCTTGATTTCAATCAGCAATGGAAGTGTTGAATTAACAAAAGAAGGTGCCAAGGAGTTGTTTGAAGTCAAAGTGCCACCTGGATGCTAGGATCATGCGAAATAGCATATCACATACCCAACGGAGACTCTATTTGGACCAACTTGGATCAAAAAGGTCAGTGTAGTCAGTCTTTAAGTTACATTTTGGTTATAACTTATATTGTTGGTTCTGTTGGATTTTGTTGGGTCGATAAGTGGTTTTTCAATCTCGTTGTTCTGTGCAGCACAATGACAATAAAGATATATCAAAAAATAAATAAAAATAAAGGTAAAGGTTTTCCTTGCTTGAAAGCCAGTCATATCTGGCTCTAGGGTTCAGTGCTCATCTCTATTTCAAAGCTGAAGAGCCAGCGCTGTCTGCTTCTGCAGATGTTTCCATGGTCATGTGGCAGACATGACTAGACACCGGAGTGCACGGAACACTGTTACCTTCCCACCAAAGTGGTCCCTATTTATCTACTTGCAATTTCTTGCTTTCGAACTGCTAGGTTGGCAGGAACTGGGACAAAGACGGGAGCTCATTCCGTACTGCAGTACTCAGGAATTGAACTGCTAACCTTCTACCTCCCAGTCAGCATCTTAGCCACATGAGCCACTGCAGTCCCATATATACCGTATTTATTCGTGTATAACGCGCAAAATTTTATACCAAAAAAAGAAATCAAAGTTGGGGTGCGCGTTATAAACGAGGACTGGTGTGGCAGTGGCGGCCGGTCCCTTGAGGGCGCGAATGGTGAGTTCCCGCGAGTTCACGTCACCTTGTCGTGTACAGTGTGCGTCACAAATAGGGTTGTGCCGCTTCATTTCCTCGCCCACACGGGAGACTCAGTGAGCGCATGACGTCACCCACCCTACAAGGACGGAGCCAGCGTGGTTTTCTCCAGCAGAACGGAGCGTGGCCTCCGCCTCCAGCCATTTCCCGCCATACGCCTCCTCACTCCCGGAGTCCCACCCCCGTCGCGAGCCTCTTTTACTTCCTTTTTAGAATTGGGTCGGCTGTCTATTGCTGCGGCGGGTGAAGGGGAGGCGGGGGCGTGGCTTTGAAGAAATTGACGGGATCTGATTGGGTGGCGCGGGAGACGAGGCGTGGCCCGGAGGTAGCTCTTATGAACAAGCTTTTTCACCACGCATTCAATTACAATGCGTGGTGTGAAACAAAAATTTTATACCGAGGTTTCATTGAAAATTAGGGGTGCGTGTTATACACGAGTGCGCGTTATACACGAATAAATACGGTATATATATAAACAGCAGTTTAACAGCCAGGCCTGGAAACAGAATGTTGGAGAGAGCTGATTTGCATGTTGGACTGTGATTGGTTGAACTTGAGAGTGAATGACTGATGGGGCATGGTCCTGATGCGGATGGAACAAACCCATTCCATTTAAGTCTCTACAGCCCTGGAATGATACACTTTCATGGGTTGACACCCCCCCCCAAAAAAAAAGCCCATAAGTAATAGGCACATCCCAGTAAGCCTCCATCAACACACAAATCAGTCTGCTTCTGCAGACATTTCCGTGGTCATGTGGCAGTCATGACTAGACACATGTAACGCTTTTTACCTTCCCAACAATGTGGTGCCTTTTTATCAACTTGCAATTCCTTGCTTTCAGGGGGCGGGGGAAAGGTTGACAGGAGCTGGGAGAAAGACGAGGAATCATTCCGTCCTGCAATACTCAAGAATCAAACTGCTCACCTTCCACATCCCAGTAAGCCTCCATCAACACAAAAATCAGTCTGCTTCTGCAGAGGTTTTCATGGTCATGTGGCAGGCATGATTAGACACAGGAGCACACGTAATGCTTTTTACCTTCCCAACAACGTGGTGCCTCTTTATCAACTTACAATTCCTTGCTTTAGAACAAAAAGTTTGACAGGAGCTGGGAGAAAGACAGGAGCTCATTCCGTCCTGCAATACTCAAGAATCGAACTGCTCACCTTCCACATTCCAGTAAGCCTCCATCAACACACTATCAGTCTGCTTCTGCAAACGTTTCCATGGTCATGTGGCAGGCATGACAAAAAAAACCTGCATCTGCATCCCGAATACACAAGACACAATAACCAGATAAATATATCATGAGAAGGGACATACCTTCACACAATTAAAATAAATAAATAACACACACACCCTGCAAGGCCGGGCAATCAGCTAGTGTGTGTGTGTGTGTGTGTGTGTGTGTGTGTGTGTGTGTGTGTGTGTGTGTGTGTGTGTGTGTGTGTGTACACACACGTTTTTTGAGCTATTGGCTTATGTTGTGCCTTGTGCTCCTGTGTTGCAGTGTGTTGGAAGTACTGAGCCAACAATGATGGACAAAAGAAATGTTTTGTATCACAGCCCAGTGGCCTGTGATAGCATTTATATTTTTAAAAATTAACTAAATGTCTGTTAGAATAAAGGAGCATAACTATAAATTGTTGTGGAAATGGTACTTGACTCTTGTAAGACTGCATCAAATGGACAAGGCTAAAAGTAAAATGTGTTGTGTCATAGTTTCCACATAAGACCTTGTCTTAATTTTAAGGTGACATTTGATCCATGTAGTGTTAAGATACATTTTGTAGTTTTCTTAGGCTTAGAAAGCCAGATTTCTTTTTAGAAACACATTGCAATGCCAGGCTGTTAGTCTGACATGACAATGATGTATAGTTAGAATAGTAGCCTTCCCAAAAGGGAGGAGGGGGAAAGTGAGTGTCCAGGACTGGACGCATTCCGATGAAACACCTGCAGTCCCCACGAGGGTACTGACTGACAGCTAGGTCAGCTGACTACACCATGAGGGTAATGACGTCTCCATTCCTGTCAATCAAACTAATTGCCAGGACACCTGTTAGAACAGAACTTTCCCAGAGAAAGCAAAGGTGGGGGCCACACGCTAAGCAAATGGCACCTGCACCTGCAAAGGTCCTTGGAGACATCACTCTTCCTCATGGGAAGGTACTTTCTCATTAGATCACCACGTTCCCAAGCTCTTTTTCTCTATAAAAAGGAGACCAATTTGGGCATTCAGGAGGCATTCCTGGGGACAAAGGGGAACCCTTGTCTCTTATCACCATGATCTTGATTGCAGCAGGAGCTCTTGTCCGAGGGCTGCCCAAAATGACTCTTTGGGGCTAAAGCAAAGCCATGAGGGGCAGAAATGTAAGAAGCTGAACCTGCTAGGGAGCTAGTAAGATTTTATTTCATTTATTTGTTTTATTAGATTGTGTTTTATAGTGTAGATTATTTTAAGATCTGTATCTAGTATTGTGTTCCTTCAATAAATCTTCAAAAGTCAGTTGTGTGTTGCCTGCCTTTGTAAAGAGGAAAACCAGCAGAGCAGAAGTGGCTTCAATTTGTCCTCATCGTTCGAAACCCGGAAAGAGGTGAGAGTAATTGCTCTGTCTGTAAAGGGAGGGGAGGAGTAGCAGCTCTAAGAAGCCTAGCTTTTGCTAAGTGATTAATATTACCTGCCATATGCAGAAGGCTACTCTGTCCCTGACTCCAGTGAATTGGACTAGGGAGAGGAGTGCTCATTAAGGCAGCAGGATGCTGGATCTTGAGGTCCGCCCTGCCGGGTGTTCCCAAAGAAAATTCTGGGTGCCCATCGGAGCCTACGTCCCTGATATGTTGGAGGTGTAAAAATTCTCTAGGAACATATGAACACATGTGGTGGAACTGTAAAGTGGTTAATGATTTCTGGGGGGGGGGGGGAATTGAAAAAGAGATATGTGTGGTAATGGGAAGCAGTCTTAAACTGGGGTCAAGTACAGTGTTGTTAATGGAAGTTGAAAATTTAAATTTAAGTGAAGATAAAAAAGAATTGCTTTCTTTAATGCTGACAACAGGGAGACAGTGTATTGCTAGAAATTGGAAATCGGAAGGAAGTTTAAAAACTGATGATTGGCATAAGGAAATGTGGAACCTTGCTCTGAATGATAAACTAACATGGGAGATAAATAAATACAAGGGTAAAGTTAAAGAAAATAGATTCTGGAAAATTTGGCAACCATTTGTGGATTACTATTTGAAAAGAGAGAAGAGGAGCAGCTTAGTACCAGATCAAATAAGTTTCTGCAGACTTCAGATGGCTGTAAATACACTGGGTGATTATTATTATTATTATTATTATTATTATTATTATTATTATTATTATTATTATTATTATTATTATTATTATTATTATTATTATTATTATTAAAATGAATTTAAAGTTTAGGATTGTATATCTATGTAGATGTAGAGTAATGAGATGTGGAAGCAAATAGTAACATGTTATATTGAATAATACAATAGTATTATAACGATTGAATATGTATATGAATATAGAGTAAAAGAATGTTAGGCTGGAATAAGAATACACTGAACTGTTTGGTAATTTAGAAGATCTATGTTATATATATAAGCTTATACTAAAATGAAAGTGTATGACTAATTTTTAAAATGTATTCATTTTTCTGTATTGTTAGAATTTTTGGATTTTTTTTATTGGTAGTTGGCTTAGTGTGAATTGACTTTTTTATTATTACTGTATTATGTTTTCTTTTATTGTCATTGTCTTTGAAAATCAATAAAAATAAAAAAATAAATTTCTGGAAAGAAAAAAAGAACTAAAAGGTAGGTATTTAAATAGGAGAGGAAAGATTTCCTTTTTTGATTGTTGAGTGATAACTGTGATATGGGGAGCAAAGGTCTTGAAGTATACAGTAATTATCTTTTTAAGCATTTTTCTGAGCTCTAGTAAATAATGTCTTGAAGCCTTTCCACCAGGGATAGATTTAGATTTAGAGATCTATTTATACCCCACCCTCCTGGTGCACTCACCACTCAGGGTGGCTTACAACATAGAAAAAAATTAACAATTCAATATAAACAATTAACAATACAGTGTGAAATAAATATAAAATACAATAATACAATATACAGCAAGCAGTAAAAATCAATCTACAATATACAGTAAGCAAAAAAATCAGTCTACAATGCAGCACATAATCATTTCCTTATGGTCCTGATGGAGCCAATGCTCAATGTCCTCAGCGGACCGAGGAAAGGAAATTCCGAGTCTCAACGGCAGTGGTGGGGGAGGCTACAACAGTTTGTTTGTTTGTTTGTTTGTTTGTTTGTTTGTTTGTTTGTTTGTTTGTTTGTTTGTTTGTTTGTTTGTTTGTTTGTTTGTTTGTTTGTTTGTTTGTTTGTTTGTTTTGCTGCGGGAGGCCGGCACAGGTGCTCCCAATCTCCCTAGCCATCAGGACTGGGGGAGAAGATCTGTGTCTCGGCGTCTCGGCCAGGGCGACCCCAGGTGCCGCTCGTCTCCTCCAACCACCTGCCAGTTGAATGGCGGTCAGGGGGAGTGGCACCAGGAGGTGTGGCACCAGGCACAGCTGCCTCCCATCCCGGGGCTGATGACAGGAGCCCTGGGTGAGGCGCAGAAAGTCCGGCAGCTCTCGCAGCTCTTCTGCTCTCCACCTGGACAGGGCAAGCGGGCGTGGTGCTGGGTGCAGCCACCTCCCATCCCAGGGCTGGTGACAGGAGCCCTGGGAGAGGCACAGAATGTCCAGTGGCTCCGGCGGCTCCGGCGGCTCTTGCGGCTCTGGCAGTTCTTCTGCTCCCCACCCGGATGGGGCCAGGGGGCATGATTCTGGGCACAGCTGCCTCCCATCCCAGGGCTGATGACAGGAGCCCCAGAAGAGGTGCAGAAAGTCCGGTGGCTCTGGTGGCTCCAGCTGCTCTTCTGCTCCCCTCCTGAATGGTGTCAGGGGGTGTGGCGCTGGGCGCAGCTGCCTCCCATCCCGGGGCTGATGACAGGAGCCCTGGGAGAGGTGCGGAAATATGTCATAACTAATGATTTCCATAAAAATATAGTTAGAGGTCATACTCAATTGACTTCACCATTACTACCACCCCACCATCTTCATGAAAAGGAAATATAAGACACCATATTCAAAATAAATTAAAGGATACATGTTCCTCTGTTGTGCTCCAGTCCTCGTTAGACTCTGAGGATGGCCTGGATCAGGGGACACTCCCTATGCCCAGCCCAGTTCTGCCTGCACCCGAGCCTGAAGATGTCCTGAGCCATGGATCTCAGCCTGCGCCTGGCCCAAGTCTGTTTCCCCAGCAGCTGACCTATCAGATCAGAGGCCCGACTGACAGTCATCAGTCCTGAGTCAGGGAGAGGTCCAGAAAGGAGCCACACCTGAGATGCAAGCAGGCTAGAGTGAAGTACTAAAGAAGGCTCCCAGCTGATACTGATTAGCTGGGAGGCTTATAAGCAAACTTGTTGCAGCCTGCGAGCATTGGTACAACTTGCAAAGACCACCACCCTGCTATACTCCAAACTGCCTTTCTAGACCGTGACCTGCCTGCTATGACCCTGACTTCTCTGCCAACCCTGACGACGCCCCTGGACACCCTTTGAATTAGACACTTGCTCAGACTACTAGTAAACAGACCTCAGCTTGCCTTTTGGACTTTGATATCTGGACTCTCCTTAAGCAGACTCTCTGTGTAGCACTGCTGTGCAGCGACAGTACCTGCTTGTGTGGGGCAGCGCATTCTCACAGACTGTGGAAAGCAATGGGGAAGGTACCAAGATAAATGGGGAAGATCTCAAAGACAAAGAGGCTAGGGAGGTGGTGGAGAATCAGATCTGCTGGAGATGAGGAAAGTGACAGCCAGAGGCAACTCCCATGTCTAAGGCTCTAAAGCCTGTGAAGCATAACATGTGCAGGTATGTAACATCTGCCTCACAGGTATCTCATTACTCACATTCCTGGCCAATGGGAGGAGGGGGAGGGGAAGAGAAAGAAAGGGGGGAGAGAGAAAGAAAAACCCTTCACTTCTGTAATAAGCTTACTTGCACAGCTTTCCATTTGTACTTTTTAAGTTTGGGGTACTCAGCTTCATTCAAGATGAGAAGGGGGCAGAGAGGTCAATCCAATGATGGCAATCCAGGAATTCTCAGAATTATTGTAATTCATTTTTCCAAGGGTCAGATTAAAAATACTTTACTCACATGGACAATACAATTTTTCTGGCAATGGTCTCCTTCTAAAATCACAAATTCAGATTGTCCCTACTCACAAAGGGAAGGGAAAATTCTGAGATTGTGTTCTAACGTTTTTGTTGCATAATATATACTACAGCTACAATCTAATGCTGTCATTAGAACTGATAGAATTGTTTCTGTCAAAGGAACCATAAGATAAAATCTCCCTCCCCCATAGCCTTCAATATTTTCCCAAGACCTGATGTAGAGGAGTGGAAAACCATATAGAGCATGGTTCCCTGCGGTATCCGCGAGCACAATTGGCATTAACTGCCCCTGACAAAGGTTACACCGGTTGAGGGAGGCTCCTGGTCACTGGCCTTTGCGGGTACAGAAATTGGGGAGCGGATTAATAGTCATAAGATTGATTCACCCTCATCTGACCTGACCGACAGTTCTGCTGAGGGAAGCTGAATCTCTAACTCCCGTTAGACATTAGGCAATTACACACTTGCAGATTAGCCCTAGCCCTAGTGCAAATAGTGGCCATGTTTACCCTGGTGTAAGCCACGAACAATGGACTTCCCCTGGCAGTGTTTGCCCTAGTTAATTAACTTCCCCAAGAGAGATTCCCAATTAACCCGGGTAAATGGGTGATGTGATTTTCTGTCAGATGACGATTCTATCACACGCTGCCTTGAATTCCTATATATGATGGTGATTTCCCCTCAATAAACCACTGGTCTTCGCTCCATCTTGTCTCGTGTCGTTCCTTGACCAGTCTCCTCCGGGACCTCACGGCCGCCCCGCGGCCCCAATCCAACATCTGGTGACCCCGAGACGTGATCCTACTCGTGAGTAAGCGATCAACGCGGTCCGGTTCTACGCTAGAACTGTGTCCGATCATCCTGGAGGACAGCGCGGCAGCCCGGTCGGAAAGCCAGCCGATCGGGAAGACAGCTCCGCGACGAGGCATTTCAGAGAGGCATCCTACAGCTTGCTCCGGCTTTCGCGGCGGCTTGCAGCACGGAAAAACGCGTTCCGCTCAGGGTCGGCTGTGAACCCCTGACAGCGCAGAGGCCACCGAGAGCCTGTGGCGGCAGTCCACGCTCCGAGCTCTACCCAGAGATTCGTCATGCAAAACCTATTGCCTGAACTTCAGACGCGTCGAATCGTCCCGAGAAGGAGACTTCAAAGGACCCGGCAGGTAATATGGGGACTTGTCCTCAGCGGCAACGTCTGTCCGCTAGTCAAAGAATTCATGAGGATGAATTCAAAATCCTGGCCAGGGTATATCAGATAAGCTTTCACAGTGGAGAACTAGCGCGGCTTTTGGTGTTCTTGAGGGAACACTGCCTGCTTTACCCAGAAGTAAGTACGTTATCCCTTCAGCTCTGGGATCAGATAGGAGTCTGCATTCAGCAACCCCCGAAAGCTCCAGAAGGCGTAATTCGCACATGGAGCAAATGTAGGAAACTCTTAGCAGAGGTGGACCCAGTCCGGGTAGAGGCCAAAGAACCCCCAGCGTCAGCAGAGCCATCGGCGCCCACAGCGCTCTATCCGTCATTTCAGTTTAAGCAGAGTAGTGTAGGGAGCTTTCCCTCGGTGACAGCTGCAGACGTCACCGGTGGAATGCATGGAATGGGGAGCGCTGGCGCTTCTCTGATAGCTACAGGTTCCCGAACTACCAAGAGTGCCCTTCAGCGCACAGTTGAGGAAGAGATCAGGAAGGGGGAATTGCCAGCAGAAGAACTAGCTGAGCTTAGTCAGATTTATCCAATTCGCTTGGAGGTAGATGCCCTCACTAGGCAGCAGCAGATAGTTCATTCACCAGTCCCGTATATAGCCATATCCTTATGGCTATACGGAAGGCCATTTCAGAGACAGGACTACAGAGTCGCTTCCCTAGGGGCACGCTTCAGCAAGTGTGCGAGAACACGATGTTTATCCCGCACGACTGGAAAGCCGTCATGCGGATGATGCTCAACCCCAGCCAGTATCTGTTATGGGACAGCGAGTATCGCCTCGAGGCTCAGGCAAGGGCTGCCAGGATGGGTGGGGCAATAATTCCTGACCAGTTATATGGTTCAGGTGCCTTCGAATCCATCGATGCGCAGACCGCCCTGCTGCTCGCCACCCTTCAGTTGTCAGCTGAGACGGCCTTCAGGGCTTTTCTCAAGGTCCCAGCGACTGGCAAAGCGGCCAAAAATTACACCGCAGTCAAACAGGGCGCCCAGGAGTCCTACATGGACTTTATCAATCGCTTAGAGGAAGTGATTAGTAGACAGATCGATAATGAGCAAGCCCAACAAGAGCTCATGATGAAATTGGCTAAAGACAACGCCAATCTCGACTGCCGTAAGATCTTGCAGTCACTGGGCAATCGTCCCGACTTGACTCTCATGGACATGATTAGAGCTTGCGCCGACATTGGCACGGACTCTTACAAAATGGGTCTGCTGGCAGCAGCGGTGCAAGGGGGTAGGAAACCCAAGAACAAAAACCAAGGGGCATGTCACAAATGTGGCAAGGTCGGTCACTTCGCTAGGGAGTGCCGATCCAAGAGCGGCGGAAAACATTCCGGCCGTTCCAAGGCTCCAACCACCCTGTGTCCGAAGTGTAATAAAGGCTTCCATTGGTCCAGATTCTGTCCGAATTTGGGAAACCGGAATGCGGGCACGTCTCTGGCCCCGGTCCAAACAGAGGCTTCCCTCGCTCTGGGCGAGCCAGAGCTGGATTAGATTCTAATCACATTCCGGACATTGCGAAGGCGCAGGCCAGTCCCAAGGGTAGTACAGGGCTAGAATTGACTTGCCAGGCGGACGTTACATGCGACTTGCCAGGCACAGTCTATTTGGTGGATTCCCAGTACATGGGACCCCTGCCCAAGGGCTTCATAGGCTTAATTTTGCCTCGTAGTGTTACAGGAGCACGCGGAATTCTTGTAATTCTGGGAGTCATTGACTCCAATTTTTCGGGTGTTCTCCAAGTTCAACTCTGGACGCACCTACCCCAGACCATTCACAAGGGAGACACACTAGCACAACTGATCATGGTTCCTTGTAACTCGCCAGCAGATAGCCAGGGAAGGCTCAGGGACAGCTCAGAGTCCGGGTCAGAAGACCGCTCGAGCGCAAGTGAGGCAGTGCAAGGATACCAGGTCTTAGCGACAGTGGAGACCAACATAGAATGGAAACAGCGACCAGTTATTGAGGTATTTTTGAATAAAAAATCGTTCTCAGGGTTGCTGGATACCGGAGCTGACGTCAGCGTGGTCAGCCGAAGCCAGTGGCCATGGGAGTGGGCCATTGAGCCGGTCTCCGATGTGTGTGGGGGTAGGCGGCATCCAAGAAGCGTTTAGAAGCCGAGAGTGGGTGGAAGTCACGATCCCAAAGGCTGACGGCACAGCGGTCATTCGGCCGCACATTCTGGACGTGCACATCAACCTTTGGGGGCAAGACATTTTGCAGCAATACCGTGCCACTCTTACCTTCGGGTAATGGCTCTGCCACTTAAATGGCTTACCAACACGCCAGTCTGGGTGGAACAATGGCCGGTAGTGGGGGAGAAGTTAGTCGCCCTAAAGCAACTGGTTAAAGAACAGCTAGACGCAGGACATATAGAGCAGTCCACTAGTCCTTGGAATTCGCCCATTTTTGTCATCAAGAAGAAGTCGGGGAAGTGGCAACTCCTCCACGATCTCAGAGAGATCAATAAATGTATACAGCCAATGGGACCGCTCCAATGCGGCATTCCGAATCCAAATATGATTCCCGAGGGTTGGGAGATCCTGGTCGTAGACCTCAAGGATTGTTTTTACACCATTCCCCTAGATCCGAGGGATCGGGAAAGGTTCGCCTTTACGGTGCCGGTGGTGAACCACGGTGAGCCCACGCAGCGTTACGCGTGGAAGTATTTGCCACAGGGGATGCTCAATTCGCACACCCTGTGCCAAATTTATGTTCACAACGCACTGGCAAAGTTTCGAAACCTTCACCCCACAGCTTTAGTATGCCATTTCATGGACGATATCTTGGTCGCAGCGCCGCAACTCGGCAGTGAAATGTTTAAAGACCTCCAGGCCAGCCTGGGGGGAATAGGGTTACTTATTGCCCCAGAGAAAGTCCAGAGAACCGAGCCATTCTCATTCTTGGGTCATCGGCTTCTCCGTTCTTTCGCAGCACCCGTTTTGCCCCAAATCAACTTAAAAGACTCCGTCACCTTGGTAGAATTACAGCAGGTTTTAGGTAACATTAATTGGGCCAGACCGTATTTCAGATTGGATATGGATCTTCTAAAGCCGCTCTTCTCGCTGCTAACATTAGGTAAGCAGCCGGTAGACCGGATACGAATTCCTCGAAAGGCACGCTTGGCTCTCGAGAAAGTCAACAAAATTCTCAGTCAAAGGTGGGTGGACAGGATTGCTCAGGGGCCATATGCCCCGATCCTGAACTTATACATCGTTCGGGCCGGATCCATGTTCACCGGAGCCCTAGGAGTGGACTCTGAGAGAGGAGCGAGTATCGTGGAATGGGTGTATTTACCGAACACCTCTTCCCGAAACATCGTTCCCCCGCAAGAATTGGTCTCCGCGGTGGTCTACCGCGGAAGGCTGAGAGCTAGGGACATTTCAGGGCACGACTTAGCAAAAATCGTGATCCCATTCACCAAGGAGCAAGTTCAGCAGCTGATGCAGCTCGGTGACTCACTTCCAATTGCCTTGGAAGGATTCACCAGATGCTTGGCATACCACTTGCCAAAGGACCCCAGACTCGTCTCGCTTCAAACGCAGACAGTCAGCTTGTATGAGTTGATCTCGCTGGTTCCACTTCAGGGGGCCAGGACAGTCTTTACTGATGGGGGTCACACATATCGTGTCTTAACTTGGCAGGAGGGCCAGGCTTGGCGCACGCTGCTAACTCTTCCACAGAAGTCCGCGCAGCAGGCAGAGTTGGCAGCGGTGAACCTTGCCTTGCGCACCTTCGCCAAAGAGCACCTCAACATCATTACTGACAGCCAGTACGTTAGGAATTTGCTTCACAGTCTACCGGGAGCATACATCACTCCTGCGATAGACAAAAATTTGCTGAGTTTGTTCCTCACAGCTCAATTTCACTTGCGGAACCGCACGGAAGCGCTCTATATCGCCCACATCCGAAGTCTCCAGGACCTACCGGGTCCGATTTCTGTGGGCAATAGCAGAGCGGATGCGGCCGCAAAGGAAATTCAGCAGCGGTCAGTGTTAGGTGTTTTCACTACTCCAATTCAGAGTCATGCATTCTTTCATCAGAATGCCAAAGCGCTCACCAGACAGTTTAACCTGCCACTTTCTCAAGCCCAAGGCATAGTTCGCTCTTGCCAGCATTGTGCAGGAGCACCGGGGGGGCCCTCGTGGGGGGTCAACCCACGAGGGACAGAGGCTAATCAGGTGTGGCAAATGGACGTCACACATGTCCTGCAGTTTGGCAGATGGCAGTACATGCACGTCTGCATTGATACTTTTTCACAATTCGCCTGGGCGACGGCACAAAAAGGGGAGACAGCTTCCCACGTGGAGCAGCACCTCCTAGCCTGCTTCGCGGCGATGGGCAAACCACGGCATGTGAAAATCGATAACGCCCCGGCCTACAGCTCTAGGCAGCTGGCCGACTTCATGGCCACCTGGGATATCAAGCATACCTTTGGCGTTCCTTACAATCCGCAGGGGCAAGCAATTGTGGAACGAGTCAATCGGACACTCAAGTCCTACATTGACAAAAGAACAGAAAGGGGGGAGCCACCAGCCCTCCCCAAGTCACAGGGTCAGGCACAGCATTGTCTGAACAAGGTGTTGTTCACCTACAATCACCTCAATGTTTTTTCGGATTGCACGCCGCAGGAGAAACACTTCCGCCGCTCGGAAGCTCTCCCGCGGCCGCTGGTTCGTTGCCAAGTGCCACCGGACCCTTCCTGGAGGGGCCCGGCGCCACTCGTAACCTGGGGAAGAGGGTATGCTGCAGTTATGTCTCCTATAGGTGTCATCTGGATTCCAGCCCGGTGCGTCAAGCCTCACTTGGATCCACATGGCGTGGACCCAGACCGACCCGAGTCCGATCCCGGAGATGAAGGACCTCACCCTGACCGAGGGGACCCGATGGAAGAAGCGGCGACAGCAGACGGAGCCGAAGGTCACCTGGGGGATTGTCAAGACCCTTTGCCGTAAGGCTGAGGACGTCGTCCGACGCGAGGACTGGGAACCAACGCCGGAGAACGTCGTGTCTGCAGTCTTTGCCCTGATCACAGCCAACACCATGGCAGTCACCATCATCCTGACCCTCTCCCTACTTGCGGGGGGAGGCGTTCAGGCAGCCTCACTGAAGGCCAGCGATCTGATGCCAGGCGGAGACCTCTCTGCCCGGATGCACTACAACCTATGGGAAAGGTTGGCGGGTCTCGTCAACCAGTCCGATTTTTGCTTAAAGCAGGACGCGGGTTCTGCCTCAATGTTGAGCACCTGCCTCATCCTGGTGTGCCACACTCCGGATGCGTGCACCAGGGACGGCGACTGGCTGGTGAAGCGGATTTTCGGTCCGTTTCTCCCTACAAGTTTCTCAGCATACGCTCGCTGGGGAATGCAGTTAACCATGACCTTGCCGGCTGATGCAGCTACTCTCCACACCCCTCGAGTGGCGGTCAGCCCGAACTCTATTTGTGCTCGAATGACCGGCTGCTCCACAGTCGGCCAGACTCAGCGCCGCTGCCTCGACACTGGCAGCAGCAATTGGACTTGTGATAACCCAGAGACACTTGGTTCAATGTATGCTCATGTTACCCTGCCTTCAGGTTGGTTCTTTACATGCAATCAGTACACTTGGAATTACATTCCCGCAAATGTGTCCAATTCAATATGTTGTATCAGTCACTTGACATTGTTACTCCCCGCTAGGGATATGATTGTTCCAAGCACAAATGTTTCCTCACCCATACGGCGCACTCCCGCCACCCAGCTAGACAGCTCTTGTGATAGCAACATTAGGGTCCTGAGTCAAGCCGAATACGTCTCGTTGGCAGTCAGCATACTTGGCATGCCAGGCTTAGCCGTCGGCAACGCTCGGAGAATTGGTCAATTGGCTTGCGGATTAGCAAAAGCCATTAACCATACCTCCTCGGCGATAGCGCTGCTCAACCAGGAGCAGGCAGAGCTTCGCCATGCCATCCTAGACAATCGAGCAGCGATCGACTACCTTCTGTTGTTACATCATTTGGGTTGCGAATCTGTCCACGGCATGTGTTGCTTTAATCTCACAGACAGCACACGCAAGGTACAAAGCCAGCTCACGGACCTCCACACCCTGGTCAAGAACATCAAGGAGGATGCTTCATGGGGGTGGTGGGATTCGTTGTGGTCGTGGTTCCCATGGGGATGGCTTCAGACGATACTCAAAGTGATTATGGGGGTGGTAATACTGGGAACAACAGTGTGTTGTTTCGTGCAATGTATTCCCTCACTGCTATCGAGATGTCCCCCATGGAGGGAACCCCGAAACGTCATCCCCCCACATCAGCTGATGCCCCTCCTGCGCAGGGCCGTCTGTCAGGTCCAAAAATAACAGAAAAAGGGGGAGTGTGGTATCCGTGAGCACAATTGGCATTAACTGCCCCTGACAAAGGTTACACCGGTTGAGGGAGGCTCCTGGTCACTGGCCTTTGCGGGTACAGAAATTGGGGAGTGGATTAATAGTCATAAGATTGATTCACCCACATCTGACCTGACCGACAGTTCTGCTGAGGGAAGCTGAATCTCTAACTCCTGTTAGACATTAGGCAATTACACACTTGCAGATTAGCCCTAGCCCTAGTGCAAATAGTGGCCATGTTTACCCTGGTGTAAACCATGAACAATGGACTTCCCCTGTCAGTGTTTGCCCTAGTTAATTAACTTCCCCAAGAGAGATTCCCAATTAACCCGGGTAAATGGGTGATGTGATTTTCTGTCAGATGACGATTCTATCACACGCTGACTTGAATTCCTATATATGATGGTGATTTTCCCTCAATAAACCACTGGTCTTCGCTCCATCTTGTCTCGTGTTGTTCCTTGACCAGTCTCCTCCGGGACCTCACGGCCGCCCCGCGGCCCCAATCCAACAGTTCCCAAAGGGGGTCACAGGCACCACAGGGGAACTTCAATTCCCAGAAGCCTACATAAGCTGATCCATGCTTTGGGGAATTGACTTAGACTTCTGGAAATTAAAGTCCAAAAACCAGAGGTTGGGAAACATTGCTCTATAGAAAACTCTGCATGGCACAGAGGAAGAAGGAAAGGAATTCCTTCCTTCTGATTCCAAATTTCTAAAAAGCTCAAGGCAACTATAACATATAAAAAGAAATTGTGTCTGTTCATCTAGCTCAGGGATTCTCAACCTGTGGCCTGTGGGCTGGATGCAGCCCATGACACCATTTCATGTGGCCCACCACCTCTTCCACCACACCAGGAAGTGTCATGTGGTGGAGGAAGGGCAAAATGGCCATCCAGCCCCCAAAGCTGTCTGAGGGAGAGTGACCTGGCCCCCAGCTTAAAAAGGTTGAGAACTCCTGATCTAGCTACTTAACAATAAAAATATAATCAAATACCATAGAACAATAAAAATTATCTAACAATAAAAAGGTAATCAAGATACCATGAGAAAGCTAAAACCAGAAAGACAAAATGATAAGAGCAGCTGTGTAAAACTGACAACTAAAGTTATACCTGGAGGCCTTTACACTGTGGCAGATGACCACTAAGGAAGGGTAGTTCAGCCATGAGTCTTGTTTTTATATTGCTAAGTCCTCTTGGGACTAGTGTCTTCTGTTTGAAGGGTTGTATACTCAGTGTCTGGTATAAAGATGAAGATCCACAAGAAGGATAAGCCTGGATATCAAAGCTGGCCATTAAATTGGAGCACCTGGAGAGCAGACATTCCATCTGGCCAGAGTCTTCCCCATGACAGGAGACATTATTATATGTCTTGGACCCACCATATGACTCAACCCAGCTGTGTGGAATATCTTCATTCATGTCACTGTCTTTTGGATGTGACTGGCACTGACGTTGAGACATTCCACGTGGTTGGACAGATTGAAATGGCAATGTCAAAGCAAGCATTGTGTCTCACTGTGTGGGATGCATGCCACCATGTGGAAACAGTTTTCAGCAATCTGTACACAGAGGAAATTTGCATATATCTGCCTTTAGTCAGGGAATTAACCTCCCCAGGATTAACTGGCCTCAGCTGTTAATGCTCACTTTCCTCCCACATTTATGAACGGATGACGGATGAAAAGGGGGAAAACAGAAACACAAAGGAAAGTAGATAGTCCAGGAAGAATCCAGAAGGTAGAAATTGTTTTGGTCTACAGTTCTCAGAATCTTACATTCTGACAGTGAGATTCTGGAAGCTGTAGTCTAAAATAAAGCCAAGGAAAGTTATACATTGGCTCTTGGCATGGGACTACAAAACCCATAACTCTCCATTCTGGGTGTTTTTCTTTTTCTTTTCTTTTTCCTTCTTTTCCTTCTTCAGAAACTGCCAGAATGAAGCCTTTTTTTTTGTAAGTTCATTCTGCAGTTCCTTTCACCAGACCTAGTGTGAGAAAGATTAGCCAGCAACACAAGGTTACTGTTATCAGGGTACAGCTGATTGTGGTTCAGAAATAACACGGTCTTCAAGAAGGCTCTTTCTGTGTACCCCTACATACAACTAAATGTGGCTCACCGGAGAAAAGATCTAGCTGGGAAAGTCTAGCTGCATCCTAGTTTCCTGTTCAGAAAAGAAGTTCCCCACTAACAGTGGGGCAGATTCCACTGCATGAGAAGTTGGGGCAAAGCTAGTCTTTGGGACTGTGATGGCTTAGTGGCTAAGACACTGAACTTGATGGCTGGAAGGTCAGCAGGTCAACAGTTCAAGATCCAAGTGCTGCATGACAGAGTGAGCTACCATCTCTGTCCCAGTTCCTGCCAACCTAGCAGTTCAAAAGCAAAAAAATTACAATTAGATAAATAGGTACCACTTCAATGGGAAGGTAAGCAGTATTTGTACACCCTGGTGTCTAATCATGCCTGCCACATGTCCATGGAAATGTCTCCCGACACAGACAGTGCTGGCTCTTTGTCTATAAATGGAGATGATCACCGAACCCTAGAGCCGGATATGACTGGCTTTTGAGCAAGGGTGACCTTTACCTTTATCTAGTCTTATGCTAAGAGGGAAGGGTGGTGTGGGAGATAGAGATAGAGACATCTTCCATCTCCTGTAGGGAAGCGTAAAAGTTTCTCACTGGGAGACGGAGGCCTGAGAACGGAGTGCCATTCTGGGCCTCCGTTTCCCTGAGGGAAGCTTTTTGCTGGGTTTGTGGAGAGAAGAGGGTCTCCCCCTTCTCTCCGCCACCCTGCCAAAGCCGAGCAGGGTCGGTGCCAGCCTTCGTTGCTGGCTGGGGGTTGGCATGGCACGAAGGAGGCTGGGAAATGTAGGGTGTTTTTTTTGTCATCTTTGTGGGGCGGCTGCCCCACTCTTGACAACCAGACCCTTGCGGTGATACTCCAAGGGTCTTAAGGTAAGTGTAGGCAGCTTGGTTCGGAATGGTTGGGCCAGGTGCGGGTGTGCATGCCAGACACCAACGGTTAATGCACAATTTTATAGGTAAAGATGAAGCTTTCAACATTTAAAAAAACTTCCACACCCTTGGCTTACAGCAGGGCTTTTCAACCTTGGCTCTCCTAGTTGTTCTTGGACTTCAATTCCCAGAAGCCCTGATCAGCAAGTGTGCTGACTTGAGCTCCTGGTAATTGAAGTACAGGGACACCTGGGGGACCAAGGTTGAGAAACCCTGGCTTACAGTATGAATCCAGTAGACTTCATTTTCGCCTTGCCATATTTGTGCTGTTATGCAGTCTTCATGAATGTCGAAGTGGTTATTTATTTATTTATTTAAAAAATTCTACCCTGCCTTCCCCATCCATGGATGACCCAAGGTGACTTACATGGCAGTTAAAATACATAGTATAAAACAACAACATCCACCCCTACCCCCCAACCCCTTAAGAAATAAAAGGTACACAAACAAAATTTAAAAACAGTTAAAAAGAATTAAACAATGTCAAAAGTAATGTTAAGAAGTTAAAAGCTAAAAAGAAAGGGTGGGGATGGGATAGGGGAGGGGGGAGAGAGATAAAAACAGACAGGTGTAATTAAAAAACAGAGATCATTATGTTTAAAGGAGACATTCCCCCCCCCCCCCATGATATATTTTGCAAGGAGGCATTAAAAAGGGAACATCTGTAAGAATAGGTAAATGATGAGGGACAAAGCAAGGACCTACAGTATATATTACAGGACTAGAGCTTTACCAGGGGGTACAGCATATTCTGTTTTCTCATCTGTTTCACATGTGTCTTAATTTGTTTATGTTATTAGATGTCCAATTGTATTTTAATGTTAACATTTAATTTACCGTCATTTTAAATACACGTTTTCTTTTTAGCTGTTGCTGGCAGCCTTGAGTCCCTTCCTCAGGAGAAAAATGGGATATAAATACAGTAAATAAGTTAGTAAATGCATAATAAATGCCTCCTGGTGAAGAATGTTGTAAACTGAATGTGTGCTTGCTTTTTTTTTACTGTTTTGTGTTTTGGGAGATTTTTTGCAGATGTCTTTAAAATTCTACTTTCTCCTCACAGCATACCAGAAAGGGCTGATTTATCTTGGGCATTTACTAAATTAATCCATATTGATTTCCATTTTTTTCATAATCCAGGTCAAAACAGAGAAGATGGAAGAAAGCTTTCAGGCACCAAGGTAACATATTTGAGGTGTTGAGTGGGCTAGGCATATGTGACATATCATAGTATTCTGATGTCTTCTATCTTTAGGCAGACACCACCACCAGTATTATACAATTATGCACTAAAACTAAAGAAATAGGTGGAGATTCACAAGCAATGACGGGGAAAAAATATTTTTACATTTTTTCTTTCATGTCCTTATCAGACGCACAGAGCAGAGCAGAACAATGCTGAATGTAATGTTTATTTACTTGGACTGTAAATGTTAATATATCCGTTTGATTTAACCAAGCCTGGTGTATAGTCTTCTTTCTTGGACTCATCACAACTCAGACTGCTACAACACTCACTCAAAAACTAGGAGAACTGACAAAATGAAGCCACCTTCTTCACCTTGTCATTGCCCAAACACAAGTCCTCATCAGTGCATGTCTCTGGCATCAATCGCCAGACCAGCAAATGGTCCGGACTCTGTGTTTCTCCACATTCACACTGTGTGTTGTTGTCCACCAGCAGTCTCCACTTGAGCATGTTGGTTTTGCACTTAGGAACTCCAACCCCCAGCCTATTCAGGGTCCTCCAGGTAACATAGGGGAGATTGAGATCTTCAGATATATCCACCTTTAATCCACCTTTACACTGACAAACATCAAGCAACTAGACATGCTTAGTAATCCTTTTCTTCAAACATCTTTATAAATTTGGACAAGACTGGGAAGGATCTCACTCCTCCCCCCCCCCCCACACATTGCTCCTCCTCCATCTTCTTTTTAACACTCGAAGAGGTACAACTTATGTGTTGGAGAGAAGCTGGACTATATGTGCAGAAAGACCTTTTCTCTGTATGACTATTTTTGTCAAGTATCCAGATTAAATCCAACATCACTTCTTTCTTAGTTATATATAATCAGATCTTGCATTTATTTGTTATTAAATCTATATAAACATGGACATCTAGACCCTTGCCAAATTTGAACATGTACCCAAAATCAAAAGTCTTATCACCAATAATTTACATGTTATTATTGAACTTGAAGAGCCCTATTTTGACCAGTTTAAAGACCAGGTGGAAACAAGGCTTAAAATATACTATACTAGCAGAGGTTGCCTGGCGATGCCAGCCTGTTATAAACTGTGATCAGCTTTTTGGGTTTTTTTTGTCGATTAAAAAAAGAACAAAGGATGATATAATTGTTTCAAATTGTTTTATTTAACCAAATAATGTTTTAGTTTGTGGGCTTTTTTTTAATAGTTGTACCGTAGGTAATATTTTTTTAAATGTTAAAGTACATGTTTTTTGCATTCAATGTTTTTAAACCGTGTTTTGATGTTTTGGGTTTTTATTTGAGTTAAAACTCAACACAGGATGTTATAAATCTTTTTATTTTATTTTATTGACATATGTTTACGATTTGTGTAAAATTGTGATTTATTGTTATGTTTTTGACTTGTTTTTACTCTTGTTGCCTCTAGGTGGGGCTGTTGTGTCTTTTTGAGTTGTTTTTACTATTCTGCCCTGCAGGAAGGGCTGCTAGTGGTTCTATTTTAGTTTCACGTGTTTTTTCTCTCCTGGCCTCTGGGTGGGGCTTCTTCCGGTAAGTAGTCTCTTTGTTTCTTCATTTCTATTCTGGGCGTCATGGAGGGAGGGTGTGCTGGTGAGTTGTCTGGTTTTCTTTCTTCTGGGGTTTTTCTTTGTTTTGTTTTTGTGGTGGTGGGCTGGGAGGTGTTTCTGTTTGTTCTTTTTTGTTTTGGTTGAGTTTTAGTTTTGTTTAATTGGTTTGGTTATTTCTGATTTTGTTTAATTTTTCTTATTTCATTGTTTATTTGTGTAATTTGTGTTTTTTTCATGATGTAGTTAGGTGTTTTGCATGTGGTTTTGTGTCATTGTGGATGTTTTTGTTTGTGTATTTTGTGTTTTTTTGTTTATTAATGGTTTTTTTAAAATTATTGATTTATTTTGATTTATTATTTTTTAAATAATTTTGGTGTTTGTTTTTGGTGGTTACTTCTGAAGAACGGGCTGCCTGTGGGTTTCTGTTTTCCCCATTGCTGCTTTGAATTTTGTTTTCGATGCAACAATGGGGGAAAGGAGGGAGGAGGCAGTCAGCCTGTTCTTCTCTCAGGAAGGTTCTTTAGGTAGGTTGGGGGAGAAGGAGGAGGAAGAGAAGAGTTTTCTCTGCCTAACGATGGTTCTCTCCTCTCTGTCTCCTTTTTCTCCCGGCTTACCTAACCGGAGATCAGCAGTCAGCGATCCGTAAGGGGTGGGGCTTTTCCTTGTAGATTGCTGGCTGCTTCTTTTGTATTCGGAAGTACAAAGGCATCAGCCAGTCATCCGCCAGGGAGGGTGCTTCCCCTGACGAACTGCTGCCTGTTTTGGGGGTTTTCCCCCACCCCGGCTCAACTTTCCTTGAGGCCGGTAGTGGTCTCGCCGTGTCTTCGTGGAGGAGAGGGAGTTGCTCTGGGAAAGAAAGATGGCAGGTGTCTTGCGGTGGTGTTTTGTGGTTTTTTGTTTTGCGTGGCTGTGAGGCGCTGAGTCTGCCTGCTGGGGACTTGTGCTCCTGTTGCTTTTTGTAAGTTTAGTTTTCATGCACCGGCTTTCTCAGCATTCTGCACGCTCATGGCGCGCTGGACGCTGGGACTTGTAGTTTTGCGTTTGTGGTTTGCTTTCGTGCAGCGGTATTTTTCCTACGGCTCGATTTTGATTGGCTGCGGCGCGTTTCCCAATGTTCTTTTTGCTTGCGCCTCTCAGCCTGATTTGCTGTGGTGCGGTGCGGCACAAAGAAAGTTGGGAATTGAAGTTGTTTCCCTTTGTTCGTGTTTGTGGGGCTCTTGCCCCACTGGCGCTTTTCTCAAACATTTGTTGACCTCCAGGTTCGGGTGAGTGCAGGAGGCTCGGTATGGGACAGTGTTGATGGGTGCGGGAGCCTTTGTCACATTCCAATGGTTAACGCTTGGATTTATAGGTATAGATAATCACTGAAAAGCAGTAGAAATCAGCATGCTCTCACAAAGGCATTTGAGTTTATGTCTACTGGGGTTCAAGAAGAAAATCTTAAACTTCTACATAGAGGATACCTCATTCCAGTAAAATTGGCTTATTATCTGTAACTCTACAAATCAGTGTTGGAGGGGATGTGGACTGTTTGGATCATGTGATCCAGTCAAAATTTTGGACCGCTGTGAGTACCCAATCAGTAACATTGTCAATCGCTCGTTCTCTTTAACTGCACCAACAGTAATACTGAACATTTTGAACAAGTTGCAATGCTTCATTTCTCCAGAAAGATTTTGTGACATATCTCCTGCAAACTGCCAAAGAAGATATTGCTAAAAGATGGAAAGTTGGGCATGTCCAAACAAGGTGATAGCATCTCATTAAGGCAGAACTAGAAATTATTTGAACAGCTGTGATTATGATTCTGTATTTTCACAATCAAGATGAAAACAAGGTCTGCCATTTTCTCCCAATGAACAATCACTGAATAAAAGCAACCTCACCTGCAGTTTGCAGAGCTGTCAAAGATGTTAGAGGATAATGACACATCCTTTACTGCTTAAAGCAACTGTGCCTCTAACCTCAAAGCTCTCTGCCTTGTCTCCTTACCTCTGACCCTCTGAACATGGGTCTGCAGAACCTAAGGGAGCAATCAGATGAGCATATGTTTAATTTGATTTCCATTGAGATTTGGTTTGCTTTATTTTCTGACAACTTGGTGTGTTTTAAGTAAGAGTGACCCATCCTGCTCCTTTTGCAAGCTGTCCTACTACTCTCTGGCACAGCTCTGAGACTGCAGTTTATTTGGTGCAATTTGTTCATCTTTTTCTTCCAACAACCACACATATTTTAATTCGGTACAATTGGGAGTTCTCCTGATTAACCTGTTCTTCAGTCCATGTGATTACTTAATTCACTTCCAAGAAATGCTGTGGGCAGCATTCTCTTCAGTGACAACCCTTGACATACATCATGGGTTATGACAATGGAAAGGATGGTGGTGAAAATGCCCTCACAATCTTTTTTTTTTAATTCTCCTAAATGATGCACCAGAATCACAACTTGTAAGCATTTGTTTATTTATTTAGAGTTGTTTAGCTTCCCCCTCACCAAGGTGACTCAGAGTGGCTTACAACACAAGAAACACCCCCAACATAACACACTCTGACAACCCATACATATAGATAAAACATCACAAAAACGCTAAAATCTCGGAAATCTAAAAATATTAAAATCACAAAATCTTGAATCTAAAATCACCATAACAAAATTGTCAGATGGTCATATAAGCCAGCGGGGTGGAGTAGATCCAACAGCAGCACCCATACCTGCTGGGCCACCCATTTCTTTAAATCTTTCCTAAAAGGCCACCTTCTAGTCTCAGTTTTGGCCCTGAAATTTGAAGGAATGCTGCTGACTTGGCTACTACACTGCTATCTGAGTGGATAGCATTCAGGATACTTCCAATCTTACACCAAGGGCCATATGCAACTGGGGGAACCATACCGTAGTTGCTTATACGTCTATTATAATTTACAATTGAATTTACAAGGATGCAATAGAGGTTAGCCAAAGAATGACCAAGAAGTTCAACCTGAACTAGTGATACACAGAATCATTTTGAGGCCTAAGTGTAATGAGCTAAATCATTCTGGTATTCAATATAAGTTAGCAGGACTGGCAAAGTCTACAACTTTATTTTTAAGAAGTCTATTCCAATAAGGTTTGCAGTTCAGACTGCCTAAATCGTTTGCTGCAAGACACAGAGCAATTCAAGGCTGTCAGGGCATACAGAACAGCTGGGGAAAGCTGGATGCAGTATATTTAAGGGAGAAATGATGGATTTTATATAGCCAGGAGATTGGCCAAATGTTATTTATGATGATATTTCTTTACATATATCATCTGGAGAGATAGTTCAAGGAACTATTCAATACTATTTTAACATACTGCAAAACAGAAGCAGATGTAGAGTCCTCCTTTTCAGAACACATTCAGGAATATTTCTTTAATTTTCATTCATTTATTCTCCACATTTATCCTTCCCAAAATACAAAGTTCCAAGCTGAGATCAAATTACCAAAAAACATAAATACTAGTTAAAACTGCAAGCAAGCCAAGGCCCAACTCAACAGGAAGAGCCAAACAGGCTTGAGTCTGGCTTACCCAATTGTGAATTCAGCTGTAGTGGATTTCATAGCTGGGATGAATTTCATTCATTATCTACTGTGTTCATTTAAAGTTTAATATGCCTATGTTATTATTCTGCTTTCATTTCACTAGTTTGTTTAACTTTGCTTAGCCTAAACAGGTCCATTTTGGAAGGCTACAGTACGCAGAAGCTAACTTCTGACCAATTAAAAGGAGCAGGTCAGGCCAACCATTCACAGACAGCGAAGCTGGGAAAGTGTCTGTACTCAGGCTAATTACCTGAGAAGAGCACACCTGTTGGTAGATGTGAAAAATACGTCTTTTAGATGGGAACTTAGATTAGATGTTCTGGTCTCACACCGGACATCAAAAAGAGTTGTCTGTCACTCAAGATAACTCGGCTCACATTCTCACCGGAGAACTGTATAAATATCGAGGTTCCAAGCCCCATAGATAGAGAAGATGAACAACTATCTTGATTTCATCTCGATATGCAGTCCGTTTGCCTCCAGATTGGATCCGCACTCTAAACCTGTATGGACGACTTTTAGCCATACTCATTCTCAGATATGTATTGCTTTTTGAAACTTAACTTTTCTTTCTTAGAAAATGTATTTTTCCTAGAATAGCTTAAGGGGATTTTATTCTATATTTTGAAACTTTCTTTTTATTCATTAAATCTTTAAATGGACTCATTTTGTCAAGAGCGATTTTTCTAACTCTTTCCGGCCAGGAGAGAGGGGAAAGGGAATTTTTCAGATAAGGCCTTGTTACTTTGCAATACGGACTCTTTGTTATTTCGGCCAGTGCAGCTGGGCCCAATAAACAAGGAAGGAGGAGAGGGAGAGAGATTTTGGAGTCTCGCCTTCACAGGACTGAGCTTTCCTCCCCCTCACCTAGCACAACATTGAAGGCCAAATTCCCATAAGAAAGCCATAATAAGGGTAGAGAAGTTCTAATGGGGGAAGCCACTGCCAGTTCCAGAGGGCTTTGCAGAAACCGTCAATCTGCAACATTTTATAAATCAACATCATTACCCATTAGAACCCCATTATCTATGCCTGTTTTCCCTGCTTGGGGAAACTGCGTGAAGACACCCTTTTGCAACACTACCAAAAGTCTGCTTTTCTTTCTCCTGCTGAGTCGGGAAACTGTTCCGTTAGTCTGGGAATGAGATGACCAGTTCCAGCCGATCAGTGAGGGCAGGTGGAGTGGCGGTCATCATGAGGCCGGGTCTCGTGTTGGTGGGAGTTGGGACAAACCGAGACCTGGTGCTGGGTAAGATATCAGCATCTAAAGGAGAGTCCAATCTAAGTCCAATCTTCACAATATGTAAAATTATCTTAACACTGCAGATAGCAACAGGAAGCAAAACCCATCTGAGAATTATCTCTGTAGCCAAAGCTAGTGGAGGTGAACAGAGTTGTAATTGCCCTGAAAGATGGAAGAATTTGGAGTTTAGCAAATCTATAGAATTTGCTTCGACAAGACATGATCCATAGGATGCATGCAGATCCAAGGCTTTTTTGTGGTCTCAGTCCAGACTCAGAATAGGTTTGTGGAATATAATTGGCAATTTGCTAAAATACCACTGTTCCCATCACAATTTTGTTGCAGGTTGTGATGAAAATTAGGCAGCAAAACAATAAGACCTTTATTAACCAAGCATCTCCACAGCAGAATATATTGCTCCAGTATTGAGCACATCCACACATAAAACAAGTTGACATCACTGTTAATGAAGCAATGCTTAGAGAGACAGGATGCCTCAAATCTACAACAGTTGAGAAAATATAACCACGTGTTCGTATCTCTCCGCCTAAGATCAGGAAAGAAGTAACACTGGATGCCAAGAGAACTAAGCAAGAAAATGACCCTTGACACCCTCTGACTGGATATGAGCCTCAAGTCCACCAGCTCTGATCCAGGAAGAACTTTATGTCAAGAACAAATATTCTTGAGGGTACACAAGAGCAAAACCAAACTAGATGGAGGAAGGAGCTCACTGGACAAGGAATAATATTAAAGGAGGATATAGCTGAGGAATGCATCCTCCCCTATGTTGCTTGAAGGACTCTGAATAGGCTGAGGGTTAGAGTGCCTAAATGTAAGACCAACATGCAGCACTGCAGTGGCTTAGTGGTTAAGATGTTGAGCTTGGAGTTTGGAAGGTCAGGGTTCAATACCCGAGTGCTGCATGACAGATCTTGGGAACATGAAAGGAGCCTTATTTGGGCATTCCCTGAGCAGAATTTCTCCAGCAAAAATCCTTTGATCCAGAGTAATTTCTGACACAAATGTATTTATTTTTAAGATCAATATGCTCAAATTGGGGGTGCTGACAGACAACAACACGCTGTGTTAATGTGGAGAGATACAGAATCTGGCTCATTTACTGGTCTGCCAATTATTGCCAGAAATAGGAATTACGTTTGGTCAATGACAAAGCCAAGGAAGTACATGTAGCTTCATTTTACCAGTCCAGAGTTTGATTGAGACATGAGAGAAGACCAAATATTTCCTTTTTAATATATTTCAAATCATCAATGGATAATGTGTACGTTACAGAAATCCTACAGTTGTGTTGTAGCTCCCTATATTGCTTTGTTTTGACTTGACACAGAAGCTGGTCAATTAAGAGCATTATAAATGATGTACTCTGTATATGTAAAAAGCATTAGAACCCTTCCACAATAGACAAAAGCTAAAATTTGATATAATTGTATGGGAAAGATTAAGAAAGGCATCACCAGCACCCAGTCTATGCATGGGCTGCCTAGGCCTGTTATTCAATAAAACAGCCCTCGTGGTCAAGTTGAGAGAAATCTCCAGATGAATAATTTTTAAGTCTCTCACATGAAATCTAAAATGGGAAAGACACCAGAAGTCAGTAAAACTCTAGCAGAAGACAAGTGAAGTCACACCTACATATGTTTTCCAAGCATTTACAAATCTATGTCCAGGAACATGAAGGATACTACTCTCTGCTCATTTAGCAAAGATTAAGCTCTGTAGGACTTAACTTCTATGTAGATATCAATAGATTGTACCACACATCTCAAAAACCAATAAGCCACAAGTATTGTGAATGAAGATGCTTGGGCAGGGGGCTTCCTTTTTCATACTCATACTCATCCTGTCAGAGGGTTTTGTGCAAGGAAGATCAGTGCTTGCTGAATGCAAGCTGCAATTACTGTGTGTGGTTATCTAATGTCCTCATGTGTGTGTGTATACAAGTATGTACAAACACATACCTGCCCATCCAATATATAAAATTAATTTCTCATTCTTATTTTTTTTAACCATTCCACCCACACCGTATTAATAGATCTGAGCAGGGAAGAAATGGCAGCATTTGTCTTAGATTTTTACAGAAGAACAACAACTATATACCCCTTTGTACATTTGTACACTTCCTACACTGACATCAGTCAAGCAGGCCTCAATACAAACTGTTATAAATGAAACTAATTATTTTATAGTTTGGGCAGCTTGCCTGGTCGTCTGCAGGACTTGGAAGGCTTCCACCGCCTTGCAAACATGTGTTAACTTCAGATTTGTTCCCAATTTGTGTGTGTGTGTGTGTGTGTGTGTGTGTGTGTGTAAACAAGTAGAGAGGGGAGGGAATGAGATTGAATTTAAGCAGAAAAGAGGCAATGTTCTGTTATAAGTTTAAACTAAGCATTTATAAATTAAAAGTTCATTTTACTTACTGATTGATTCTTAAATAATTATAGCTTTGGGGGGGGGCACTTGTCATATTTCAAATTGACAGGTAATGCTTCATTTCCCTGATACCACCGTAGCTTGTTCATTTTACTCATACCCTTTTGAAGACTGATTATATACACAAATGCTTGTGAAAAGTGGATAAAAACCGACTGAAATGCCAATCCAGGTGTTTGGGTTTTTTTAAAAAAAAAACTCAAAAGAAATGCTGCTTTTGATTCAGATGGGATGCAGCCCATGGTACTATTTCATGTGGCCCTCCACTGCCTCCACCAACCACACCAGGAAGTGCCATGTGGTGGAGAAAAGGCAAAATGGCCATCCGGCCCCCGGAGCTGTCTGAGGGAGCATGATCTGGCCCCCAGCTTTAAAAGGTTGAGAACTCCTGGCATAGGCGCCTGAGAGGGAGATCCAGGCTAAATAGGGTCACTTTGAAGTGCTGTGGCTTCCTGTACTGAAAACCGCCCACACACAAGGATCATCTTAAATCTCAAATCATGTTTTCACGTGACCCTATTTAACATGACCCAGCCTAAAATAACTGTACTCTCAAGTCTAGTCACACCCTGTGACTGCCCTAAAGTGATAAAATGCTGAGATGATAATGTGCCATCCAATCCACAAGTAAAGAATGGCTTCCTTACTCTTGTTCATGTACCAAAAATAAGCACTGCTAGCTAACTGCTTCTGCTTATAAGAGAGGTGAAGTTCCACAGATCTAAACATTTTGTTTTCATTCACTATGGAAGCCAATGAAGGCACCCAAAGCTAAAGCAAAGCAAAAGAGGAGTTACAAGTGTGTTATAAAGCATGGAGAGGATTGCTTATTATTAGATAGTAGCTGACTGAGAATCTCCCCCACCACGTAACAGAGTCAGACTAGCTTTTCCTCTAAATTTGGGGAGACATTTTTGCTGGAAATTAGCAATCCATTGTACACTGTATCACATTGCAGGCGCACCCCCCCTCCAATAATGGACTCAGAGACAAATGAAAGTGGATAACGGCATTGGGCCACATTTATTGATTCATGCCCTAGTCCGAATTATAAATTTCTATTGGTAATACGACCAATCATAATTCTTAAGGCAAGCAGGCCGAAGTAACACTGGTAAGGTACCACCCAAAATTGCCAACGGCAATTGTTACAATGTATCTATTTGTATCAATTTGTTTGTTGACAACAAACAAATTGTTGACCGTAGTCAATATCTACCTAATGACCCCACCCTCTGACGTGTATCCGTAAAATCAGGGGGTGATTCCAGCTGTCTAGTGGTAACCATCACCCCCTCGCCTGGTTCGTCGTTGACCGGACAACGTTTAAACAACTTATGCCTATCTAGTGTTGTCCAGTCAATTGCGAACCTGCCGGATACCTGTGGGTCATAAATGTTTACCTTACCAGTGCTACCCGCCCATGTGACCAAAGTCAACAGCAGCACAGAACAAACCCCTATATCAAACCATAGCAACAGTGTGGGATGGGCAAAAAAGCCAGGACTCAAGGGCCAATTGCGAGTCCCAGCCAAAAATTCCCACCCGGCCCCGAAGCGACCAAGAAATCACACTGTTAACTAGGGAGGGGGTGGAGGGGAAAAACTTCTCCGCTCCGTCGCTTCGCCAAAATGGCAGCACGGCTGCCTCGTGGCCAGCCCTTTTATTAGGGTGCTGGCCACGCCCCTAACTACCCGGATGGCTTCGTCCGGTGGGGGGGGGGCCACAAAGAGCGCGGCGGCCATTTTGGCGCCACGCTTCCATTGCAGGCGCACCCCCCCAATAATGGACTCAGAGACAAATGAAAGTGGATAACGGCATTGGGCCACATTTATTGATTCATGCCCTAGTCCGAATTATAAATTTCTATTGGTAAAACGACCAATCATAATTCTTAAGGCAAGCAGGCCGAAGTAACACTGGTAAGGTACCACCCAAAATTGCCAACGGCAATTGTTACAATGTATCTATTTGTATCAATTTGTTTGTTGACAACAAACAAATTGTTGACCGTAGTCAATATCTACCTAATGACCCCACCCTCTGACGTGTATCCGTAAAATCAGGGGGTGATTCCAGCTGTCTAGTGGTAACCATCACCCCCTCGCCTGGTTCGTCATTGACCGGACAACGTTTAAACAACTTATGCCTATCTAGTGTTGTCCAGTCAATTGCGAACCTGCCGGATACCTGTGGGTCATAAATGTTTACCTTACCAGTGCTACCTGCCACCCGGAAAGGCTTCAATAAAGGCTCGACGCCCCCCCCAAGACCGTCAGCTCGGTCGACAGGCCTGCTCGCCAATCACCCAACAGGAGGTCCATACCTCCTCGCGACAGATGGACCCCATCCCCTGCATAAAGCCCATAATTTTGCAGACTAATGGCCGGATGAGGACTGACCCGCCCCCAGCCCTTGGTCGAAAGGAATCGGGCCACCGCCCTGTTCACCATGCGCCTAGCGCGGTCCAAGGCCTGGAGGTCAAGGCCTCCCCTATAAGCGTGCCGTGGGACCATATCTGACCAAACAAGGGTTGTGGCGGGCCAAACGTAATGCAAGTAGGCGAGGTCACTGCAAATCGCATGCTTCAGCAATAAGCCAGTGACCTGTCCCAAATCATTACCCCCAAGGTGTATGAACAGGATGTCAGGCGGGTCAGCGTTCCTTGCCGAAAAGAGGAATGGCAAGAGCTCCCGCCACAACATCCCGGGCTTACCGTACCATGTGAGACTTGCGTATGCACCGAGTCCCAGTCGGGGTCCCCAATCTGTCGCCGCAGCGTAACGCGCTGCCCTGTGCACGTAGCTATGGCCCACCAGCCATACTGTCACCGGTGTAATACGACACCCAGGGTCTGTCAAGGAAAAAACAAGGAAGGAAGAGATATGTGGTGACTAAAAACGGTACTCACGGTGGGAGTGGGCGAACATAAAACTGGAAACACTGCGAGCCCCACCTCCCCATGCTGCGTATGTCAGCCCCGGAGTACCCATAAGCAGCCGCAGTAGAGGCCGCCCCAATTCTAAACGAATGGGTGCCGTAACGGGCCCCAGGGAGGCCCACCCTAGCCAGTGCCTTCCCAGTCACCTTCCAAAATTGAAATTTAGTGAGGGGAGACCCATCTTGGTGACAGAAAAACGGGCCATGGTGCGTGCCACGCAGTGCAAGGAACTCCTGTAGGGCACCAACCGGACAGATGTCTGCCAAGGAACATCGTAGCAGTCTTACACCACTGCCTACGCCGTGCTGATCTGTTTTAGAGGAGCGTATCCTCAACTGAGCCCAATCATTGCAAACATAGACATCTTCGAGTTCCAGTGCCCTACGACTTGCATCTGCCTTAGTCAGCATCACAAGCTCGCTGATGCGGAGCGCTCCAAAAAAGGCCACCGTTGTAGCCGCATGAAACAGGGCTGCCTCATACCTATCGAAACATAGGCCATGCCAGCCCCGTGCCAGTTGGGTAAGGACCCCCGGGGAAATTGGGTGGCGGTCATCCAGGCTACGCCCACGTTCCCGCACCCACCCCTCCAAAACGTGTCTCACACGGAAATCAGCGGTACTGCCCGCATGACCTCCCACCTTGGCCATAAAAGCCAGTGCTGATAGCCTAGATGCTATGGTGCGGGGTGCCAGGCCCTGGGCGTGCAGGTAAACCATGAAACGAAGGAGGTGGGCCACAGGGATCGGCCAGGTATCTGGCAGTCGAGATTGGGTACAAAAAGTCTGAAAGGAAACCAACGCGTGGTGATACGCCTTATGCGTGCGTGGTGCCAGAGACATGCCGATCGCCTGGTTCACCTCTCCTTGCCAAAGGTCCATATCTCCGCCGGGAGTGGCGAGGGAAATTCCTCCGCATCCGGGGCCAAGGCACGGAACCGGGAGATCTGCAGGCGGGACAAAGCATCAGCAATATCATTATTCACCCCCGGGACATGCCTGGCCCTGAAAAGTACATTGAGGCACAGGCTGCGCAATACAAACTGGCGCACGAGGTCAATGACCCTGGGAGATTTAGAGGTCTGTGAATTGACAATGTGGACAACGGCCGCATTGTCACACCAGAAATGCACCACAGAGTTGGCCCACTCCTCACCCCATAGCATCAAGGCCCCCAGTATGGGAAAAAATTCCAAAAATGTGAAACCCCTCAGGCGACCCATGCCTGACCAGGCTGGTGGCCATCCACCATATGCCCACTTCCCATTGAAGTACATCCCATAACCAAGGGATCCCGAGGCATCAGACTGAATTTGAAATTGGGGCAAAGCCAGGAGGTCTGACCTTCAAAATGAGACCCCATTAAACTCCCTCAAGAACTGGAGCCATATGTGCATATCTGCCCTGCTGCCCCGTGTCAATCTGGTCCTATGATGGGGCCTGGATAAGCCTGACATGGCGTCGCACAAGCGCCGAGCAAATGCCCTGCCAGGTGTGACCACCCTGCAAGCAAAATTAAGGTGTCCATGTAGCACCTGCAGTTCCCGAAGGGATGCCTTGCGCTTAGCCAGCAAGTCCAATATAAGGGCCGCTATCCTTGACACCTTTTCTTCCGGCAACCTAGATGCCTGTGCTACCGTGTCAATCTCCACTCCCAGGAATACTAACTTATTAGACGGGCCTTCGGTCTTTTCGGGCGCTAAAGGGACACCAAGTTCCTGCATTAGCGTCTGAAATGTATTGAGGAGACGTGTGCACGTGTCCCAGCCCCGTTCACCCCCAAACAAAAAGTCATCCAGGTAATGGGCTACAGACCGAGACCCTGACCTACGGACAAATGCCCACTGCAGGAATTTACTGAAGCGCTCGAAAGCCGAGCAGGATATGGAACAGCCGAATGGCATGGCTTTGTCAAAATAATATTCATCCCGGAATTTAAAACCCAGCAACTCAAAGTCACCCGGGTGCACCGGCAGGAGGCGAAAAGCCGACTTAATGTCACACTTAGCCAAGAGTGCTCCCGGGCCACATGAGCGCACCATGCGCAATGCCTGGTCAAATGATGTATACCTGACAGAACAAAGGTCCTCAGGGATAGCATAATTGACCGAATGACCGGCTGGGTAGGACAAGTGATGGATCAGGCGGAACTCGCCCGGGGACTTCTTGGGCACTAGTCCTAGAGGAGACACCTTAAGGTTGGGGAAAGGGGGCGCAGGGAAAGGGCCAGTGACCCTGCCCGCAGCAACCTCCTTATTAATGCTGGCGGCAGCCACCTCCTCCCGTCCTCTAAGTGACAAAAGGTTGGGTGCGTCCTGCGGTGACCTATCCCCCGTGAAAGGAATACAGAAACCCAGTTGAAAACCCTGAAGGAGGTACACAGCGTCTGGTTTCTTCGGGTACAATGCGAGCCAACGCTCCAGCATATCAACATTAATTGGGGAGGGGGCCTTTCGGTGAACCCACTCCTTCCGAGGCAGTCCTGCCAGCCCCTTGTCCGCCCCTACCCCTGCCCCTATATCCTCCCGGCCTGGGACAGGCGGAGGCAGCATGGGGGCCAGAACAAGCGGGGCACTCATGCTTGTACTTGCAATTTTTCCTGTTGCAAGAACCATTGGAAGAGAAGGCCCAGCACAGCAGGCGGGCTGAAACCCCCTGCCCCGCCACTTGGTGGGGAGCCTGTGCCGGGGCCGCTCGTGGACCGCATGTCCACAATGGTATCTATCCCCAGGCGCCGGGCGCGTGGGGTTCATATACAGAAGCCACAGCTTCTGGCAGGGCTCATCCCACCTCATCTCTGGGTGCAGTGGAGTCCTCATGCGGAATTCTTCGTCGTAAGCCAGCCACGACGGACCCGGGAAGTCAACCATGGCCCGGTAGATGTTGTCCAGATACTGGACCATAGGGATGGCCAAATCTGGCCTAGCCCTGAGGTAAACGGCCATGTAAATCAGGTACGCTGGCAACCAATTTGCCCACGTGCGTGGCGGCTTACGACGACGTGCCTGCTCCTTATCCTTCTCGTCCAGCCCTTCCCTCTCCTCCTTGGTCGGCTCCCTATTAAGAAGGGAGAAGATATCTACATACTCTCCCCTCCAGATCTTTTCCCTGGTGGACTGGGCCAGATGGTCCCCCAGGGGCAAGGAATACCCTGCCGTTGGCAGTGCCGACACCGGCACAGAGGGAACCGCGGGCAAAGCGAAGGGGGCCTGTACCAGCCCGGGGATCCCCAACACATTCCCCACCACACAGGGGGCGCCACCCGGACCCGGGCCCTGTGTCAGGGGTGAAGTCGCCGGGTGGGCCGGGGGCAATTGGACCGCCGTGCCACCCGTGCGAGGCCATGGCCATTGGAAAGCCCCCCCCCAGGGAAGTCAGTTGTGTGGGTACACTAGTTTGAACTACATACTCACCCGATGCACCCCCACGGGCCACCCCCACCGGGGGTTCCGGCCCGCTGGGGGCGTCGGAGCTCACGACCGAAGCTGAGCTCATCGACGGGGCCAGACCCGCACCAGACTGCTGCACCTGTTGAGTGGGGAGCTGCGAGGCAGTGGCCACCACCGGCCCGCGCGCCTCAGGCGGCTCAACCCGACCCATCGCCGGCCGCTGTTCGGCAGCCAAAGGGGGCACCTGGAATCCTAAAGGCACCCCTGTTTGATTGGCCCTCGCCAAGGATGCTTCGAGGGCCGCAACGCGGGCCAGGAGGGCCTCCACGTTAACAAATGCCCCAGCCCCAACGGGGGGCGAATGGGCAATCGGCCCAGAGGTAAAGGGTACCTGTCCAGGCCCCTGAGTCCCAGGGGCCAGATAAGGCCAAGAGCCCATGCCCGGCCCCTGTGGAGCCGTGGGCACACCCTGCAAAGGCAGGGAACCCAACCACCCCCCATGGTTCGCTCCCCCCATGGGGAACTGTGCACCCGGGCAAGAGGGCCCAGCCGCACGGACCCCGGCGGGGGCACTGGTCATCGGTTGCGGGCCAAGGGCCGAGGCCCCATCCGGGGCAACCTGCCCGCACCGCAAATCGGGCCAAGGGGCCACCGATCCCATCCCACCGGTCCCGGTGGGCTCCGCTAAAGGTGGCTGCTGGGCGGGCGCAGTCGCGGTCCTCCAACCCGGCTGGCGCCTCCGCGCTGATCGAGCCACGTTAGCGGCTGCCTTCTTCTTCGAGGGCATAGCTGAGTTAGCTAGGAAGCCTACGGAAAGAAAAAGCTGCCCAAAAAGGCTTCCCCTGAAAGGACTCGAGCGACGGAGGTAAGAGGGAAAAACTTCTCCGCTCCGTCGCTTCGCCAAAATGGCAGCACGGCTGCCTCGTGGTCAGCCCTTTTATTAGGGTGCTGGCCACGCCCCTAACTACCCGGATGGCTTCGTCCGGTGGGGGGGGGCCGCAAAGAGCGCGGCGGCCATTTTGGCGCCACGCTTCCATTGTCATGTGGGAGAAGGAGGGCTAACTACAAACTAACATGCTTAATTGTTTGCTCTCTCACTATCCAAGAGAAATGCTTCTTTGCTCTCTCTCTCTCTCTCTCTCTCTCTCTCTCTCTCTGTGTGTGTGTGTGTATGTGTAGAGACAGAGAGGGAGTGAGTGGGAGATTTCCCCTCAGAATACCTGAAGAGATGGGAGCAGAATAGGTCTCTCCTTTTCCAACATTGATCCCTCCCAAAACCACAAAGTTGAGAAATCTTTGACCATTGTTCCTATCCTTTTTCATGTTTTAACTGTTAAATTTGTTATGACTGCTGGGCAGTGAGTGAAACATATTTGTCTCTTTTACTTGAGATGGTCCAACAGTGATTTTTCTTTTACAAATTGCTAGTTATCAGAAGAAGTGTGGCTTAAAGAGTGAGACATTGCTGCCCATTTTTACTTCTATTTTTGCTGTCCTTTCAATGAACACTAAAAGGAATTAGGTAAATGTCCAACTTGCTCAAATGCTTTTCATGCAATGACCATGGTTGCATAACCTAGTTTCTCTTTGTTGTGTTATTTGTACTACTTTTTTCCTGTGTTCCACAATCACTCCCATGTGGGCTGTTGTTTTTTCAGTTGTACTCTAAATAACAGAGCCAATCCTACTAACTCAGGACTTATTCTCTCTTCTATTTCATGGATAAGTCAGGGCTCAACGAAACAGGTGATAACAGAATGGTGACACATCCAAGTAGTGACAGTAGGGTACATGCTAGAAATAAAGAACGTGGTACTCTTCAGAACTTGCCAGACTACAACTCCCATCCTCGGTCACCACTGACTGTGTGGGATAGTACCAACATGACAAGGAGTCACAGTCTAACCATATCTGGAGGACTACATGTTCCCATCCTTGTATGACACTTTGATGAAATAATAGCTGTCACAGTATGGATGAAGATGAGGCAAAGAGCAAACCATGCTGGCTAAGCCTATATTTCTGTCTTCAAAACTGTACTCCCCAAAATAGCCACAATTTCAGATTTCTTATTAGCTACATATAATGTAGATACTCAAATGATTGATGTTGCTGATCTATCCATAGTGCTCTCTCTCTCTCTCTCTCTCTTGGTTACTAGATCCTTGTAGGCTTGAGACTCTGAGCCTTGATTAAACACACAAACATATGGTGGGAAAATATTCAACACTTAGTTTGCCACTATTCTTATGTTCCATGCCAGTAGTTGGTCTGACAATGCTACCAGATCCTTTTCCAGAAAGCTAAGCCATGTTATTGCAGAAATATGAGCAGCAGAGTGGGATAGCCAAATCACGTCGGGAAGCATCCAAATGCGGTTAATTATTTATCTAGTAGGTCTTTGCTTCTTTACTCCAGGAAACTCAAGCTATCATGTGGCCACAGAACAGCAAGTAACACACCTGAGCCAGCTAGTTGTCTCACTTGAGCAACTGCAGTGACTACCTTTGTCTACAACAGAAGTCACATTTTCTTTCCCATCGTTCTCGAATATACATGTCAGGTAAAAGGCCAAGAAACATAACAAGTCAGGACAGAGTATGCACTCACTGGACTGGGCATACTGCCTTGGGTAGCAACACAACCATGTACCTGCTGATGAAATAACTGGGGCTTCTCTATGTATTATATGTGTAAAATAACTTTGGGGAATTCACAGCCACAAAATGTGACTGATGGTCTCTCCTATCTTTGAGGTGTTTAAATGGTTCTTACAGGCAAGTAACCAATATGTTTAAAAAGATCTTGCTTCTAGAGCAGTGTTTTACAACCTTTGGTTTTTGGACTTCAATTTCCAGAAGCTTAAGTCAATTCCCCAAAGCACTGATCAGCCAATGTAATGACTTAGGCTTCTGGGAATTGAAGTCCCCTTGTGGTACATGAGCTCCACTTTGGGAACAACTGCTCTAGAGGAACAATTTTTCTGTGGGATGCATAATTACCAAGAGAAAATTGCTCATGTTGAAATATTAGAATCCTTGGACTGATTCACCAAAATGTTTACCCCATGTACTCTCTGTGGGATGCTGATATGAATACAAAGAGTGCTTGGGAAATGACTTTAAAAGTAATGAGTTACAGTTATAGATCTAAGTATCTCCCAGTAAAATTAGTTACAGTACTGTTATAATTTTACAATGTCTTTACTTTCCTAATTCCCAGAAGTAATTGTTTGCATTACTAGTCCCTAAAATTGGCAATTTTCTAATTCTAGAAAAGGTTTTAGATGTGCACAGTTCATGTAGCTCAAATCTTAAAATCTAACCCAGCATTAAGTAGGTGTTGAAACACATACAATAAGTGGAATAACAATTTTGACCTTACAGCAGCATATGACACTGTCCACGATCAATTGCTGCTCAAAAAGCTCTAACTTTTTACTAACATGAACTAACAGAAACAGATGCTGCTCTTCCTAAAAACTGAAGATTCTTTGTGAATATCAAGGGAGACACAGTCTTGGGGAAATCAAAGGACTAATATCCCACAGGTTACGGTTCTGGCACCATTACTTTTTAACATTTACACAAATGATCAACATTTCAGTATGCTAGGATTTCCATTTACACTGATGATGATCTTGTCTTGCAGTCCAGAGAGAAATCCTTGAGTGAAGGAACACCAGCTAAACTCTGGATTTGAAGATCTTTCCTTCTTTACCTATAAGAAGGTGATTGCATCATGTGTGTCTGGCATAAACAGCTACACCCGGCCCAACCATCCCATACTGAGCCACCCACACTCTCCTTTAGACCCTGCAAGCATTGCCACAAGGGTCCGGTCATCAAGAGTGGGGCAATCGCCCCATGAAGATGAACAAAAAAAACCCGACAAGGCCCAGCATCCTCCATGCTGCGCCACTTCTCAGCCAATCAGCCTGAGGGACTTGAGTGCGGAGGAGGCCTGGAAAGCACCATGCGCAGGAAAAAACCCGCTACCACATTCAGGCCCTGCCGATGAAGGCCGACGCCGGCCCCGCCGTGACTTCACCTGAGTTGCAGAGAGAAGAGAGAGGCCCTCTTCTCTCCACGGCCCTGGTGCCAGACCTGCTGCAAATTCGCCGGGGTTGCAGAGAAAAGAGGGAGGCCCTCTTCTCTCCAAGGCCTCTGGAGGGAGTCCCTGTTTTCTACACAGCTATGGCAAAAAACTTCCCTCCCGGGACATGGAGCCCGAGAACGGTGCTCCACTCTTGGCCTCCATCTCCCAGAGGGAAGATAATGCCTTCCACGAACAGCTTCCCTCCAGGAGACGGTGGCCAAGAATGGAGCACCGTTGTCGGCCTCCATCTCCCAGAGGGAAAACCATCCAGAGCTCCCCCCCCCCGTGTGTGTGTGTCCTCGTCGAGGCTACGGGAGGAGGAAGGGGAGCCCTTCCTCTCCCCACACAGTTTTGATGTGTATGTGTGCGTGTGCGTGTGCGTACGCACCCTAAAATCACCCCTACCACCAACACCCCCCCAAAAAAATGCTGGTATATTGTAAGACTAACCAGCTAAAACCAAATCCTTTAAGAACACAGATCTGTGCCTTCCACAGAGAGGATCCTCTGAGTTATCTGGGAAGGCAAGATTTTGGAACATTGCCTTACCCAAAGTAATTGGGCATCACACTGGACCAAAACCTGACCTACAAAGAAAAACATTGTCTAAAGTCCAAACAGAAAGTTTCACCCAGAAATAATATACTAAAGAGAGTGCTTTTGCTCTATGGGTTATTTCATTTCATTTCATTTATTAGATTTGTATGCCGCCCTAACTCAACAAATGTGACTCAGGGCGGCTCACAGAACCACGTCAGATACTAAAGTACAGCAAAATACAGAGGCATACAATAAGATACAATAGCATACAAAAATACAATAAAATAACCTAACAACAATACAATATTGCAAAATAGTGAAAAGAAAAAGAATACTTTCTGATCAAAAATGATAAAGTCAGAAACGACTCAAAAAGTTCACAAGCAAGTGGCAGGCATCCTCAGTTTCAGTGGTGGGCCATCTTCTGCCACATGAGCTGACGTGGCTTTTTCAACCCCTGGCCAGGTGGAAATCCAGGGGTGGGGTGGCAATCATCGTCAGCCTCCGGGGCGGGCCATCTCATCAGCCAGGGAAGGATAGGTCCCAGAGCAGCTGCAGTGGCGATGAAAGTCTTCAGCCAGCCGTGGGGCCAACTGGTCTTTATCCATTCCTAGCAAGGGAAGGGCTGGTCCAGAGCAGCTGCAGCAACAACGGCAGTCTTTGGCTGGCCATGGGACCTGGCAGGTCTTTTATCCTTTCCCAGCAAGGGAAGGGTGTGACCAGAGCGGCGGCGGCAGCGGTGGTCTTCAGCTGGCCACAGGACCCAACAGGTCTTTTATCCCTTCCCAGCAAGGGAAGGGCAGATCCGGAATAGCTGCGGTGGCAACAGTGGTGTTCGGCCAGCCACGGGACCCAACAGGTCTCTTCCAAAGTATTCCTGGTGTCCAAGGGATATCGGCTTGTATCAACCCCCTCCCCCCTAGGTGGGGATCGCCGATCTGCATTTGTACCTGGAGGGTACCCTGTGTCTCACCCTTGGGATAAGCGGTGGGGGAGGACCCTAGCGCTGACTCCTGTGGCTGCATGTCTGTGTCCTGCCTATCGGTAACCCTACGCCTGAGTTGATCGGCATGCCTTCTCCAGAGTAGACCTGCGCTGGTCTCCACACAGTACGAAATTGGCCCCTTTTGCTCAATTACTATTCCCGGGACCCAGGCCGGCCCTGTGGCCGCGTAATTTCTGCAATATACAAGCTCTCCTATTCCAAAACTTTTGGTATTCTCTATTTCTATGTTCCTCCCTTTATCCTCCACCCTTGTGGGATCCAACCTAGTTAGAAGCATTACAGGTTTCCTGTGCATGAGGAGCTCTGCAGGCGAGAGCTCCGACGCGAGCGCCGTCACCCTATAGCACAGCAGGAACTTGCACAGTTGCAGGTTCAGGTCCCTGGGGCCCATGCACTGCAATGCCTTTTTTGTAGTTCGCACCTGGCGTTCTACCTGGCCATTTGTTGCGGGGTGGAAAGGGGAAGAGGTGATATGCCGGATGGCGTTTTTCTCAATGAATGCCTGAAATTCCGCAGACATGAAGGTACTGACGTTGTTGCTCACAAGCACGTCTGGTATCCAAAAACCCCTGCCCAATTGCTTTACGGTTGCGGCTGACAAGGTGCTGGACATCGGAATCACCTCCAACCACTTGGAGTACGCATCTACTATTAGCAGGAAAAGGGTTTCCCTGAAGGGACCCATGAAATCTACATGTATCCAAGACCACGGCCCTTGGGCCATGTCCCATTCTCTATGGGGAAGTCGGGACTCCTCAGGTCAAGAACTTTGGCAATTCTCGCACTTGCCGACCATGTGCTCTATGTCAGCATCCATTTGGGGCCATCAGAAGTAGCTTCTGGCCTATGCTTTAGAGCGTACGATCACGGGGTGGCTGACGTGCAGTAGCTTGAGCACTCTCGACCTCAGTGACTTGGGAATGACCACCCGCTGGCCCCACAGGAGGCAGCCCCTTTCTGTGGAAAGCTCATCCCATTTTCTAACATAAGCCGTGAATTCCTCCCCAGGGGAAGTCGTTGTCCACCCTTTCTGAACCCAGGAGCTCACTCGGGAATGGGTCTTGTCCTTTGCCATGGCTTTGGCGAGGTCTGCGGGAACAATCGGGGTGAGTCTAGGGCTTCGACCAGAAGCACTTGATGATCTCGCTCCACCTCGCATTCAGGGTCTCCTAACTGTGGCAGGGGCGACCTGGAAAGAGCATCTGCATGGCTAATGTCTTTCCCCGGGTGGTGGACCAGCGTGTGCTGGTATGCATTGAGAAAGATAGCCCACCGGAACATTCTGGGGGACAGAATCTGTGGTGTGGGCTTGCCTGTGGTGAAAATGCCTAGTAGGGGTTTGTGGCTGGTCACAATGGTGAACGGTCGACCATACAGGAAGTTGTGGAACTTCTTTTTACCAGCGACTATGGCGAGAGCCTCCCTGTCCATTTGAGCGTAGTTGCGCTCCACTTTTGAAAGCGATCTGGAGTAGAACGCAACTGGGGCTTCCCGCCCATTGTCTAACATGTGGCACAGCCCCACCCCTACCGGTGAGGCGTCACAGACTAGAACTACGGGCTTTCTGGGGTCAAAGTGGGTCAGAACTGCTTCTGAGGATAGAAGCCACTTTAATTCTTTAAACGTCTTTTCCTGACTGTCTCCCCACTGCCAAACTGCATCCTTCTTAAGTAACTTATGCAGTGGCTCTGCAAGTGATGCCTTCCTTGGCAGGAAGGAATGATAGAAATTCAGGAGCCCAAGAAATGACTGCAACTCTGGTTTCGCGGTGGGGCAAGTGGCATTTTGGATAGCAGCAACCTTGGATTCAGAGGGCTTTACTCCATCGGGGGTTATTCTAAACCCAAAGAACTCAACCTCCCTCGCTAGGAACACACACTTGCTCTTTTTTAACCTCAACCCCGCTTTTTCAAAAATCGACAGAACCTTGTCCAACCTCTTAGCCAGTTCCGACACACTCTCCCTGTTATCAGCACATCATCAAAATATGGGAGAACCCCGGCGAGCCCTTTTAGCAACCATTCCACAAGGGACTGGAAAATCCCGGGGGCCGAGTTTATGCCGAAATGTAGGCACGTGACCTTAAAGGCCCCTTTGTGGGTTACAATCGTCTGTGCAGTGGTGGCAGCTGGAGTTACGGTCAGCTGTTGGTACGCCTGCGCCAAATCCAATTTAGCGAAGAACTTTTCCCTGTGCAACATGGCTAATAGGTGGCTAACAACCGGCACCGGGTATGCATTTGGGTGGATTGCCTTATTTATCATACATTTATAATCTGCACAAATCCTAACCTCCCCGTTTAGTTTCAAAGCAGTCACAATAGGAGTTTCCCACTGGAACCAAAATCCCCTGGCCCACCAGTTTGTCTAGTTCCGCCTCTATTTTGTCCTTGAGGGCGAATGGGACCCTTCTTGGCTTGAATCGAATGGGCCGGATTTCCGGGTCCAGATCAAATGAAACTGGGGGCCCCTTGAATTTCCCAAGCACCTTCTCGAATACCACCAGGTGTGCATTGCAAGCGTCCTGGACGGGGTCGGACCCAACGGCATGGATACCCTCTATTGAGATTCCCAGGGGCTTGAACCACTGCGTTCCTGGGAGGCAGCAACCCCCCTCTTTCAGGACTACTAGGGGCAGCTTCTCCCAATGGTGTTTAAATTGTACCTTGAATTCCCCTATCCCCAACACTGGGATTCCGATCCCTTGAACATCCCGCAAATGAGTCTTTAAGGCCTTGAGCTTGGGTCGCTCATTGGGGGGAATACGCAGGAACTCCCACTGGGATATGATGGAGTAGGAAGACCCTGAGTCTATTTCCATCCTAACTGGGACCCCTTGCAACAATACCTCAACAAAAAAATGGGGGTGCCCCAAGTACATGCTGTGAACAGCCCCACTGCTATCACTGCAAACCCGCCGGTACACGCAATGCACTTCTGGGTCGCTGTCGTCAGAAACTCTGCCAATGCCATCCAGTCTTCTCGGGGAACGTTCTGCTGGGCCCTTGTACTCTCCTCGCCGTCATCTGCATACTTTGGCGATGTGACCCCTCCGTCTCCAGTTGTGGCACTTGGCTTTCTGAAACGGGCACTTGCTTCAGTCGTGGGACGCTCTGCAGCCATCACAATGGCGACTTTCCTTGCCACGCTTCTCAGGTGCCATCTTCTGCACCTTTCGGATGCCCTCATCCTCACTGGCCTCCGAGGAGGAGGAGGAGGGTGATGCTGGGGATCGATGGTCCCACCAGGCCACTTGTACTGGAGTCGATGCCCCATCAGTTGGTGGGGCCCTTGCCTTGAACAGCTTGACTCCGGCCCTCATGGCTCCGGCCACCTGTGCTTCCTTCAGGACCTCGTGGAACGTCAGGTCATGGCCATGGGTCATCAGCTTTCATTGGGTCTCCTCGTCCCACAGACCACAGAGCAAACGGTCCCTGAGGGTGGTTTCCAGGTCTGCCCACTCACATGGGGTTGCCGCCACATTAAGGGCCGCTGCAAAATCAGCCACAAACTCACCCGGGTGCTGGTCCCGTTTCCCGAAGGCAGCTCTGGCCGTGAAGATGGACACGGTCGGCTGGAAGTGCCCCCACAGTGTGGTTAGGAGGTGCTTGACTGGGACCTCTTCCACCTTCCTCGGTGCCACCAGGTTGACCAGGAGCTTCACGGCGTGGTACCCCAACATCGTGATGAGCTGGGCGCACTTTTTCCCCTCATCGGTGATTTCAGCTATCGCCAGCGTGCTGCGGAAATGCATTTCAAACCATTCCCATTGGTCCGAAGATTGGTTGCGTCTTGTTCCCGTGGGAAGCCATATCCCACCTTCGTTGCCAATTTGGTGTTCATGGAAGCAAGACGATAGAAGCAGCTGTATGCTGGCTAACACAACTTTATTGCATGATGTACAGTTCGAACACGAGGTAATGGTGGCAATACAACTCCTTTTATACAGTCACTATACATTTGAATCTGGGTGCACGGTAGCCTATTGGCTACTGTTGGCGTGATGTCATTTGGAGTCCTGCCCTTCTTGTCCAGGTGTGTCCGTGGCAGGAAGGTTTCCCGCGGCTGTGCATGATTGGGGAATTTGTACCATGTGAGTTGAATGCTCGCTGCTCCCATCTCTGGTAGCAAGCTCACATTCCAATAGCAGCTGGATACAATGTGTTCTTTACAAATGGCTTAAGTATATATTTCCTGTAGAACCGGTTACATTTAACTTAAAGGCATAACGTAGCAGTTACATTCCATACTATTCCATACACAACAGAAGGGCAGGTCTGGGGCAGCTGTATAAGTGGCTCCATTTTATTAGGAAACTAGGTTGTTAAAACTAAGCTACACATCCAGAAACAATAAGCTCTGTCCCTGTGCTACTTCATAGCAGAATGTGCTACCACCATTTGGTATAAATCAGCACAGGCCAAACAAGTGGATGTAATTCTTAATGATTCATGCAGGATTATCACTGGCTTCCTGAAACCTACTCCCACTGAAAATGTCTATTATTTGGCTGGCATCGCCACCTTTTAAAATTCATCAACATGTGCTAGTAAATAATGAATAAAATAAGGTAATACAGCACCAAACCTATCTATTTCAATTGTCAATTTTAGAGGTTGGTGCATGGGCACCAATCCCTGAGAAAATGCCTAAAATTGAAGAGACTAGGCTAAAAATATGGAGAGTAAAAAGAGCATATCTCTTTGAATGAATGAACTAACACTGAAGACTGTCTCCAACTACAAGAATCTGTTCAGACCATCTGGAAGTCACTTAATAGACTTCAAAGTGATGTAGGAAGATCAAAGAATCATCAAGTAAAATAAGGCTAAAGGACAAATTGTGTGTGAATGTAAATTATTAGAATCAATACAGTATTTATGTGCATACAATTTATATCCTACAATATGTCCTAAAGAAGATCTAAATAACACTGTTGAAGTAGGTCACTTCTGGACAGGAATAGTTAACCTGTTTAGTATTTTAATTTGTTTGAGTTGTGTCTATATTCCATATACACCTATAGTTTTACATTGTGTGATACTCTGATATGAATAAAGAGGTTCTTTTTTAAAAATCTTATTGCTAAAAGCTACTGGCCCTGCAATGCAAAACACACTGTGCCCTATGCACCATTTCAGCACATCAACACCCACATGGAGGATGAAGCAGCAGCACAAAGCATAGAATGAGCCAAGACTAGAATCTTGTGATGTTGCTTTTTCCCTATTTAATGATGCCATTTCCTGTTAAGAATAAAAATAAGCAATAAAAATATAGATAAGAAAATTCTCTGTGCCAGGAATCACAGATTCTGTATATAACAGATAACAGGGCTCTATCCATGGTTTTTTTTATTCAGAAGTAAATAAGATGCCATGTTCAGGTTTGGCAAGAGCACTGTCTGCTTACCACTATGGCAAAGTGAAGACAAACCTGGTCCCATTCATTGGCCAAGGAAGCAGCAGGTACAAGGGATTTGTGCTACGTTTCCTTTCAAAAAGAGCATCGGTTAGAATTTAGATCAACCTGAGCCATCTACCAAGCCTAGAAATCCTTAATTAATGCATACACAAAGCATACAGAAGGAGTTCCTTCTTCAACTCTTGTTGTCTCCCCCTCTCTCTATTCTGCCAAAACCTTTGTATTGTTAAATGAGACTCTGGAAGTGGGAGCTGTTTTATCATTAACAACTCTGGGCACATCCACACAGGCAAAATAGCTCGCTAATTGGGTGGCTTTTGGTGATGTTTGCTTGATGGAATCCACACAAGGAAATTGCTGGAGTGGACCCAATTCCCCCGAGAGAGCTCCAACCCACAACCTTTTGGGCTAGTTTGGTGTACTCTGGTTTATTACATTCCCAGCATGTTTGTGCCAAAATAGAGCTGTGGATACCTAAGGTCTTCTGCTACCTTGAGGTAGTACACTCTAAATATTTGAGAACTGTTTTTGGTGTGCCACACTATATCTGTAATGCTCTACTGAGAACAGAAGCTGGAACGTTCTCACTTGGATCAAGTACTTGGCTTTAAATAATTGCTCTTTGACTAAAGTTTAAACTTATTGGCTTAGCATGTCTGATTTTACTAGATAACAAACCCCAGGCTGGGCAAGAGAAGTGGAAGGAAAAAAGTTGTCCTATCGATTGTCCTCTCTGGCCTTGTTACTTTGGGGATTTATGGAAGCTAAAGAGACAATTTGGAAGCAGATGTGAAATACTGTATAGCCTTCCAACTCAAAGGAGCACATGTCCCATATTACTCAGTGGCTGAGAACCACAGTAATTTTTTTACTCCAGCAGATGATCTTTATAATTCAGAATCTGTGAGACACCAGAGAGCTTTTACCCCGGCCCATTTCAGTGCTCTGCCTTCAACCTTTTTAGAGAGCAGATACTGATATATTCTTACAACCAACATTTTTCTCCTGCCAATTTCTTCATGGTGAAAACTGTGGAACATGTCCTATTGTACTGCACATTTTATAAGGAATCACACAATGTACCATATTTGCCAGCATATAAGACACATCAGACTATAAGACACAACTCACTTTTATACCATTTTATACCATTTTTATAACCCAGAAGACTCTGGACAAGGGAGGAAAACTATTCACTTGTATACACATTATACATGGTACTGTTTTTGATGTACTTGGTACTTCAAAAAATTACTACTTTAAAGCTTGGGAGGAAAGGGAATTTGAAGTGTGTCCCCCCCCCCTTCACATAAGTACACACAGGAAGCTGACTTTTTTCTGGACCAATCTTCTTAAGCTAATTTATTCAGTGGTGTCTGTGGAAATCATTTGCTCAAAATCTGCCTAGGTTTTCAGTCTTTTAACTCTATGGAATACCTTAGCTGAAATTATCAGCCTTGCAAATGGAAACAAAACCATGCAATAATTGGAGGATGGGATTTCCATTTCAGATATATGAAATAACTTACGTTTCCTTTATCTTCAATGTCAAGTGGGAAGGCTGAAATGGAGCAATGGAGATTTGGGCTAATCTAAAATGTTACTCACAATTAAAAATAGGGTAGGGGGAGTCACACACAGTGGATACTCTCTTGCCCATGGTGATGCATGCTAAGCTGTGTTGATTGTAAGCACTGAATAGAGAGAATTCTAATGATTTCGGTTTAACTAATGTCAATTTCTTATGTATGTATTTTTTGCATTATAATTTTATTGTTATTTTTGCAAGATGATTATTTGTTGGTGAATACTTTTGCCTCATGGTTGGTCATATGGATAACAAACTAACCCAGCATACCAAATGAAGGTAGGCCACTGGAGAAGTTCTACATAGGAGACAACACTCTCCCGTCTTTTCCATTTAGCCACTGAAGTGATTATGCCTTTTCTCCAACTTGCTTGAAACATATGACATAGTCAAGGAATTATTTCAAGTAACTTGTGTCTGTCTAGCACCTTTTAACCCTCTGTAGCTGGAGGTGGGGTTGTCAAGCACTGCTTCCTTTCTTCCTTTCTTTGGTACCACCTTTGGGAAAAGTATGGTTCAAGATGATGAAACATCAACTTCAACATAGTCAAATAACATTTTATTGGATCTTTGAGAGATGTGCACCAAACCTTTAAATATACTCCAGTATTTAGTTGATATGACAGCTGGCATAATAATTTCCAAGACTCATCTAAAAATGAAATGTTAACCCATACATGTTGTTGTAGTTCTTACATGTCATGAAATTGTCCTCAATTTATGGTGACATTTTGAACAAGTAGTCTCCAAAATGTTCTGTTCTCAATAGTCCTGCTAAACTCTCGCAAACTCAAAGTTCTGGCTTCCTTTAAGAAGTTAATCCATCTTCTGATTTCTCTTGCTACCTTCAAACTTCCCCACCATTCTTTTCTTTTCTCCCCTTCTTACAGTATGCCTGAAAAAGTTTTTTCAAACAGTTGGGGGGAAAAACACACTGAAACTTACTATAATCAATGGGGAGAAATGTCTTAAAACAGGTAAAGTGCATAAAGGGAGGCAAGCACTAGAGGAATTGACATATTTCAATGCAGGAAGGAAGGAAAAGTGGTGTAATCCAATATGAAACAAGGAAGGGAAGGAAATGCAGGAAGGACTTGGAGAAATAAAGACTGAGAGATGGAACTTCCCTTGCTCTTCTATTCTTCCAATTAAAATTCAACACACTAATCCATTGAGATATCACCAAAAACTACGGCTACACATTCAACATTTAGCTAAGGGGAAAAGAAACTTAAATCAGGTCATGGTCATCATCATCATCAAATCAAACATTTGATAGAAAAGCCCAAAGTCTGTCACAATTCCTTTCAGAGACAAACAAGAGTAGCAAACAAGAGAGGTAAGAGCAGCCCTTAAGAGCCTTCAGACCCATTGAATCCAAAAATACCATGAAAAGAAGTTTTGCCACCCTAAGTGCAAATCCTAGCTCTTTGTAATTGGACATGTAACAACAATTTTCTCCCAGTAGAGAACATTCAAAACCAGAAATTACCTTCTTCTTGGCAAAAGAACATACAGATATCTCCTACATTGCCTTAGGTCTAAAAGCAAACAGGGCTGCTTTGTATGTTACATATGCTGTGTTCATGGATGTATGCTATCTGTACTGCTATCAAATCTCACAGTTTAGCAAAGATCCAAAATAAATAAATCATGCATGTATATATTTTGTAGCTGTTGAAAGAGGTACAGCCCAGGAAATATTCTCAATGCTTTGGGGTTGCGGCCCTGGCCACACCAGCTGATTGGGCTGGTTCTGCCCACTCGGGAAGCAGCAGTAAAACGTGTGCAGTGCATGTGCAGAATGCATTTAGCAGTATTCTGCACATGCGCGGCACGCAGCTTTTTCCACTTCTGGGTTTAGTGAGGGTGTTGTGGGCCTGATTAAATGGTTTCAGGAATTGGGTCTGGCCCATGGGCCAGAGGTTGAGAATGCCTGGCTTACATTGTCTCAGTAATCCTTCCAATGAAAGACAATCTGTCAAAGAGAGTGAGTTCTTCTGCTGCTTTTGCCAATAAACTGTGGACTCTCCAATCCATACTTTGAATCACATCACCACACAGAGCCTTAAGTGCATTGTTTCCCAGTGAGGGGCCCATGCCCTACAGTGGGATTTAAATTCCCAGAAGCCTAAGTCAGTACATTGGCTGATCAGTGCTTTGGGGAATTGACTTGGGCTTCTGGGAACTGAAGTCCGACTCCAAAAACCAAAGGTTGGAAAACACTGCTTTAGTGTAAGGATTCATCCTACACTCTATTTACCCATAAGTAAGTGTCATTTCAAGGAGACTTCTAATAAGGCAGATATAAGACTGCAAAGTAAGGCTGTAGTCTCATGGAACTTTATAGGAAGTAAGACCCACTGAATTAAAGCAGGACTACTGTATTTTCTGGCGTATAAGACTACTTTTTAACCCCGAAAAATCTGTGCCAAAGCCGGGGGTCGTCTTATAGGACAGGTACTTAACTGCAGCTTGTTTCCCCTTGCTTCATATGTCCGGCGCATATGGTGGGGGGTGCCGTGGCTGAGTCCCTGCTCTGTGAGGGGAGTATGAAGCAAGGGGAAGCAAGCTGCACACATCTTCCTGTACCTCGAGGAGGAGAACATGAGCTTGGATTGGCTCTCCACCAGAACCTGCCCATTCGACTCAGAGGGCTGCGCATCTTTGGGTTGAGTGTAGGTTAATTTTTATTTGGTGTGCATTGGAAGAGAGGTAGTCTTATACGGCAAGTATATTCCAAACTCTATATTTTAACTGGAAAAGTTGGGGGTCGTCTTATACGCCCAGTCATCTTATACGCCGGAAAATACGGTACTTTCTGAGTCAGGTTGTTACACAGAATTGAAATGAAACACAGCAGTTTAGCTCAACAGAAACATGAATAGGACAGCCCTACAAGCCAGTAATGAGCTTTACTGTAGGCAACCAGAGCAAGAAAGTAGCTCTTTTGTCTTTTAGGATGAAAGTTATTAAAACAGGAATGTGTGGGTAAGTAGTGAACATTTTTCTGAGCTAAGAATTTTTGAGAATTTATTTGCCGAGTCAACTGAGTTATAACCTCCAAAATTAACTTTATCCGCACAGCATAAAAGCCTCCAAAATGTAAGGAGGAACGTGGTCAATTCTAAGGAATGTTTTCTAGCCACCTCTATCCCAGTGTCCATGAAGGCATCCCTTTGTATGTGCTTATTCCTTTGATTCATTCACAGCACTGCCATGATCTTCCATTCCTTAAGGTAGATTCATATGAACAAAAAAGGTTTACTTTGTTCCACTCAGAGCATCTTTTTTCCATTCTCTTCATGGAGAAATCAGTTATATCACAAATCAAGCACTAATTAAAATATTTTAGGAGGAAGCTGACCAATGGTATATTACCTGGAGTTGATGAGACTTTGTAGCCCAACAGCACTGGAGACCAAATATTGGCTACTGTGAATTTAAAGTATCTACTTCAAACCTTGGTTTGATGATTATTATTTTTTTGGAACTAGCAGTGATGATGGGTTTAGGCAGTATTGCACCAGTGATTCTTAGATATGGGAACCAGTGTAGTGATGTAAACAGAGTGTCAGACTAGGACTCAGGAGAACAACTAAGAAAAGGTATGATAACATGTCTCAAAGTGAAACCCAAGCCTCAGTCCTTCTCCCAAGGCAAGATATTGCACTACAGCTTCTGAGTCTCTGGCCATTTTCCAGTCACTCTCAGTGTGCCTTTAAAAAGTCGCTTCCTTCCTCCCAGCTCTATCATGGAGTACAGTGAGATACCTGCCTCAAGTAGTAGCTGCGGTGCAGGACACAAGGTAGCCAGATCAGTTTACTGCAAAGTTGCTGAAATGCCGGTTTAAGATTTTATTTTGCCTCCCTTGTCACCTTGGTTGGCCTTGGGGGGACGGGGGGGGGAGGAAAGGGATGACACGCCTCTACCTCAGGAATATTCCAGGACAGCCTGATTGATATTCTAAAATGATTCTGCAGCCTGAGGTGAGAGGGTACTTTTCTCACTCTCAAGCACAGAAGCAAAGAGGGCTGGGGATTCCTGGACAGTGTGTGGACTAGGGGGCTGTGGTGGTTTAGTGGTTAAGAAGCTCACCTTGTTAGCTGGAAGGCTGGCAAGTCCACAGATTGAGATCTGGGTACTGCATGACATATTGAGTGCCCATCTCTGTCCCAGCTCTTGGGGACATGAAAGGAGCCTCATTCGGGCATCCTCTGAGCGGAGTTTCTCTAGCAAAAAAAAATCCCTTTCAACCCTGAGTCATATCTGACACGAAATTTATTAATGCAGCCTAAAACAGCGTTGGCCTTTTTTGCAGCCACATCGCACTGTTGACTCATGTTTAGCCCGTGATCTACAACAATGCCAAGATCCTCCTCAGTTGTAGTACAGTAAAACCCCTACTTACAGGGGGAAAAAAGTCAATTCCATAGGCTTTTGCTTAAATCGGTTTTTTATGTAACTTGAAGCAAACCCATAGGAAAAATGAATTTTTTATGTAAATCAAAGCAAACCCATAGGAAAAATAGTCTTTATGTAACTCGAAGCAAGCCCATAGGAAATCGTGTAAATCGGGACATGGTTTTAGCACCAAATCATTATGTAAGTCGAATTTTATGTAACTCGAGGCATACGTAAGTTGAGGTTTCACTGTACTGTATTCCTAAACCAAAATGCTTAGTGACTGGTTAAGAAGCTCACCTTGTTAGCTGGAAGGTTGGCAAGTTGGCAGTTCGACCAGAGTACTGCATGACAGAATGAGCGCCGGTCTCTGCCCCAGCTCCTGCCAACCTAGCAGTTCGAAAGCAAAGAAATTGCAAGTAGATAAATAGGGACCACTTCAGTGGGGGGGGGGAATTCTTGGGGACATGAAAGCAGCCTCATTCGGGCGTCCCCTGAGCAAAAATCCTTTCGACCCAGAATTATTTCAGACACAAAAATACAGTAAAACCCCTACTAATGCAAAAAGTCCATTCCGTAAGCTTTTGCTTAAATTGTTTTTTTAATGTAACTCGAAACAAACCCATAGGATGAATTATTTTTGTATGTAATTTGAAGCAAACCCATAGGGAAATGAATTTTTACATAACTCGAAACAAACCCATAGGATAAATTATTTTTTGTATGTAACTTGAAGCAAACCAATAGGAAAAAAATGAAAATTTTATGTAAATTGAAGCAAACCCATAGGGAAATGAATTTTTACACAACTTGAAACAAACCCATAGGGAAATGAATTTTTACACAACTCGAAACAAACCCATAGGGAAATGAATTTTTACACAACTCGAAACAAACCCATAGGATAAATTATTTTGTATGTAACTTGAAGCAAACCCATAGGGGAAATGAAATTTTTATGTCAATCGAAGCAAACCCATAGGGAAATACATTTTTACATAACTCGAAACAAACCCATAGGATACATTATTTTTTGTACGTAACTTGAAGCAAACCCATAGGGAAAATGTAATTTTTATGTCAATTGAAGCAAACCCATAGGGAAATACATTTTTACATAACTCGAAACAAACCCATAGGACAAATTATTTCTTTGTATGTAACTTGAAGCAAACCCAGAGAGAAAATGAATTTTTTATGTCAATCGAAGCAAACCCATAGGGAAATGAATTTTTATGTAACTCGAAGCAAACCCATAGGAAATCGTGTTATGTAAATTAAATCGGGACATGGTTTTAGCACCAAATCATTATGTAGGTCGAATTTTATGTAACTCGGGGCATAATAAATAAATAAATAAATTTGTAAGTCGGGGTTTTACTGTATAGTGTAAGGGAAGGGAAGGCTGCGTTGTCCTCCTTCCAACTCTGCCCACCCTCACCCGCGTTTGCTCTCTCGCCAGGTAAGAGCTCGCACTGTCGCCGTGGCTTTTTGGGGGGGAGGGGAGGGGGGCGCTTTGTGCAGGGGGGTCTCCGTGGGGGTGGCTACGGCTGCCGAAGGAGGCGCGCCATTGGCTCCTCCTCGGTGTGCGTCCCCCCCTCCCCTCTCGCGTGTCTCTGGGCCAGCCCCCTTCGCGGGTAGCAGCGCTGAGAAGGGGGGGGGAGAGGGAGGGATGCTGCGCTTGGACTGAAGCCCCTCGAACTCTCGTTCATTTGGAAGGAGGGCGCCGAGCAAGACGCACCGGCGGCGCCTGAGACCGAGCAGGGCAGACCCGCGACGACCCTTCCCCCACCCCAAGAGCCCGTCGTCCTTAGCCCCCCACGACCTTCTTTGTGGGGGCGGCCCTCGGCTTCCTTTCGCCCTGCCCCTCCTTTTTAGAGACCCCCCCCCTCATGGTTTGCTAAAGGCGAAGGGGAGGCGACCGCCGGGCCAGCCGAGAGGAACCGAGCGCGCAGGGAGAAGGCGCCCCGACGGCAGGGGGGTGGGTTGCGACTGACCCTCTTGGAGTAGGTCGGGTGGAGGGGGGGTGATTTCTGCCCAGAGCCATGGAAACGACGGAGAGGAGGTGGCCCACCCGGTGGAAGACGAAACGGTGGTGCGGGGACGCCGTCGGGTCCGCGCTCCTCTTCGCTTGCACCTTCCTGCTGCGGGCGACGGAGGTCAGAGGAGGTGAGTAAGAGAGAGAAGCGCACCGGTGCCTCCGGTCCCCACGAGTCCAGCGGCTGCCGTCGCCTCCCCCCCCTCTCCCCATAGACCCGGTCGAGGGGGAGCCAGAGGTGGCCAACGTCCGCCACTTCGGGTCTCCTGACTCGGACCCCAAGTGGATCTGGCAATTTCATCAACGGACCAGGAGGAAAGGCACTTTGCACGCGCTCCGGGGGGGTGGGGGTGCCTAGGAGCTGCGGGGGCTGAGTGATGGAGACGCTGAACCTGAGGGCTGGGTAGGTTCGAGACCCGAGTGCTGCGCGACGGAGGGAGCGCAACCCTCCGTCTGCCCCAGCTCCTGCCAACCTAGCAGTTGGAAAGCGAGACGTTGCAAGTAGATCAACGGAGACCACTTCTGTGGGAAAGGTGACAGCATTCCGTGCGCTCCGGTGTCCAGTCGTACCTGCCACATGACCACGGGAATGTCTGGAGATGCAGACAGCCTTGGGCTGTAAATGGAGATTAGCACTCCCCCCCCCCCCCCACGGGTACGACTGGCTTTCGAGCAAGGGAGACCTTTACTAGGGATTTTCTCTCCCCTCGTAGTCGCTGAGTCCTGGGACTGCTCTAGCCCATATTCAGAGTTCTCCCACTCCACCTCCCCCGGCCAGGATTTTGGTGGGCCAGTTTGACACACGTCCATGAAGACCAGTGGGGAAAGATGGAGCATGGGCAACTTTGGTTGGGGATGACGGTATCTCAGCCCCCCTTCCAAAAAGTATAACCTGGGGGGGGGGGGGTTCGAGAGTGTCCTGAGTTGGAAGTAAGTCTCGCTGAACACAGTGGGCTTTACTTCCAAGTATATCCTTGTAGGATCGGGCTGGCAATGTCAGTCCGTTGTCTGGTTTCTTTTAACAGTGTCGTCGAGCGAAGAGGGCTTTCGGAGAAAGGGCATGTGGGTGGGAGATGCTGGAACCAGGGGAGAAAGTACGAAACTTTCCGGACAAAACAAAAATTTCTTTGGCTGGCCGGTTTTTCAACCTGTCGAGGGCGGGGGGAGGGTTGTTACAAATTGTCGCCCCGACGTTGCGTCCACTTCTGGCACTTAAACTTGACCGAGTCTTGAAACTGATCAATTTCACGTCATCTTGGCCAAAAGTGAAATTAGAAAGGTGCTGGTGAGGGTGCGAACTGGGACTTTGTGAGCTCTGAGTTCAAGCAGGAGGTAAGGGGGGATCGTCCGTAGGTTTCCAAGCCATTCCGCTGTTTCGAAGGGGAGGGGAATAAAATCAAACCGACAAAGAGTTATTTTGCAGTATCGGCTTTAGCTCTCAGAGATCTCTCAAGTGGAAAAACGGAAGGATAGCAAGCGCTGAGTACAGTGATCACTGTCAGTGCCATGATAGAGAGTGTCACCTGTGGAGTGGCACAGAGATCTTCGTCTCCTCTCTCTCTCTCTCTCTCTCTCTCTCTGTGTGTGTGTGTGTGTGTGTGTGTGTGTGTGTGTGAGAGAGAGAGAGAGAGAACCAAAATGCCCAACAGGTGAGGTGCCATTGGGTGCCAATTGCATCCTGTTCTCTCTCTCTCTCTCTCTGTGTGAGAGAGAGAGAGAGAGAACAGGATGCAATTGGCACCCAATGGCACCTCACCTGTTGGGCATTTTGGTTGTCTACCCTCCTCCCCAACACACACACATGAGAGAGAGAGAGAGAGAGAGAAAGACTCGGCTGGATGGATCTGCCCAGCTTACGTGGCAAGTCTTTGACAGGAGTGCAGTGCATCGAGGAGTCAAGAATCTCCTCCCTCTCTCCTCCCCTTGAGGTGGATCCTTGGGCACAGCTAGTGGAGCGAGTGGTCCTTTAGGTGTCTGTGGGCACATGTGTTTGCAGGGTGCAGTTCCTAGCAGCGTCCAGTCTCCTACTGGAGAATCTCTCTCTCTCTCTCTCTCTCTCTCTCTGTGTGTGTGTGTGTGTGTGTGTGTGTGTGTGTGTTGGGGAGGAATCCAGATGTTCGAGGAAAGAGCAATTAAAGGAGAGGGCATCTTCCTTCTGGCATTTGTCTGACTTTTACTAGGGGCCCAATCTCTTCTCTTGAGCAGAATAGTTGAGTTTGGAATATCCTCCCTATAGATGCCCAGTATGAGGGGCAATGGTTAGAATGCCAAGTTAAAGTGAGGTGTTACCTCTTGGGAAACCTGTGGAGCGTCTGTCTAATATGTGATATACTGTATCAGGAAACTCATATCCATGGCTTAGTTCTTTCAGAGAGATACCCTTTTCCAGTGATCTCATGCTTAGTTAGGATGTAGATATGTGGATGGATGTGCGTGAGCTTTGTAGAGGAACAAAATGAAACAGGTAGAGTACCAGTGGGTTGGCTTGATCCCTTCATTTTGCATACTTTACATGAATAATATAGGCAACTTCACTGATGTCTGGCTAAATCAACACATGTGGGGGGGGCGGGGAGGAATCTCTGCTCGCAAGAGGTTTTTTGTTTCTAACACAGATGTGGCATCTGTCAGAGCTGGCTTTGCCAGGACCCAAAGCTGCTTGACACTACCACTGTTAACGTCTCTCTTCCTTATTACTAATGATGGTGATGATCGTTCTGCTCCGAATCAACCCCCTGTGCATGCATCAGAAGGTGCTCTTTAATGTGTGCCTTCCCTTTGAGCCTCTGGGCTCCCTGATCACCTCTTGGACTTGGCGTGTCAGTCAGCGCCAGTTTCTCCTGATGCCCCCTACTGGTCCGTCTGGATGCTTCGAAGCAGCAGGATGGCTGGATCCGATCTAGTTCATCTCTGGCCTGGAGATGCAGGAGTAGCCTCTTCCCTGCCCCCCACCCCCAGGTCTGGCTACTCTGTTTTGTTCCCCTGGGTACCCTTAGGGAACTCAGGGGAGCTTGAAAAGCACGTGTTGTGGATTGTTTCCGATGGAATGAAAGTCACTTTCTGCAAAGGCAGCTCAGATGACTGAGGATAAGTTGGCAGCAGCTTCCACTGCACGGTGCCGATTTCGCAAGGACTGTATGATCCTCTTAAGAACGCTTACTTGGAGGAAAGTCCTATGTCTATGCAGGTAGGAGGGGCATCCAAAACTTTGAAAAGTTGCTCTTTTGGGTTACAGTTTCTCATGGGTTATGAAAAGTCGACAAGTCTAAAAGTTGCCATCCAAAAAAATGTAAGTTTTGGAAACTCTGGCCCAAATATCAGACAAAGCAAAGTGGGTGCCAGAAGCTGCAAGATGCCAAAAGAAGGGACAAGAAAATTGTTTCTGATGCCAGTGGACATGCCACTGGGAGGATTCTGGACAACATAGGCCAAAGTGTAATTTTTTCCAAGCTATGCTGAAATTGCATGATTAAGAATAGAATGTTTGGGTCAACTGCTCAATCCTGTCTGCAAAATGTCTTACTGGATTCACCCATTCTTTGTTTCTTTTCCAAGGAAAGCCCTGAAGTAGTTTTCTAGTATTTCAACTTAATGCAGCCTTCCTCGACTTCCGGTGTCTTCTAGATGTTTTGGGTTATAATTCCCATCATCCTTAACCAGAGATGGGAGTTGCCATTCAGCTGGGGATGGCTGTCTTAACTCTCCATCATTATGGCTTATGATACACTTTAGTGGGAGTCAGAACTCATCTTGAACTTCCCAGCTATGCAGGTTAGCAGTTACATTATTGGATGTACTTCCTTGATGCTGTTAATATGACCCAAAAAAGTTATGTGACATGGGGAATGTTTATTACCAAACAATGAATATGAAAAAAATGCAGTCTATAAAATCTATAACAAACAATGCTAATAGTACAATTTCAGCTTCTTGTATGGAAGGTGGAAGCATCTGTAATAGTAATGAATGAGGTAATCAGCCATATGCTACTCATGGACTGAATAGGAGCAGTACCTCCGTCTGAATTTTGGGATGTCCTCCCACATCTTGATTCATGATCCACTACCAATCCACAGGATTCTACTATGTATATACAGCCCAGTGCTATGTATGGTTGTGTGTGTGTGTGTGTGTGTGTGTGTGTGTGAAAGTGTATCCTGTTGAGTTTAATTATTAATCTCAAGTGGACACACAGGGAATTGCAGCCCTGAAGCAATTTAGAAAGACTTCTGCAGCATTTGAAAACTTAATTTTCATACTTGTTAATGTGATGATTGATATTTGTGATGAAACCTTTCCTCAACTGTTCCTATGCTGTCTCTTAGAAATCAGCACACATTCGGTGCCTCCAGTTCGAGCCCTTGAACATAAAATAAGTGTTTAAGATTTCCTTTTATTCTCTTTTCATCTTTTAATATACAGAACCTGTTGATAGAGGTGCTTTCGGTGAATAATCTCATTTATTCAAAGTAGCTTGGAGATACAAGAAATCTCTCTTTCTCTCTCAACATGAAAAATGAGCAGGATACCACTGTTATATTGTATGTTGGGTTCTCGTTTGTTCCATATCCAGGTACTGCCCAGATCTGCTTTGCTTTACTTTGAGAGAACAAGGAGTAGATACAGTCAAGTAAATTTAAAGGAAAGTTATAAATAACGAATCAACTGATCTCTACATTTGCATAACAGTTTTCTGCAGGCAGAAAAATCAGAGAAGCTTTTGTAAACTGGGATGAAGTTAGTTATTCCAGTTTCTTCCCATCCATTGCCTTTTTTGGAGTCATTGCCATGGTATGTCCATGACTGTCCTGGTGGTGTGTGGGGTTAGAGAAAAATTATGGGTTAGCAATGTGTGGAGCTATTTGCAAATCTAATGAAAAGAAAACACCTTTACAAAATCAATAAGGGGATTCATTGTGCTTCCCAGTTAGTAAGACTCATAAATGGAAAATGGTTGAAAAAGAAAAAAGTGTCATACTTTTAAAAGTGTCATTTTACTTACACACAACCATAAATAATTGAATAGCACTTCACAGACAGCACAAAATAGGGCCACAAGACCCTGGTTATATGGAAGTTGGAATTGAATTTCTACACTATTTTTACAATGTAATTGAAAACAACTATGATTCTCTTTCCTTTCCTTCTGCAAACTATTTACAGAAAGTGACATGTTGATGCAGTTTGATTTATTTATGGCTCTGATTTTCAAAACTGGAGTTTATGCATCACTGGGTATCTGTGAGCTAAATAGGTGTCTATACATTTAATCTTGTTCTTCTGTGGGAAAATACTGTGGCTTTCAATAAGGTGTTGATATGTTTTGGTATGGGTTTGTATTTGGTGCACAATATATAAGGTTCACTCACTTTATTATTCATCTCATTTCCCTTATTAATTGATTAGTCAACTGACCATATCAAAATATTAGCATCAATTGCAGGAAGTACAGTATGAATACAAGGGAACACTATATATTAAAGAACAATAAAATTATTTGGATGAAATCTAGTTTTCTAAAATAAAATATAGATAAAATAATTTGGCTCAAGTGGCTAAGATGCTGACTGGGAGGCGGAAGGTCAGCAGTTTGATTCCCAAGTACTGCAGGACGGAATGAGCTCCCGTTTTTGTCTCAGCTCCTGCCAACCTAGCAGTTCGAAAGCAAGAAATTGCAAGTAGATAAATAGGGACCACTTTGGTGGGAAGGTAACAGCATTCCGTGCGCTCCAGTGTCTAGTTATGCCTGCCACATGACCATGGAAACGTCTGCAGAAGCAGACAGTGCTGGCTCTTCGGCTTTGAAATAGAGATGAGCACTGCACCCTAGAGTCAGATACGACTGGCTTTTGAGCAAGGGAAACCTTTACCTTTACTTTTCTCAAAGTGCAGTGCCCAGAATTGGACACTACACTCTAGATGTGGTCTAACAAGTGCTAAACAGAGGAAGACTACCATAGTACCGCATGGAATTTGGAGACTTTACTTCTGTTAATGCAGCCTAGGGGGCTGTGGTGGTTTAGTGAACACTGAACCCTGGAGTTGGATACGAGTGGCTTTCGAGCAAGGGAAACCTTTACCTAAAATAATGTAATATCATTTCAAATAAAGTAAACTAATGAATTATATAATAAGATAAATATTAAATTCAAATTTGTTCAGATGAATTTGTTACCTTTACATGCTACCCCATTATGTTCTATATAACATCTTCTCTGTTGGACAGCTCTAACTATTAACTTGATAGTTCTGATGACTACATATTTGTTTTATACCCTAGAGGAAATAAATTAGACTTCTGGTAGGGTCCCAGTATTTTGTTTCTCCTAATAAAATCTGTAGGTACTGAGCTCCTGCTGTAGCATATAATTGACAATTGAATAAGATGTGCACTATATCTTCTATTTTTGGTGTTTCACAGACACATGTTCTCTCAAGATATGACACTTGATTAAATCATCTATGTTTAACCATATAATCTAGCTGTTGAAATCTTGCTCTGATAAGAGCTATTCTGTGATACTGGGTCAAACCAATTGCCAGGCATTTTTCTATTTAAAAATACTTCTCATTCACTGACAGCTATTTCAACAACCTGATATTTACAGGTACAGTGGAATCTCATACAACAATCGCCCCACATAGCAACGAAATTGCATAACAATTAGGGTTGTTTTTGTTGTTTTTTGGGGGGAATGGTGTCCTGCATAACCACTTAGCAAAACAACCATTGTACGATGCATCCCATAGGGAAAATCGCTATACGATGCAGATATCATATAGCAATTGTTTCGTATAACAACGAGCCCCGTGGTATGGATTAAAATCATTGTATGATGTACCACTGTATCTCAATATCAGTTTGAGTGTTGACATCCAGAACTCTGTTTAAATATTGCCATGGCCTGATCCACAGTATTATTCATTGGTGGACAGGTAGAAAAGAGACCCAACTCCTACACCTACAATAGCTGTGTAGAAGTAGGAATTTCAGCAGGGTGTTTACTTAAATGCCATTTTTTCCATATAATGAAGCCAAAAGATTCGAAATAATCTGATGGTCAGATTTTACAAATATGGGTTAGAGTCCCAGGGATCAGCAGGTGAAAGGGACTTCTTTTTGTCCTTAGTATCTGCCTCCATTCTGACAGGGAGGAATGTGTCTGATATTTTGCTATTAAAATTAAGCATTTATTCAACAGAGCTTTGCCTAGACACTGTTTTTCTTTCTTTCTTGCCTTGGCAGCTGACACAGAAATATGCTTGGAATGCTGTATAGGTCATGCAGTTCTTTACTTGTCCTTTATAAGGAAGCCTGAGAAAGACCCTTGAAAGGAAGGTAGATTCCCTTCACATATACTGTGGGCAGTGGAGAGACTTTATGTATATTTAAGTGAGCAACATGTTTCTCTTTTTATCTTTAGGAATACTACATTTTAAAAAAATCTTAAACAGTATTAACTATCAAATTGTCTGTGTTTGTAATATGTATGCTAAAGTTTAGGAAAAGGGAGTGATACTGGGAAGCGGCTTATTTGTTAATCCTTGAGTATCTGATCCTCCTATGCTGCTTTCCATAAACAAGAAGCCTTGGTTTGAAAATTAACTATCAAAGAGGGCCCCATTAGGTGAGGGCTGTGCATTTGTGACCATGTGTAATTATTAGTCCTCAGGGTTTACATACCAACAGTTGCTGTGATCATAGTTCCATATGTTCTTTAAAAGTTGTTGGACTCAAATTTCCAGAATACCAGTGTGTTAAGCAATGCTGTCTGGGGCCTTTGGAAGTTTAACTCTAACATCTAGGAATCACTGGTAACAGCTTTTACCCTGCACTTCCATCAGTTTCCACTATCAGGGCTGGGAACTCCATGGCTTTCCAAATATTGCTGGACTGGAAATTCTGTCAGCACTGGCCGGCATGTTATTATTATTGTTGATTTTGACTTACAGAGACTCAGCCTTAATTTTCTAAACACACAGTAATCAGAAGAGGTTCCCCCGCCCCCCAGTCCTTTCTTCCGGGTGCACTTTGGGATTGTGTGCTTGGCCAAAGGTGCACAAGTGGCAGAGCATACAACCACATCAGCCACAGAGTCTGGGGGATTTTGGCTGGCTACTTTCTTAGGGGCTTAGTGGGGATTTGAACTTCCAATATCTGCCTTTCCAGCCAGACACTCCAACCTATTGAGTTATACCAGCTCAATAGCCAGCACAGCTCAATAGCCAGCACAAATATTGATAACAGATGATGGGAATATTGTCCAACAATATCTGGGAAGCCACAAATTCCTCATCCTTATTTTAAAACAAGTGGGTGTATTTATTAGCTATGCTATTACCTGGTGGCTGCTAGAGTTACAATCCTCAATGTTTGCAAAAATTTATTCAGTGATAGGGAAAGCTTTAGGAGCACTGGAGAAGTAAGGGAAAGGGTTTCAGACATACATAAAGGTCATGGATGTAAGATTTCCTGATCATGTTCAGTTGCTATAGAAAGTGTCTTATCCCAGGGAGAAGTGATACCTTGGTTTATTATTTTTAATAAGAACTTTCCAAAATCCTCAAATCAGATCCACACATATAGCCACAGAATGCTCCAAAGCCTAGCTTCTTAAGAGGATAAAAAACTGGTGTTATGCATCTTTGTATATCCAACCAAGCTTTTTATACTGAATTGGGAATCCCCCCCTCTCTCTCTTACATGCACACATGGATTCATTTACTGTCTCTTTCCCCCTCTCAATTTTTCTGACTAGCTGCCTCATCTTCAGCAGCTACACAATGAGCAAGTATAGTCTTGTTCTTGCCATGCAGGGAATGTGATATTGACTGAATCCATCTTACTGCAGATAGATGAGTACTTTGCATACCTGTCAACCGCGACTCCGGCAAATCCGGGACATGCGTGGACCGGGTTTGCGCAGGTCGCCTTGTACGCATGCGCGTGGAGGGCTATGCCACTTGCGTAGCCTTCTACGCACGCGGCGTAGCCTTCTGCACATGCGTGGAAGGGAGCTACCGAAGTGTAGAGCCCTTCCACGCATGCGTGCAACACGACCTGCGCAGATGGGCTGCGCAGTGCCTCCTTTCCCCCGCTGCCGAAATCTGGGGTTTCGGCAGTGCGGAGCGGGAAAGGGCAAAAATCGACGCCGAAAACCGGGAAATCCTGGCCAATCCGGGAAGGTTGACAGGTATGGTACTTTGTTCAGTTCATCTTTGGACCAGAACATGGGAGAAATGTACAGTTTTCCTCATTTATTCAAAGGGAAATAAATCCTCCATTTCAAAACGAAACAATTGAATATATGAGCAAGTGAAACTGACAGGTTTGCCCATTCCTACTATTTCCATTTTTTAAAATTTCAATTTAGGCAAATGGTGAGAGCAATGTCAGCATCTTTCAGTATGCTGCCTTCAGTTTTGGCACTTGCACTTTCAAGCCTTATTATGAGCCACAACAAAGGAAACCACCAATTTGACAACAGTTTGGTTTTGGTTTTTTTAAAAAATATATCATGTATCTGTTTAGCTTATTTCAGGTATGGTTCTACCTGCTAGAAGAAAAAGGAAAGAAAAAGTATATATATGCATTAAGAGAGAGGCAGCTGAAATAAAACATTACAAAAAGTACTATGGCATTACTGTTAGAATGGAAATTATATTTAGAACATGCTGGAGCAATTATGCTTCTTAAAATTTCCTCCTTTTCTTGTGCCGTCCAAAACAGTAGGGTTTCCATCTGCCAGCATGATTTAAAAGTTTCTTTCTATTCTCACTGCAGTTCTCTGCTTCCTTTAGGAGAAAATCCTTTTACCATTTGTTAATTTACTATTGGGCTGGCTGTTTGAGGATAATAGGGTTCAAATAAACTAAATGGAGCACAGGAGACAAATCTTGTGCTTTTGGGATAGAAAGACAATTCCTTCAAAGTTAGAGGAATGGAGTGAGCTCCAAAGGTGCCCCTCAAAAACTGCAATATTTACTGCCCCTGTACCAATAATATATATAGCCTTCTGCGCATGCGTGGGAGGGAGCTACGGAAGTGTAGAGCCCTTCCACGCATGCGTGCAATGCGACCTCCGCAGATGGGTAATATATATTACCAGCCATCGTAATAGCAGTATCAAGTTTTTTAACATAACATTTGGAAATAGCACAATTTAATGGAGAAATTGTTGATGTTATTCACATTCTAACAGGAGTTGGCAGTTGTGGAGTTCTTTCAGCACATAATTGCACTTAAGAGGTTGTTATTGTTGTTTAACAGAAAAGGAAAGAAACCTCTTGAATGTGCAGAGCTTGAGATTCTAGTGTGTGCCAAAATGATAATCCATTCATCATGGGATATAGATTTATTCAGTGCCGGTAATTAAGAGTGGAAATGTGTAATACATATTGTTATTTGACATCTTGGATCCAAGTTACCAGGCTTGCTTCCAGTGTATGTTGAAAGCCATCTTTTTTGTATTACAGTATATTCATTTGCAGTGGATTAACATTGGCTATTTTTTAAAAAGCACAATCCACCCTTCCCATTCTCCTCTTGACTTCTTCCCTTGAGAGTAAGGGAAACCAAATAGCAGTTCTGTTAAAAGCCTTGTTATGGAGCTGTGTAAATCTTTTATAAAATTGCTGATAAAGTGAGATCATAAACTAGACAGGATGCTTCATTAAAATAGAGTGGCATTTCTCTTCATTGGTATGAATCTCCTTCAGAGGTTCATGCCTGATCAATCAGACTGAAGCTCATGTTTATCTCCCATGACCAGTCAAAAAACAAATGAAAGCTATTTTTTTTAAAATGTAGAGCTGAGAAGAACTTGAACTAAGACAGAGGTTCCCAACCTTTTCAAGCCAGGAGTCATGCTCTCTCAGTCAGCTTCAAGGGTCAGATGTCCATTTTGCACTGCCTACATGATGGGGGTGGCCATTTTGTCCCAACAGTTTCAAAGGGGTGGCCATTTTATTTCTCAAATGCCCTTGAAGGGGTGGGGGCCACATGAAATGGTGCAGAGAGCCAGATCCAGCCCATGGCCCTTAGGTTGAGAACCCATGAACTAAGACATTCAGAAATGTTTTATCACTTCAAGGAGCATTGTTTGTCAGTGAAGAACTGATGTGTTCATTTATTTTGATTCTAGGCTATCAATACTTGAGCATAATCTGAATTAATAGCAGCCAACGTACAATAAGCAAGACACTCTACAGGTGCTAACTTTGACTATATGGACTTCTGAAATACATTTATTTCTACAGTAAATAGGTGTCTCCTGAAATAGGTTTCTATTGTGTTGATATTAAAGTATAACCATAATCCTAACTACAACTGTAGCCCAACTGCTTATCTTCACTACCTTGAACTACCCTTAAGGTCAGAAGAAGCCCCTGAAATCACTCAGTGCTAGATTTTATAGGCTAAACTATTTAAATATTAAATATAGAAACCTATAGTAAGATTATAACCACCATTTTTTTAATAACCAAGGTAGAAAACAATCTGAACTGGGTTCCCTACATACACACAATAGACAAAGTTTAACATCTTCACCCCAATCAATCCACCCTGCAAATTGTCTTCCTTCTGTGTGAGGGCTTTAAAAAGAGTATGTATTGGTACCAATGGAGATTTAATATGATTAATCTCCAATGCAAGGACAGGAAATTTTGAGAGATGAATGGTAGTGGTAGCGGTAAGTAAACCTTTCCATTCTGGACATCTTGGTTAGATTGGGCCTAAACACAAATCTTCTACATTGTATTCTTCTTGTTGTTGTACCATATTTGAATATTGGCAATCATCATGGCAATCAGTCATGAAGACTGTCCTGTGAATATAATGTCATGGCCTTTCATCTGCCTCTCATGGCCCCTTATTCAAACTCTGAGGATTCTGATGCAGAGCAAGCTCTAGCCTGCTTTAGCCCATAAATTACTCTTGCCTGATTGAGAACTGTCAGATTTGATAGTTGCTGTGCCAGCATCTGACAGTAATGACTCTAAACCTTCCACCTTGTGGCACTGCAGGCTCCACCTTCGCAAGAAACTGCACCTGTGTCACAGATCAGCAAGGGAGTGATTACAGAGATGAGTAAAGATGAGAGTCCTTATCCATGGTTGCTCTTAAAGAGTGCACTTTCTGGTTCCGAGCCCTTTTGGCATGCAAAGTACTCCTCAACCCCAGGCCAGTCTTGATGAAGTTGCTGCCCTCCACCAAGATGGATTCAAGTGGGACTTAATCCACTTGGAGACTATCACCCTTCCCTGTGGACTTCTCCAAGACTGATAGATCACAGGGTTGTCAGGTTAGTTAACTGCCACCTGTTGCTAGGCATTGAGTCACTGGTAGTATGGTCTTACTTTAGTACCAAAGAAAGATAGCCTGGCCAGACTCAAACATTGCGTATTATGGCTGAAATCCTGAATTATTGCTTAGTGTATAAGCCACACAAGAATAGGCCTATTTAATCAATAGGGATTTGGTGAGTCAACTCTTCCACAAATTCCATTAATTCAAATAGGCTTACTCTAGTTGAAGTTTTATTATAGTAAAGTAAGTTCCAATTAGGGAAAACCCATTTGAATAAATGCAGCTTATGGAGGAGGTCTCCCAGCAAATGCTCGTTGATGCAATGGTTCTACTCTGGTGCAACTTCTTACAGTAAGCAGCAGGATTTTAGCCAGTATTTTGAGCGTTTTGTGTAGTTCAGCCTTCCTATCTGTCAATCTTACGTGTTTGTTGTATGGATAGCTTCACTGAAAAAAAAGGTGGGACAATAAATTCAGTAAATGAAATATGTTCCCTAGACACCTGAAGGGGTAAAGGAAAAAGTAAAGAAGAATGAAATATGTGCATTACATCCTCTCTTTTGTGTCATTATCTTTATGCTGAATGTGTTATGTTTGCATAACTATATAAGTAATGGGTTCATAAAAACATAGTAGCAGTCTTGCACACACATTGTGGCAATGTGAAATGGCATTATAAGCCACAAAAGGTACTAAATGTTGTTACTTACAGTTTAAACAAAGTAGTAAGCCATGCATGCACAATAGTATCCTTTGTTCAGTAATTTGTAACACTTCAAAATACATTGTCTACCACTGTGTTTACTTTCAGCTTCACAGTTATTCAAAATTATTGAATGGAAAACTGGAAGCTTGTTCAGCTTTTGCAAATAGAAAAATAAGAGAGTTTTCTTCTGAATGGAAATTAAAATAATAATATTATTTTGAGCTCCAATCTTTGTCCTAGCTCCTGCCAAACTAGCTGTTTGAATGCAAGAGATTTCAAGTAGATAAATAGATACCACTTTGGTGGGAAGGCAAAACAGTGTTCCATGCACTCCGGAATCTAGACATGCTTGCCACATGTCCATGGAAACATCTAAAGACACATACAGCACTGGCTCTTTGGCGATAAAGAGAGATGAGCACCGAACCCTAGAGTTGGATACAACTGGCTTTTGAGCAAGGACGACCTCTAGGCTTTTATTCATCTTTGCAGAGTCATGCTCACTTGCTGCTACAGTGTTTGCCTGGTTGTAATGCTTATTAATAAACCCAGGCCCAGTTCTTCTGTAACAGTTCTACTACTTCTTCTGGCTGGTTTGCACATACTGGTTTCTGAATTAAAGTAACCTCTGTTGGTGTTAGTAAACTAACACAAAGCTGAGCAAAAGGAGCTATTCTTGAGGAAATGGTTTCAAGCATATGATGGACTTGAGAATGACAATGTGAATGGCCATGTTGAAACATGTCCACTGTGTATTGCTGTTTTCATAAAAGACCACCCTCTACTCCAAAACTGATAACTTGAAAAAGCTACTTTTACGGATAATAACCCTCAGGATCCCCTAAAGGGCACAACCAGTGATTCTGGGAAGTATATTTTTTTAAAAAAAGCAATTTTTCAAAGCCCTGTCAAACACTACTGAGCATTTTATTCAAATAAATGTATTTTTAAAAGGAAGAATTCTTCTTCCCTGGAAATAGATTTTTTTTTTAAATTAATCTGCAAACATTTTTAGAATATTTTTTATGCCAACTACTGCAGTTACTATGCTTTTTCTTGCAATGGTCAAATGAGAAGTGTTTCCTTAACTTTTGATTAAGGCCAGACATTCCTGCCTATATTATTATTATTATTATTATTATTATTATTATTATTATTATTATTATTATTATTATTATTATTATTATTATTATTATTATTATTATTGAGATCTTTATTCAAAGAATGAATGTACTGGTAGGTCAACCAAAGAAAGAAAACCAGAATCTTATTGAAATATAATCAGTGTAAATCTTGGGGGCAAACTGGCTACAAGGTAAGACATTAGCCCACGGATACTCACCATTTCCTGTGGCTCCCCACCTCTTCCACCACACCAGGAAGTACCATGTGGTGGAGGAAGGACAAAATGTCCATCCGGCCCCCGAAGCTGTCTGAAGGAGTGTGACCAGGCCCCCGGGCTTTAAAAGGTTGAGAACTCCTGTATTAGGCTAACACTTGCTGTGTCATGTTGAATTGTATGATTTACCATGTAATGGTGTAAGCAACACCAATCCCACCCTTAGTGGTGCCAGTGGCCACAGGGTCTTCTGCTAATCTTCATGGCCTGTACGTAGGAGTCAGCAGTAATAGCCTTTATTTCTATGGACAGGCAGGCAGAAATAGAGGCTTTAATTCCTTCTGTGAGTTTCTTGGAGGTTGGAGTTGCCTGAACTAAGCCTTCCCAGAAAAGGTCATTTCAAGAGAGGCTCCTGTTAACACCTCCAGAGGCCTTGAGAGTTTGGCTTTGGGAAAAAGAGGAGGAGAGAATGAGTCCTGGGCTTGTCTTGAGTCCTTTCAATGACAGCTGGTAAAGCTGCATGGGGGCACTGAGGTCTCTTTCTTTGCTCTTCCTGGAGCCTTCTCTGCCTTTTGTACTGGTGCTTTTATTGCATGTGAATGAGAGTGGGTGCAACTGCTCCTGTTAAAGGCATGGATGCCAAGATTGCATTGGTGGTTCTGAGGGTTCTGTTAGTCCTGGCATATGGGCCTCTCATCCACAGCCACTTCCTCTGCCTAACAGGTGGTGTTCAGGGACTTTGGCTCAGGATTCCTCCTTCCACTGGCATTCCACCAGTGTGAAACTAAGGAATGCCAAAACTCCCTCCATATCTCCTCTTCCCTCAAGATCTCTATATTGCCCTCTGTTTCTCTTCAGGAAGTCTCTGAGTCCTCCTGTTCCTCCTCATTTATTCAACTCATCAGGTAGCTCTTTCTTGGATGGCTGTTGTCTGTCCCACTTGCCTGCCAAGGTCCCAGGATGCAAGTCTTCTCTTGGGTTTCCCCAGGGCTGCGAGGCAAGGGCACATGCCCACTGAGACACCAATGGCAATCTCTTTCACAAACAGCAAATGCCTGTGCTGATTTCTTGACTTGCAGCAATTTTCAATTTACTGTAGATTTATACTAAGTTGGTTATGCTTATGGGCATAAATGATAGGATTTGGAGCATTAAAACATGACTTGAAAAACCAAAACATAGTACTGTACATAAACTCAGCATTGTTACAAATTAATGTACATTTTCATCCTTTCTGCCAAGTTTTTTGACATCTCCTATACGTGTAGTCCACACTGAATGTAAAACTGGGAACCTTTTGGAACATCTAGCCATGGGTCATCCTTAGCTTGTTAAATTCCTGTTTGGCTTGGTTTAACAGTTGAAAGTTCATGTTTGTGAGATCCAGTGATTGTAACTGTTTAAACTGGCTTGGCAGTCTAGCAGTGTCGTCTAATTCCATTGGGGTTTGTATGAGTATGGGTATGTGAATGTGTATAAATGTTCTATCTGATGGGAGCTCTGGAATACTTCATTCATACCATTGAAGTCATCACTTAGTGATGCACTCATCTGATAATAAACACAGATGTCTAAGCCATTCATAAAAATGAAATAGCAGCACCAGTAGTGTCTTGAGAAATACAAGTTCTTGAGCTAGATCTTACAAGCTTCATATAGCTATGCCCCATGCATTAATTTATGCACTTTTAAAAGAAAAATAATTTAGCAATTTCAAATAATATGTTCTCCAGCCATCACTGCAGATGCTAAAACAAGGTAACACCCTTAAAGATAGTCCTGCTTTGTAATACAGTACTAGGTTTTTGAAAATGTCTGTTAGTATAAAGCACTTCAAAAGGATAGAGCACATACTTAGCTTGGAGACTATATACACATTCAATACTTAGATATGAACCTCTGGCCACCAGTTCTTCATCCTTGCACTAGACATCCATCTTCCTTGTAGCTACTTCACATCTTGCAGTTTCAACCTCAAATGATCCTGGTATATAGCAATTTTTATGGCTCTGACCATGCCAAATTGCTTGCAGACGCTATGGCTTCTCACAGCTGAATCTTGATCTAGCCCAAATCTTCCATTCCCATCATTTTCCAAACAAAGAGTTGGCTGAGGGACAAAGCTGCTTACAAATGGCTCGTTCTTTGTTCAGAATGAGGAGCTTGTCCTATCTCAGCAGCTTTATAGGGTCAGGTGGAAACCTTTTGTATCCTTATGTTGTTTGTAAAGATGGAACAGATGAAAGTAAAATCTAATGACTGAGTGGCATACCAAAACTTCTTTAAAAATTTGGCGAAAGGCCACAGCAGATATAAGTGCTGATAGACACCAGTTGTGTTCTGTATACAGCAGCAGAAACTACCTGGGTTTGTATTCTCTTTGCTTATTTTGATTGCAAATGAAGCTGCAGACGCTTGGTATATATGCACTGGCCTCTTATCAACAAATATGTTGCAGACATCACACAGCTACTTTAACAACTAGGATCTGTTATGGAGCGATATTATACCTGCTGTCGGTCTATTAAGATTGGGGGCACACTGTAGGTCTATTTGAGCATTCAGAATCTGGGTATTTCCCATCTCTTTCCCACCATGTTCTTTACTGAAGAATATCCACAATCCATGATTTTCCCGGGCTCCAAAATGGGTGAAAAACCCCCATAGCATTCTTTTTCATAATAGAGAATGGTGGCAGGCAATGTGTATAGTGCTAGCATTTTCCTCTCCTTCCTTTAGTGTTTGTAATATATGTAGAAGACCACTCTTATGAAAGTGAAATTGGGACAGTGTGAATGAACTTTTTAGCTTTTGGAAGAAGATTTAGAAATGATGAGGTATGGTGAAGCAGTATGTATGCTGTGACATATCAGCATAATGGGCATACATTTGCCTTACTCCCATCACATGCATATGGTTTGAGTGTATGTGGTGGAGCATTTAAGTGAGATGGACATTATGTGGAATGTTAATGAGGAAGAGCTTTTTGGCTTCTATCTGAGTCTGCATTTTACAACATTTTCAAATAATCTGGGCAAGCAAAGAGGACATGGTTCTCACTAACAAGCCCTCTTGGTAAGCATTCCAGAGTGCAGTTGGAAATGCTGGTGTAGTTCAGTAGTGGTTATGAGTCGGAAACCTTTGGCCTTTCAGATGTTTTCAACTTAAGAAGTCCAAATGAGAATGGCCAACACTAATGAACAATGGAATAGAACCCCACTCCAAATAAAGTTCAACACCTCAGAGGAATGTGAACTCTATTTCTTCTTATAGCTGTATATCATATATAGTGGTTCTCTATACCTGTATCTATAGATAGACAGATATCTCCCATGAGGTTTATAAGAACTTTTATGAAGTGTAGCATACAAGAGCCTGTCTGAGATACCCTGTATATAATGTTACTTTTTTTTAGTGTGGGAAAATGTTCCACTGCATTCTCTGGATAGGATAGGTAAAGGTAAAGGTTTCCCTTGCTCGAAAGCCAGTTGTATCCAACTCTAGGGTCCAGTGCTCATCTCTGTTTCAAAGCTGAAGAGCCAGCACTGCCTCTGCAGACCTTTCTGTGGTTATGTGGTAGGCATTAGACACTATAGTGCACAGAACGCTGTTTACCTTCCCTGTTGATCTACTTGCAATTTATTGCTTTTGAACTGCTAGGTTGGCAGGAGCTGGGACAAAGACGGGAGCTCATTCCATCTTGCAGTACTTGGGAATCGAACTGCTGACCTCCCACTTTTCAGTCAGTGTCTTAGTCACTTGAGCCACTGCAGTAGGATAAGCTGAGTATAAAAGCCAAAGGACAGGTTCATATAACATATGTAATGCTAGCATGCTGTCAGGTGCAGTTATCAGGTGAGATCAAAGGCATACATTTCTTTGTTTTACCAATGTCAAAAGGAACCACAGACTTCATTCTCACATCCAACACAGGTTACCGTGAACCTGGCAGTCAGATACATTAAATGCTTATTCGTCCATATTAACCTGAAGTAGATGTTCTTGCTTGCTTCCTTATTTGAAGAAAGAGATTTTATGGATGTGCTTTTTAAAGAGTGCTCATGTACTCTACAAAATATTTGTATCCTCTGGCATCTTTCTGTACTTTCCTTCTTACTGTTTATTCAGAAACTAAATATTTCCAAATGTGTTGGAGATAACATGCAGCAATTTTATAATTAAATACAGCCTGATCAATAATGAGATTAAATTTTCTATTAAGCATTTGGTGTTATGTTTTTCTTCTTAGTATTGTATCACCCTCAAAAGGTAGATAATGTAAATACAGTATTGTAACTACATTTGTACTTTGCATTATTGCCCCCAGTAATACGTACCTAATAGAGGTACAATTGCTGAGATGGTATCAATTCTGTAGCTGAAAGCATGAACCTTCAGGCCAGATGAATTGGCATCAGGGGCCAGATCTGGCCTATGGGCTGTAGTTTGGGCATGTCTGGTTTAAGCAGAGAAAATGGCAGCTTAAAATCTATCTCATCCTGTTGCAAAACAGCATGCAAGGCACGTTTTACTTCTGCTTCTGGTGGGAGAAACCATGTGACCGGCCCACTGAACCACGTGACAGGTCCACTGAACCACATGACCAGCCAACGGCCCAAAAAAATTGGGCACCTCTGGTTTAGACCAGTGTTTCCCAATGTAGGGCCCAAGCCCCACAGGGGGATTTCAATTCCCAGATGCCTAAGTCAGTACATTCGCTGAACAGTGCTTTGGGGAATTGACTTAGGCTTCTGGGAATTGAAGTCCAGAAACCAAAAGCTGGGGAATGCTGGTTTAGACTTTATAATAATCATCAACAACATTTTGGAATCTATGTTTTTGATCTTTGAAATGCAGTCTGAAGTGGATTGCATGCAATTAGGCCTGCATGACCTGACAATCAGAGCAGAACTATTGCCAACAGCAATAATGGCAAACCACCTTTCTCATAGTGATATTTCATTGACAGCTCTTCAGGCTCATTATATGCCCATGCCAGCAAGTCAGAACTTGCAGCAGTGACCTTGCTAAGGATGAATATGATGTCTTCCTAATGAATATCTCTTGGTGTCTGCAGACTTTTGTGTAAGACTAGGACGGTTTCCTTTGCAACATGCTGAGGGATATAATATGCTGCCCCCAAGGGCCGCCATCAGGGGGGACCATCAGGACTCCCATCCCAGGCCTGGAGATAATGGGGGCCCAGCGGTGCCAAGAAACCACTGATGTGTGCAGCCGCAAACAAATAACGCATGCGCAGAAAACCACAGGGTCGTGGCGCTGCCGGGAAACCACTGATGTGTGCATGCGCAAATAAATGATGCATGCGTAGAAAACCACGGGGGCATGGCCAAAATGTGTGAGTGTGTGTGGGCCCCCCAGAAATTTCTGATGCCAGCCCTGCTGCCCCCACTTGAACTGTGGGAATGTTACTCAGAAGTGGCCACTTGGCTTCTCTCTTCTTGATTTTACTCAGCTGTGAATTTTGATAATAAAACCTGGAGCAGTAAACAAAAGGAGCTTGAGGAATGAGTGAAACCAATAAGTCATTTGGAAATAAAACAATTTGGAAGTACTTTATCAGCTATGATCTTGAGTATTGGCTCAAAACACCTGCTATCTTTTCTTAGGAAAGGAGTTGGCTGTTTCTTTTGCCATCCTTGAAAAGGTGTTGTATGTCTGCCTTTCTATGTACAAAGGCTCCACACAAGCTTGTCTTGACTGAAGATAATCTTGGAATGCTTTTACAAAATCCTATCCGGTCCTTCTTAAGGGTACTGTGTATGTGTCTGAAGTGTTTTCTGCCCCTAGAAGTGTTATCTCACACCATGCATACAAGACAGTATGCATGGCAGACTATCACATAAAGGATAGAGTTAGCACTGAAATGCAACAGCAGAAGTGGTGTGTAATGTTACTATGTGAATTGATTTTTTTTGGCTACAACTCCTAAAATTTACCAAACTACTCTGCACAGATATATTACAAATGATAAGAGAATTCTAGGGAAAGGGGTTACAGCATAAAGCATTTCAAAATATTTCCCAATGAGTTTATTAGAACTTCCTCCTGAAATAAGTGAACAAGTAAATGAGTAAATTTGACTTAAGTTGTATCCTGTGCAAATTGGCCTGGGAATAAACCCTGTCAACTAAACTGCAGGCCTGAATTCTAAGTATTTCTGTACAGGAGTATATGTTGGATTTACACATTAAACTTTAGTTTAATTGACTTGTTGATACTGGCAGTCTGATGTTAATCTGCTATAAAGGAAAAATGGTTGGTAGCATGTATGATACCGACCAACAGCTTTTATCCTTTCATAAAAACCTCAAAACCTGACTAGCGCAACAAGTTAATATTTTAACATCTTTTATCCTATTGTTCTGTAGAGTTTTTAACTGTGGTGTTTTTGTATGTGTAAGCTGCCCTGAGTCGCCTTGGCAAGAGAGCGGCAGTAAAAATGTGATTAAATAAATAATAAATAAACAAACACATTTGATAATGTGTTTATAGGACTCCTATAATAGCACTTGCTATTTCTTATTATTTTATAGGTTTCCCTTGCTTTAAAGCCAGTCGTATCTGACTCTGGGGTTCAGTGCTCATCTCTGTTTCAAAGCTGAAAAACTAGCGCTGTCTGCTTCTGGAGACATTTCCATGGTCATGTGGCAGGCATGACTAGACACCGGAGCGCATGGAACGCTGTTACCTTCCCACCAAAGTGGTCCCTATTTATCTACTTGCAATTTCTTGCTTTCGAACTGCTAGGTTGGCAGGAGCTGGGACAAAGGCGGGAGCTCATTCCGTCCTGCAGTACTCAGGAATCGAACTGCTGACCTTCCGTCTCCCAGTCAGCATCCCAGCACTTCTTTGAGCTTTAATTCTCAAGAGAAAAAGACAAAATATTGTAGCACTTCAAAGGTGAACATGGTCTTTCAGGTTGAGCCTTCATGGATCAAAAACCACTTTACTGTCTGAAAAAGTAGATTTTAATCCAAAAAAGGATCATATTGAAATATGGCTGGTAGTCTTTTAAGAAAATTACGATAATGCTAAATGAGTACATTTCATATTATTAATCATCAGCTGACAACTTTTACAAGAAACTTCCATGTGTCTGGAATGGAATTCCTGCAAATTGCAGTGGATAATGGAATAAATTTGAAGAAGAGATAATGAGTCATCACTACCCTCTTTGCAACCCTTTGCATGGTGTAGAGCAGTGATGGTGAACCTTGGCACTCCAGCTATTCTTGAACTTCAATTCTCAGAAGTCCTGATGAGCAGGAGTGCTGGCTTGGGCTTATGGTAATTGAAGTCCAAGAAGACCTAGAGTGCCAAGGTTTGCCATCATGAGTGTAGAGGTCCCCCCCCCTTTACCCTGTTTTTTTCTCAAAGGGCAGAGGGCCTTACTACCTCCTCCTCATCCAGCAGAGGGGAAAAGCACCCATCTTATCCAACAGCTGGATAGGATTTCAGTCTTCTGATATCTGTTCTTCTCCTTGAACTCAACAAAAACCCAGGCTCTAAAGACTTTCATCCCACTTTTCTTTCTGTGTGCAGAGCAGATAGCACCAGGCAAGCTGAGTTTTATGTAATTTTTAAATCACATATTAAAGAGTCTTTTTTTCAAAGGGAGAAAGAGAATGTACTAAAACAGAATACCAACACAGAACTACTTCCCTGAGTACAGTTTAAATAAAGGAAACATATGTATTTCTGAGCGACTAACTTAGTAATGAAATAAACATACCTCATGCATCTGTCTCGATCAGGGTTCCTCAATCTTGGCTCTCCAGATGTTCTTGGACTTCAATTTCCAGAAGCACTGATCAGCACGTAATTGAAGTCCAAAAACACATGGAAAGCCAAATTTGAGGAACCCTGATCTAGACCCACTGGATCTCATCATTGACTTGTAATAACTGAGAAAACCATATTCCAAGGTAGGCTCCACCAGTCTCCAGAGAACACTAGGTTGTGTAGGGTTTTTCTTGAGTCTAGTGTGCATAAATCTCCCTGCAAGCTGAACAAAAATCTGGTGATTCTGAGCAAGTTGTCTTGCAGGCAACCTTGTCCACAATAAGTCTATAACTCATTTTCTTAATGAGGAACTCTTGATTCTTTTTCTTTTCCATTTCAGATGGAAAGAATGGTAGGGGAAAATGTGCGACAATTAAGACCTGTAAAATGTGCTTTCAGAGCATTCACTAGGCAGTATTGGAGCTAATTACTAACTCAGTAGCATATGATGTCAGTCTTCTTGGTGTTGTCTTTTGCTGACAAGTTGGTCCCAATTTACGGTGACACTATGCATGAGCAATCTACAAAACATTCTGCCCATGACAGCCATGCAAAGTTCTTGTAAACCCAACACCATGGGTTCCTTAAGAGTCAATCTATCTTTTGTTTGGTCTTTCTCTTTTCCTGCTGACTTCTACCTTTTTCAGCATTATTTTCTTTTCCACAAAATCCTGTCTTCTCATGAGGCCTGCAAAAAATTACAACTTTAAGATTGGCTACATTTTAAATTACAGTAAATAGTTCCAGAAATGCTGCTATTTGTTAGTGAAAGAAGATATGCAGATTTATGAAATGCCAAAGGGGAGGTTGTGGCAGGGAGCAGTCTGTGGGAATTTTCATATTGTGTATACCTATGTGATTATATTTTGTTTTTCTGCCATAGCTTCATTTTCTTAAATTGTTAGAATTCTTAGCAATCATTTTTCAGATTTTAAATCTGGAAAGGGATCTAATCAGATCATTTTTAATGTGGATGATGAAGTTCTTTGGAGGACGTTTGTTATGAAGCCTTATGATATTCAAAATAAAGTTTATGCTATTAAGTTAAATTCCATTGAGCTTAGAGTTTAGACTTGGAGTAGGGCTTAAAAAGATCAGAGCAGGATTAAAAAAAATCTGTGTTTCATTTCCTGTAATCCTGTGTATCAGTAAGAGTTAGTGTCCACTTATCATGTAACAAACAATGAAGCTTGTTCCAACAGAGAGAGAAACAATGTGTTATAAGAAAAGAGAGTACAGTGCTGTACATATAGTATTTATGTATAATTGTAGATTTATAAATGATTCCTATCGTTTTAGTAGAGAAGATAGTTACCATGTGATTTGCTATCCAGGAACTGACTAGATGAGGAACTCTAGGGTCTTTGCCCACTTTTCTGATGTTTTCTTAGACTAGGGGTGTCCAAACTATGGCCCACAGGCCAGATCCAGCCCCTAACATCGATTCATCTGGCATTCACTAGTCGTCACTCCCAAAAGCGGAAGAAAAATGCGCCCATATGAGCGCGTTTTACTTTCACTTCTGGGAGTGATGAGGGCATACCTGTCAAGTTTTGGATTTGGAAATAAGGGAAATTTCCCTTCAAATAAGGGATACTTGACAGCTATGCTTATCCTGTGCTGCCCTCAAATGGTGGCAATAGGGCATTGCAGTCTAATTAATAAGGGATGACAGCAGGAAAGAGGGTAAAGTAAGGGGTTTTCCCGGCCAATAAGGGATACTTGACAGCTATGGACGAGGGTGGTGTAGGCCTGATGAATTGGCATCAGGGGCTGGATCTGGCCCGTGGGCCGTAGTTTGGGCAACCCTGATTTAAGAAGAGAAAATGGCAACTTAAAATAGATCTCATGCTGTTGCAAAACAGATTGCAAGGCACATTTTCCTTCTCCTTCTGGTGGGAGGAACCATGTGACCGACCCGCTGAACCATGCCCCCCCCCCAAATTGGACACCCCTGCATTAGCCTCTCAGGCAGGATAGTCCTCCAAATGGAAGACACCTTTGGTTAGAAAAGTAAAAGAGGACACATGATCACCCTTCTAAGAGTAGCTGGGTATCTGTCTGGCTCTGTCACATCTACATCCCTCCTTTCATCTGAACAGAGGCTGCAGGCTATCAAATGCCAAACCAGCTTGTATGTTTGAAGGCAGGTCTGCCATCTTGCCTGGTTTTCAGGTCCAACTGCTCTTCTTCAGAGATAAACTCACTTGTGGTATCTGAACAGGTTCAAGGGTTAGGTGAAACACTTGTAATACTAGAAGACAAGACAGGGAGGTAGGAAAAAGGAGTAATGAGAAGTTTCAGCTTTCCTTGCCTAAACACATTGTGTCTTGTGAAAGATTGAGTCTCTCCAGGATTTTGGAAGTAACAGGTTACATGCAGAAGCACCATCTGTAGCAAGTTACTGAAGGGTGAGGTAGCAAGGGCATAATGAAGTTACATTTCAAAATTAACTCAATGACTGGGAGCAACACCAAATTTGGGGCAGCAGGCATAACCAATGATGTTTTAATTTAGTTACTTGTTTTATTTACCTTTCAGAGGTATATTAGCAAACATTTTCACACCATTCTTTAATTATCCCTAAGATCCTCCCTCAGTGAATAATTAATGAGCACTACAGTAGGTTATCATCCAAACATCATAGCAACAGCAGATTTATTGAATCATGGCATTTTAAAATAAAAAAACTTTCCAAGCTTTTCTTTTAGAAATGAATAAGTTAAGCAGTTGAAAAACAAATATGACCCCCTCCATTATATTTGACATAGTTATAGGACAGAGATATTTTTCTTTTTGCAGAGCCTCTGGAGGATATCCAATGAAATGGATAGAGTGACAGGCTAGGACTCAGGGGGTTTAGGTTTGAATCCCTGTTCAGTTGTGGAAACTAATTGGAACTGGTAAAATAACTGCTCAAATATCTCACTTCCCTTGAAAGCCCTACTATGGTCACTGTAAGTTGATTCCCACTTGGCGGCACATGACAACAGAGCCTCTGGACTTCCTTCCATGATTGAGAAAACAACTTCTCAACCTCCTTCCTTCTCTATTTAACTTGCTTAAGAAATTAATTAGAAGATAAACTGAGTGGAGAAACAGAACCTGATTAATTAGCTACTCTTGAGTGGCCTCTGCTTATTTTCTGATTGAATAATGGTGAGAGCATGGCTCTTTTCAGATAATAATAATTTTGTGCCAGAAATTATTTCAGATGAAGCTGGATAAAATAGAATCCAGAATGCCCTACATATACCCAGTGAAATGTTTTTCCACTATGATGGTTGAAGACTTAAGTTAGCCCTCATGTCCCATGACATGAATTTGAGCTGATAACTACAGTTCACCCAACTGTTTTTGGGAAAGAAAAGTATCCCCTCAGTGTATCACTTACTGTATTATGGTTACTGAAACTATCTTGGTTTCCCTAATTTATCATCTCAAAATCAAGTAGAACAGGCAATCTAAGGTGTCTCTCTCTCTCTATATCTATCTATCTATCTATCTATCTATCTATCTATCTACCTACCTATCTATCTACACACACACACACACACACACACACACACACACACACACTTAAATAGTGTCTAAATTTTCCTTCTAGTCTTTCAACTGATTATTTCATGATATTTCTTCTGAGGATGTTGACATTGTCCTGTCAAGCAGAAGACATTATCTAGCCTGTGGTTAATTTGAATATTTTTTAGACTCAATATCTCTGAAGGAAGCAGAAGTATTTTGGCAGCTTTTACAAATGCAATTCTAGAATCATAAGGCTGGAATGTCTCCCAAACATCATTTATTCCAGTCTTTGGATTAAGATTTGATAAACAAATGCAATTCTAGAATTCTAAGATATATCGTCCCTTTTACTGATGGGTGGGCAAACGGTTTTTTGATGGGTTTTAAATGGGTTTTAAACGTTTTAAAGTTGGTTTTCTGTTTTTTATGTTGTTATGACCTGCCCGGAGTCACCCTAGGGCGATGGGGTGGCATACAAGTTTGAATAAATAAAAATAAAAACAAAATATTAACTCTGGTGAATGTTTATGAATCTTTAGATTTCTGTAACTTATCTAGGATAAAATGGAGGGTATAAAAGGAGTGCAGCTAAACCTTTTCCAGCTGTTAGGCAATCCCTATAGCTGATTGGTAATTAACTGTGATATAGCTGTTGACAATATATGTAGTCTGCTGTTGTGGATAGAGCAACAGACTAGGATTCAGGACAGAATTCAAATCTCTGCTCAATAATGGATATTTACTGGGTGAATTGTACTGGTAAAATCACTTCTTAAATATCTCACTTACCTTGAAAGCCTGTTAGTGTCACTATAAATTGATGCTGACTTAAAGGCACATAACAACAATAGTTTTTTTTCCTTTTCATTAGTTGAGTTGGATAATGCAATTGTTTATCATATGGGTCAGCTTAGATAGAACCAGAACTAGTAAAGAGCAATGTATTCTTAGAGAAACTAATATTTAACACTATACTCTGAATTCAAATGTCAATGAAAGCACATATAAGCTTTAATAACAATCCATTTCCCTTCAACAACATTTCTTTTTTCTAAAACTGCTTTGAAATGAAAGGTCAGTGAGACAGAGACAGAAGCCAGGAAATAACTGAGTATTGCTTTGTTATATGATTTATTCTGTGGTACTTATCCCCTCAGAGTTTTGCATCTGGTACAGTTGATCCATTTGTCCAGTTTCTAAAAATGATAGCAACAGTAGCTTTTTTTAGTCTTCTTTTTCTGTAAACTCAATTGCTCCATTCCTAGTCTATCTTTCCTGTTCTTTTTCCTACCCAGCCTCATCTTCTTTTATGCTTAACACTTGGTGTTTATTTAAGAGGCCCTGGTGAGAATCCTGTTAGTAATGTACATGTATGCAAGTTAAACTGTCTGAATAAGTGGGCAGACAGATGATGATTTGGTTCACTTTTTGGACTGCTAATGGCATGGTTAGATTCTACTGTATCTTTTTTCTGGCAAATACAAAATGTACAGGAGACTGTGAACCAACCTAACCTTGTTTTGTGCCCACCTGGATTTTTTTCATCTTGCAACAAAGCTATTTTTTTTTATTTTTTGAGTAGGACTTCAGTTATAAAGACTAGATTATGTGTGTTGATTAAATGAGATTACATCCAGCAAAGCAACCCTTCTCTGTGTGGTCAAATCTGATTTTCCTTCCCTGTCTTACTGCATTCTAATCGTGATGACTTGCTATCAGCCAGCAAGGCTACTGTCACATTAAGAGATACTTATCTGATTTAGCAACAGGTATGTGCCTAATATATGCCAGTCTTTTGTTAGGTCACAGCAATTGTCCATGATGAGGTACATAATTTGAGGTATATGCATGTAAATCACCAGAAGGGTTCCAGACTTTGTGTTAGTCTCAGTGTCATTTTAGTAGCTGCTCCCATAGCTAAGGGCACATGACTTACATATTTCCCTCATTCTTTTTTCTGTCACAATTTCTAAAAAGTAGGCTTGATTTTGGTTTCATTCTGTGCTGTTTATTTCAATTCTTTTTTCTTTCTTTCTTTATTCATTCCCTTCATCCCTCCCTCCTTCTCTGTATAAATATCTTGAACTTTTGTGGTGAACAAAGATCAAACATTAAGATGTTATTAACTTACTTTTGCATTGCCAATATTTTATAGTATATTAACCAGTTTGACCAGCTCATGCAAAGCCATCTTCATATTGCTAATGATAGAACTTGACAAGAGAGTCAGTAGCTCATCCTGCAATGAGCACATGATAGAGGTGACATTTGAATTGAGGATTTTCTCATTAATTTGTAATATCTCAAAGTGAACATTTTTTCAGATGTTTCCAGCCTGATTGTTCTTTGTCTTTGTGCTTCTTCATATGTATCTGTTCACCCTCCTGGGGAAATTCCTTGGATTTCCAGAATTTTGCTAGCTTGTTTGTGCTTGGCTGGAACCATATGAGTAGGTAGCTTTCACATAAACAACTGACTACATGGAAGACATGATTTGTCTTGCAATAGGCAGGCATGCCAAATGGCTCTTCTGGGTGCAATCTATCCTCTTCTCAGTCTGATTTTGTTCAGTGAGGTTAGTGCTTTCTGTTACTTCTTGTCATGGTGGTTAAACATAATCTTTGGTGTTAGAGGCTAAAAAATTCCTTGAGAACCAGGGAAGTTGTATTGCAGATGTATAACATTTGTGGACCTTTGTTGGAACAAACTGATGGATTTAGAAAGGCTTTTTGATCTGAGTGGACAAGGCTCTGATATTCAACAGTCCTGGGGGTGAGGGAAGGTTGCGTGCCTTCCTCTGTATGTATATTTTCCTTTTCCTTTCCATATTAAGTAACTCATTATATGAATTTCCCCCTTTTTCTTTATATGCTATGTAATCTGTACATATGAATCATGATGGGGATCATGAGGGGAAGTCATGAGCCAGCAGTGAATTGTTTAATCATGTCATCTCCTTAATGGGAGGATTTCTATTTTCCTAAAAGTGAAGTACTTTCTTGAGAAAGACTGCAGCAGAATCAGCTTTGAAGTAACAACTTTAACCCTCAATGGGTACAAATGGGGAGATTGAAAATCATGTAGACCATACCCCAATTTGAAATATTGGTGTACATTCCTTAGAAAGGCATACACATTTTCTTCCCATATTTCTTTCATATTGTGTGATTAGACTTCATGTTTTTCCCCTGTGTGGGAATTCAGGTACAAATACATGTGTACAATTCACAAAGTGAATGTTTGACAAATGCAACAAACAGACTTTGACCAGTAGGGAAAATGTGAACACAGATGCATACATTAAGAAAGATGTGTACACAGATAGCATACACTTTTACCTGGGAACAAAACAACTAGTTATAGCTTTTTCTTAATGTGAGTCAGGACCGTAGTCAGGGGGTGGCCAGGGTGGGTGTCGCCAACCTTGAGTTAGCAGTTTGCTCATCCTCAAACTCCCAGCTGCTTATATATATGACATTGTTGCCCATCCTGAAAAAATATTTGCCCAAAGGAGCCAGGGAAAGAATGGTCTACTTGAGGTTTCTTTCCACTGATGGACAACTGAATGATATTTGCACACTTCTGCTAACCATCTTGCAGACCTCAAATAGAATGAATTTGGTTTTGAAAACCAGTTAGGGTTAATTTATTTTCCATCACTAATGGAGAGACAGTCACTAGGTAGTATTCTTTGGCCTTTCTCTGATTTCTTCTTTGTATAAGATGCAACAAATCCTAAGAGCTTACAGTGTTTGATTGAATTGTGGCCCAATTCTCCAGACCAGCAGCATCCCATTCTGCAAAGTTTCAGGAGATCTTCTGGCACGTTCTTATACTGCCAAGGGGGTGTGCCTGTTTGATTTTTTAGTGGGTGGACCTTTCAAAGGTAATCATAAAAATCATGTGCTTGCAAAATGGTATAGAGAATGAAAAATGTGTATGCTGAACCAGGTGTGCCATACATTTCTTTTCAAGGGTGTGATGCCCTTTGAAATAGTTGAAGGCTGAAAGCTATAATTCAAAGATGAAAGCAAATGCAATACTTAAAGGATAAAAGTTTTTTTTTAATCTTATGCTGTTTTTATTCCATTGTGTAGGTTTCATCTGACTGTGAGCTGCTTTAGTTTCCCTATGGGGAGTAAGGTAGCATGTAAATAAAATAGATAATTAAAATAAATAATGGAGAACACTGAGACAGGAGTCTACTGGATCTAACAGTGCAGTATTCAAGGATGGAGTCTAGCACACCCCCATTCCCTGAGATTTTATGGCCATAGCATAAGAATGAAAATATTCTCAAATCTGAGTCTTGGGGTCAAAACTAAGACATAGCAACCCAACTTGTGGTGGTACATGTTATACTGTCGCCCATGGTCCAGTTTTTTTTTAATCTCAGCCATTTTGCCTTGAATTAGACATTGTGGCCTGGTTGTTTTCATTTTCTAAGCTCTTATGCAACTCAGACCATCATACATATTCTTTTGTCCTTTGTGCTGTTATATCTCAGAGGTGATCTAGCTGAATATATTTGGTCTAAAAAATCTGATTTGAGAGAAGTAAAAAACAAAAACCACTAGGCATGAAAGTAGGAAATGACTTAAACTCTTTGAGGCATGGACTACACAGTGCTTTGGGTTCCTGACATACCACCAAAGCTAAAAGTCACTGCAGAACTTTGATGTCTGAGGAGGATGAAATCCTTAAAAAGTGGTGGGGGTGGGGGAAGTACTGTCTTATTCCACTCAGTAAGAAACAAGGTGGTCAGCCAGATGAAAAGGATGCTTAACTTTTAAAATAGATGCATGCATCATCTAAGCATCAGGGCGCTGCATTAACCCTGATGGGCACAGCTAAGGCTCCAAAATATGCTACCATGATAGCAAAAAAACCACCCCCTTTAAAGTGAGCATTTTCACATGAAATCAAGACACACAAGGGGCTAAATTTTTATTGATTGATTGATTGATTGATGTTAAAACAAGAGCTAGCTCTTGTTACACTTCCCCTTCTTCTTTCCCGCTCAGTTCATTTCTTGTAGTTTTTGCCTTCTCCTCCTTCCAGACAACCTGTTTTTCTTAGTTGGGGGATGATAAACAACCATATGGATTCTCTGATAACCTTTCTGCAGCTGCTCATGTGCTTCTGAATGTAAACTGTAATTGAAGACATAAGTTTATGGAGGTTCTGATGCACCGATTTAAGTGAGGTTGGCTTTTGGGGTATATACCGTATTTGCCAGCATATAAGACTGCAGTGGCTCAATTGGAAATTATCCTGACTGGAAGGTAGCAGGTTAGCAGTTTTATACCCAAATACTGCAGGACAGAATGAGCTCCCATCTTTCTCCCAGCCCCTGCCAACCTAGCAGTTCAAAAGCAAGAAATTGCAAGTAGATAAATAGGGACCACTTTTGTGGAAAGGTAAACAGCATTCTGTGTGCTCCGGTGTCTAGTCACGCCTGCCACATGACCACATAAATGTCTGCAGAAGCAGACAGTGATGGCTCTTCAGCTATGAAACAGAGATGAGCACTGAACCCTACAGTCGGATATGACTGGCTTTGGAGCAAGGGTGACCTTTACCTTTAAGATGCATTAGAGTATAAGACAGACCCCCATTATTACCAAAAATTCCCCGGTCATAATGTATAGTTGTGAGAGCTGAACCTTTAGGAAAGCTGAGCGCAGAAGAAAAGATGCCTTTGAGATGTGGTGTTGGAGGAAAGTTATGAGAGTCCCCTGGACAGCAAAGAGAACAAATAGGTCAATCTTGGAAGAAATCAACACTGACTGCTCCTTAGAAGGTCAAATAGTAAAGATGAAGCTGAAGTACTTTGGGCATCAAATGAGAAGAGAGGATTCACTTGAGAAAGCATTGATGCTGGGAAAGGTAGAGGGCAAAAGAAAAAGGGGGTGGCCAAAAACCAGATGGCTAGATGGTATTGTAGATGCAATGGGCACAGAGCTGGGCGCATTGAGGAGGATGGTGGAGGACAGAGGTGCCTGGAGGGCAATGGTCCACGGGGTCACAAAAGGTCAGAATTGACTGTGCGACTGAACAATAAAAATCCCGCTATAGGCAACTATATACAGTACAAGACACACTCCATTTTCCCAGTGTATTTTAAGGGTGGGTGGGTCTTATATGCCAGCAAATAGGGTATTTATAGATTTAGAGAAGTCCTAGTAGATCACAGCACCAGGAGTCCAAGGCAAACTCTGCCACTGGACTGATGTGATCATTGTTAATTGAACATTACTATCAGAACTGTGAAATGAGCAACTATACAAGCTCCTAAATGTATTAGTTTTATTTTTGTAAAATGTTCAATATTTTGGAAGGAGTATGAATAATGTACATATTGTTTCTTCTTTGTCCTGTTTTCAGCTGAACCTGTTGATGTGCTCAAAGCATTAGAGTTTCATAATTCACCAGAAGGAATATCCAAAACAGCTGGATTTTGCATAAACAGAAGAAATTCCAAGGGATCTGATGTCGCCTATAGAGTTTCAAAACAAGCACAACTCAGTGCTCCAACCAAACAGCTATATCCAGGTGAGTTTGACAGATGTGTGCAGTAGGAGAATTATGATGTAACACCATATACCATTGTTTTGACTTTGCTCCATGCCAGTGAGATCACAAAACTGCAATTACAGCAGAGGGAGAGATTTTGTCATTTAATAGCTAGCAATAAAATAATCATTTCACTTGTTTTTTTATTCATGAGCTTTATGACTATTCTTGGTTGTGGAGTTTGTGTTTGTGGAGTTCCAGATCTAATCAATTGTTGGTCCCAGCTACTGTGGACCTATTGAAGGAACAGAGTATTTTGAATCAACGCTTAAGTAAATCCCATTGATACAGTAAGCCTGGTCCAACTAGGACTATCAATTTGATTTAGTCCAGTCTGATAAATTAATTTTTATTCTCTTCCATTTTTAAAATGTAATGCTGCTTTCACATTGGAGTACAACACAAATAACTTTATATTAGAATTACAGAAGGTCACAAAAAGGTGAAAAACAAATCACCATTGGAAAGGACAATTACATAGCTAATTTCTGGAATAGCAATAGCCTTTGATTTCTCAAAAATATATTATTTTGAAAGCAATAGAAACACTTCTCCTAGCAATCAATGTGCAGTATAAATCTGAACATGTTTATTCCACAGTGGAAGCCACTACATTCAGACCAAAGTACTCTAGAATCAATGAGTGTATGGTTGAGAGTTGTGATATTGCTATTATGTGCTTCTAGTCTTAGGGCACATTATTATAAACAGAATTTTTTTAAAAAAACACATGGAACTACCATGGTGGAAATATATGATAATGTACATATGTGTGGGTTCCATGATATTCTCTACACTGGAATGTGGTGTAGGAAGTATATTACTAGTGAGACCATTTGTGAGACTTCACAGCTAGCCCTGGGGCTGTTCAGGCTGTCTGAAGCTTGCTACTGCCATGCATGGAAATAGTTGTATGCATGGGGGAAAATTGTAAGATGATCAGTGTTAACCATGTGAATATGGAAACAACAAGTCCAGACAAGAATAAAGGCTATCAAATTATACCATCAAATTAGAGCTTTATAATTAGGTATGCCTCAATCTAGAGCAGTGTTTCCCAACCTTTGGTTTTTTAATTTCAATTCCCAGAAGCCTAAATCAGTCCTCCAAAACACTGATCAGCCAATGTACTGACTTGGCTTTTAGGAACTGAAGTCCCCCTGTGGGGCATGGGCCCCATATTGGGAACCACTGAGCTAGAGGTGTAATTTTTTCAAAAGAGTATTATATGTGTCAGATGCATGCAGTTGTAACCTTAATAGATATGTTTCAAGTGCTAGAAAAGTACAGTATGTACATACAGTGTTTCTAAATGAAATACCACATGTTCATATAGTCCATTAAATGAGGAATAGGTAGCAAGGGTAGAAGGGGTGAGGGATGATGATGTGTAATATACAATTGTCATCTAGAAAGAACAAATCAGTTGTTACAGTCTTGCAAACTGGCAACTTAAGTTTCATCCACCTTAGTTGGACCTCAGCACAGCTTCTTGTGTGTCATTGCCATTGTAACGGAAATACCTCCACCTGCGAAACCAAGAAGTCCTAATCTACACAGTCACTAACATGTCATAGCTGACAATGAAAACTCACTCTCTGTTTGTTAGAAACAGTGGTGTTTGCTTGCTTTGAACCAACTTGGCTATCTTTCAGGATTGCCTTTCTACAGTATTAAAGACTCCTGTTGCTTTAGCTGCTATCTCATACTATTGCCATAGTGTTTTAAAAAGGTTCACTTACAGGCAAAAGAACTGCTGGTAGAACAGAGCTGTCACTCAGCCTTAAATCACAGTGACAACCCTGTCATTGAAAACTCTTCTGTGGTCATTGGACCCTTGCCTTTTAGAAACTGTTAGCAAAGAATAAACATTTTCTGCGAAAGCCAGGCCTGAAAGTACAGAGCAGACATTCCCTTGAAGGGAAGTAAGCCTTGTGTTCTTTCTTCCTTTCCCCCCTTTCTTTTGAATGACATTGGATACACTCAGTAGGTTCAGCTGCCGCACAGTAATTGCTCATTTTTGTGTTGTCGTTTTCAATGCCAAAGTAAATATACTCATTATGCTGATTTTGGCAGTTACCTAAATTTTAATAGCCGTTGGCTTAGAATACTGTACTTGCTTTCCATCCCCACTTTGTGACATCTGTGTGACTTTCTTTGGAAATAACATAAAGAGCTAATATTATACCTCCAGTTAGCTTCATATTTTCTTCTCTCTGGGACACAAAAGTGAAATAATGCCATTTTAGTGAGTAAGAGTGAAAGAGAAAGTGCTTTGAAATACATTCCTTTCACTTTATGAACACTTTTAGTGCTGACTTACTTTAGGGCTTTTTCCTTGCCTTCTTCCTAGATTATGGAAGATTTCTTGAAAGGTTCAGTTGAGTCATTTACTCCTTTCCTTGTGCTGCCAATTGTAGACCTACCAATACAGAGAGGTTTCAGGAAGTCAGTGGACAATTGTGATGGGGAGATATAGTAAGCTTTTTAAACCTTTGTTTTAGCTTTAAAATAATGTTTTAAAATATTTATATGCTATACTTTAATAATGTGATCACTGATCAGTATGCTGTTAATTATTTGTGATTTTTGTTTTTGTAAGCCCTCTTGGGTTGGGTTCTCATGGAAAGAGTGAGTAGATCAATTGATCGAAAGACAGACAGACAGACAGAATGCACAGGAGAACTGTGAGTTCAGTCTGACAGAAAGGGGAGTGGACTAGAGGAAAGTAGAAAGGCTCAAGAGAATGGGGTGTAGCTTGACAACTGCCAAGTAGCACATATGAATACAAAGAAAAGGGTCTTAGGAGTTAAACAGAAATAATTAAATACAGAGATTATAGAGGGAAGAGACTTTTTCAGTGGTGGTGACCTGCAAATTATGTGCAATGTTCAGCTTCATGCCTGAGAACAGCTCAGCATACACATGTAGCAAGTGTAAATTGGTAGTACAGTGGTACCTCAGATAAAGTCCGATTTGGATAAAGTCCGATTCAGATAAAGTCGCGGTTTTCATGCACACGTGATGCATCACATAAAGTCCAAAAACTGCTTAAAAATGGATGTTATCTGAGGTATTTGGTATAGGAACCTCAGATAAAGTCCATTTTTTGACGTTATCCAGTGCATCGCCCATTTGATTTGAATAAATTCCAAAATCGGATAAAGTCCAAACTTGTGGAATGGAGATTGGACTTTATCCGAGGTTCTACTGTACTTTTGGAGGAAAAAGTGAAAGAACTGTTGCCACACTACTTAGGCTTCTGGAAATTGAAGTTGAAAACCCAAAAGTTGGGAAACACAGGTATAGAGCATTTCATTTATCAGAACAGCTGTGAACCTAGAAAGATGGCATATGAGTGCTTTAAATGAGTGAAGAATTCTCTGCATTGCTGGATGAGTTAAAAGAAAGGTGCTGAGTTTTGGGGGTTCTATGGTTTTGCTTACAAAATTTCTTTAAAATTGCTGGCAATTGATGCAAGTTCCTAAGCAATAAAATCCATTGTTTTCACATAGTAGATTTAAATGTGATGCAGTTGTAACAGTGTAGCTTGTGATATCCCCACAATCTAGTTCACACTCCATTCAGCAGGATGGGCCGTGACCAGTGATGCACTGCAAATGTTTTTACTACCTACTCTGTGGGCTGGCCAAATCTGTGGGTGGGGCCAAATCTGTGGGCATGGCCAAACATCCTGCATTATGGGCTATGGAGGTGGGCGTGGCCAACCAAGTGGGCATGGCCTGGGGAAATTTCCGCTACCGGTTCTGCAGAACCTGACAGAACCTGCTGCAGTGCATCACTGGCTGTGACAGTTTTTTAGCAGTCCATCAGGGCTAGCCAGAGGAATTGGATCTCGCAAGTGATGGGTTGAAACTGGCAGGTCCCTTACAGCAACTCTTCATTGTCATATGTTGCCTTCATTCCACATTCCATGTTGGGATGAAAAAGTAGAAATTAATTATTGTGCTGTGCAATTCACTACTACATCCTTACGCTAGGTTTGAAGGCAGTGTTGGGAAAGAGTAATATTCAGCAGCCCTAAAATGCACCATCCATAAGGCTTAAATTACCTCCTCAGACCTCTGTCTTTCAGGGGAAACCAACCATTCTATTGCATGCAGGACCCTCAAGATCATTGGCAACATTCAGTGGTTGGCAGCTTATGATTTCATACCGAGTGATTGCTAAGATTCAAAACAAGGGGTGCCACCCAAAACTAACTCACTCATATTTCAGGGTGAAGCCTGGACTAAAGTGTTAAGGTTCTCCTTCAGGCATTGTTCCCATGCCTGGTGCTGGTGAGCCAGCAGGTGTGTCAGATTGGCCACCAGGCTTATGTGTGCACCAAACATAAGATTTCATATTGCTTACTTTCCCACCCAGTCCATTTGCATGTTTGAATTGTCTGTGAATGTAATCTGTTTAAGCCCTCTCTCACTTACAGGTTTAAAGGAGCTTAAATAATTTGAAAACTATAGTGTATCTAATGTTGTTTAAACCCCACAAAGCCACTTTAATGACTCAGCCTTGGCAGCCATTCATGGCTGAAATGTAAATTGTGTAAAAGCCAATCCCTCAGAATACTAAGCCAATCTAATTTAGTTTTAGAAGAAGTTGTTTCACTCTCTCTTTTCTACTGGATGCATACAAGATTTCAGTTGCCCAAAACTGAGATGGTTTCTAATTTGCATTGCTATTACATATGCTTACAAAGTGCCTTTCTACTGAGCAAGATGAACAAAATATGTATCAGGGTCCTACAGAATAATCTAATCTAATATGAAATCAAAATAGCCAGTAATTGTAGTCACACTTATCTGGCAAGTATAGCTATACATTACATGAGTGCATTAGGATGAAACATTAAGCAATAATAATAATAATTAACACAGCATGGGTCCAACAATAGTAAATGCCACCTTTGCAATGAAAAGGATGAAATAGTAGATCATCTAATCAGCGGGTACAGCAAACTTTCATAGAATGATTTTTGCAACACTTTAATTGCTTGGATAAAATTATTATTTGTAAAAAAAATTGCTTTAAAATTGTTCACTTTCTTTTGGAAAGTGCAACAAAATCTCTCACATTCTGCTTTGGTGTGGATTCTCTCTCCCCTCCCCCTCCCCCAATTTTTTGTCCTCACATATGAAGACAGGGTATGCAACAATCTTCATTCCTTGTCTGCAGTGGGTGGGCCCCTTTTGGATGCCAATGCCATACAATTAGAATGCATTATATTGAACATTAGAATAGGATTTTGGGAACTGAACAAATGAGTGAATGTCTGTCTAGTTCCCAAAAATGCTAGGGTTTGTGTGGTGGATGGATGATATCTTGGAGAAATGATGCCTATCTTTGGCACTAGTAATGGTGCCAAATAACATGGGGAAGTGGGAAGCAGAAGTGCTGGGCAGGGTCCCAGAGTATAACATTGTTTCAAATAAACCTACTCTAATTGTAAGTACTCACTACTTACAACTGCAGTAGGCTCATGGGAATCAATGAAATTTACAGAGGAGATGACTTATTAAATTCCCACTGATTCATCTTGCTCTAGTTGTGACTTACTATGATAAGCAAAATGATTTCAGTTTCTTTATTGAAACTAAATTATAATAAAATCAAAGGGTAGGTAGATAATACTTAGATCAGATTCTGGGGACATGAGTCTGAAAGGTTTCAATGAGGGCTTATGAACTCGCTGTTCTTTCTCTATTGCAATTAATGTAAACAACTCTTCATCATCTGAAGCAGCCATACTTTTAAGTACTAGCTGAATGGAATGAAAAGGAGAGATGGTAGAGTGCCTTGTAAGAAAAGTATTTTAGTATTCTAAATTTGTAACAGTTATTTCTGATGCAAGAAATAAGAAAAAACCCAGATACACTTGCTAATATAAGTTTTTCTAAGTGTTCACAGATTTTATTTTTTTTATTCTGAGATTTGTAATGCCTTTTTTCTTCCTTCGTTAGGTGGAAAATTTCCTGAAGACTTCTCAATACTGTTTACAGTAAAACCTAAAAAAGGAATCCAGTCCTTTCTTTTGTCTATTTACAATGAACAAGGCATTCAGCAAGTCGGCATTGAGGTGGGAAGGTCACCTGTCTTTCTGTATGAGGATCAGAATGGAAAGCCTGCGCCTGAAGATTACCCCCTCTTTAGAACAGTCAATATTGCTGATGGAAAGTAAGTGGGGAAAAATAATGTGACATTGAACATGGTGTCTAATTTGGCAGCTCGTGTTGGTGGCTTGGTAATCCAAATAAGACATCTTCCAAATGATGAAACTGAAGTTTAACAGAAATTCTCCAGGGTCTGAATTTGGGTACTGTTGTAAACAGAGCCTGTGTCTTAGTACTAAGCAGTTGTCACTTCCTAACATCTGCTTGAGGCTTTCATTCAACTTTCCCTGAAAGCTTGCAGATATATCTTGCTTTCTGTATTCTAGAATCTTATGCACAAAAATTATGACTACTGCCTTATCACTGTCCTCTACCAAATTGATCTCTCGTGAAGTAGAGCAGGATATAAACTGAATGAGTGAATGAATGAACCAGCCTACACAGAGAGACAAAACGTCTGTTTTTTAATTTCCTTACATTTCTCCAAACCTCAGTTGCATTTTCTTGTCATCCTTTTGTTGTGAGACTTTGTGTTTTCTTCCTGCACTGAAATTGGAGCACGTGCCTTTGCCTTCAAGTGTGTGTGTATTTTGTATTTTACCTGATTTACCCTACCTGTTCTTGTTCACTAAAGTGTTCTTTGTGCATTATTTTCAGATTCATGTTTTTAAATGCAAGCATTTAAAAATATAATATCCACATTGTTTTATGCACTTTTCTGTTGAGTCCAACAAAGTTCGTTTCTATCCTCAGAAGGGATCGTGATTTTTAAAAACCTAAACTGTAGTGAAAAGATGGACGAAATTATTTTCCCATCTTCTGTAGTTTGTACTTATATTAGGGGCTGTGGTGTCTCAGTGGTTAAGAAGTTCGCCTTGTTAGCTGGAAGGCTGGAAAGTTGGCAGTTTGAGACCTGAGTACTGCATGACCGATTGAGCGCCTGTCTCTGTCCCAGCTCTTGGGGACATGAAAGGAGCCTCATTTGGGCATTCCCTGAGCTGAGATTCTCCAGCAAATATCCTTTCAACCCAGAATAATTTCTGAAATGAAATTATTATTAATATGTACATATATTACCTCAGTGCCATGGGAGTTCTGTAGTATAGCATCTTTCCTTGCCTATTCTGTTAACATACACATAAGAAACTTGTTACACCTTCTTGGAGGAGTAACAAAAATTCACAAATTTCTTTATATTAAACTTAGGGGTTAAAATATTGAATACACGAGAAGAAATGATTACAAATCTCTCAGTCACCTATATTCATAGTATTTTTTCAGGCATCATATACCACTAAGGTCAAAGGGTAGTTGCCTAATTTGTCTCTGTATCTCTTTGATAGTAAATAGAACCCTAATAATCTGGGATTACTTTTATCACAATATTAGTTCATGTAGCACTGTTGGCAATACTTGTTTATGTTATGTTGTTGTTTATGATTATTCGATTTATACCCCGCCCTATTCAGCACATGGCTGACTCAGGGCAGCTAACACATATAAATAACCCAAAGGTAACCCAAGGGGCTTACATTTGCTAGCTTGCTTACTTACTTATAATGTTAATGAATATATAATAGGATATGTGACATGTGCAGAACAGTTACAACCATTACATGTGTTTATGGAGGCACCACATGAAGTAGAGTTGTTGTAGAGCATTTGAGGGCATTTCCAAACATGTTAGTTTCCTGAAGACATCACTGTGGTGGTCACTAGAACATCTGGTGTAGGAGCACACTCTTTCATAGAAGTTATCTCCTACAATCACAGTCATTTTTAACAAAAAGAGTTTGTAGTCAATGAAATTTTCAATAAAAATGTAATGAAATACTCCTGATACTTGCAAGTAAAATTGTTTCTGTTTTTGTTTTTAAACAACAACAACAACAACAAATGTTTTGTTCCCCTGTTAGGTGGCATCGCATAGCCATAAGTGTGGAGAAGAAATCTGTCACCATGATTGTGGACTGTAAGAAGAAAACCACAAAACCACTTGAGAGGAGTAACAGAGCAGTTGTTGATACCAATGGCATCACTGTATTTGGAACAAGGATTCTTGATGAGGAAGTCTTTGAGGTAAACTTTCAGAGAGCAAATTGCAGGAGATATATTTTTCTGTGTGAATCGAGTGCCCAATGAAAGCAGAAAATGTTAGAATCTATCTCAGCTTGTTAAATTTCACATTTAGAGAATTGGTTTGGTTTGGAGAGGATAATTGGCTTTCTTTCTCACATAGTATTTAAAAATGCTACCACATCTAAGTATATCCGGGGAAAACTGGGCTAAAAGTCAAATTGCAACTCTTGTTTTTGGAGTCTAGGCTTTGTATTTTCTCAAATTTGAACTTTATTTTTACAGTTTATTGTCTATAATCCTCCATTCATAATTCTCCTCCCTATATCTTCTGATATTTATGGGGGTCAGTCTGTATATTCCATGTCTGGGATAATATCTTGTGTGACATGCCAGTTCCCTGTCTATGCATTGATTAGATGTACAGTCCCAACTATTCAGGACAAACTGAAGCTCCCCCTATTGTGGAGAATTCCAACATGAGCACTGTATATTGAAAAGCATTTCTATTCCTAGCACTGAACCACTTAGCTGATAGCATGAGTTCCCTAATCCAGTGATGGTGAACCTTGGCACTCCAGCTGTTCTTGGACTTCAATTATCAGAAGCACCAAGAAGATCGGGACTTCTGGAAATTGAGTTCCAGAACACCTGGAGTGTCAAGGGTCACCATCACTGCCCTAATCCAACATAATATGGTGCTCTTGTACCTTCATGACAAGGCACAAAAACACAATGAGTGGTAATTTGCCTGTACAAGTTAGATAGGCTCTTGTCAGTTCATCTTGTATTTGAAATTCTAAGAAGGAATTATTTCTGTTGAATATACTGTGGTAAATAATGTGTCAGCAGTACAGTGAAAAGTGAGGAAAATGAGATATAGTGTTTGTGGGAAAGAGGCCTTTTGCATTTGAGGGTAATGTGAGATGAAGAATCCCTCTTTCAGTTATTAATGTGGATGTTCGAGTGTCTGAAGTTAACCTTGAGCACACACACTTTCCTTTGCAGGGTGATGAACACAGTGAAGATATAAGAACATGGATATTGAAAACATTCCTTTTTGGTCTACAGCTCCCAAAACACTTTAGCTGGCATGGGCTGTGGCCATCTGGTCTGGCAAATTAGGAGCTACATACAAAATAAGTGACATTCTCATGCTCAGGGAGTTGTGTGACAGGAAGGGAGGGAAACTAAAGAGAGATAAATGGGGGGGGGGATATTTATGTACCACTTAGGCTTTCCTCCCCATATCCTTTGTTTCAGTTGAATGTTCAAAAGCTAGTGTGCTTTTTCTGATCCAAATAATAATTTTCGAGACATTAATTTTACTCTCGTTCTTGGGACCTCAGAGAATGAGAATATTGTGAATATCACATGGAGACTCCTGGAAAGAGCCTTTGTGGAATCACTAGCTTCCAGCATGTCTGTAACAGAAAGCATAGAATTTAATGCCATTTTCATGTCTGACATGGGACATTTCTTCATCAGTGTGAACTGCCTTCTGGAAGATATTGCCCTGGTGTAGAAACCCTTTGCCAAGCATAATGACATTGTAGGTAGTGTTAACTTGTTATGGCCAGAGTGGGGTTGAGCCCGATGAAGGCTATTTCTTCCAGCCTTCACATGATGTTTACAAGACCTGATTCTGGCTCTTACTTCCAAGAGACTGTGTAGAATTGAATTGCCAGTGTCTTTAATACAGTCCAGTATTGTAGCTTTTTATGCATTCTGCAAGAAGGTGGCCAAGAAAGAATACTGTTTTTTACTTATGCCTTCTGATGTTTATTTATTTCATAAATCTTTCCAGTAACTAGAGAAGGTTTGGCAAAAGGAAGTATATTTTTCCACTATTTAAAAGCCAGGAAGAAGAATTATATATAAGGCTGAAATATATGGTATACGGGAGACTGAACTCCTTATAAGAGGTATTGCTTAGAAAGATTATTTTAACAGACTTCTAGAGGACATTTATGTTTTCAGGCATTTGATTTTACAAGCCTACCCTCTGCCAATGAAAATATTCAAAGCTGGAAAGACAGAATAGATGTGATGGTTGCAGTTAGTCTCCCCCCACCCCTTCATGCAGGGCTGATTAGCAAGACACTAGATGATGACAACAACAACAACAACAACAACAATAACAACAATAATAATGGATGTTACTCTTTCATTTGGAGCTATATTAGTTCCTGCAATAATGTACTGTTGGGATTCCAACTGATTCAATAAAAATCACATTTAACTTTAGCCTTATGCTACATAAATTTATTCTTGAAGCTTGAATTAATGTAAAATTCAAGACAAATTTGGGCAATGCTTTTTTTTGGGGGGGGAATAGACTTTTCAAGTTCAGCCACAAGAATCTAAATATCTATGAAAATATTTCAGTGGGACAAGGTGCTGCATATCTTTCAAGTTTTGTGTAGCATTTTCTTTAAGTAAAAACTGAAACTAATATGATCATTCTCCTCAAAGGGGGAGATCATATGAAATCATGTGAAAAGATGCTTTCCATCTTTAGATAACTTCTGGAAGGTGAGAAATGAAGCTCAGAAGATAATGTTCAAGTTTGCATCAAGTTCTCTTAACCTTTTAAAAGGCTTACTTACCCATAAAATAGTTCTTTTATTCCAGTGCTTCTCTGTGAAATCTTAACAACAAATGGCATTCTTCTCTAGATAAGCCCATGGCACCATGTTATCCGGCCCATTGCTGCTGCCACCGCACCCAGAAGTGGAAGCGGATGCATTTACGTCAGCTGTAAAATGCACTTATCGCATGTGTAAATGCGGAGGTGGGCACATTTACAACAGCTGTAAATGTGTCCACTCCCGCTTCTGGGGGCATGGTCAGGCCCGCTCAGCTGTCCGTGGGCATGGTCAGGCCCACAGCACAAAAAGGTTGGGACACCCTGATTTAAATGATAAGCCTGTATAAGTGAACCTAGTGGTAATAATTAGCTATGTGCTATCAAGCCACTTGAAAACTACAGTTACCTTTTAAAGGTTTTCCAAGTATCAAATACTCAGGACTGGCTTACCGTTCTTTTCATCTGGAAGAGCTCTGGGATTGTACAGCTGTATAAACTCAGGGTGATCTCACCTGGCTCTAATCCCACAAAAAAAAACCCCACAGTGGGAATTCAGACTTCTGTATCCCATCTGCACAGTTGGCACTCTGGTTCAGTGACAACAGCAAGCTGATAATATGAGAAATGGTGTAGTGAAAACTCAGGGATATTTTTGAAGGGGAAAGTATAAGAAAGGTTATATGCTTGATCTGCTATTATTTTGTTCTGTAATCTTTTGTCACATAGATCCTTTGAATGTTAATCAAATGGGCCTTGATGACTATAAGGTTGGGGGAGTAAAAATTACTCATTTGATCAAGAATTCTTATACCACCCTCTCCCCCAGGTCTTCATGGATTTATTTTGGTTGTTTGAACCAAACAGAATTAGAAAAAAGATTTGAGAAGGTAGACATTCAGGGGGAAAATTGTCAGAAAGTTTCTAACTCTCTTTACACAATATACATTGAATATAGTGCAGTTAGAGGTACATTATAGATACAGTATGTATACAGTGGAACTCTGGATAACGACGGTACCGAATAACGCCAAATCCGTATAACGACGCGTTTGTTATGCACCACGTGATGCTCAGCATAATGACGAAAAGTGCCAAAAAATGTTATGCGGGGCATTTGGTATCGATGCTATGGATAACGACGTTTTTTCATTGTTATGCAGAGCATCTCCCATAGGGACCACATAGCATCAAAATCCGGATAACTACGTGACTTGTGGAACCAAGTGTTGTCGTTATCCTGAGTTTGACTGTATAATGGTATTTATTTATGCAGTTGGGGTGTATTTTTAGAGACCTTTGAAGGGAATCTCTGTACTAAAAGGTACAGATAGTAATTTTAAAAAAACATGATGCATATAATACTGTAGAATAATTACAGCAAAACCTGGACCTTGATATGTATTTGAACTACAGTTTGTCCCATTTTTAAATGGCTAGGAAGGAAGCGAACTTGGCAGTGACTTGTTAGATTAGATAAACAGTGTAACTCCCTGCTTTATTTGGAATGTAAACATTCAGCACTAAGAACAGCAGCATTTTCATGGGACTTGGCATGGTTGCGGGCCTTTGTACTCATTTAGAAATACAATAAAACTCTGCGTTATGAATGCCCTGGTTTACATTTGCCCATACCTGTCAACTGCGGCTCCGGGCAATCCGGGACCTGCGCAGAATGGTTCTGTGCAGGTCACTTTTTACGCATGCGTAAAAGCCTTCTACGCATGCGTAAAACCAACTTGCGCAGAACCGTTCTGCACAGCTCGCTTCTACGCATATGTAGAAGGCTTTTACACATGCGTACAAGGCTTCTACGATCCCCTTCTGCACAGAAGCCTTCTACACATGCGTAGAAGTGAGCTGCGCAGAAGGGATGTGCAGTAACGCCTTTCCCCCCGCTGCCAAATTCCGGGGTTTCGGCAGCTCCGGGCGGGAAATGGCGAAAATCAGTGCCAAAAAATGAGAAATGCCGGCCAATCCGGGAAGGTTGACAGGTATGCATTTGCCGCGGTTTGCGACGGCAAATTTAATAAAATTATTGCCCCAGTTTAAGATTTTTTCAGAAGTCGCAATTCATTGATTACTGCTGAGGAGGCATTTCTGCTGCTATTTCTGAACTGTCTGTAGCCCCTACTAGCAGCGGGAGAGTCTGAGGACCTTCTCAGCTCACTTCTGACCTTCGTCTGAGCTCCCTGGGCAGTGCTACTGCCGGGAATGCATGCCTCCCCCAAGGGAGGTACACGTTTTTGGCTGTAGCACTGCCCAGGGAGCTCGGACGAAGGTTGGAACTGAGCAGATAAGGTCCCCAGACTCTCCCGCTGCTGGTAGGGGTGGAAAATGGGTTCCCTCAGCAGGCAGACAAACCACTCAGGAAGAAGCAGTGGTGTGGAAAAGGTAGAGAGATTGCTACATTGCTTTTGTGGGGATGGGGGATGATCACGTCTGGCTTTTTCTTTTTCTTTTTTGCTTTTTTGGGCAGTTTTTGTATTTTTTTATTATTTTTTGTCTGGTCAGAACTGTTTCCCCTTTGTGGGGGTCGGAGATGATCATGTCTGGCATTTTTTTTGGATGTTTTGGTGGTTTTTTTTATTAAAAAAAACTATTATTATTACTGGTCTGGTTGGGACCTTTTTCAAAATTTCAATGCATTCCTATGGGAAAGCATGCATTGGTTTACAATTTTTTTGATTTACGATGGAGGCTGTCAGAACGGACCTCCATTATAACCTGGGGTTTTACTGCAGTATAGTATTATGGGAGAGAGGTGGGCAGCTTTTAGGATATGATGACCATTGATGTGTTAATTGTAAAGAAGAACCAAGGCCTCCATCTATTAAAGAAGTTTGCTGGGCAGCTCGCGGAGCTAGATATCTGACTGCAGAGCCAGATGTCAGGTGTTCAATTCCCCACTGTACTTCCCAGGAGAAAAGGCAGCATGTGTATTTTTGCCCCCAACATGCTTGGAAATCACTTTACTGACCTGGGAATGATGGAAGGCTGAGTCACCCTTGAACTCACAACATCAATGGTTTTGGCTGCAGTATATAGTTTAACAACTGCACCACAATGAGGTGGTCATTGTTGGCTGCAACTCAATCTGAAAGGTGGTACTGTGTGCCAATAAGGAGTTGTTACTTTTCTCCAGTTCATTCCCAATGTAGTAATTGCCTAATAAGCATCTTACTTCACTGTGATGCATATATGTGCATTCCCATGCCTATCCCCAATTTTGCATATACAGTACATTGAGAGGGCATAAACTGCCACTAACTCATTGGAATAAGAATCTTGGGATCATGCTGAATTAAAGCTTGGCCTTATGACTGGGTGAACTAAATGTCCTGGGTGCCGAGATGAAGTGGAAGGGAAGGTCAGCTGGGTGGTGTTGGAACATGCTCGTATTTGCAGTGTACCTGGAAAGTGGGAGGCCAGTCAGTATCTTAGGTTATTTTTCAGGGGTTTTCCCCAAAGGCAAAGCTTTTTCAAAATTCTACAAGTTATTTGGGTGCTAACATAAAAAAAAGCATATCCCAGCATGGCTTGTTCTTCCAGTTTCCAATATGACATCATTTCTTGTAGATAAAGGCAATGGCACAAAGTACTGAAAGTGAGACATATATTATCCACAATCAAATTCAAGTTTAGCAACATGGCAAAGGTGATGGTGGTCAGAATCCTGTTGATTATGTGCACAGGGATTAAGTACAATTGCATACATTGCAGTAACACTTCATTGTTCCAATTTAGGGAAAAAACTCATATGTTTTATCTCTGCTGGGTGGATTATAAGACTTTCTATGCATTTATTTATATTTTTGGACTTTTAAGTGAAAAACTCATGAAAGTTTATGCATGTGAAATATAGGGTTTTAGCAAAGCTTAGCCTGTTGGACTACATTTCTGCTTAACTCCATGAATGGTAAGGTTTTGCAGAAAAACTGCTACTTTTCTGCTAAAAGTGGCCACTGTTTGAGTAAACCAGGGGTTCTCAGACTTTTCCAGCTGTGTGCCAGACCATGCCCCCTGAGACAGCTGAGCGGGCTGGACACATGGCTTCCCCCACCATAAACACTGCCATAAAATGCATCTACAGCTCACGTAAATGCATTTACGTCAACTGTAAATGCATTTACGACAGCTGTTTTCACCACTTCTGGTGGTGGCAGGGGTAGAAGCGAGGGCAGTATGTTTTCAGCTATTTTTGCCACTTCCACCACTTTTGGCAGTGGCGATGGCAGGAGCAAGGGCAGTGGGCCACATGAAATGGCACCGCGGGCCGTAGGTTTTGGACCCCTGGTGTAAGTTGTTACTCTTACCAGTATAAGAACTCTTGATAGTGGCAGGAAATTCCTTACTATTCTCATTGGTCAGGAGATTGTTGTAATTCCTCATCCTTTTATGCATGAATAAGGCAAATAAGGAGATACATCCTTAATCAGTGTTGCTCTTTAGTTCCTGCCTCCTTGTTTTTAAGAAATGCTGGCTTGGTCTTGCTGGCTCTTGGTGGGGCAGTGGAGAGGTGCAGCCCTGATTAGAAGCTTAAGATAAGGTGAAGAGATGGTCGGGACAGTAGTGGCGGTAGAGGAATAGCAGTAGATAGTGAGTGTGCCATGGTTTCTGCCTGTGGGAGCCTAACCAGAAAAGGAATTATAAACTGGCCAACAGTTGCTTTGGTGCCGGGTTTTTTTTTGAGCTGATTTCATTTGAATTTGATCCCCTGAATTCAAATATGGCATTAGTTTTTGTCTAGGAGCTCAAATTTCTAAGATATAACATTCTAGTGAAATATACGTTACCCTATCTTAAGTTAAATCCATGGAACAAATAAAAAACCTAAGCACGGATTTTTTATTATTATAGTATACAGATATTATTATGTAGAAAGATAGAGGAAAAAGTCACTGATGAAACCAACTAGTCACTGAACAATTCGGAAGTTTCTTTTCTGTGACATTCTTGAATGTATTTTGGAACAGTCCCTTTTTAAACTCCAGCAATAATCTGCCATCTTCCTTGGTGGCGGTCCTCCATAGTTTTAATATCCTGGTGAAATCTTTCACCTTGTTCCTCACAGGTGTCTCCTAAATTTTCAGGAAAACGGTCTTAGTGGCTGTGTAAATAGTGCACCTAAATACTCATGTTACACCCAAGGGATTTGAAACTGTTAAGCACTTCTTTTACCAGTTCATCATAGTTTTCAGCTTTGTGTTTGCCTATAAAATTTCCGACAACTGCAACAAATGAAGTCCAGGGTTTTCGCTCAGCCTCATTCATCAAATTTATGAAGGCAGGACCCTTAATGAGTTATCTTATTTGTGGGCCGTCAAATATTCTTGCTTTAATTTTTTCCTTACTCAACTGAGTCACACACACACACACACACACACCCTATATATGCAAAGCACAATCCGTTCTTATCAAGAGCCTTTACAAACTGCTTCATAAGGCCCAGCTTGATATGCAGTGGAGGAAAGATGATTTTCTCTCGTTCAACTAAGGGGTCATTAATGGCATTCTTTTCCCCAATGTTCAACTAAGGGGTCATTAATGACATTCTTTTCCACAATGTCCATGTATACACTGATCTAAAAAAAGTAGAGCAGATAGGGAAAAACTGATTTAATATTTGGATTCAGTGACCCATATATAGCTAAAATCAGTTCTAAAATCCTAGGCACCAACAAAAAATTTTTTTATTGTAGGCCTATGAATGGATAAGGATACAGTTCCTCAGGAATATTGATAAAGGTGGTAAAAAAATAGGTCAGGTTGCTGCATGGAGTAGTAACACAGTCAAAGGAAGCAGACAAAGTGGAAGGTTAGAATAAACACAGAGATAATATAATAAATCAAATTTTTACTGGATTATCAGGCTGAGTAAAGAGCAACCAGATAAGAAGTTAGTGTTGTGTCAAAAGTCAGGTATGCTGGAGACCTGATTTGGGACACTCTGTGATTGATATGGAGCTGAATGAGTTTGAGTAGCCTAAGTGTACTTCAGGAAATCCAAAGCATTCCCTAATTCTCCATACCATGGGGGTGAGGTATCCTCAGTATGCTGATGATACCCAGCTGTACATCTCGGCCTGTGGGGACCCCAGTGATGCTGTCAATGTCCTATCCAGATGTCTGGAAGTTGTTGGGGTCTGGATGGGGGACAACGGGCTACAATTGAATCCCTCCAAGACTGAGTGGCTATGGATAGGGCCCCCTGCGTTATCCAGGGAGCTGCCAACTTTGGTCTTGGATGGGACTGCTTTGCCCCAGACAGACCCGGTACGCAACTTAGGGGTCCTCCTGGATTCGGGACTGCTACTTGTAGATCAGGTGGCAGCCGTGGCCAGGCAGGCTTTCACACAGCTTCGTGTCATCCGTCAGTTGCATTTGCTCCTCGACCGGGACTCCCTGCTCATGGTCACACATGCTCTGGTGACCTCCAGGCTAGATTATTGCAATGTGCTCTACATGGGGCTGCCCTTGATGACCATTCGGAGGCTACAGCTGGTGCAGAATGTGGCAGCCTGGGTGGTGATGGGGTGCGGGCATTATGCTCGTGCCTCACCATTGCTTCGGGAGCTGCACTGGTTACCAGTTTGTCTCTGGGTGCAATTCAAGGTGCTGGTTTTGACCTTTAAAGCCCTACATGGTAGTGGGCCAGGATACCTAAGAGACCGCATCGTCCCAAGAGTGTCTGTCCATCCAACCAGAGCAGACCGGAGGGGCTCTCTAATTGTTCCATCTGCCAGAGGGGCTCGCCTCTCTGGCACACGAAGGAGGGCCTTTTCTGTGTCCGCACCAGCCTTGTGGAACCTCCTGCCAGTAGAGTTGCGGGAGCAGACGGAGCTGCTGCCTTTCAGAAAAGAATTAAAAACCTAGTTGGTGGGGCAGGTGTGGGGCCCGGATGGAAGAGTGGCCCCTGCCTGTTGGCTTATAAAATGAAGCCATCCCATCTTTTTAATGTGGGCAGTTTTAATGTGGTTAGTTTTTAATAGGTGGGTAGGTATGTTGGGGTTTTAATTGTTTTAATATGTATGTTTTAATCCTGTTGTGAGTAACCCTGAGTCGGGTTCGCCTGATTGGGCGGCATAGAAATTTGAATTATAAATAAATAAATAAAATACCATTAACATTACATTGGTGAGTTTCTCTATGCATCCTTCTTAAGCAAAGTGGGGGCTCATTAATTATCCCCATTAATTCTTCCTAAACACTGTAAGCCTTAGCCCATACAATCCTAGTACAGGGCACTAGGTCAACACAACCCAGTAGATTTGTATGAGAACTCAAGGTAACGTAGTAAGTATAATGATCAAATCCCAATCATTCTATGAACAAAAGGGAAAATATTCTGCAATGACATTGAATACACCCCAAGCCAAATTTCACAGGAAATGGGTCTATAACATTTCAAACACTTTATTTGATTTTCTACACTATGACATCTACAGTTTGACATGCACTGATATAGGGAGTGCCCAAAACCCCAAGAAAACTAGTGCTCTGACAGTAGGGATGAAAAAAACAACCCTATTGAGACTCTTCAATTAAATATTATATTTCTTCCAGATGTAGTTCTTTGTTCTTTTCACCCTGCGGCTGTTAGTCTTTGGATCACTATGATGTGCTCTCATGAAAGTATGCATGTTGAGAATTTGCAGCTTTGAACCCTATAAATTGAAAAGTAGCTCAAGTTAGCACTTTGTCTTACAAATCTTTCTTATGCATCTTTCTCACATTAAATGAAGCTAATGAAAAAAGAAGCATAACAAGTCAATTCTTCTTTCCTTTGTGCTACCCCTCTGAGTAACACATGAAAGTTGAATTCTCTTTTAGTATTTCTCTTGGGATAATAGGAAGTTGCCTGCAGGTCAAATTATACATTATAGATAGGATATCACTTCAGGTTGACTTCTGTTAGAATTATAGAGACATTATTTTGGCAGCCCTCTGGAACTCAGTAATCATACTTGAAAAACTTAACCTACTAATCACCTTTTGATGATAAGGCAAACCAAGCCAATTTCCAAATTATAGAGTTCCTGGTAAGACATTCAGATATTTTTGACATGTAAATAATTTGTTCTTTTAATGACACACATTCCGTAATGCTTATTTTTAACGCACATTTTGGCTATTCTATTTTATAAAATTATTTGTGGTTAAGAAGCTCACCTTGTTTGCTGGAAGGCCAGCAAGTCAACAGATCAAGGCCCGGGTACTGCATGACAGATTGAGTGCCCATCTCTGTCCCAGCTCCTGCCAACCTAGCTGTTTGAAAGCAAGAAATTGGAAGTAGATAAAGAGGGACCACTTTGGTAGGAAAAGATCTTGGGGACATGAAAGGAGCCTCATTCGAGTGCCCCCTAAGCAAAGTTTCTTCAGCAAAAATCCATTGAACCCAGAATAATTTCTGACATGAAATTATTATTCTGGCCTATCTAATTCATTGTTTTCTATAGTGATGGCCAGTGTTTTTCAGAGTTTGGTGTAAACATCCAAATAGTATCCATTTCAGCTCACCAGATTATTTAAAGGCAAAACATTAACTGGGTTTCACTTGCTCTTACGCTGGGTGCCAACAATGGGCTAAATCCCATTGTTAATCCCAGCTATAGAAATCAATCTTAAATCAATGTCAATCTAAATTCTGTATATTCATTGGGTCTAATATAGAGCCCCACTCAAATGTCTAGAGTTTATTCCTGTCAAGTTTCAGGAAATTTCTGTCAAACCCCTGTATTTTACACTCTTTCCTGCCATCATCCCGTATTAGTTAGACTGCAATTAGACTGGAGTTAGACTGGAGGCCAGCACAGGATAAGCATAGCTGTCTAGTTTCCTGTTTTGGCCGGGAAATTTCCCTTATTTGACATAAATGTCCCAAAACCTGACAGGTATGAGAGTTCTATTTGTATGTCTGTTTTGATATTATGTTGTAGGAGAAAAATTTGTGTTCCGGCTCAGCCCTCCATGTCTGATCTCTTTATGAACTACATAATTCTGTAGGATAGAGCTGCCAGAATTCTGTGTCACTTAGTGAGATATCACAATTGTGAAGGCTATTCGTTAAGGCTATTCGCTCACTCAACTTCCTTAAAACTTATTGCCATCTAGAAATCTATAAGATTAGATGAATTTGGGGTCAGGAATCTTTCTCACTGAAGTGGAAGTCATTCACTGTTTTTGCAGAGTTTCCCTTCTGTCCACACAACATGTCATTCATATTCAGACAGAAAGAAAGAGTTCAGCCTAAAAACATGTTATCAACCTGCAGGCTGGAATGATACAGCCTACCTCTGTTATTGATGTCATATAAGATTTAGTCAACTGCCAAAAATGAGAGCTTGTTCTGTTAATTTAAAGGTGAAAGTGAGTTGCTCATATGCACAGATAGTACAAACATACAGATGGAGCACAGAAGAAGAAAATATAACATTGTTTGCTTACTGAAGTTGACCACCCCAGAAGGTGAAAGAAAGTCAGTGATATATAGATCAATTTCAAAATGATCTGACAATTATATGGATGACAACAACAATTATTATACTTATGTAAGTGATGGACCTGATCCAGCCAAGTGCTGAATGCTCTCTGCTCCTGCTAATGACACTTTAATCAATAAAGGTTTTCCTTGCTCGAAAGCGAGTCGTGTCCGACTCTAGGGTGCAGTGCTCATCTCTGTTTATAAGCCGAAGAGCCAGCGCTGTCTGCTTCTGCAGACATTTCCGTGGTCATGTGGCAGGCATGACTAGACACCGGAGCACACGGAATGCTGTTACCTTCCCACTGAAGTGGTCCCTATTTATCTACATGCAATTTCTTGCTTTCAAACTGCTAGGTTGGCAGGAGCTGGGACGAAGACGGGAGCTTATTTCCATCCTGCAGTACTCGGGAATCGAACTGCTGACCTTCCGCTTCCCAGTCAGCGCCTTAGCCACTTGAGCCACTGCAAAAGACAGTAATAAACGCTGTTATGTATTTAATCAAATCTTAGGCTTCAGTGAGCTGAATGTTACCAAGTTCAGAAAGGTTCAAGCTTTGTTCTGAGACTCAGTGCAAGACTAGAGTAATTTGTTGTATTCTGAAACTTTCCATTTTAGTAATAGATGGGTCACGATGTTTGCCTTCCCATGTCGTATGCTTTATTAAACTGTGATCCCAACAAAAGGAGACGTTGGGATCTCTTGGGATTTAGAGGGAGATAGATGTGTTTAAATCTGGGAAGAACTAAGGAAGAAACAGTCACTGATCTTATTGAGAGTTTTAGTTGTAAGTCCCAGAATCCCCAGGTTGCTGGTTGAAAAATATGGGATGCTATGTACGAAGATAACATTGCGGGTTTTTTTTGGTAGGACATCAATAGGTTTGCACTGTAAAAGTACTTAAATTCATTGTCTGTCCCTTCTCATTCTGGCTTTATGGAATGACACTTCTTACCACCAATGTGTTGTTTGTTAGTATAATTTGTATTTCTGACTATAGCAGGGAGATTTGTGAGGTTGCTCTCATACCAAAAAACATACAAAGGCATTCTAACAGCCTATCATATTTACTTAAGAATATGTCCTGTTAAGTTTTATGGGACTTACTTTCAGGTGAGTCTGTATAGGGTTTTGGTTTCAATAACCTGATAACTCGTAATCACATCTTGTTGTTACTGGAAATTAATAGTGATTTAAAAAAAACATAAGAATAGTTCTTTGTACTGGATCATGTAGTCCTGTATTCAGTGGTGGACATCAGCAGGTTTGCACCAGTTCGCCAGAACTGGTAGCAGAAATTCTGACTGGCCCTGCCCATCCAAGTTTTGAAATAAAGTACTCCTAATTTGGGTGCAATGCAGAGCCTTCCCCCTGGCCACACCCAACATACCACGCCCACAGTGTGGTAGTAATATTTTTTGGAGCCCACCACAGCCTGTATTATGTCTGCAGACAGGTCCCTATATAAAAGCAACAGCCTTCCTCATCTGTTTGTCCCCAGGAGTTTGTATTCAGAGGTATACCACCTCTAATTTTGATGATTCTATGTAGTTAAACATAAATTACACCTAGAGTTTGGAAATGCAAGGAACAAAACTCATTGATTTTTTTTTTTGTTGGTTTAAAAGGATCACATACATACTCACATTGATGGCTCCCTGCCAATAAATGACTTGCACAACTGGATGAGTGCTGGGTTAAACAGGAACAAATTTCTCAGAAGTACTAGTTCCCCAAAGCCTTCCAGAATGCCTCTTTTAGCCAAGTTTGCAAACCTGGTTTGGTTTTGCTGCCCATGTCACTAATCTGACCCTTAAACTAGACCAGTCATATGTCTGGAAGGGACTAACTGCCTTTAAAAAGGGTTGCTCAAATGAATGAAGAATATACCTGTCTGCGGTTATAAGCGATAAGTAAGGGGCCATTCAACAATTATTTGATCCATTTGAGGGGGAAATTGAACCCCTCCCCCCATGTAATCTGACTGTAATTTTCACTTCGAATCCCCCCGCCCCTAAAATTATGTAATCCAGAACTTTTGTATTGAAACTCTAATTTTTAGAGCTTTTCACTTTTGGTGAAATAGAAATAGACTGCACAAGCAATTCAATAATCTCAAATTGGATCAAAATTCCCAGAGATCATTTTTAAACCTAAAAAAGTGCCACATTTCGAAACCACAACAGCTCCAAATGGATTACGTAATCTTTGACCGGACCTTTCAACCCCGCCCCATGTAATTTTCTGTAATTCCGTAATTCATATGGCAGACCCCCTCCCCCCTCAAGGATCATGTAATTGTTGAATGGCTCCTAATTGGAAAGGGCACCAACAGAGATGGTACATCTCTCTTTCTAGAACCTGTTAGGAAAGGTAAGTGATCTTCCATCCATGAGAGTCATGATATTTGATTTTTTTAAAAAAAAGCTTGCTATTCTATTAAAGTTTCAAAAAAGATGATTCAAATTTTGTAACTTGCAACAGTGAATACATGTGATGGGCCAGGATCACATGTCTTGGTACTGCTTAGAAATAAAATTGTTGCACTACAAGTGAAAGAAAGAAAAATGAAAATAATTAAGATCAACTTAGTTTGCTAGCATATAGCCTTGATCCAATTTGTTAAAGCATTCATGGTGAAGTATTTGTAACTTAAATAGTTGACAAATAGATGGTATGTTTCATATTTTTGCCAAATTTATGGATTTGTCACTCTTTATTTACTATAATTAGTGTGAATAATGTGATTCAATCAGAGGAATGCAGAATGATCCTATGGGATTCTTACTCCAGTATAATCACAGTTAGGTCCTTCCCTTCCTCCCAGGAAGATCCTTCCTCTTACTCTTGTAGAAAGGTAAGAGTTTCTGTATCCCACCCACCCCCAATGGATTAAATCATCTCTTGCTACATAGAGACTAGAAGAAACAATGTTGCTATTGTGGTTTTTGTAAGAAAGGGAAGGGGAAAACAGCAGTAGATGGTGCCACTGAAGCAGGAAAAATAGTGGGTGGGGTCTGAAGGAAAATGCCTTGAGGGTGATAGCAGTAAACAAGCAGGTCAGAGGGCCACACAGAAAGAGCTTGGGGGAAATAGATTAGATTATTCTATTTAATAGAGTAATGATTTAAACATCAGCATGCTAATCTACAATATTACAAGTTTGCCCTATGAGATTTTTATTAATATATGCACAAACTGAAAGGTCCTATTTACCTGTGGCATATATTGTGGAATCATTAGTAACTTACTGAATTCTTTAGCCTGGGAGAATATTGCTTTTTCCAAGAAGATTAAGGACAAGGTGTGTACATTTTGATTTTTCTCATTTTGCCCTGATTTAAGACACACAGATCCAATCCAATCCAATTTTAATTTATACCCTGCCTTTCTCAGGCTGAAGCCGACTCAAGGTGGCAACAACATATTAAACCATACACTAGTACATAATAACAATAGAATCAATACTACAATGAAACAGCATCAATAAATACAGGAAAAGTACCAAAAAATTACAACACAAACACCAACAGCAGCCAGTCCAAGAGCCCCCTCAACTCATCTCCCAGAATGGCAGGAGGGCACAGCAATGTGGTGGTGTAACTTTCAAGCATCCAAGAGGCATGGCGTCGGTGTTGGCGGCATCTTTTTTGAGCCTCTCGGACCATGGGAGGCTCCTTTTTAGCTCCCCACTGGTGGAGGGGGCAGGGAGGTGTGGCGGCTCAGTGGCAGTAGCAGCGGCATCTTTTTCAAGCCTCCCGGACCATGGGAGGCTCCTTTTAAACTCCCTAACAGTGGAGGGGGCAGGGAGGCAGGCGGGGAGGCGGTGGCGGCAGTGGCGGCAGTGGCGGCATCTTTTCCAAGCCTCCCAGACCACGGGAGGCTCCTTTTAAGCTCCCCGCTGGTGGAGGGAGCAGGGAGGCACGGTGGCTCAGTGGCATCGTCATCGTCTTTTTTTGAGCCTCCTGGACCACGGGAGGCTCCTTTTAAGCTCCCTACCAGAGGAGGAGGTGAGGAGGCACAGTGGCTCAGCAGTGGCAGCGGCAGCATCTTTTTCGAGTCTCCTGGACAACGGGAGGCTCCTTTTAAGCTCCCCACTGGTGGAGGAGGCAGGGAGGCTGAAATAAGAAGAAAACTGCTAGTAATTCTTCTGCATTTAAACTAAGTCTTCAGAAACCTGGGAATGTTTTGTGTTTTCATAGCAGTCCAGAAATCTGCATGCAGCCAATGTGTTTACAATTAATATGGTAGGATATCAATTATTGCTGAAACTTAGCTAGTTCTCTACTTGGGTTTCATTAAATCCTTCACTTTGATCTACAGTGGAACTAGATTGTTTAACATTTCTGAAGAAATCATGCATATAAGGCATCACCATTTGTGAAATGAATGCAACTTGTCTTGTTTTGTGTGTTTATTACAGGGATTTTTGAATCACACAACACTCTTCCCTCTTTCACCTCTAAGCTAATCTGGCACTGAGCTTTCCAAGTGCAAAACAAATCTAGTTAGTTTGTAAGCATGTTGGAGATTGCCGTCTTTAGATACACCTACCTCACCACTTAGCTAAGCCAGGCCTCGAGGTTTGAGGAACATAAGAGTTCTTCTCAATGAGAGATATTGTGGGAGGGCTTCCATTACCTGTTTTTGATTGGCTGTGGGTTGTTGCCACCCCATTATATTCATTACTTGCCATTGTCTCCTCAGTTAGCTAGGATAATATACAATAAAAGGCTTTTTGAGAAAGAGAGAGAGAGAGAAAGATTGGGAATGGGAGTGAGGCAGGTGAAACAGCAGAGAATCAAGATACTGCTTACTAAGAACAGCCATGGAAAAGCAGAATGAAGTTTTGAAGAATTCCTTGTTTACTCTGACATCCAATTTGGCACTTGAATTGATTTTTTTTTTTAAAAAAAGCCATGAATAAATGTTAATTCATACAGGTGAATCCATGGCTATCTCTTGTGGCAGCTAAATAGAATCACCACATTCAGAGCCAGTGATGACTACAAACAGTAGAGGAGAACTGCCTCTATATTTTTATCAAAGGCTTTCCAGAGGCATGTTTCTTAGATGGAGAATTTGATCAAATACACGGTTTATGTGACCTTCCAGCTATTGTTGGGCTGAAGCTCCCAGCATTACTACTGTAGTAGTAAGCTGGATATTGCTGATGGGAGTTTTGTCCAACATCTGCAGAGCTGTCTTATCTCCACCCTTGGATTAGTTGGATACAGTATTTGGATTGTTCTATGCAGGGTTCTCATATTCTTCTTCCTTTTGGATAAGGAATAAAGCAAATTAATACAAATTCACTTATGGAATATCACTAGGGAGATATTTGATCTGCTTAACTGTGTTCCCTCCCTTTCCTCAGGGTTAATTTTGAATAATGTCATCTCAGTTTTACTTAAGGCAATATTTTTATAGTGCAGTCTGTGATGTCAGTATTCCACTTGGAAGCCAAGTGGCTGTCCGGAAGCATCTCCGCAGTAAATTTATTTTCTCCCTTGTGTGATTTGGGATGGCTCCACGCGAGATGTTCTTCCTATTACCTTTTTTCTGTGGAATTTGTGACTTGTGATTTGCCCCTCCCTTTCTTTTTTTGATATTGCTAGCTAGCTTGGGGTTCACAATGAAATTGGGATCCAGTGTTTGTAACTAGGGGTAGTCAGAATTTTCCCATTAGCCATGGACTCATGACCATCCTTTTCTTTCATGGGTGAGATTGTTGTTGCTGATGGGGAGTATTCAAGCTGTGAGCAAGGCAAGGTTTTTGTTAGTCTCTGGCAAAGAAAATTACTATAGGCCAGTAATGGCTAACCTTGGCATGCCACCGGTTCTGGAACTTCAAATCTCAGAAGCCCTAATCGGCAGGAGTGCTGACTTGGACTTCTGGTAATTGAAGTCTAAGAACAGCTGGAGTGCCAAGGTTCACCATCACTTCTCTAGGCAATGTTTAGACCATTAATTAGGGGGTGGAGGAGTGAACATAAACACAGAGATGGAAGGGAATCTATGACAAGTGAAGACAAACCTATTTTTGAGTTTCTTCCCTTTTCTGCCTTTCTTAACCTAATGTTCTCCACATATGCCACATTACATCACGCAAGGTCTTCCAGCTTCTGTGGCCATTGGACATATTATCTGTGGAATGATCAGAGTTGTAGTCAAATATATCTGGAGTGCGCCAGATTGAGGAAGGTTGCTAGTTTTGGAAAGGATTATATTCACATGTACAGTATTGTTGCACAAATCTAATTAGTACCCAGCAATATTTTCAATCCCAGCAATTTTTGACATTTCAGGCCAGTCAGGCATTGCTCCAGAGCAATGCGAAGGGGAGGCTGACCATGATCTTTCATCTTTGCTCACCAATGTCCTTCTTAGGATTCCATGTTTTCCCCCAGTCCTGTGATTGTTATGCCTGTAATTAGATCCTCCATATAATGTTTGTTTTATTTTTGCTGCTATTGTCAATTTCAGGCTCCTACATTAGGTAAAGGTAAAGGTTTCCCTTGCTCGAAAGCCAGTCGTATCCGACTCTGGGGTTCAATGTTCATCTCTGTTTCAAAGCCGAAGAGCCAGTGCTGTCTGCTTCTGCAGACGTTTCCATGGTCATATGGCAAGGCTGTTTACCTTCCTACCAAAGTGATCCCTATTTATCTATTTGCAGTTTCTTGCTTTCGAACTGCTAGGTTGGCAGAAGCTGGGACAAAGACGGGAGGTCATTCCGTCCTGCAGTACTTGGGAATCGAACTGCTGACCTCCATCCTCCCAGTCAGCGTCTTAGCTACTTGAGCCACTGCAGTCCCTGGTTCCTACATTGGGTCATTTTAAATGGCTGTTAGTCTCAATAAGAATCTGAAACTGATAAGGAATCCTGCATAGAACAGGATTAATTCCTTTGCAGTAACTAAGGTATCATATGAAGATTTTATGGGGGAAAACTGATTATCATTTGATGCCTAGGAAATCCAGGAGAAGGGAAGACAAAAAGGCAGAAGGTCATGTAGAAGGCCATGAGGCTGTCCAAAATTCAAAATGTGGGGAAGGTCAGTTATTAGTGAATGTCAAAAGTACTAGGGTTACACACTTATCAGAACTCACAGGGATTGTAGTAGGATATAACTTCAGATAGGGACTTCAGTGGCTCAGTGGTTAAGAAGCTTGCCTTGTTAGCTGGAAGGTAGGCAAGTAGGAAGTTCAAGACCCAAGTACTGCTTGACAGAATGGGCGCCTGTCTCTGTCCCAGCTCCTGCCAACCTAGCTGTCCGAAAGCAAGAAATTGCAAGTAGATAAAAAGGGACCACTTCGGTGGGAAAATATCATGGGGACATGAAAGGAACCTCATTCGGGTGTCCCCTGAGCAGAGTTCCTCCAGCAAAAATCATTTCAACCCAGAAAGCACCTTTGTGTGGTTTTGACTTTTGATTTGATTTGATTTGAAATTTAATTTATATACCACAATTCTCTGCCCAAAGGGCGACTCAATGCAGTTAACAAGTTACGAGTTCACAAGTTACAGCATGAAAATATCACAAAAATATCACAAAAATACCGTATATCACAGTACAATACAGTAAATTCAATAAAATGCAATACATACAAAATACGGAATATAAAATACAATAAGAACATAAATATACAAAATATACAAAAATATGCAATAATATAATACAAGCCGACACAAGTACTCCGACTCCCCCAAGCAAACAAATACTGGGGGAAGGAGCTCCGTGTCTCAGCTGGAGGCTAAGTACAAAATTCAAAATATCCAAGTACAGTTCATTACACAGTTATGCCAACATACAAGATACAATAACAAATACAAAGTGGCAAACAAAATACAAAAATACAGCATATAGCAAAAACAAAATACAATATAACAAAGAGCAATGTCAAGAATAAATAGCAGACAGTAACAATAACATGATTTTTTTTAAAAAAAACTTCAGACAAAGCTTATCTTGATACATTTAATAAAATTTACATCACTTCCGTATGTTAAAATGCAATATCTGACTGCAGTTGGGTGTGTATACTGTAGATGGATGTGCATACTGTATATTGAATGTTGCAGGTGGGGCACAGCCTTTCCAGCTATTGGGGGTTATTTTTCCTGACATTATGCTATCAGAAACAAAAGAAGAGATAGTGTTTTCTGATAGCACTAGAGCAACTGTTTTGTGTGTAAAGGGCCCCAAGGTGTCCTGAATCTTAGTATATACACTGCACCATTAGATTAGACCATTACTCAAGATGAAAATGTGTGTCCAGTTAATAGAATTGCACTAGTAGCATGACACTGTAAGGAATAACCCAGACAGCCCCTAACTTTTGTGAAAAACTCTCAAACTCCAAAGTTGCCCCAGGTCAGATTTGGGCAAGTATGCCTTCCAGTGAGCCAATATGGTAAAACAGAGTGTCACATTAGGATTTAGGAGATTGAAGTTCAAAGCCCTTCTTGGCTGTGGAAACTCACAGGAAGCGATCAATGTTCAACCAGTCCCTGAACATCTCACAGACCTCTGAAACCCTGTTAGGGTCTTTGGAGATTTAAAGTGACAGAACTTGGAAAAATCTACCTGTTTCTACAGCTCCCAGAATCCACCAGCTAGCATGACCATTTGAGAGCTGATATCTCACAAAGTAATTTTTCCAAGTTCTGTCTGCCAGGGAATGTGGCAAATGGCTTAGTCTTATTTGCATCCGAGGAGTCAATGAAACCCAGGGAAGCCTCCAACAACTGAATCACTGTCGTAAAAACAAAAACAAAAAGCTATTTCTCCTTGCTTCAGCTATTTGCGATTCTTTCTTGTTGCAATCTCTGCAAAGTCCACTTCTTAGATTTTTAAATCTTCCTTTTAGAGTTTAAGTATCAGTGCCCTGGTGTCATTGATTTCCATGGATGCTCCAGCTGGTAGAAATGTTTTGTTGTCATCACTTATTGCTTTCCCAGCAGTTGAGAAACTTGCCAGGTTGCATGGTATTAAAAAAATGTCTTTCTGCAGTTCAAATTCATAGCTGACATTTAGTTAGTGGAATACTGTATTCAAGGCTCCTGGAAATTGTCAGTCCCCTTGGGTTTTTGCAGGAAGATTAAATGAATTCTACAGCAGGCTAGTCCAAATTCTATAGTAATGATATCCAGACTGTCTAGACGACTGTTATTTTCAGTCTATGGTTTTATTATCAAGCAACTAATTAGACAGTGCTTGGCACCTGCCCAGAGGCTTTCAGACTTTTTATTTGAATCAATGGAGATTCTGCTGCTAGGTGAATAATTTCAATAAACACCTTAGACACTTGATAGTTAGAATATGTAACCTGCCAGTTATTCTCTTGGAAACAGTTATCGCCAAGCTTTTCCTAGGGGTTTGAAAGTTACTTTTTAGACTGCAAATGCCAAAATGCACCTGCCAGCATATGCAGTGCTAGTTGGAGAGACGCAGAGTGAACATGGCCTGGTGGTGTGGTGTGAACTCGCCAGTGTGTTTTGTGACAAACAAATGACAATCTGTCTCAAATATAAGATCTAGAAGAGGATTGTCCATCCTGTTATACTGTATGACACTGGGTGCTGGGCATGTCTCCAGGCCATGGAATTGAATATGCTCCACTGGATATTGGGTATGTGCCTAATTGATCACATCACAAATGATGCCATCCAACTAGGTGTGTCATCAATTACAGAGAGGATGGGGAAAAAGCCAGCTTTGTTGGTATGGACATGTTCTCCAAGAAGCACCCTCAATTGCTGCCAAAACTGCTCACAACCTGAAAGTTGATGGCTGGCAGTCATGTGGACAACCAAAACAGAGATGGAAAAACAATATCAATAAGGACACTGAAATAGTTGGCCTGCACCCTGAAGATGTGAATGATCAGACAAAGTGGTGATCGAAAATCTGAAGAGCAAGCCCCATACCTGGGGGAAAGCACTAGGAAGATGTTTTGCTAGTTTTGTGTGCAAAAAAACACTAAAACGTTTAATCCAACATCTGTACTGTGAAGTGGCACAACCCAGCAACAAATGCATTATTTAGGCAAAATCCTGACAGAAAGGTTATTCAAATGTATAATTGTACAAAATAGTCATTCAAGGCTACAGTGATGTCCTTTGCCTTGAGAGAATGTATAGTTGGCATCAAATGTGCCGGAAGCAAAAAGATATACATTGGTCAAAATCCTATTGACATAATATTATGCCATGGAACTTTGTCTGACCGTACATCCCGCTACATAAATGGAGTAGACCACACAGCCAGCAACTCAATGCTGAATGTTGGGTAGTGGTAAATAACCTGACTCCCTAAAGGGGCCAATGGCTATGGGTGGAGGCAGGGCCGCCATCAGAAATTTCTGGGCCCCATATACTGAGCAATCCTATTGCCCCCCCCCCCCCCCACACACACACACATACTTTTCTCTGTCACTACATTCAGGTGGCAGGGCCCCTGTCAGCTCTGAGCCCTATATGGCAGTACTGGTAGTACTACCCTGATTGCGGCCCTGGGTGGAGGAGCCCCTTTAGGTGGGGTGATGGCCCCCTCAGTGGAGGATATGCTTCTGGAAACCATCATATTAGGCCCAATGGCAAAATGAGCGGAGGAGGAACTCTGATTCCCAATGGTCATGGAGGCGGAAGAGGCCATGCCAGATGGTCTGGCTGTGAAGGTGCACTTTGATAATATCCTCAAGGCTGCGGCAGTCCATTGATGTCTCATTTCATATGTGCTACAGGAGATGGCTCCCAGATCATAGTGTATGGGTTGCCTCATTGCAAGCTGGGATCCAAATATTGAATATATTTGATGCCTTGTAATTATGTATTGTGTGATGTGCTGATATTATGCTTTTTCTTTTTCTGAATTTGATACTGTATTATTGTCTGTTTATTGCACTGAATCTACTTTTGTATTATTATGTTGTTGTTATATTGTATGGATTAATATGTTGTTCCCCCCTTGAGTCAGCTTCGGCCCGAGAAAGGCGGGGTATAAATTAAAATAGGAATTGGAATTGGATCCACTTTAAACAAATTCACACCAGTTGGCATTTTTCTTGCTTCAGGAAAAAATGCATTCTTGGATACGAGTTGCAGCCGACAATGCCATCGAAACACGATGAGGTCACATAATTTGACAATGGGCATATATAATTGAAATGAACTAAAACTTCCCATCCCTTGTTTCAGGTTCTGAGGCTTCCCAGGGTTTTCTTCTGCTATCAGAATATTTTGGGAGCTGTGGCATGGGGGTGGGGGCACTTCAATAGTTTAAAAAATTGCTTGTTCCCAATCCTAGTTTCAGTGATTAGGTGATATATAGGTTCTTCTCTATCCTAAGACTCCCAAAGACTTCCCCAAGGCAACATGAACTCCTGGGAGCAAGGGCTCAGAACCTGAAAAGATGGGATAGGAAACTTTCAATTCACTTATGATAGAATTGCAGAGCTAGAAGTGACCATATGCATCATTAATCCTAACCCAATCAAGGAAGGACAGTGGGCAACAGAACTCTGAACCTCTGTCTCCACAGACAGGTACTTAAACCATGCAGCAGCTCATTGTTTAAATTAACTACACTACCTGTATTACTGAAACCAAATGACAGCATCATCTAGCTTCCATGGCATGCCTTTACAGAAGAAGGTTTTGCCCAGTGAATTGAAATTTCCATATAGAAATTTTGGGCCACGCCCCTCTCCCCACCAGGCCATGCCCGCACGCACCAGGCCATGCCCCCTCCTCCCCAAAATCCAGGCACATCCAAGAGCTTAGAAGAGGAGGAGCCACCAGAGCCAAGGAGGAAAGTTGGGCTTTCCCCCCTCCCCCTGGTGGAGGAAGAACCACCCCCTAGGCACTCCCCCACTCCCCTTAGCACAACTGCTGCCATCAAAATATCCTCTTTATGTTGTATGCAAATATACTTGAAGCCGATTGGCTCATTGTCTCTTCCTTTTAACACCCTCTTTCCCAAGAGAGAGAAGAGACAATGAGTCAATTGGCTTCAAGTATATTTGCATACTATTATTATTGTTATATTTATATTTATATACCACTTTACAACATAAACAGGATATTTCCGTGGACCTGCCTTAAACAAAGAGTTTTTAAAAATGAAATTGAGGCACAGAAGGCTAAGACAGTAGACAATTAAGTGATATAAGTGTAAAAAAACATTTCCATGAAAAATCACCATAATATGAAATGCTGTCACAGCAGAGAATGAGGAAAGAGATTTAAAATAGAATTATTACAGTAAGGCTAGCTTGTAGGGGCTGGCCTGTTGCCTTATTCCCCATGAGGGGAAGCAGTCATGCTAAGGGGAGTGCCTAGGGCAGTGATGGGCAGTCTTGGCCCCCCAGCTGTTCTTGAACTTCAATTCCCAGAGGCCCTGATCAGCAAGAGTCCTGATTTAGGCTTCTGGGAATTGAAGTTCAAGAACAGCTGGAGGGCCAAGACTGCCCATCACTGGCCTAGGGGGTAGTTATTCCTCCACCAGGGGGAGCCCAACACTCCTCCTCTCTGGCTCTGGTATGAGGCACATACCTCATGAATAAAGATATAATAATAATACAATAATATATGGGAGATTTACATGCCCCCTGGCTTTTTTTTAAAAAAAACCAGGAGATTATTAAAAAATACATGATGGTGGGAAGAGGGGCTAAATTATGGGGTTTTCACAGGCCATATGGGATACTTGACAGCTATGGGTAGGGTTCATGTAATTGGGGTTGGGGGAAGAATTTCCCACCTTTCATTCACACTTTTTGCACTATGGCAAACACAACCATTGGGCAAGGTCTGGAGCCACTTTAGAGGTACAGTAATTCTTTTGTTTAAAAAAAAGAAATAAATTTCATTAATATTAATGAAAAGAACAGAAGAGCCATTGACTAATAACCAGCATTATTCTTATATCTCACTATCTGTCCCACCCAAGTCTCAAAATAAAATTGTTGTAATCCTGCTTGAATGGGGATATTTATATTAACAGTTTCCCATTTCTTTGGCCCTAGCGCTGGCAGAAAGGAGGGTCTGGAAGTTGCAGCCAGTGAAACAGCAGCAGCTTTAAGTAATTTGCTATGTGTGCTGCCAAACCGTAACAAGACCCAGTGTGCTTCTTGCAGACACATGGTCCAAGCAAGAACAAAACCTTGCCAGAATTCCACAGTTTTTTAAGTGTAGCCCATAGTACAGTCCAGCATCCAGGCAGCCGAGACGCAACAGGCTTTTGTAAATATGACTGCCTAACCAAACAGAAAGTGATTGCAGGCTGTCTCTCCTGGGTACACTCAACAGCTGCTTTGGTGCAGATGTTGATGGATATGAACTTTTCAAGCATAAAAACAAGGCCCCAGCAGGCAATCAAAGCAATGGAAACCCTTCAGAGCCTTTGCTAATTTCTTCCACCCAAGACAAAGAGCATGGAGTGGAGTTGGCCAGGATCCAGAGGCATCAGGGAGAGAGAGAGAACTGCAAGAAGCCCACTCTGTTTCTAGGCAATTTAGTATTTTTTGTTGTTTTTCATTCCTTCTCAGACCTGCCTCCTGCTTAACTCTGATGAAAGGGGGAAGGAAGAATCAGAAATAGATTGTAAAAGCAAGTTATGGAAATGTTTGGAGAAAATGACTTTAGCATAAGCACAGGTTATAAGGATTGTGTTAGGAAATAATTGTACTTCTGTCTTGGAGACAAGTTGTTGAGTCCTGCAATTCTGAACTGCAAAGTTTGGACCTTTATTAAATAGTACTGTCATGAGAACTGCTCCCAGTTTTGGGGTATAGGTTTGCCCATTGGCTCCAGTTAAATCCATTGAAGAATTATGTTTTGGAACAAGGAAGGACAGGGGAGATGTTACCCTTCTCTGCTTTTCTTGTAACTTCAAGATACAGTGAAACCTCAGTTAACAAATGGCTCAGTTAACACAAAAATCACATAACAAAAGAAAAATCCATATAAAATAGATGGGGAAGAAGTAGAAGCAGTGACAGATTTTACTTTCTTAGGATCTAAGATCACTGCAGATGGTGACTACAGTCATGAAATAAAAAGGTGACTGATTCTTGGGAGACAATCTATGAGAAACCTGGGGAACATAGTGAAAAGTAGAGACATCACCTTGCAAACAAAAATTTGCATAGTCAAAGTAATGGTATTCTCGGTGGTAATGTATGGTTGTGAGAGCTGGACCATTAGGAAAGCTGAACACAGAAGAATAGACGCCTTTGAAATGTGGTGTTGATGGAGAGTTTTGAGAGTCCCCTGGACAGTGAAGAGAACAAATAGGTCAATCCTAGAAGAAATCAACCCTGACTACTCCTTAGAAGGTCAAATAGTAAAGATGAGGCTGAAGTACTTTGGACATCAAATGAGAAGAAAGGATTCACTTGAGAGAGCTTTGATGCTGGGAAAGGCAGAGGGCAAAAGAAGAAGGGGCAGCCAAAGATGAGATGGCTAGATGGTATTGTAGACACAATGGGCACAGAGCTAGGCGGGTTGAGGAGGATGGTGGAGGACAGAAGTGTCTGGAGGACAATGGTCCATATAGGGTTTCAAAGGGTTGGAATCGACTGTGCGACTGAACAACAACAATAAAATAGTGGCTTGGTTTACAGATTCCCCCCCCCCCCCCCGGAATGGATTAATTGGTTTTCAATGCATTCCTATGAGAAACTGCACTTCGGCTAACATATTTTGGTTTTCAATGCATTCTTATGGGGAAATTGGTTTAAGTAATTTTTGCTTTAAGAAACATCCTGAGGAATGCATTAATTATGTTAACTGATGTTTTACTACTTGATAGGTTTGTTTTGTTTAACTTGTCTACAAGATGGTTCGATATATGTCCCCTTATATAAAATAAGACATATTTATTGTGGCTAAGACTGACCGGAAGGCGGGAGGTCAGCAGTTCAATTCCCAAGTGCTGCAGGATGGAATGAGCTCCTGTCTTTGTCCCAGCTCCTGCCAACCTAGCAGTTAGAAAGCAAGAAATTGCAAGTAGATAAAAAGGGACCACTTCGGTGGGAAGGTAAACAGTGTTCTGTGTGCTCCAGTGTCTAGTCATGCATGCCACATGACCACAGAAGCCTCTGCAGAAGCAGACAGTGCTGGTTCTTTGGCTTTGAAACAGAGATGAGCACTGAACCCTAGAGTTGGATACGACTGGCTTTCTAGCAAGGGAAACCTTTACCTTTACTCTAAATAAGAAATGACTATATGAGTATCCCTCTTGCCCTGTTCTTTCTAACTATCACTTTATGGTGAGAATTTTCTTTCCTTAATATCTTCTGTGTTACATTCTCCAAACGGCTTTCCCCTCCCATTTCCACTGTTATGTGTATTTTTTACCTATTAAGGATGTAAATTTCTACTTTTTTCAGATGATAACAAAACATTTTAAAGATTCCTCCTGATTGCAAGAATTTTTGTATATTTTTCTCATTTTTAATGTTTTTGTGTAATATCCACAGAGATGGATTTTTAAGAACAAGTATGTGTGAGTGAGTGTGTGAAATACAAGGTTTTCAAACAGAAACTGTTACTTTTTTTGTCACAAATTTTACCACTAGTTCTTTTTCATCAATAACTAGAAAGTCTGAAATTACTTATTATACCCTTAAAGCACAGGTAGATAGAACAGCGTTATGACCACTAGCTCCATCCCATAGGGACATTTGGCTGAAGCTATTAGAAAGTCTATGTGAATATAAACTGTACAAGAAAAGGTTCTCTTTGGATCATCAGAAACGTGGTGCATTAATCAGGAACCCAGACTGTGGAGATGGAGACTTCACAACTTCTGTTTGTCTGTGCCTAGGCACTTTGATGTTTTTTGCTACGCAGGAATAATGGTGGCAACCGTGAGCTGGTACATGTTCATTTCCCCTTATGCACATGTTAAAGGCATTGAGAAAAATGCTTAAATGTCATTTCCAGTTTAGACTGAAAATCTGCAGGCAAAGCTCAGTCTCCTATGGCTTTTGAACAGCACAAGGTACCATTAGTATTTATTTCCAATCTTGTAATACATAACTGTTCCTTATAGACACCACTGGAGCCATACAAATCTAATAGCAAAAAGGCATGGCATCGATTTATCTCTCATGGATTTCTCTCTCCAAGCAGTATTCTACTTAACTCAGTTAGTAGTTAACTGGGTATAAAAGAGACACTCTGCTGAGAGAAAATGGCTTGAGATGGGAGGGATAGAATGAGTAGAAAGGGAAGGCTTTGGAAAAGGTTTGGAAAAACTTTAGTTCCCGAATTCTGTAGTGTAACCATGGTCATGCTGGATGTGGGATTTTGGACTTGAATGACAATAAGCAAGCTCCTTTTAAAAAACAGTTGTTTTCATTTATAACAAATATATTGACAATATAGAATCTTAGTTTCTTCCATTCGTTCACAGTACAGTATTTGGTTACAGCTGAGAAATCAACCGTTCTGACCCAACATAATATGTGATCTGTCTAGTCAAACACAGTCCATCAGTTAAGGATGTAACAAATATTCACAGATTCTCTTGTCCTTGTTGCGGGGGGAAAAAGATATCTCAGTCCATCAAAACATGTTGTCTGAAAAATTGCCAACTGCTGCAACTTATTTTGCTGGTATATGAAAGAGGAGAGAAAAGTACTTTTTTTCATTACTGAAAAATTGCAGACAGTGGATGCAGCTGACAAAAAACATGTGGATAGGCGGGTAACAACTTGTACTGTGCAGGCCTCCGCAATCAAACAGACAGAACCTAGCAGCATGTAACCTCTGAAATCAACTTTGCAATATAGTCTAGCCTCTATTATTTTCTTAGGGCAATAGAAGAAAGATGCTATAAACCCATTGACAAAGTGTGCTATTCTTCTGTTCAAGGTAAAGGTCACTCTTGCTCAAAAGCTAGTTGTACCCAACTCTAGGGTTCAGTACTCATCTCTGTTTCATAGCCAAGTAGCCAGTTCTGTCTGCTTCTGCAGATGTTTCCATGGTCATGTGGCAGGCATGAATAGACACCGGAGCACACGGAATGCTGTTTACCTGCCCACCGACGTGGTCCCTATTTATCTACTTTCAATTTCTTGCTTTCAAACTGCCCACAACTTTATTACCAGCTTCTCTTCCTGAGCAATTCTCTGCTTACCTAGTTACAAAAGTGACCCTCATCTGGAAAAATTGTAACAGTATAGGAGGGAAGAATTGTGCAAAGTTTAGAAAAGTTAGGGTTTTTGCTTTGGAACTACACTTACCAAAATATCAACTCTTTTCAAACTCTTAAAGGCTCTCTCTTTCAAACTCTTTCAAACTCTTAAAGGCATCATATTGCCACTACCACGTTTACTTTGGTACATATAAAACTAGAGACACTTTAGTAAGACATAACAGTGCCTGCAGGTGCTCACTCCATTGCACAGCACTCAAGTCTTTCTGACCTTTTGGTCATCAAGCTCAGCATCTTAAACATCCCCTAAGGATGTACTACAGGACACTAAATAGAAATGTTTTCATACAAATGGGTGGGGAGTGCAGGCTAGTCCACATGGCTCTTGAGGCATTCTCTTTGTGATTTTAGCTTTCCTTTTCAGTATTCCCCAAGAATATAGTCCAGTTAAAAGTAGAGACATCACCTTGCAAACAAAAATTTGCATAGTCAAAGCAATGGTATTCTCGGTGGTAATGTATGGTTGTGAGAGCTGAACCATTAGGAAAGCTGAACACAGAAGAATAGATGCCTTTGGAGGAGAGTTTTGAGAGTAAGCTGGAAAGCGAGGAGAACAAATAGGTTGATCTTAGAAAAAATCAACCCTGACTGTTCTTTCTAAGGTCAAATAGTAAAGATAAAGATAAAGTACTTTGGACATGCAATGTGAAGAGAGGTTTCACTTGAGAAAGCCTTGATGCTGGGAAAAGTGGAGGGCAAAAGAAGAAGGAGTGGCAGAAAATGAGACGGCTAGATGGTATTGTTGATGCAATGGGCACAGAGTTGGGCGGGTTGAGGAGGATGGTGGAGGACAGAGGTGTCTGGCGGGCAATGGTCCATGGGGTCTTAAAGGGTCGGAATCGGCTGTGTGACTGAACAACAACAACAAAATAGTCCAGAAACATAAATCACACCTGGAGATTTTGCCTTTCTCTCCCTGAAAGCTGTTCAAGTGACTCAACAACACTGCCAGCTCTCCAGCTTTTCTGTTGCTTCCTATTGTTGACTTTTTCTAAAAGGAACTACCACAGTGCTTCCTCAAAGTCATAGTATTGCTGCATATTTGCCTCTCTAATCTAGAGTATGCCTGCTGAAGAACTACAACTCCCAGATAGCACAGCAGCAATGTGCTTTATCACATGGTTCAAATGTTGGCTTATGATGTCTCTTAATCTGTTCCCTGTGGTCTCCTCTGTGTGTTGAAGCAAATAAAGAGTTTGTAGCATAAACCAAAGGCTTTGTCTTATAAGCAAATATTTTTTAAAAGTTACTAAAAGTATATATTTCAATTACATCTGACAGATAGGATAATAAAGTTTTAGTTTTTTTTAAAAAAAATGCTGCATTAATTGACCAAAAAAGGGCATAGGAATACTGTATATATAATTAATTGCTTTTAAAATATACTGCTCAAAAAAATAAAGGGAACACAAAAATAAGGCATCCCACGATCTGAAATACTGTGTTCCTATTGTTGTTCACATACTGTAGTCGAATGTGCTGACAACAAAATCACACAAAACTTAACAATGGGAATCAAATTCATCAACCCATGGAGGTCTGGATTTGGAGTTACACTCAGAGAGACAGTAGAAGAAAACACTACAGGCTGATCCAACTGTGATGTAATGCCCTTAAATCAAGTCAAAATGAGGCTCAGTAGTGTGTGTGGCCTCCACATGCCTGTATGACCTCCCTACAATGCCTGGGCATGCTCCTGATGAGGTGGCGGATGGTCTCCTGATGGATCTCCTCCCACACCTGGACTAAAGCAACCCCCAACTTCTGGACAGTCTGTGGTGCAATGTGGCATCGGTGGATGGAGCGAGACATGATGCCCCAGAAGTGCTCAATTGGATTCAGGTCTGGGGAATGAGCAGGCCAGTCCATAGCATCAATGCCTTCATCTTGCAGGAACCACTGAGACACTCCAGCCACATGAGGCCTAGCATTGTCATGGATTAGGAGGGACCCAGGGCCAACTGCACCAGCATATGGTCTCACAAGGGGTCTGAGGATCTCATCTCGGTACCTAATGGCAGCCAGGCTACCTCTGGTGAGCACATGGAGGGCTGTGCGGCCCTCCAGAGAAATGCCACCCCACACCATTACTGACCCACCACCAAACCGGTCATGCTGGAGGATGTTGCAGGCAGCATAACGTTCTCCATGGCATCTCCAGACCCTGACATGTCTATCAAATGTGCTCAGTGTGAACCTGCTTTCATCTGTGAACAGCAGAGGGTGCCAGTGGCGAACCTGCCAATCTTGGTGTTCTCTGGCAAATGCCAAACGTCTTGCACGGTGTTGGGCTGTGAGCACAACCCCCAGCTGTGGTCGTCGGGCCCTCATACCACCCTCATGAAGTCTGTTCCTGACCATTTGAGCAGACACTTGCACATTGGTGGCCCACTGGAGGTCATTTTGCAGGTCTCTGGCAGTGCTCCACCTGTTCCTCCTTGCACAAAGGCAGAGGTAGCGGTCCTGCTGCTGGGTTGTTGCCCTCCTACGGCCTCCTCCACGTCTCCTAGTGTCCTGGCCTGTCTCCTGGTAGCGCCTCCATGCTCTGGACAAAACGCTGGCAGACACAGCAAACCTTAGTGCCACAGCTCGCATTGATGTGCCATCCTGGATGAGCTGCACTACCTGAGCCACTTGTGTGGGTTGTAGGCTCCGTCTCATGCTACCACTAGAGTGAAGGCACTGCCAGCGTTGAGCAGTGACCAAACCATCAGCCAGAAAGCAAAGGAACCGAGAAGTGGTCTGTGGTCACCTCCTGCTGAACCACACCTTTATTGGGGATGCCTTGCTAATTGCCTCTGTTGTCCACCTGTTGTCTCTTCCATTTGCACAACAGCATGTGGAATTAAATGTCAATCGGTGTTGCTACCAGGGTGTACAGTTTGATTTCACAGAAGTGTGATTGACTTGGGGTTACATTGTGTTGTTTAGGTGTTCCCTTTATTTTTTTGAGCAGCATATAACATTCCAAACTTTTTGTTCAATACCATAAGACTCTGTGGCCCATTCTTTTAATGTGTGCATGGGGGAGTCAACAAACCTCCCTTCTGTCAGAATGAGTGTGTGCAAGAGCTCGTTGGGATAAACCCTCTTGACATGCCAGTTGAAGTGCTATCATGTTCCTGAATTATACCTTAGGAATTTAAGTTAGTTCCCAGGGCTTAAGTATACAAACAGTCAGGAATGAAAGAGCAGGAACTGTGACTCCACTGCTCCCCATGTGCATGCTATTTCATGCTCAATGAGATGAAATGTTCAAGCAGAGACTTGTAGTTTTTCCAGTTCAGTTCATGTACATTTGTGAAGCCATACCTGAATGCAGATGAACGCCTGGGTGGAGTGCAAGTGGGTGAAAGAATGATGATGTGAAGGCCATCATTTTTGAATAGCAAATGTAATTAAAGGCAAGGAATCCCCATACATGACTTTAAAGTACTATTTCCACTTCTAGACAATTATTAGATTATAAAACATCTGAATGCTAGAGAGAAAAGAGTAATGGGAATAACTGTGAGTCAAGTACACCAATGTAAGTAAAATAAGATTAAATCATTAGTCTTCTGTGCATGTGATTAACAAGAAGATTAAATGCAGACTAAGTCATAATAATAACATGGGGGTTGATTTTCTTCATTACTGTGCTAGTGTCACAGTGGGAATAAGTCTGTTTTCGATACTGAATTGGAAATTTCATTAGTATGCCTAAAGATTAGAAAACTATGCAATATGGGGAGGAGGAGGCTGACTGGATATCTCAAGTGACTTTGGTATTGTGCATCTCAGAAAAGCCAGCTTGTGCAGCCCTGGACAAGCTGGGGAGGTTGAGTTCTTCAGCTATATCCTCCTTTAATGTTGTTCCTTGCTTACTGAGCTCCTTCCTCTATCTTTTAATTTGTTTTTGCTGTTGTGTATCCTCAAGAATGTTTGTTCCTGACATAAAGCCCTTTCTGGATCTGAACTGACAGACTTGAGGGTGTCGAGGGTCGTTCTCTTGCTTAGTTCTCTATGTGTCCATGGCTACTTCTCTCCTGATAGTTGGAGTGAAACCAACAAGAAGGTATATTTTCTCAACTGACATAGGTTTGAGGCAACCTGTCACTACACTCATGGCTTCATTAACAGTGATGTCAACTTGTTTTGTGTTTGTGGATGTGCTCCATACTGGTGCAGCATACTATGCTGGGGAGACATTCAGGGCCAAAGCTGATGTGCACATCATGGATGGTCGAGTTCCTCATTTGTAGTGTGTAAGTTTCCTGATGATGTTGTTCTTTCTACTAACTTTGGCTTTGGTATTCAAGCAGTGCTACTTAAAAGAGCGTGTCCGATCAAGCATCACACCAAAGTATTTTGGTGCTGAACAATGCTGTAATTGGTTCCCTTGCAAATAACATCCAACTCAACCCTTGCCTTTCGGTTTTGAAGGCGGAAAACACACACTCGAGTCTTGCTTGGATTAGGCTTCAAATAGTTAATGTTGTAATACTGTCCTAATTCTTTAAGTGTTCCAGTAAGTTTTTCAGCTACCTCATTAAAGTTTGTTCCTTGAAAAGCCATTGCTATGTCATCCACATACAGGTAGATGAACATTTGTTTATTGTCTGGAACTGGCTGATCATGTGTGTGTGTGTGTGTGTGTGTGTGTGTGTGTGTGTGTGTGTGTGTGTGTGTGTGTGTGTGTGTGTGACGTGCGTGCGTGCTGTAGTTAGGTCAATGAATGTCACTCCCATAATTAGCTTTCTTTCAAAGCCATCCTCAATGTGTTGCATAAGGTCAAGGATGATGATGATGATGCATTGTGGACATAGCATCTTTAAGAGAGTTGAAGACAGGTTAAAAGAGGCAGTGTTACTCTTGGTTTGTTACCTATACTACACCTATGTATTAAACAGGTCTTGAAGGTTTTATATAGTTTCGATGTAGAATAGATGGAACTGGATTCAGAATGCTGTCCCATGAAGGAAAGAGCTTCACATAAAGGATTTTCTTCAGTCCCAAACAAAAATGTAAATGTGTCAGTCTTGTTACACATTTCTCTGAATCCTACCTATATTGTACTTTATTTTCATAACTTTTAACTATTAGTTTGCAGGACCTAATTTTTGACTCATACATGCACACTTCCTAATGGAAAGCAAAGCAACCACACTTCTATACCACCCCATAGTGCTTAGTGCACTCTCTGGACAGTTCACCAGTTAAGTAGCATTTTGCTCCCATCATGCTGATTGTATGTTCATTTTTCTAAAGATATACATTCTTGACACATCCTGGTCCAAATTATGCTTATGTACCTTTTTCAAAGATACACATTTTTACTTTGTTCATTTATTTTAAATCTTCAAAAAGAAAAAGAACTGAATCATATGCTTGTGGGATTTCCCTCCCCCTCCATCCCAAACGATGGGAAAGTGAAAGATATGCACACACTTATGAATAATCTTCTAGAGCAGAAAAACTACTTACAGACCACCCCTATATCTGCAGGAGATAGGCTCCGAGACCTGCTGCAGACACCTGAAACCACGGATAACAGCAAATCCTATATTGTACATTGCAGACAGTGGCCTCTACTGGCCACCTCTGGTAATGCATCACAGAAGTAGATATATAGTGGAACCCAATATAACCAAATATAACCCCATATAACCATATAATGAAAAATCTGTACAATGAAGCATTTTTGCGTTACTGCCGATGCACTGTATAATGGAAAAAGGTTTGTTATACAAATCACCATTGGCAATACCCAGTGCAATGAATTTTTCCCCCGTTGTACAGGGTATCGCCAATGGTGATTCGTATAACGAACATTTTCTTTTTTGTTATACGCTGCATAACCCATAGGATCAATATAACGGAAAAAACATAGCAAAGAGCTCTGCGGAATGGAGTTTTTTCGTTATACGGGGTTCTACTGTATATTATCTGAGAGTAAATAAAACAGAACAGCAAAAAAAGAAGAAGAAGAAAAGAAAAGAAAAAATGTTGTGGCACCTTAAAGACTAACTCCTGTATTTAACCGTGAGCTTTAGTGGACCAAGTCAACTTCATGAAGTGGACTTGGTCCACAAAAGCTCACAGTTAAATATAGGAGTTACTCTTTAAGGTGCCACAACATTTTTTGTCTTTTTCTGCCGTTCTGTTTTATTTACTCTCAGATATGCTTACACAGACTAACATGGCTATCACTTCAAACATTTCATATATATTATGTATTTCAGGATATTTTATTGAAAATATAGAGATTTGTGAATAGTTGAAACTGTGGATACTAAACCTGTGGATATGTAGGGCAACATGTAATAAAAATGTCTTTTTCATCTCTACTCCTAACTAACTGGAAGTTATCTGAAGGAGGTACAGACTATGGCATTGTTCTGGAAGACACCCAATCACCTGAAAAAGCCTTTTGTGGGTGTAAGGGACTGTAGGAAGGGGAATAAATGGGCAAAATTGTTGTTCTTTCTTTTCCTGTGGAATCCTGAGTCAGCCCTGTGCTAAGAAGGGTGGGGTATAAATTGAATAAACATAAACATTATTCAATTAGTGGACTCCTGTTGTGTTCTAAAGCATGTGCCTTTAAACAATGTACCTATCCATGTGTATCCAATGTAACCTTTCTATGTGTAACATTGTAACCTTCAGCTGCATCACTGTAACCCTAATAGGACGCGAGCTAGTGACCACCAGATGGCAATAGCGAGCGTCCAAGCTCAATGGCCCAGACTCACCTAAGAACAACAGCGCGGGAAGATTCCCGCCACCACCTTCACCTGGACAAGAAGGGCGTGACCTGCAATGACGTCACGCGGACAGTAGCCAATAGACTGTCAAGGAGCCACATTCAAATGTATAGCCACTGTATATATTGAGCTGTTCGTCCGCCATTACCACATGTTCCCTCTGACCAGTATGCAATAAAGTTGTGTTAAGCCAGCTCTTCGGCTGTTCCGGTGTCTTGGTTCCCATACACTAAAACTCCTGTTCAGCAGACTGATTCTAGCAGTGTTTATAATTCATGAGAAGTGAAATTTTCAAATGACTTGTGGCTTGTAAAATGCTGTTGTCCATCTCTACCATGTGATGCAATAATTCAGTTACTAATGCCAACCCCAATCCAATGTAGAACTTAGTTTTGGATGTTTATAATTGGTTTGGGTGTAGTTTCCTTCCATTTGTTGTTTTCTTTAGATTTATAGTTACACCATATTGGCATAGATGATGAACATTACTAAATTCTTTCACATGATGTAGTCCATAACCATATGGAAAAATAATGCAAACTAAGCTTTGCATATGTTTTAAAGGAAACAACATGTGGAATTCTGGTGGTAGCTTTAACTGTGGTCACAAGTTCTGCAAATGGCTGCTGGCTTAAATACATGCTAATAACCTTTTCTCCAAATGGTTGCATTCCAATAAATATAGTTATGCAGAGAATGGATTTAGTAGTGTGGATGCTAGCCCAGGGTAAGGACATGAAATGAGAGAAGTAGGATCACATATACATTTCCTGCTTCTAGCTTCCATGTTTTCAGCTGAAGATGCATGCTTGGCTCACAAATCTGAGTAGAATATATCTCTAGAACACTCCCTGTGTACTCAGGTGTTCATAAAAATGTTGTCCAAGATCATATCTGCATCAACAATTGAATGAAAATAGAGTCTCGGGATGTAGTATAAACCTGTCTGTTTCCTTCCAGTGGAGAAGGGGGATATGGCCAAGGGGACTCTGCAAAATGCTCGCTTTTTTGTGATGTGTCTAAACATCATGATAAGTCATTCCACAGATACGCCAGTATACTAGCTGCCAAGGCTGTTCATGCACCTGCACTAAGTCTCTGGTTTACCTAACATGATGTAGGGATCCAGCAACAGCTGCATTAAGACTTGTTCTTTTTTCCAGCAAGCCAAAGTAAGCGTCCGGAGTTTTGTGCGGGTTTTTTTTCTGCTTCATTGTTAGCTAGACCACCAAGTCATTTCTTTTTTTCTTCACAAAAGAATAAATATGAACCAAACCACACTATGGTTCATTCATTTGCTTCTGCTATAAGTGGGAGAATTTGGGCAGTGTGGTTTTGCATGTAGTAAGCCAAGATTTCCAGCAGAACTGTGATAATCCTGGCCTGTATGCCAGGTCTTGATACTAAACTCACAAAGACAAAAATACATCATCATAGCTTGAAAATACAGTATAAAGTTCAGTAAAAGGTGAGCCATATGCATGTTCTTTTAATTTCACTGGGGATTGATTAGCATGATTATACAAAGATTTGTGTACATATTCTTTTCTTGAGAGAGAAAGCTATATATTTAGATGGTTTTTTCTTTATATTTTGCTATTAAATAATTTCATGTCAGAGATTACTCTGGGTTGAAAGGATTTTTGCTGGAGACACTCCACTCAGGGGACACTCGAATGAGGCTCCTTTCATGTCCCTGTGCAGCCCTTGGGTATTGAAGCCTGACCTTTCAGTTTCCAAGCTCACCATCTTAACCACTAAGCCACCAGGGGAGCTCCCCGAGGGCTGCACTTGGGGACATGAAAGGAGCCTCATCTGGGTGACCCCTGAATGGAGTTTCTCCAGAAAAAAACCTTTCAACCCAGAGTAATCTCTGACACAAATTATTATTATTATTAATAATAATAATAATAATAATAATAATAATAATAATAATAATAATAATAATAATAATAATAATAATAATAATAATAATGGTAAAAGAAATCAAAATAAGATTATGCCTAGATCAAATGAAACCATTCTAAAATCCATACATATTAACAGATTATCTGATGTTGAGTCTTGAATTTTTTTTCATGTTGGAGTTATCATTAATAGGCCCAAACTACAACCCAGGGGGCAGATCTGGCCCCCAATGCCAATTTATCTGACCCGCGCCACCGTACGGGTGCATTGTGTTTCCACTTCCTGGGCCATAGTTTGGACACCCCTGAACCATGTGACCAGTCTGCAGCCTGAAAGGTTTGGGCACCCCACTCTAATGATTTTCCTTAGAGGTCCTTGTGTTATCCAGTCTATGCATTTTATTGCTACTTTATGGCAAGGTGTCTCCAACCTAAGGTGACCCTATGGATGAGAGACCTCCAAAATCTGCTGTCCTCAACAGCCCTACTTAGCTCTTTCAAATTCAAGCCTTTGGTATCCATTAGGGAATCAATCCCTGACACATTTGGTCTACTTTCAATCATTCCCAGCATTGTTGTTTTTACAGAGAATCTTGCTTCCAGAGAATCTTGTTTCTCATGATATGCCCAAAGGAGGAGAGCTTCTTAATTTTTGCCTCCTGAAACAGTTCAAGCTTGATTTGCTCTAGAACCCAGTTGTTAGTCATCCTGGCAACCTATGGTATTGTCCAGCTTTCACACCAAAACACAATGCTTGAGAGCACACAGTGGTGGGCTAAAAAAAAAATACTACCACACTGTGGGTGTGGCATGGTGGGTGTGGCCAGGGGGGAAGCCCTGTGTTGCACCCAAATTTGGACTACTTTATTTCAAAACTTGGATGGGTGGGGCCAGCCAGAATTTCTGCTACTGGTTCTGGCAAACTGGTGCGAACCTGCTGATGCCCATCGCTGGAGTACAGTATGACTGTGGATTATCTAAGTCATGGGCTACAATGATAGCCTTACTCCAAATTACTTTTCTTCTATTCCTTCTTTGCTACCCATCTGGGTCTCAATCTGTATTTGATTTCTTGGTTGTAGTCTCCATTTGGATTGATAATTGAACTAATGCATATAATGTTTCAGCCTGTTAGCTTTTGTCCACTCCATTATTGAGTCCAAAACATTTTCCCACCACTTTTAACCTTTCATTTTTGCCTTTCCTTGATAATTGTAAATGTTTCCTCCATCGTCCATCTATGTTTTTATTTTATTTTGAGTGCAAGGTACATTGATTCAAAATGTTGCTTGTTTGAAAAATTTTGTGGTACAAGTCTTGTTTAGAGAAGAAAACTGTAAGAAATGTGTGTATGAGTAAATTGCATAACTTCAGTGGTCTTATAGTCTTAAATATTAAATATGTTGCCACAGGTTGGTTTTAGTCAAATTTAAATGCTTTGAAAATGTAATAATTGTTTAATTCTGCTTTCTGAAACAGGCATCTATCAAAACAATATCTCCCTGTTTATACTTGTTGGTATCATAGAAATTGAATTGCTATCATCTATTTATTAGATTTCTGTTAAATCATAACCATACCTTTGCAGTGCACATCTGCATTTATGCAATCAGTTTGTACATAGGAGATGTTTGGCTCTTGCTACTAAATGATTTCTCCTCTGAGTAATTCACCTATTTGTATACAACAAAGTCATTAACCAGCATGTCAAAGCCATAAAAGACAAATAATAAATTACTCAGATAAATTAATGGGTGCTGCAGAATAATTAAACCTTTGTTCGATTTATCTCACTTAACCAAGATTGTTTGGTGTGGAAGAAGGATTCCTTTTTCATTATTCCCTATGACCTGTAATGGTTGCTAATTTATAATCTTGTTTTGTCTCTTTTGGCAGGGTGATATCCAACAGCTGTTGATTGTCAGTGATCCCAAAGCAGCCTACGACTACTGCGAGCATTATAGCCCAGATTGTGGCTCCCCGGTGCCCAATGCTCCCCAAGCTCAAGAACCTCAAGTTGATGTGAGTAATAAGCCATACTTTAATTACATTTAGAAATTGTGGTATACGGAAGCATTTATTTAGAGGTTTATTTACAACTAAACAAAATAATGCTTTCCTTGCTTAACTTTGTTGCACAATTTTTTTAGGTTTTATTATGCTTAACATTTCTTTCTACAGATTACTTTGAAGAAGAAAAAAACAACACGTTATTTACATACAGTCTACAGTTTCCAGAAGAGTATGATTATGCACCCTTGTAATATTGTGTATTTCTTTGTTTATAATTTTGTTGTCCCTATAAGCCTGAAATCCAATGTATAGACATTGTTCCCATTTCCAACCACGGACCACATTATATTTAGGTGTCCTTTACAAGAATTTATAAGCACATTGGAGGACTTCCATAGTGCCACAGTTGAAGCCCTTCAGTGGCTTTCAAATCTAGACGTGGAAATCTACCTAGGGACAATTTGTGCTTATTGTATATATCAACATTAATGTAGACAACTTAAGTTCATCATACGATAAATAAATAAATACATTTCCTAAGTCTTCCATGCATGCATGCAAGACTTAACTTTTCAAACTTTTTGTGCTGTCACTTTGCCCCTCTCCCCTGCACTTTAATGATTTTTCATGTCTTATTTAGCCATTGTTCTTTGGCATGTCAAGACCTTGGATATTATGTTGCTTAATTATTTCCTTCTGTATTAAGGGATACAAAATTGATTCTTGAGATTTCTGCTGTAGGAAAGTTTGCTTTTACACAAGCTGTAACTTCCAGATAGGACTGAGCCCAGGCACTGCTTAGTTCAGCACCTTTGGTTCAAAAAGCATCTCACATCTCACTGCCATATTGTCCTTCATTGGCAAGTTGTTTTTGTTGTTGTTGTTCAGTCGCACAGTCGACTCCGACCCTTTGCGACCCCATGGACCATTTTCCTCCAGGCGCCTCTGTCCTCTACCATCCCCCTCAGCCCTCCCAGTTCTGTGCCCATTGTGTCTATAATACCATCTAGCCATCTCATCCTTGGCCTCCCCCTTCTTCTTTTGCCCTCCACCTTTCCCAACATCAATGCCTTCTCAAGTGAATCCTCCCTTCTCATTTGATGTCCAAAGTATTTTAGCTTCATCTTTACTATTTGACCTTCCAATGAGCAGTCAGGGTTAATTTCTTCTAAGATTGACCTATTTGTTCTCCTCGCTGTCCAGGGGACTCTCAAAACCCTCCTCCAACACCACATTTCAAAGGCATCTATTCTTCTGCGTTCAGCCTTCCTAATTGTCCAGCTCTCACATCCGTACATTACTACTGGGAAAACCATTGCTTTGACTATTCTAATTTTTGTTTGCAATGTAATGTCTCTGCTTTTCACTATGTTCCCCAGGTTTCTCATCGCTTGTCTCCCAAGAATCAGTCGCCTTTTTATTTCATGGCTGCAATCCCCATCTGCAGTGATCTTTGATCCTAAGAAAGTAAAATCTGTCACTGCTTCTACTTCTTCCCCGTCTATTTTCCAGGAACTGATGGGGCCTGTTGCCATTATCTTGGTTTTCTTGATATTGAGTCTCAAGCCAGCTTTTGCACTCTCCTCCTTCAGCCCAATCAAGAGATTCTTTAGGTCTTCCTCACTTTCTGCCATTAGGGTGGTATCGTCTGCATATCTCAAATTGTTGATGTTTCTCCCAGCGATTTTAATCCCATATTGTGATTCCTCCATCCCTGCACTGCGCATTATGTGCTCTGTGTATAGGTTGAATAAGCATGGTGACAAAATGCAGCCTTGTCTTACTCCTTTTCCTATTCCAAACCACTCTGTTATTCCATGTTCTGTCCTAACTGTTGCTTCTTGGTTCATGTACAGATTTCTCAGGAGGCATATGAGGTGCTCTGGTATTCCCATCTCTTTAATTACTTGCCACATCTTGTTGTGGTCCACACAGTCAAATGCCTTAGTGTAGTCAATAAAACAAAAGTAAACTTGTTTCTGGTATTCCTTTGTTTTCTCCATGATCCAGCATATGTTGGCGATGTGGTCTCTAGTCCCCCTGCCTCTTCTGAAACCAGCCTGCACCTCTGGTAATTCTCTCTCCACATGCTGCTGAAGTCTGTCCTGTATTATCTTGAGCATCACCTTGCTGGCATGTGGGATGAGCGCGATTGTTCGATAATTTGAACATTCTTTGGCATTGCCCTTTTTTGGGATTGGGACGTATACTGATCTTTTCCAATCCTGTGGCCACTGTTTTGTTTTCCAAATCTGCTGGCATATTGAATGCAGTAATTTGACGCCATCATCTTTTAGCGCTTTGAAAAATTCAACTGGGATACCATCATCTCCACTAGCTTTGTTGTTTGCAGTGCTCTTTAGGGCCTTTATGACTTCGCTCTCCAGGATGTCTGGCTCAAGTTCAATTTCTTCATCATTGTGATTATCAGGAGTGTTGAGGTCCTTTTTGTAAAGTTCCTCTGTGTACTCTTTCCATCTTTTCTTAATTTCTTCTGCATCAGCTAGCTCCTTTCCGTCTTTGTCCCTTATCATGGTCATTTTTGCTTTAAATGTTCCCTTGACTTCCCCAATTTTTTTGAAAAGATCTCTGGTTCTGCCTCTTTTGTTGTTTTCCTCCATTTCTCTGCACTGTTCTTTTAGGTAGTTTTCCTTATCTCTCCTTGCTTTTCTTTGAAATTCTGTGTTCAAATGGTTGTAGTTTTTCCTTTCTCCTTTGACTTTTGCGTTCCTTCTTTCCTCTGCTATTTTAAGAGCCTCATCAGACAACCACTTTGCTTTCTTACTCTTCTTTTCTTTTGGTATGGTTTTCTTTGCTGCTTCCTGCATGATGTCCCTCATCTCCGTCCATAAATAAATAAGCCTGATTGTTTCATTTCCCCCTAAATTCCTTTATTCAACCCAGAGGTTAGTGCTTCATGTTTGGACAACCAAACCTGGATGGCATTCATAACCAAAACCATTTTCACAGGTGATAAGTCTATCATAATGGATATACATGACCTGCAGTATCATAAGCAGCATTATTTTGTATTGCCAGTTGCAAGGAAATATGAGCAGGAGAGGGCTGTTCCATTCTTATCCTCTTCTTGACCTGGTAAGGCAGGGGTTGCCAACCTTTTAAAGTTGGGACCAGGTCACACTCCCTCACACAGTTGAGGGGGCCGGGCTGGTGGTCCCCCCACCCTGACACCTGTGACTGATTCTGGCAGCAGCAGCTGGAGCAAGGGCGGGGGCTTGATTATTTGGGGACATGGGCTGTAGGTTGCCTACCCCTGTGCTAAGGGGATCTGATTTGATATGGGCATGGAACACTGCAGGAGTGGCTAAAGAATGCCTTTATCTGATATAGCATGGCTGTTGGTGTGCTTTATGAGCACCAACATTTGGGCCCTGGGCCTAGGCTGGTAAATTATATAGGCGTGTGTACTTAGGTCTCAGTAAATGTTGAACATTCAGTGTGCAGTTGATTGTGCTTAGCAGACATTATGAAGCCACAGTATCATACAGACCTCCAGCTTCTCCTTGCTACACAAATCAGCATGGAAGTCCACATTAAAAGATGTTTTGTGTTGAACAAGCAGCGAATGCAGCAGCGACAACATACTCAACAATACACTTTTTGAATTAGCATGAAAGTCAAGCCTCTCTTTCACAAAAGTTGTGAAAAATCTAGTTCATGTTCTCTATGCACTATAAACTGAAATGCACTTAAATGCATCCAGACAAAACACATTAGGTTAGCCACATCTCAGAAGACAGAGATGGAAAAGGGCCTATTTAGTCATGTACCCCATGGCCTTCTCAAAGGCAAATTCTTCCTTGTAGTACATATGTGTGTGTAAGGCCTCATAGTAAAGATCCTTTCAGTGTCTTGCTTGGATCTGTATTCCAGAGCCTCATAAATCTCACAGCCTACCTGGAGATGGAGAATTTGCTCCCAAATGCTTCATTTGTTTTGGCTTTAAACCAATTTCAAGGATTATGTGTGTGGGGGGTGGGGGTAGGGGGTGGGGGGTGGGGGGTGGGGATACAATAAAAGGGGAAGCCATTAAATGGAATGCTTTTTTGGAAGGGAAGATCCAAGCGAACCTTAGCCTTGTTCTTTTGAGGAGCTTCATGTACCATATTCTGCAATTCTAATCTACCTCTCCTTTTCTCTAAAGCTTGAGACCCCAATTGAGAGAGGTGCCATTCTCATATCAGGCACTAAGGATTTAGAAGTACCTGTAGGGCAGAAATCTGCAGAGCTGATGAATGTCTCATTTAAAAATATGTTTTAGAGTGTTTCCTAACCTAAAGACAATTAGAATAATGGAAACAATAAATAACCATGGATTAGTTGTATAGTCTTTGAGAATCAATCTCATCAGTACAGCTTTGCCTTGAAGTATTTAACCCATTAAGGAGTTCTCTTCTTCCCTGATGCTACTACAGGACAGCATTATTGAAATCTGCTGAGAAAGGGGACCTCTGTTTAAAATGATGGCTCACAAAACCATGGGTAAATCATGGGTGGCCTACTGGCTGTATATGACCTTTTGCCCAGTATTTTTTTTTTACTTGACTATTCAATCTTAGAAGTATTGCCATGTTGATGAATTTGATGACTGCAAAAGGTACATGTGGGTATCCATGCCTTGTTTTTTGCAGCACAGTAATGTCTATGAACCCTTCCAAAAAGTAGTGGTCTCTTTTAAAACAATGTGGATGTCCCCTGTGCATCTTGTTCTTTAAATTTAATGCAACTTTTTTTTGTTCCAAGTGGCAAATTCAGTAGCAGCAATGAAAACCTCCTAAGTGGCAGGTATGGGATTAATAGCCATTTTACAGCTGAGGAGAGATACACTCCACCCCCACCCCATCAGCTGTAAAAAGAGCTGCTGCTGAGATGATCACGCTTCTGCAGCCCCATCTGAGAAGTCAATGATTTCTGGGTAATTCCAAATAATGTTTTGTTCTTCCCCTTGACCTCCGGTGACTTTTTAAAAGTCACTTTACACTACACACCCTAAATGGCAGAATTTGGCCCATACCCGACTCTATGTAAATGCTGTGGCACTATAAATGTTATGTGAAATAAAGATAAAATAAACTTTTAAGTTGTGATCTAGTTGAACTTGGACATATCCAAATCTGTCTTCTTTATGGTATGTCATTTTGCAAGGCTTAGCCTACTTTATGACTCTCTTTATTAACATGTATCAAGTCTGGCAGGCTTTCAACCTTTTGTAAGGGGACGCTCTTTTTATATAAAGTCACAAACTAACTAAATTTGCTACTTATTATTTCAGCAGTATGCACTACATCATTTTAAAAATACAGTACTGTAATGCATTGCATAGTTTTTAAAGCAGAAAGAATTTGCATCTAACATATTACTTAAAAACGTTCTTTTAAGATATACATTCTTGGTGGTATTTTAATGCTTTCTTTCCTCCTTTTTCTTTTCTTTCCTTTCTGTTTTCTTCTTCTTTCTTTTTTGGATTGAGAAGTGTGTAGTACTTTCAGAGAAGTATGAAATCTGAGAAACATATTCCAAATTCTGCCTTACTCAAGGAAGTGTGGATGATAACATTAAGCAGTATAATTCATTATAATATTGCTATGTGAACTTATTAAAGCAACTTTTCCAAGTTATAGTCAATTTGTATAACTTCCTTCTCCATTTGTGGCAATGCACAGATTCACACTTCAGACATTACAATACTCTCCTTAAATTGTGAAAGTAGATATGTACTTTATCTCTCTACTGTTTCACCACTTGTGAGTTTCTGTGGTAAGCTGCGGTGGCTCAGTGGTTAAGAAGCTCACCTCGTTAGCTGGAAGGCTGGCAAGTCAGCAGTTCGAGACCTGGGTACTGCATGGCAGATTGAGCAGCAGTCTCTGTCCCAGCTCTTGGGGACATGAAAGGAGCCTTATTTGGGCATTCCCTGAGCAGAGTTTCTTCCATAAAAATCCTTTAAACCCAGAATAATTTCTGACACTAAATGATTTATTATTATTATTATTATTATTATTATTATTATTATTATTATTATTATTATTATTATTATTATTATTATTATTATTATTATTATTATTATTATATTTTCCTTAATCCACATAAATTGTGTCTTCAAAATTCGTATCAAATTATCATATTTCAGACAAGGTGCTAATAAACACATTCCCTCTGAACTATTTTCAATTAAAATGTCCAGAATAATATCTCTTCTATAGTACTCAGAAAACAAACAATTTCCAAAGAAGCCATGCCATCCCTCTGTAAGAAAGAATAGCTTTCCCACTCTGCTTTGGTGAACTGATGTTTCTGAAATGTAACTAATGGTATCTAATGAGGAAAACAGTTTATTTCGCTGGAACTGGCAGGACGATTAGCTTGTGTAATACAAATGAGCTTCTTTCTCGGCTAAAGAAAGCAGTGAAGTCACACTGGAAAGATTATATTGCACCAAGGAATGCCAGGTTTTGTTCATCCCTGAGTTTAGTATCAAAACACCCATCCATGTGCAATAATCATTACAAATAGATTTTTATTGTATTAAGTTCACATAGCTATACTGTAACTTTAGACATTCTAAATAAGTGTCAGGAGAGGATCTATGTTTCTATATGGCTGATGTCATGTCACAAAGAAAAATTGCATGGGGGGTGGTGGATTATGCAAACTGTTTCCACAGCTGGAGTTTGGATATTTTTTGCCCCTCTAATTTCTCTTTTCCTCTCTTGGACTTCAAGTTATTTGTGGAGTATTCTGACTTCTGTCGTTTCCTTCTGGATATTGATATTGAACGTCACTATGTGCTTGACCTCAAGATCTATGCCCCATATTGGATATTTTTTTAATTAGTGGAGTATTCTTCAATACCATCTTACTTTACATAACTTACTAGGTAGAAAAGCTGAGTTTCTGGCAAAGGATGGCCCAGGAGGAAGGCCAACCCCCCCAAAAAACAACAACACCCAACCCCCCCCCCCAGAAAAAAAACCCTTTTGTGTGTTTTAAAAAATGCTAACAACAGCAGGTCCTGAAGTTTCCTTTGGATCCCACTATTTCCGATGCACACCATTGCAGATTTTAGTTTCTGCATTGTGTATTTGCAGCTTGACTAGGATCTGGTGTACATTTATGATGCTGTTGCAATATTGAGTGGTCTAGAAGCTCAAAACTATTAAAGTTAACTTGTCAATAGTTCGCCATTTCATTCATATAATGTTTCAGGAATCAAAGGGTAAATTAGTAACTTAAACAGGTCCCACAAGTGATCACAGCCTTTTATAAATTAGTTTGCCACATTGTAACTTCTGTATTTCAGTTCATGGTAAATTGGAGCTTTGTCTGAAATAAGCCAAGCATTAAAAAAACTGGATAAAACTGTAATATCTGAAAGAATTATGAGCTGGACAAATCTGTATACTAGGTCTCAGGAATGTATTCTTAGATTGAGCAAAGCAACTTGTAGAAACCAAAATGGCTTCAGCAAGAAATGCTATGCATGTTTACTTATCCTATCCTTTACCCTTGAAATTTCCTTCTGCTCTCAGATACATTATTGCCGTAATGGCCAATCTTGGCACTTCAGGTGTTCTTGGACTTCAATTACCAGAAGCCCAAGTCAGCACTCCTGCTGATCAGGGCTTCTGGCAATTGTTCAGGAACAGCTGGAGTGCCAAGGTTCACCATCATTGCACTAGAGAATGCTGCATTGAAGAAAGTTTCAGGTGATCTGTTTTGCTTCCATGCATGGAATGTGGGCCAACATCTTGGTGTGTTGTTTTTTTTGTCAGAATGTCTTGGGCCAACCTTGGGTGTGAGGCCTAATTAAATAGGTAGACGATTTACAATTAAATGGATTCATCAAGAGAGATGGGACTTTTAAAAAATTCCCTGTTTTTGAAACACCTAATTGTGTCTTGAGTAATGTTTGTTTTCTTTTACTGGAGAGACTGACCCATTTAAAGGAAATCTTTTTATCCTTTCTCCCATTATTATTATTATTATTATTATTATTATTATTATTATTATTATTATTATTATTATTATTATTATTATTATTATTATTATTTCTTCCTGCATTGTATCTTATTTGAAATATTGGTGAGCATCATGGCAATTAGCCATGAAGACTGTCCTGCAAAATTAATGCCATGGCTTTTCATTTGCCTTCCACATCACAGTGTGACATCTGTACCACTTATCAAGCTCCACAAGTCACTTTCTGGTCCTGGGCCCTTTTTGGCAAACAAAGTCTTCCTCAACTTCAAGCTAATATTGATCAAGCTGTTGCCCTCCATCAAGATGGATTCAAGTGGGATTTAATCCACTTGTGGACCATCACCCTTCCCTGTGTTCTTCACCTAGGCCACTATTCCTTAGGGTTGTCAGGTTGCTCGGCATTGAGTCACATACTCTATTACCATAGCAGGATAACATGGTTAGACTCCCACTTGTAGGTAGCAGTAGAAATGGATTCCAAGTAAAAATTTATTATAGAGATCATCATTCATGATTTCTTGCTCAGTATAGGAGAAAACAATGCACCTGTGATGTTTGTTAATACATTAGTTACTTTTAAGGGGAAAATATAGTTTTAAATAGATCTAAATGTGTGGAAAGACAGTAGTATATAAATTAGATTGATCAGAATTGCATACAATCAGTATGTTTTCATTCTTTCATAAACATGGGCAGCAGTTCAGGCAGTGGCTTCACCTTAATTTTTGGACATGTTTTCTCACCAGCAGTCTTCTGTGGTAAAATTCAGAGAAACATCTACTACTTCAACTATTCGGCCTCAAAATATGCGTGTAATGTTTTAGATTTAGACAATAACTGTAAACTATCATCAAACACGGAACTTCATGATCTTTGGAATATGTTTCTGCTACTTCTCTGGAGTTGTCCATGTGGACATTTGTCTCACTGTTAGGGGCACTGATCTGCTATTTTTAAGAGTTTCTACATGAAGTGTTCACCGGAGTGGGCCAACCCAGGCAAATGCATGTCTTTTTGAATCCCTATCAGGAGGTTCTACTATTTTTGCATCCGTACTCTGTTCCTAGTGAGTGTAGATACTGATACAAGTGACCCTTGCATCTGTTCATTGTCATCTTCCGATATCCTAAACTGTCAACAGTCCATTTCAAAATACTGGAAACTGACCACTTCCCCTGATCATCTTCAGGATAACAGTCATTTACATGGAAGCAGTCTTTGAGAGTTGGATGGATCATTTATCATTTGGGTTAAAATCAGGCCTCTTAAAGAGGAGAGAAAAGAACCTGGTTTAAATGTTTAACACATGCTTTGGTTATTGTTGTTCATTAACTTGCACAGATTGCTTTGATCTCTTCAGCAACAACATGAATGGTGGATTATTATGATTCTTTTTTTTTGAAGGGAAGAGGCTATTCACAGCTTTTTTTATCATGACAAGTGGTGAAGGGAAGTATGTCAGTAATCTGTGCAGTAGCAGTTGCATCCTAAGTGGCACCTACTCCCATTGTAATATCATAAAAATAAAATCCAGGCTACTGGGCAATCATGGTTTGCCGAATGATGCCTGACAGTTCTATAACCTGCCTATTTCTAATCTAAGCTTGGAAACATTAGTATTGGTATTAATATTACATTATCTGTTGAGGATGCAGGCATCTCGTCCTCCCTCCAGCTGTCCTGATGGGTAGGGAGGCCCGCAGCAAAGACGTTGACCATTGCTGCCGCTGTGTCTTGGGCCCCTGTTGTCAGTTTGGCTGTATTGTAGTTTTGCTTTATATAGCTTATATTGTGTTCTGTATTTACTGTACCCTGTAATAGAGAATTTGCCATATTGTGGAGATTTCTATTGTAATTGTAATTTACTTATATCTTTATTTACATTGTATCTTTGCCTTTTGTTACTTTAAATGCTGTAAACTGCTTTGAGTCTCCCATTGGGATGAGAAAAGCGGTATAATAATAATAATAATAATAATAATAATAATAATAATAATAATAATAATAATAATAATAATAATAATAATAATAATAATAATAATAATAATAATAATAATAATAATCTGGGAAATCAAACTACAGTAGTACATTTTGAACTACCAAGAAAGTTAATTTGTTGATTTTTTAAAATTAATTTGTGAAGTCATTGAAAGAATATCCCTTCTAATAGCACTTAGAATTTTTGAAAGTGAGCAGAACAAATGAGAGTAATAAGAGGAGTCCTAGAAGTTGTTTGGCATGTAAAAAGAATTCAAAAAGAGTCTTGGTCTATGGAGCTGCTGCATATCCTTTAAACTGTAGTGGGTTGAAAGTAGTCTTTAGTATGGTATTATACTGCAACAGTTCTCAAAATTCATGATTTGTTAAAATACTTTTATCAATAACCTCTCCATGGATAATTTGACAAAGAATGAAGGTTGTAGCCAAAATGCAAAGGATCATGTATTCTATGCCATGACTAATATAAATGGTAAAGTAGTTCTTACATTTTAGTCAAATGTCAAATGTGACATCCTAAAATGTTTTCCAGTTATTTTGTGTGATGCAATTCTACCCTCTGAATATCCTTACTTTTTATATGTACCTTCACTGGTTCTTATTCATGAATGACTAGCTTTTCAAACTGTGCCTCTGGCAATGCTTAGCATGAATATCAATTTACTCAGTGTGTGCCTTTTTAAAAATTCTAACACACTTGGCACCAAATTTTGATCGACTCAGTGTTTCTGTTTGTTTTGAGGTCTCCAAAGAACTTTTTCTAACCTGCCTTTAGCAATTTCATTAACCACAAGATTGGCAGAGCCCGAAGCATTCACTAATTTTGCTGTCAGACAGATCCTATCATTGTTAATAGAAATATGGTTAAGCTGCATGTATTCTTGTTTTCAGTGCTGAGTAACTGCCTATCAGAGTTAATTACCTTAGCTCAGCATATGCATTACATTCTGATGATTCCAGGTTTAGTTCTTAGCATTTGCAGTTAGGGGCTCAATAACAAGCGATGGAAATATTTCCATTTGAGATGCAGAAAGCCTTGTTTGTCACTCAAGAATAGTGGCCTGGAGGAACATATCATATGGTCTGGTGCAAGACAACTTTCTATGTACTTTATGTTCAAATCCTTAAGTCAGGAGTTCTCAACCTTTTAAAGCCGGGAACAGGTCACTCTCCCTTGGACAACTTTGGGGGCCAGGGGACCATTTTGCCCTTCTTCCACCACAGGGCACTTCCTGGTGTGATGGAGGTGGTGGTAGGACACATAAAATGGTGCTGTGGACCACATCTGGCCCATGGGCAGCAGGTTGAGAATATCTGCCTTAAGTGATACAAAAGCTATATAATGTATAGGAAATTTTATTAATAAACAGTGAAAACACATACCGTATTTGTCAGTGTATAAGGCGCACTCCCCCCTCAAAAATACACCAGAAAAATGGAGTGCATCTTATACTCTGATGCATTTTATACGCCAGCAAATACCATATTTGCCGGCATATAGATGTACTTTTTTCCCTTTTAAGTACACCAGAAAAACAGAATGCATCTGGTTGTCGAAAGTAGATCATCACAATGAACAAAATGCTGGAAAAACCAGTATTCAGAAGGGTTATTTGAATAGATTATTCTAGACTATCTATGACTATTTTATTTATTTATTTATTTATTTATTTATTTATTTATTTATTTATTTATTTATTTATTTAAATTTTTATGCCACCCACTCAGGTAAAAACCCGAATCAGGGCGGCGTATAACAATTAAAAACATATAAAAACATGTTAAAACCCCACCATCCACCCATATATCCACCCTCTTACTCCCACACAAATGAAATGACTAGTCACAAATGAAAATTATGAAAGTATTATCTTTGATCATAAAACTCATTCCATAAGTGTAGGCATTTTGGGGGGGAAAAGTAAACATAAAATGAAATAATAAAGAACACAAACTTGGTGGCATCTTAAAGACTAACTGCGATATTTTAATGTAAACTGTTGTGGATCAAGTCTGAGGAAGAGACTTGATCCATGAATGCTCACATTAAAATTTAGCAATTAGTATTTAAGGTACTACAAAGTTTCTTCTTTTTTATTTTTACATTTGTTTTGTGGTTTTCCCCTTCTCTGGTAAAGCGTAGATGCTACTTACATGATTAATAAAATGAAACTGTGTGCTAAAAAATTGTCATGAATAATAATTTTTTTTAAATATATGCATCCAGCTTTTCCATGGGAGCCAAATTTGTCTTTCTGGATACAGAGAAAGGTTTCACAATCTTTTTATTGCAACATTTTTTTAAAACAGGCACCTAAAAGTGCTCACACTTTTGTGGTTCAGATCTTGGTTGTTGTCTATAAACACAGAAAAACTACCCAGCAGGAAGGACAAATACTGTATATGGACTTCTTAGTTATCTTTTCCATTTCTTTAAATAAAGTCATCCAGAAGTGAACAGCAATCAAGCCTGCTCATCTACATATTGCAGTAGGAGCCTAGGTTTTCACACCCCTTTAACACATGACTCTAAGGTTTTTGTTATTATAGTTCAGGAATTCTCCATCTGTGGCCCATGGGCCAGATGCAGCCTGCAGCCCCCTTTCATGTGGCCCACCTCCACCACACCGGGAAGTGCCATGTGGTAGAGGAAAGGCAAAATGGCCATCCAGTCTCCGAAGCTGTCTGAGGGAGTGTGACCCGGTCCCCGGCTTAAAAATGTTGCAAACTCCTGTTATTGCTGCTCTTTAGTTCAGTCATTTAGATATTTATTAGCTTAATTGTCCATTTGTGTATATTCATAGAAATTGAATTTGTAGACCCAGCTTAAGTCCCCAATAGTGCATTTTCCCCACACCATTTTTTGTTACCCAGATGGAGTACTACAGTGAATGTCTAACAGTGTAACATTAGTGTTTGAGACTGCAACTGTCTTCTTTAGACTGCAGAAATAGATTCTCAAATCATACAAATCCAATAAATCCAATAAATCAAATCAAATTAAATCATGGGTTGAATGGTTTGTACTCTTCCTAAAAGGACCAATTGTACAAACTGTACAGCCAATTGTACAACCTAGTTGATCTGCAGCCAAGTCACCTCCACCAAATCCAATTATTTACAAATCTGTGTCTCTTGCTTGGGGTAAGTCCTTCAGGCCCCTGTGATTTTAAGTAAATTTTACTTATTCTGATTAGCAAATAAAGGATGGCACATGAAAGGGATTAAGTGGGAAGGGATGGAATATATTTCTAATGCCATTCTCCCCAAATGTTCAGGATAATATTTTAAAAATGAATTGCTTTTCTGTATAATTCAGTTTAGAAAGTTGAAGAGGCAAGAAATGAATGCCTCACATTTCATCGCCATGTAGATTTCCAATTTCAGGTTTAAACAAGGCTTCTAAATAAGAGGTGTGGATGAGTGGCAATCTAGTAAATAATGTGGTACCTTTTCAGGTCTGGAATTTCTAATCCTACCATCCTGCTATGCTTATAGTTGGAGGATGAGGAATACCAGCTTTTAAAAAACATAGCTAATGAAATGGCAGAGCAAAGTTTGCCACTTTATTTGAACAAGACCCTGAATAAAGCAAAACAGATGGGAGGATTTGGGGGAAATGGACATCTTAATTATAGCTGAACACCTGAGTAGAGAATGCCTGAGTTTATTATAGCCCTATTAAAAAAAACTTAACTTGCAGGAAGAGAAGTTTAAAATAGGAGCTTAGAAGAACTGAAGGGCAATTAGGGAAAGTGATTCCAAGGTTATTTTAAAGAAGTGGGATTGATGAAAACATTGGTAATTGCAGTTAAAAAATCTTTGAGGCAGTTGTTTATAATTAAGACCATTTTTTATTTTTATTTCTTGATTTCCAAGTTCGAGAAATTGCCAAAATGCATATGCTCAATGCCTGGAGTATTTTTTAAAAAGCATTTCTTTTACAAAGCATACTATCATGTCATCAGTGAAAGGATTTTTCTTATCATTGATATCAATCCCTGGCATACCTGTCAACCGCGGCTCCGGACAATCCGGGACCTGCATACAATGGTTCTGCGCAAGTCATGTTCTACACATGCGTAGAAGGCTTTTACGCTTGTGTAGAACCCTTTTATGCTTGCGTAGTCTTCTACGCAAGCATAGAATGGTTCTACGCAAGCGTAAAAGGGTTCTATGCAAGCATAAAAGCCTTCTACGCATGCATAGAATGCGACTTGTGCAGAAGGGATGTGCAGTACCTCTTTCCCCTCACTGCCAATTCTGGGGTTTTGGCAGCTGCGGGTGGGAAATGGCGCAAATCACCACTGAACATTGGGAAATCCCGGCCAATCCGGGAAGGTTTGCAGGTATGATCCCTGGTAACTGTGCATGATTGCAAAGGACCTTAACTGGCAGCCTCAATGAAAATGCAAACCAAAGTGGGATAAGGGTGGTATTCTTGCTTAGCCCCCCCCCCAAAAAAATAATAATATTAATTCAGAGTGGGGGGATAATAGTAATGGCTTTACATAGACCTTTTGTTTAGAAAAGAGAGAGCAAGGTACTGAAATAAACTCCTTCCTATCTCCATCACTTCACACACCTTAAATATGTAGTGCCATTCAAATTAGTTGAAGTCTTTGAAGGTATCAAAGAGAGTGATGATGTGGAAGAAGAAAAATTCTTGCACAATAATAAATGATAATGAATAGCTTTATGGTGTGTTAAACATGCCTAAATCTTATGAAACTGAGCTGATAATTTTCATTGGTTTTCATTAATACAAACTGTCACTTGACCTCTGAGAACTAGAAAATATTGTTCCTTTGTTCCTAATTGAAGTTAGGAGGTTTCTTTATCTTCCTGACCAGCTGCCATGGGAACATCTGTCTCATAGTGAGGCCATCCTTGGTCCATCTGGCTTGGCATTGTCAACTGCACTGACTGGCTGTGGATCTCCAGTTTCAGACAGAAACGTACTATCTGAAACTACTTGGAGCTACCAGTGGTTGAACCCAAGCTTCTCTTGTACAGAACTGTGCCTTACCACTGAGTTATATCCTTCCCTCTGTGTGTATACTGGAGGTGGGTCCATGTTGTTCATGAACAACACTTACGAGGCAGGTCAGTATTTTATATTTGACAGATTGATTTGAAACTGATAGTAACAATCCCTAGGTGAGGAAACTAATTCAAACCAAGTGGTTCCATCCTGACAGACCTTAGTACAGAACAGCAGTCCAGTCTTGTCTTAATAATGCTACCTCTTGGGTATGAGTGAGAATGTTCAAAAGATACCTAAGGATGTGTCCTTAGGGCACCATTATTTAATATGCACATGTGCATGCACATATGCACACAGGTCAGAAAGTGGGCAAATAACAAACTAATCCACACAGTAGAAAATCTGCAGAACTGGTGGGGCAATTTAAAAATATGCAGACCCAAACATAAGAGTGTTCTCTTTGTAGCTGTCCTGTGCACGTGCTTTTCGCTCACCTTCCCTCATAAATTGATTGTACTGAATTCAATGAGGTTTTTTGTCAGTGACAAATTTTCATTCATTTCTTGTTTGTTTGCCTGGAGAAGCTCATGAATGCATGCAATTGAGCCTCCTTGGCTGACCTGCAAGAGGAGACCAAACCGTGAGGTGATACATTCCTTTGCAGACACAACTTGTTTGTTCTCTATCAATAGAGCTTTCACAGAGGCAGTGAGAGAGAAGAGAGACTTTTTAAAAAATAACAAGGAGTTGCACTTTTAAAAAACCGCTTTAAGAGAAATCTGCAGTGTCTTAGCATATCTTTACTTGGCTTTACTTGTAAATGCATTTGCGACAGCTGTGGATGCATATTACGGCACCAGTCTGGCCCGCTTAGCTGTCTGAGGGTGTGTGGTCTGGCCCATGGCTGAAAAATGTTGAGAACCTCTGGTTTGCGCATTACCATTCATTTAAGCAATACTGTAGAGTTGAGCAATACACTGTCTCTTTTCGATTAGATTCCAAGATGCTGACTCCTAAACTCAGTGATGCTAGAATTGGTATCTGGTTGGCTTTTTGGCAGGGTCTGGTCAGTTTTGTTAATACCCACAGGCACCACAGAAAGATGATAATTCTGCAGAGATTTTTGTTAGATCTCTGGTTTAATAAACTGGTCTCTCAGTAGCCCTTGAGTTCAATGCAGCTGCTGCCTCTAATATTGCTAAACATGTTATAGTTACAAGTGCTTACATTTTAGTGCATGCAAGCAGCATAGCAGATAATGCTTGTCAGCTTTTCCCAGTGTTTCTCCTGTGACTTTAGAAGTAACCTCTAGGCCAGTGATGGGCAGTCTTGGCACTCCAGCTGTTCTTGAATTTCAATTCCCAGAAACTCTGACCAGCTGGTGTGTTGACTTGGGCTTCTGGGAATTGAAGTCCACGAACAGCTGGAGGGCCAAGACTGCCCATCTCTGCTCTAGGCAGAATCTGCTGAAGGGGAAGTGTTTGTTATAATTTTATCTCCCAATAGGAAAAGCTGGAGCAACTTACACCTGCTATGCACCCATCTGTTAAGAGCATAGAAGCATTACTGTGGAATACATTGGGTATATTTCCTGAACATATTTTCAAAGAGAAGTTCATAATGTTCAGAGGAAGGACAATTGACTCTTTGCTACCTAACAACAACACCATGCCCAAACCTCCTGCATGGCAACAATGTTTTCCAATGGTCCCAGTGGTTTGTTAAAATATATAGCGAAGGGAGAATCTGCAGAAAATAGGACTTCAGGATGACACTGAAATCCTCATAGGCTGTTTCATATTTTTAGATTGGAGATTGCCTGCTCTGGGCTAAAAGATTGTTGTATTATGATGATCACTTCCACACGTTTTTAGAGTGTTCTATCAGTCCACAGCCAGGAGCCAAGAGAGAATGCAATTCTTGCTGACAGGAAAGTAACTTACCAGGGAACTCAATTTTCTATGATTTAATGGTGCTTTGAATATATTATCAGAAGCATGTTCAGAACCAACATCTGGGATGTAAAAGAAAATAGAGATGTAAAATCCTTGCTTATCTCATTCTTGTGTGTGGCAACATATCTATTGGTATCTTGCTTTTGTGAAAATAATTTCTATAATTAGTTGAGCAAAACCATGAAAGCTTTCGCCTTCTTTGCATTGACTAGTAAACATAAGACTCAGTCAATTGGCTATTTGTGTCTTTTGGATCAACCATCCAGTTGTTTGCTATGTATGTTGTACTTTGGTAAAATGAAACTAAACTCTTCTTGCACAGAAGCTTTTAGCGCAAAATGTGGAAACCTAGAAAAAAATCAGCTCCATCTCTCATTCTCACATGAGGGCTGAGAAATTTCATTTGTGATCAGAAGTTCTTTGACAGGGTGTTCCAGTTTGTTCAGAACCTCACTGAGAAATAATTTTGTTACATCTACTCATAGCTCACTAAGTCAAAAATGACAGGGCATGTGGTTTCATAAAACATTGCTGTAGAATTTTTTATATCACAAGGCCTCAAAATTGATGCAGCAACCAAGACATTTTGAAAAAACAGAAGATCACTGAAAAATGAAAATTGAGAGGAGTTTTATGGTTAGGAGATTGCCTTGCTATGGTGACACTTCCAATAATCACTGAGCTCCCAATGACATGATTCCACAATGATTCAAAGGAGATCATTTATCATCCATATGTGATACTGCTCAGAGGAGCAGCTAAAGCCACCTTCCAGTCTTGTATGAGTCAATGATGGACCTTAGGAGATTGTTAAATATCAGATATACTTAGCAGGCATAGCGATGTGTGGACATTGTCCCCTCTTTCCTTTCTACAAGGGTTTTCTGCAGGAATGAACATGTGAACAGGACTTATATGATTATCATTATTAATTTTATTCTATATATTACACTTTTTATAATTACATTTTTTTATTATTTGTTTTATTCTATCATTTTCAGAAAATAGTCAACAGGGGATATCAAAATAGATTTAAGTAAAATACATGCTGCTATTGAGAAATGCTATTGAGTAATCATAAGAAAATTATTCTTATCTTTGCAAATATAGAAAGGGTTGCCAGTGTTTATGGTGATTTTTTTGCATGTTTATGTTTACTTAAGTTGCATTTAATTATTAAATATGTAGTTTAATAATTAAATTTGGGGAATGTATTTTTTGCTGGAAAATAACAATTTGCACAATAAAGTAAGACGGTTGAATTGCTGAAATGTAATCTCTGTTTTATTTTATTTTGTGGAAGTATACACTTTCACATACTATTATTGCAGCTTATGAAAAAGCAAGAGATGAGATTCTTTAATTCGCAGGGCCTCTGCATGCAGGCATAATTCAGGAATCAGCCTAGAATTCCCTGATGTGGAATATTTTCATATGCAAATGTTTATGGTATATTTTTGAGAATAATTATGGCAAGAGTAGGGAACTCACTGGATTTGTGTGCCAGCAATGAGTATAGCAGTGCAAAAAAAGAAAGAAAGAAAGAAAGAAATGAATCTGATCAGAGCAGAAATTGGTGGGATTTCCAAAATGGAACAAGGTATCAAACTAGGGCAAAGGCCTTACAAGCCCTGGAACCATATATCCTCACTTTTAAAAGATATTAAGTTCACAACTCAATATTATTAACTCACATTTCCTCCTCATTTTATACTTGATTTTATACTTGATTCTTTAACTGAAAATCATCTCCTGTCAGAGCCAACCAACCAACCAACCAACCAACCAACCAACCAGTCCTAATATACATGGTGTATTGACCCCTAACACTGTGTACTTAGGGGCAATATGCTGATTTAAATATGTTAATAGATACATGGAACCTCATATATTAGTAAAAATCTATTTGGGGGTTGACAGGGAAGTTGGATGGGTCTTTTTTTTTAGTTGTTGTTGTTTTTGGATCCTTAATAAGAGTTTTTATCAATCCCTATTGTTTTTCATAGCTGCCTGCAAAATTCTGGAAGTTATCGTCCAAAAATACAAATCCAAATATACAAATCACCACGTGGTGAAGGGGTGTGGCCGCTATAACCATGCCTCACCCTTGGTGCAGGAGCTGCATTGGCTACTGGTGTGCCTCTGGGTGCAATTCAAGGTGCTGGTCATTACCTTTAAAGCCCTACATGGTAGTGGGCCAGGTTACTTAAGAGACCACATCACCCTGAGGACATCAGCCCATCCCACCAGTGCAGACCAGAGGGGCTCTCTAAGGGTCCCAACTGCACCTCTGTAGCACTAGACAGAGGGCCTTTTCGGTGGTTGCCCCGGCCCTTTGGAACCTCCTGCCGACTGACCTCCACCTACAATTAGCTTTCCCAGCATTTAGGAAGGGCATGAAGATCTGGTTGGCCAAGCAAGTGTGGGGTTCATCGACGGGAGCTGCCCCCGCCCCCGATGGCTTATATAGGTGCTTAGAGTTGTTTTTAATTACTGTATGTTATATTTTATTTGTCGGCAAGCCACCCTGAGTCTCTATAGTGAGCGGGCGGCAAAGTGGTAGTGGTAGTGGTTGTTATAATAATAATAATAATAATAATAATAATAATAATAATAATAATAATAATAATAATAATAATAATAATAATAATAATAATAATAATAATAATAATAATAATAATAATAATAATAATAAAGAAATCTTTGAGAATTTAGTTATTTTAGACAGCTGATAGAGTTTGCTAGCTAGTTAATGATATTAAGGAAACATAAGGGACACTTTTTAGTAAGTTGTTTTATATAGCAGATGTTTTATGTAACAACTTATACAGAAAACATTTGCTAATTACAAAACACATCACAACAGAATCTCATTTTTTCAAAAATAACTTTTTGTAGCCTTGCTTCTTCATTGTGCTTCTGTTTCTTATATGTAAATAAAAAGGGGGGCTAGGAGAGAAAATGTATGAATATAAATTTGGTGCTTTGATTCTCTTAACTTTTTATTCTGATTGAGTAAAAGTTAAGAAAAAGCTTTGACTGCTAATATAATTTGCTAGCACTAACCTAGCAATGCTTGGTATTTTCATCTTTGCAATTTAGTATGCAACGGAAGATTTAATCGAATATGACTATGACTATGGGGACCCAGATTATAGAGATTATAAAGACCTTGACACTGTAACAGAGGGAACCCCACTATATGAAGAGACTGTAGCACAGACTGAGGTAACACCATGTGTGTGTGTGTGTGTTGTCTAACGTCCCTGTCATGTAGCTTTTGTCATGTGGTGTCTTGTGTTAATCAAGCTTTTCATCCCTTTTTCCTCCTTCCTTTCTTTCCTGTTTGTAAAACTCATTTTCATCCTGCAGTGAAAGGTTGGACAATTGACAGCAGCAGCCTTATTTTATTTTAATCACTTTGCTTTTTCTTACTCTGCTCCCATTCATACCTTGCTGCTGATCTCCTTTCATATATTTATGTGTTCCCATTCCATCTTTCACAACCTTTTTTTCAGAAAAAGAACAAAGCACAAAAGAAGAAGAGGACAGTAGCCGCTAACTCAAAGAACAACCCCCAAAAGTTTGTCCCCAAAAAAACTGAAAAATATACATCCAAGAAGAAGAAAACCTATCAAGCTGCAGCACAAGGCAACATAGGGGTAAAAGTAGCCAAGAAATAATCAAGATCTTTCCTAAACCACACTTGGAAGATCTCTGATGATGAGAAATAAGTAGTTCTAACCATTAGTAGATCAATACAAATCTGGCTAATACTATTACCAAATTAAACAGAGACTCCTTCTGGATACTCACCTATTTCTTATGTGGTTAATATAATAACTTTCTCTTTTACATTAGGTCAATGTTGTTGATGAATATCATGAATATAATGTGGCTGAAACTGACTATGGAATTGCTGAAGGCTACCAGACTGCAACTCCTAGTCGAACTGCAGGACCAAATGAGGTAATGAGGATTGGAAAATATACAGGCAAGCATATTTCAAAGACTTTAGTCAATAATTAGTCAACTACTGTATTATCAAGTCATAATCAGGTGAATTGACTTTATTTTAAGACAACCTTTAAAGTCCAAACTGACTGTTATGGCATATTTCTGGGACCCATGCTTTTCTTGTAGCAATTGGGACTTGCCCTTTGATTATTACTTGAGAAAGACCTTCATGAGATTGCAAATATATGTTTATTAGAGCTTCACTTGAGTAGGTTGTACAGTCTTAATTCAGTGCAGCTCAGTTGCAATATAAGATCCTGCATCCTTTTATGATTTCTTTGGCATGAAGATGAAAAGCAGTTTCAATTTACCTTCAGTCAGAATTGTAGGAGATGAAATGATGAATTGTAGGAGTTCAAAATGATGTCCCTTGTTTAAAGAAAAAGCATGGAGTAAACCAGGGGTTCTCATCCTTTTCCAGCTGCAGGCCAGACTGCACCCCCACAGACAGCTGATCGGGCTGGATACATGGTTCCCCCGCCATAAACACTGCTATAAAATGCATCCACAGCTGTTGTAAATGCATTTACAACAGTTGCAGGTGCATTTATGGCATGTTTTCAGCTGTTTTCTATGATTCCACCACTTCTGGCAGCAGTGGCAGCAGGAGCAAGTGCAGCAGGCCACATGGAATGGTGCTCTATAGGCCAAGTCCAGCCCACGGGCTGTAGGTTGAGAATCCCTGAAGTAAGCGAATGGTGTTTGGAAATAGAGGATGGTTATAACCATCTCTGCAGAGATGTGGGGATGTATCTCTTACTGGACATCCAATATAAGAATCAAGTGTAAGGGCAGAATGTTGTCACTTTCTAACGGCTGCACCATGAGAATCCCAAAGCCCAAAATCAATATTCTTTAGATGTTTTTTGAGTGGCTTCTAGATCCACAAATGGGCAAGGAAAGGGAGTCAATTTCTGTTGAGTACACAAGCATCTCTTTGGAATTAGCCTAGTGTAGAATGTGATTCTGTAGTTTCCTATCCTATTGGTATTGCTTTTCAATATATACTTGTTAAATTCCACAGTGCAATGTCATTAAAATTTAGCCCAACAACCTGCAGTTAATCCAAGATAACAGTCATGATGCGCATTCCTATCTGCATATCATTGTGCACAGTAACATGCACCTCATTCACAACAGTTAGTGAATGTGGATTTCTTAAATGCTTGTATCATACCTAGATATGCAGCACAATGTGGATGGCATCCATATACATATCCATCTACATTTGATTTCTGCACTTGGTTCCAAACCACTGTAGGAATCTACACACAGATCTGGCTTTCATGTCCAGATCTCCCTTCTTGCATTTGTGCATCTGTATTTGGATCTCTACTGGGCAGAATCAAATTGCATTTGAAAGATATATGTGCTATATCACATACATCTTTCTTTCAAACATGATGTTTATATTTTTAAAAATTGCTTTCACTGCTCTTTCTTTACTTTTGCTCATTGGAGGTTATCATCTGACAATTCCGTATCTAGGTGCATTATTACATGAAGATTTACATGCTGGAATGATTTTTTAAAACCATGTTTTCCAAAGGCTTTCATTTATGGTGAACACATACTTATCTCACACTTGTAATTACACTTTTCAAGTGCATAATACAAAAATGAAATACAACAGATAATTCTGAAATTACATTAAAATTAGGGCTTTCAACAAAACTGTAAGTCTACATATTATTTTGTGGGGTTTTAAAAAAATTAAACCAAGGGATGGAATCTTTTCACTACACTAGATTTAGTCCCAACTAGAATAGACTGTTCAAAATGAATGGGGCTTGTTTGTGAACGCTAATATGAAACCACTGGAAGAACCTAGTTTAGACTAAATTTGTTTTGTTTTGTTTTTTTCTTTTGTGAAGATTATGTTATTATCACCTAATTATTTTTAAAGTTATTTTCAATAGTTTTATTGACAATAGAAATGGAAATTCAAATATGAAAACTTTTGGGTATGCTAGCAGTCATACTGTATGTATGTGGATGACATACGATGCAAAACTCAATGACTGAAACAGGTTGATGAAAAAATTTGCCACTAAATACTCCAGTATTACTGAGGTTCCATTTAATTGTTTTGCAAATGAAACAAAAATGAACATTTAATGAAAGTGTCAGTTTCATTATGCATTGCATGTTCTTATAATATATCTGAAACACTGGCTGCACAGTCTTTCAGAATAAAAAGTACAAGCTTGGAATACTGTTATTTCATCAACCATTGGCCAAGATTCTATTGAGTCAAAGTACAAATCACAAGGACAGTTTGACATTTTTGCTACTTGCACAAGGAAACCTTCCAGCTCCTTTGTTCAAGTGGCAAATTGATGTTCTTAAAGTGAATCATGGTTTACACAAGAGCAATGCAGGGATCTGAGATCTGCCAGTGTCCAATAGAATCTTGGCCATTATATTAAAATCTCTTGAATGCTTGCATTACTTTACTAACAGTAATCCTCCTATTCATCCTGTTCTCCAAATCTCTGCTGCTCTATATGAATAGCAAATTCCTACTGAAGAAGTATTTACTGAAGAATACCTAACGGGAGAGGAATATAACTCAGAAAATAAAAAAACTGAGGAAACAGAGTATGAAAACAAACAAGTAGACCAAAGTGAATCTGAAGTGGTGGTAGATGGAGATTTAGGCGAATATGATTTTTATGAATATAAAGAATATGAAGAAAAACCAACCATTCCCACTAATGAGGATTTTGGGCCGGGTGTTCCAGCAGAGACTGATATCACGGAAACAAGCGTAAGTTGGGTACAACCAAAATATTCTTTGAATGCATGGGATGGTTGGTCACTCTTTACAGACCTATCTGCCATTTTTGTCCTTGTCTACAAATGTGAGTCAGTGAAGGCCATTTTGTGACTGTTTACCATAGACAGGGCAAAGAGAACGAACATGGAGGTCACTGAGTTTGCCAGAGCAGCATGATGCCATTCCTGGAGCCTCAGTGTCAGAACCTGAGATGCAAGGTTGTTGTGTCACTCTCAGAGGCAGGAGAAGACAGGTCTAGGAGTGAGAGTTAGAACTGCTTGTGGAAAAGGGGACAGTTTCACCAGGTTTTGCTTTAAAGTGGCGGTAGGATGTGTCAGAACAGTTCAGCACCAACCTTCATATTGCAAAATTGCCTACTCCAGCCCCTAGAGCAGTGATGGTGAATCTTAGCACTCCAGAAGCCCAGGTCAACACTCCTGTTGTTCAGGGCTTATGGGAATTGAAGCTCAAGAACATTTGGAGTGTCAAGGTTCGCCACCACTGCCCTAGAGGATATGTGTATGGGATCAGTAAATTAATTTTTTTAAAAAATAAAATATATATTTAGGAGTGTGCCAGAGTAGTTGTGGGCCTCCAAAATCCATAGGGAAGCATGTATATTTAGATAGGCAGGATTTAAATGGAATAGGTCAAAAACTATGTAAATGTTTCCTCAGAATCCTGAAAGTTTTCCACCCTTGTGTAAAAACCATTTTATAAAGAAAAATTCAACTGTCTCCTCTTCCAATGCTGTTTTTCCTGTGATTTCTTTTCCCACCTGAAGACCTGAAGAAACATAGTAATCCCTAAAGACTCTAGCTGGGTCTGTTTGAATCTGAACGCAGACAGACTGTTACACACAACAAAAGTTATATATATATAACTGAATGCCTTGAACATGGCAGATGAAACCACATGATCTGATTTCTATGACATTTGACTTTTAAAAAGCATGGGAATTCCTTCAGTCTTAAATGTGTGGATTTTGGGAAATTCTTATTTAAAATGAAGAAAAAGCAAATCCTTTCTAATTGTTAACATCTTTCTGAGAAAATGTAAAGGTAGAAAGATCTAGAAACAAATTATCTAAACAGATATAAGTATTTTCAAGTTATAATGTTAGTTGTGCCAAAGGAGTAAGCCAATTCTTCAGGTGCTTCACATAAAGACTGAAATCTTATTACTTAGCATCGGGATTTGCGCCAGAGAAAACTGATTGAATCAGTGGGGATTTGTTGAGTGAATTCCTCTGAAAGATCCACTGAATCAATTGGACTATTTTAGTGGAACTTACTATGCTAAGGATGGCAGTAGCTCAAGTGGTTAAGATGCTGACTGGAAGGCGGCAGGTTAGCAGTTCAATATCCAAGTACTGCAGGATGGGATGAGCTCCCGTTTTTGTCCCAGCTCCTGCCAACCTAGCAGTTCAAAAGCAAGACATTACAAGTAGATAAACAGGGACCACTTCGGTGAGAAGGTAAACAGTGTTCCTTGCATTCCGGTGTCTAGGCATGTCTGCCACATGTCCACGGAAATGTCTGCAGGTGCAGACAGCGCTGGCTTTTTGGCTATGACACAGAGATGAGCACTGAACCCTAGAGTCAGATATGACTGGCTTTTGAGCAAGGAGGCTCTATCATTACCTTTACTATGCTAAGGAACAAGATTTCAACCAAAAGGTTTTAAACATATAACTGTCTCTAATTCAAGAGCCATTAATTTTAAGAAATGTATGGCATACCTCTAACATTTTTAGAAAGAGAGTACAGTAAAACCTCAGTTCTGATGGAGGTCTGTTCCAACAGCCTCTGTCATAACGCAAAAAACTCATAACCCGAAGCATGTTTTTCCATAGGAATGCATTGAAAATTTTAAAAATCCCGACCAGACCAAAAATAATTTAAAAACAAATATAAAAAACCACAAAAAACATCAAAAAATGCAAGACATGATCATCTCAAACCCCCCCTCCCCCCCAAAAAAAGAAACAGTCCCAACTGGACAAAAATATATATACCAAAAAAATAAAAAAAATAAAAAACCAACCTGCCAGAAAATCCCAAAAATGCCAGACATGATCTCCTTACCTTTTCTATGCCATTTGGGGACTTTATCCACTCGGTTCCGACCTTCCTCCGAGCTCCCTGGGCAGTGTTGCAGCCAAAAATGTGCACCTCCCCCAGGCAATGGGACTTCGGGTGGAGGGTGGGGGCAGCCATTTTAAAATCTAAAATGGTGGCAGTTGCCATTACAAACTCTAGAATTGCAGCAGTGGCCATTTTAGAGTTTAAAATAGCACAAATTTCAGTCATAAACTGAAAAAAGGACGTAAACTGGGGAATTGTTTTAATTAAATTTACTGTTGTAAACCATGGCAAACATAACCCAGTGCACTCACAACCCGGGGTTTTACTGTACTTATGGCTCATTTGTATTCTAACATGCTTGCCTCTCGATATTGATGTGGCAGGTGAATGGTCGTGGTGTATACGGTGAAAAAGGACAGAAGGGAGAGCCAGCTGTTGTTGAACCTGTGAGTATTTCAGAAGGTGATTTTTGCCATGCGCTGTGGGTGGATTCCTTCCTGCATGTTCCTCTTTTGACAAATAGAGGAGTGGTAGGTGTCTTTCACATGTGAATGTGATGGAACATGGAGAACTTTTCAAATTTCCTATTCCTTTAGATCAGCTAATTTTAAATCCAATCCAATACCCTGGGAAGGGGCACAGACAGGAGAAGCTTATGAACTGAGGAGCTTATGCCTCATCCCAAACACTGGGAAAAGTGAGGGTAGTCTAAATTCTGTGCATGTAGAAAACCTCATGTTTATTCCCCAACACCTTTAGGTAGAGCTGGGAAAGTGTTGAGTTCGGCGGAAGAAGTACTATAATCAGCAGGATTGGGTTAAACTCATTGATTCTTTATTCAGCTCATAACTCGGACTGGGGACTATGTACAGGGGTGGTCTCTCTATATACAGTGATTTGACCATTACAAAATAACATACATTTAGGTGGGCTTCCAGAGGACAAGCAAAGTTCAACTTTCCCCACTTTGACACCTATTTGAATTTCGCACCTTTAGAAATGGTGCGGGTCTGCTCTTCTGCTTTGGCACGGTTTGTCTTTTAAACCTGAATTAGGCTTTGGATACAACAAAAAGCCTCCTGCCCAAAACTGAAAAATTGTTGTCAACACAACTTTTATTCAACACAGGTAACGAGAGCAAAAAACAACCACCTCTAGTCCTTAGCTATTCCAGGTAGTAACTGACAGTTAAACCCGTTTGTTCCATTGACAGCTCTGCCTCGAGCACTTCTCATTCAGAACGCTCGAGCCTCCCTAAAGTCTCACTATGCAAGACTTTGGACCATATTAATAATGCAAATACATATTAAGTTCTATACACAACAAGCGCCAAGTGATCTGACTCAATATAAGGCAGTATTGTATATTCCACCTCCAAAGTTAGTTCAATGTGACTTACTCCTTGCTATACATGACTTCAGCTGTACTAAATAATTCCCTTCATGTTTCAGTGAAACTACTTTAGTTGGGATTAATATTTGGATAAAATTATATATGTACCAACAGGGCAAGCAAAAATAAAAACTGTATGCCAAATTTTAATGAAGAGTAAAAGCTTTTTATCATTTTTTAAACTCTAGGGTAATCCCATTTGATGAGTTTTCATGGAATTGCAGTCTGTCTTCCTCATATGTGTTACTCATTGTGTAATTTTGTTTGATTTTGTTTATATGGGACACCCACAACAGGTTACAGTGGCTGAATTCCTGTTGCTTAGCAGAGCAAATCATGCTGGAGTGGACCTACTGAATCAGTGGGGATTGAGTGTATCAACTCCTCCATAAGTTCCATTGTTTCAAATGAGTGACTCTAGTCGCAACTTACTTTATGACAAGCAGGCCCATCTGAATAAATGGAACTTATGAAGGAGTTGACACACTAAATCTCCACTGGTTTAATTGTACTACTCTAGTGCAACTTACTATGCTAAAGGAAAAGATTTCATTCAATCAAATTGCATTATTAATTTTAAAATATTCCTAACAATGTTTATTGGTATGCTTTTTAATTGCTTTCATTAAGCATTTCTGAAAACCTATATTTTATCAAGTGTAAGATATTAGGATGGGTGAAAAAAAGTTACATTAAATAAAACTAGTCAAGTGACTTGTGCCTGACCTCTTGTATGAATAAGCACAGATAGCCATTAGCCTTGTGGTATCATACTATTGGTGACTGCAGTAGCTTGATGACTGGAAAGTCAGCAGGTCAGCAGGTCAAGACCCGAGTGCTTCATGATGGGAGTGAGCTCCTGACTCTGCACTCCAGTGTCTAGTCATACCTGCCACATGACTACAAAGACACAGATAGCACTGGCTCTTTGGCTATAAACAGAGATTAGCACTGAACTCTAGAGTTAGATACGACTGGTTTTTGAGCAAGAGTAACCTTTACGTATCATACTATATGTGGCAAGCTTATGTAGTGCCCTCTTTTGAGTTAAGATAATTTTGTCACATATTTGTATCCAGCTGTAAATCTGAAGAGGCTAAAGTGAGGGTGGGGAATCTTAATCAGAAGAAGTAGCATTCCTCAGTAATCTTGATGTGAAATTTGTTCCACCTTTCTCATTTTTGAGACTTGTCGATGAAAGCATGACTTCTCCTGAGAGTTCTTATAACTTAAGACAAATGGAGTTCCCCAACAGCCTTCCCTACAGTTATTGGACCCTTTGCCTGCTTCTGGTCAAATTCAAGAGCTGTAGACAGAATGGCCTTATGGTTAAGAACCATCCGCTCCATTGTGGGCTTGTATTTGAAATATGCAACACCCTTCAAGGTATATTGCAGATTCTGCATTGCTTCTGAAAAATGTGAAGCGTAGCATTGCCATCACTACTTACCTGAGTAGATTCACTGGAGACATTTTATGATACACTAGCATGGGTTGCCCGGCGATGCCGGGCTTTTTCCCCCCTGTGCTTTATATAAAACGATGCATGCTTAATTTAATGTAATGTAATATTATTTATTTTAAAAAAATTTTTTGTTTTTTAAAATTTTTTTAAAAATTTTTTTTTGTTTTGGTTTTTCAGAGTGAAAAGGGGTTTTATTTTGTTAATTTTTGAGAGTAGTGTGTTTTTTTTGAATGTTTGTATAATTTATTATTATTTAATTTATTATTATTATTATTTGTGAAATGTTAAATATATTTGAGTGTTGTTTCTGTTTTGGCCACTGGGTGGTGGTGTTGAGCTTTTGAGGCTCTCTCTCTGTCCTCGTGGTGTCGCTTTGGTAAGTTTACTGTTTCTCATTTGAGTTCCGGTTCTCATAGGAGGAACATGTGTTTTGGTAAGTTCTGTGTGGGAGGTTTGGGGGAGAGGGGTTGGGGTTTGTGTTTTTTTTTGGGGGGGGGGGTTGTGTGTGTTTTCCTTGCTTATTTTTGGCTGTTTTTGTGTAAATTTATTGGATTTTGCTGTGTTTTTGAATGTTTTTTATAGTGTGTGTGTGTGTGTGGGGGGGGCTTTCTTTCCCACGGGCCGTACTTGCTGGCCCATGGGAAGGAAGGGCAGTTGCGGGGGGGGGGGGGTGTTGGTTGCTTTAGTTTTTTTTGCTGTGGCTGGCCCTTCGAAGAGAAAGGCAGCGGCGGCCGGGGGTGTTTTTTTTTTTGTTTGTTTTTAGTCTGAGGGGTGTACATTCTTTTTTCCCGCGGGCCATACTGGCTGGTCCGGTGGGAAAGAAGGGCAGTTGCGGGGGGTTGGTGGGTGGGTTTTTTGCTTTGTTCTGGCTGGCCCTTCGAAGAGAAGGGCAGTTGCGGCCGGGGTTTTTTTTATTTATTTTTTTTTATATTTTTTTTGGCCCGCCGGCTGGCCCTTCGATCGGAAGGGCCATGGTGGCGGGGGGGTTTTCGCCCACGGGCCATGCTGGCTCGTTCATGGGGAAGAATGGCTGCGGCGGTGGACTTTTTAAAAACTTTTATGTTTCGTGTGCCGGGCCATCGAACGGAAGAGTAGCGGCGGCGGGTTCTTATCTTTTTTTCCCCCCACGGGCATTGCTGGCTCCGTGGGGTTGAATGGTTGCGGAGGCTGCTTTTTTAAGTTATGTTTTCGCGCGCCGGCTGCCTCCTCGTTCTGCTCGCACATTGCGCGCAGGACGCTGGGGGTTGTAGTAATGTGTTGGTGCTTTGTGTTTTTGCTGCGTTTTTTTGAAATCCTTTTCTTTTGATTGGCTGCGGCGCGTGTTGGAACGCTGCTCCGTGCGAGAGCCTCTCATCCTGATTGGCTCTGGCGCGGCGCGGCGCAAGGGCTTTCGGGAACTGATGTTCTTTACTTTTCTTGCCGTTAGTGGGGCTGAGGCCCCAAACGCGATTTTTTAAACCATTCGTTGACCTGCGTAGGGAATTCGCCCGTGCTCTCGAAGGGAGGGAACGGGTAGGTAGGGCGACGTATGGCAGCCCATAGCCCATTCCAACGGTGAACACTTGGTTTTATAGGTTAAGATTCATCATGCACCACTCAGTTGTCTAGGACTAAAAGATGGAGCTTTCATGGTTGTTGCGATCTCTTCCAATAATTTAAAGCACTGCTCTGGATAAGCTTTGTGATGTCCCGAGTTCATCATATGGTTCCTAAATGACTCAGACCAATCTAAGAGGCACTTCTCATCTCAGCTTTATTTGCTCATAGAAACAAGAGAGATTGTTACATACATCTCAAATTGGCTGTTTAGTGTTATTTAATCTACTTGAATCTTTATAAAAAGATAAGGAGATCTGCCAACCTAGCAGTTCGAAAGCAAGAAATTGCAAGTAGATAAATAGGGACCACTTTGGTTGGAAGGTAACAGCGTTCCATGCGCTCCGATGTCTAGTCATGCCTGCCACATGACCACAGAAACATCTGCAGAAGCAGACAATGTTGGCTCTTCAGCTTTGAAACAGAGATGAGCACTGAACCCTAGAGTCGGATACGACTGGCTTTCGAGCAAGGGAAACCTTTACCTTTACTAAGGTGATCTACTGAAAAAGAGAAGATAATGGCAAAATACTAGCAGATTGTGAAAGAAATGTTTTTTTACAAAGAATATTTTAAAAATAAATTTTCAACACCAAGATAAGAGTTGAAAGCATAGTTTGGGTCTTATGTCTCAAAAGTACTTTTCTTCTTAAACTGAAGTAGATGAATGTTGAGGATAACATTATTATTTTTAAAAAATGCCTAATGAAAGAAGGTTAATTTGAAGGAACTGGCCTTATCTCCATGTGGGTGTTCAATATGAAGTTTCCAAGATTTCACCATTGCTAATAGCTTGGAAAATAATCTCAGTGACTGTGCAAGTTGCACTATCCACCTCCCACCTAACGGCTCAAGTTTAAACAGCTGTTAGTTCTGTGCAATCCCAGTTTGTAAATTTATTGTCAATCCAGCTGCTGCTGTATGACCTAAGTAACTTGTCATGTTCTCAGACAAGCATAATGTCACCACATCTAGATTATCCAAATGAAATCCTACCAAGACAGCTATGAAGTCATATTTGTATGTATGTCTGACTTACTGATTGATAGTCTTCTTTTCTCCTAAAACAGAGGTTCAAACGATTTCACAACAAAATGGTACATACTAATAGCCAATGAATCAGGGCTGTAGCCAGGGGGTAGCGGGGGGGGGGATCAGCCCCTAATGAGCTAATAGCCCACCCCACCCCCCACCCCGGGATGACAATTTTATATATACAACTGTGTGACATTGTTACCCCTCGTGAAAAAAAATATTCGCACACACACATAAAATCAGTGATGCACTCCCAAATTTTTTTACTACCACCTCTGTTGGGGGGGGGGATCTGTGGACAGGGCCATATCTATGGGCATGGCCAATGCGATGGGCTATGGAAGTGGGCATGGCTGGCCAGGTGGGTGTGGCCTGGGGGAATTACCTGCTTCAGTGCATCACTGTCTAGAATTCTGGCTACAACCCTGCAATGAATCGAGTTGCAGTGTTGAAATGCAACTGAGATACTGTACAAGTAATTTTTACAGCATGTCATTAAAAAGTACCCGAGGGCCTGCAAATAAAATCCTCACCTTTAGTAGCCAGAGTTTTGGGGAAAGCCTGCCTGGGGGGGAAATGATCTTTGTTTGCTAGAAGAAGAATAGAAGGGGGCAGTCCTAATCCTTTCTTCCCATTAAACTTGGGGAAAATATGTTTTGAAGAAGAGTCCTATGGAAAGAAAAGATTTGCTATTTTGGAAGCAAAATTCTATGGAACACAAGTTTTAACCATTTTAGCAGACATTTAATAATTACTAGCATAGTTTGCCTGGCGTTGCCGGGCTTTTAAAAATTGTGTTGGATACTAAAGGGTTTGGTTTTTTTCTTGAACTAATGGTGATGGGCTGTTTTAAATGGTGGTGTAAGGTTTTGTGTTTTTGTGGCTTCCAGCAAATATTTTTTTGTATTTTTTTAATGTTTATTGAAAAAAAATTAAATTTAATTTAATCTAATTTAATGTAATATTATTTAGTTTAAAATTTAATTTTTTTAAAAAATGTTTTTTTTAAATTTTTTTTGTTTTGGGTTTTCAGAGTGAAAAGGGGTTTTGTTTTGGTAATTTTTGAGATTAGTGTTTTTTTTAATGTTTGTATAATTTATTTGATTAAATTTAGAATTATTCTTATTAGTTCAATAATTTTGATTGTTGTTTCTGTTTTGGCCACTGGGTGGGGGTGGTGAGCTTTTGTGCCTCTCATTACATTTGTTACCTTCTGTCCTCTTGGTGTCGCTTCTGGTAAGTTTCCTCTTTCTCATTTGAGTTCCGGTTCTCAGAGAAGGAAGACGTCTTTTTGTAAGTTCTGTGGGGGTTTTTTTTGGGGGGGTTGGGGGTGGTTTTTTTTTGGGGGGGTGTATGTGTGTGTTTTTCTTGTTTATTTTTGGCTGTGTGTGTGTTTATTTTTTGGGTTTTTGTGTGTTTTTGAATGTTTTTTCAAGTGTGTGTGTGGGGGTGGCTTTCTTTCTCGCTGGCCATGCTGGATGGCCCGTGGGAAGGAAGGCCAATTGCAGGGAGGCTTTTTTCCCCATGGGCCATGCTGGATGGCCCGTGGGAAGGAAGGCCAATTGCGGGGAGGCTTTTTTCCCCATGGGCCATGCTGGATGGCCCGTGGGAAGGAAGGCCAATTGCGGGGAGGCTTTTTCCCCATGGGCCATGCTGGATGGCCCGTGGGTAGGAAGGCCAATTGCGGGGAGGCTTTTCCCCCCATGGGCCATGCTGGATGGCCCGTGGGAAGGAAGGCCAATTGTGGGGAGGCTTTTTTCCCCATGGGCCATGCTGGCTGGCCCGTTGGGAAGAAGGGCAGTTGCGGGGGGTTGGTGGGTGGGTGGGTTGCTTTAATTTTTGTCTCTCCGGCTGGCCCATCGAACAGAAGGGCAGCGGCGGCCGGGGTTTTTTTTTTAACTCGTATTTTTCGCGCGCCGGCTGGCCCTTCGAATGGAAGGACCATGTTAGGGGGGGGTTTTCCCCCACGGGCCTTGCTGTGTCGCCCATGGGGAACAATGGCTGCGGCGGTGGGCTTTTTTTTAACTTTTATTTTTTGTGCGCCGGGCGCCTCACTTGTTTTTCACGCGCCGCTGACCCTTCGAACGGAAGAGTAGCGGCGGTGGGTTTTTTTAATTTTCTTCCCCCATGGGCCATGCTGGCTCGCCCGTGGTTTTGAATGGCTGCAGCGTCGGCTTTTTCTTATTTTTGTTTTCGCGCGCCGGCTGCCTCATCGTTCTGCTCGCTCATTGCGCGCAGGACGCTGGGGCTTGTAGTAAAGTGTTTGTGCTTTGTGTTTGTGCTGCGTTTTTTTTAAATGCTTTTCTTTTGATTGGCTGCGGCGTGTGTCCGAACGCTGCTCCGTGCGAGAGCCTCTCAGCCTGATTGGCTGTGGCGCGGCGCGGCGCAAGGACTTTCGGGAAGTGATGTTCTTTGCGTTTCTTGCCGTTAGTGGGGCTGAGGCCCCCATGCTGGATTTTTAAATCCTTCGTTGACCTGCGTAGGCAATTTGGCCGTGCTCTCGAAGGGAGGGTGCGGGTCAGTAGGGCGACGCATAGCAACGTATAGCCAATTCCAACGGTGAACACTTGGTTTTATAGGTTAAGATTTAACAATAACAGAAATATAAAACCAATGTCAGAAATTGAAGCATTTGTAGAAATACACACACACACACACACACACACACACACACACACACACAAAATAACTGCAAGGTTGGAAAGAACCCTATGGATCATAGACTCCAGCCTGTTAAAGAGGCACAGTGATAATCAAACTCCCAGCCTCCAGCTCTGCAGCCTAACATTTAAGCCAGTGAACTATCCATCAGTTATTTCTATGCTTAATTTGTAACTCAATGTTTTATAACTTCTGTTCTCCCCCACAGGGGATGCTTATAGAAGGACCACCAGGACTTCCAGGGCCTCCTGTATGTATATGTTTTAAAATATTATTTTCATTATTTACAACCATGTGAAGTAGTAAAATTAACTGTGTGCATAGTGATTTGATACAGTTGTTCAGGTGTTTTGTATAGCCACTCACAAATAGCATGTGGTTTCTCTGTAAAAACACATTGGTCCATTGGGGGGAAATGCTGCTTATGTAGGTTCACATTTTTTTTAGTTCTTTTGGAGAATGGGTAATTAGCTCATACAGAAAATAGTTTGCCAGTCCATGATCCAAAATCTGTGCTAGTCTAGAAAGTTACTCAGGAAATTAATCTGCACAACCCAATGATTGTGTTGTTTCTCTTTTCAGGGCATCATGGGTCCCTCGGGGACACAAGGTCCCACTGGTCCTCCAGGCGATCCTGGTGACAGGGTAAGTCACTGTGGTTTATGAATGAGCATGGGCTGCCTAATGTTTGTCTTATGAAACAAACACCCAGTCATGTGTATTGACAAGGAAGTCAAGCCTGACCCTGCCTGAGAAGATTCAAGCTCATTGTAACAACTTAGTTCAGTGTCCAAGACAGATTTTGTGGGTTGGAGATGGAAACTGGGATATCCGTATCAGAGTCATCACTCAACTATGAATCTCATTGGGCAATCTTAAACCACTTGGCAATCTTAAACTCATTCTCTCAGGCAGGTAGATCTTCCACAGGGTAGGTAAGGGCCTTAGAAAAGAAATTTAACATTTTATGAGACGGGAAAACAAATGCCCGACCCTGAGCTCATTGGAGGACGTTCATGAAATAAATGTAACTGAAGAATAAATAAATTGTGTCTCATTTGGACAGAGGATTCAGGTTGGACATGCTCAAGATCATAGGTTGGAACACCCAAGATTCAGACTTTGCTTGAAAATTAATGAAAATCAGTGAAGGTTTCTGATAGTCTTACATTTCCTCTGTTTCAAGCACTGAGGCTTGAGAGCATGCTGCAACTCTTCAGGATACGAATGACTCCACACCCTCTTTACCACTACCATGTTGCCTGAACAATCTGTTGGAATTTCCAGCGACAGTGAGGCCAGAAGACAGCACCAAAATCTCACAGTTGCCCCAGATATTATTGCGGATATACAGGTTGCATAATGTACCCAAGGCAACTGTAAAAGGAAGTGTAGGAATTAGTAGTGTGTCAGAGCATGGAAGCATGAGACTCAAGAGACCTAGTTATCCATAATCTATTTTAATGCTTGCAGTTGGGATTAAGCAACGTCTGCTTGTTCCTTTATCCTCAACTATCTGTAAGTAACATTATGTTGCTCTGTACAGGTGGATTGCAAGCATGATTCTCTTTTTCTTCAACTGGTCTTTGGTCTGTCATATCTTCAAGGTCAATTGGACAGTTCCCTTAGTGAGGGGGGGGGAGATTGGGGGGGGAGATTGAAAAAGAGTAATGAGGTCTGGTTAATAGGACTTCCTGTGAGATTTGATGTCATATCATCTACCAAGACAGATGACTTCAAATGACAGGAAGTCTGATTGAGTCTTACTTCCTGATTTTCCCACTTACTGTTATTTCACTGGTAAATATAAAGTCATGATTTAATTAATCTCCATTTCTGTTCTCCCCCTGCCATGCCTTTTCTTTATTTTCTACGTCATGTAAAGTATTTGCTTGCAGTTTATTGACTGATGACACTGCACAACAATGATTTTGCTACTGGGAATAACACATGTGATTTATATCAAGTGTTCTGATTCCAAATCTGAACTCAGAATTTGCCTATCACATACATATTTTAAGGCATGCTATAGCTGTTACTTTGGTAATGTATTTTTACATGGAAACATTATAACAGTTTCAGCTACCACTATGCCCGCTGCCATCTCAGTTGAATCACGTCCCCTGGTGGCGTGCATGTTCCAGTGCGGCTGGGCATGTCTGAGCAAGTCAGTGTGCTGTCATCAGAAATAGGTATATAAGGCAAGCTGGACCAAGGGCTTGTCACTAGTTTGAAACCATCTTATTGGATATTATAGCTAGGCCATAGTGAGTCTGTTTTGATCTAAAGATGAGTAGGAACAGCTGTGTTAATAAACCAGACAATTTTTGTTAACAAACTGTTTTTTTTGTTAATTTTTGTTAATAAACCGGATAATTAACTGAAGATCCTGACATTCTAGGCAGAATTGAACTTCAGATTTGGATTCAGCACACTTGATTTAGTATAGGACACATGGATTAGACCAAGTAGCAGACAATAATTTTTTTTGTGCTGCAGTGTGATTAGGGGAAAAAATTATAGTCTCCCTCAGACAGTTTAGGAATAAGTATATATCCCTGGTTCCATTTATCACACCCTCCACATCTGCAACCTCCTGTAGTTTGGTCCTAAATGAGTCTGTTTAATCCAGTGTCCATATTTATAGTACTCTAAACAAGAAATGATCATCACACATGAATTATGGTTATTTCTTGTTTGATTCTAAATATAAGCATAAACATTCATACCTGAAGTATTTTAGGGTTGCTAGAAAATTTTCAGAGTGTAGTCCAAACATATGAATGAAAGAACTCCATTCTTGAATTATAACATTAAGTCTGTTCACCTTGAACAGTCGGTCCATTTGTGACGTTGAAGTCTAAAATTATGTTTTCAACATTGGTTGGTCAGCTATAGAAGTGTGGTGTACAAATATTTTAAATAGGTACATAATATGAAAATTTACAGAAAAATTGAGGTATGCTGTCCCTGAAAATGGAAGTACTGTTTAATCTATTAACTCCTGAGACAGAGATGGTTTTATACAGTGAGATGTATTTCCATAAGCAATAATTTTTCATTCTAAAACTATTATTTTACGTCTTTTAAAAATAAAAACACACAAAAATAATCCTTTCAGAAATGCTGCCATCTGAAATTTGGGGTTTTTCCTTCTTCATCTAAATACATTTTTCAAAGGGCTGCTGTGTTATATTAAAAAACAATGTTTTGCATCGTAGAGGCGTACACTTGCAACATTTTGTATATGTTTAATTATTAGCAGTTAAGTTTTGCAAGATGTCTGTTCCAGATATGCATGGTTGAGACTGCAAGGATGTTGGATGCTAGAAAAGAAAAATTGGGGCAGGACTACACATTTCACACATATTCCATACAATAAAAACCCAAGGTTTTCTTCATAGGTGGAAAACTAGATTTTATGAATTATAATGTGGCTGTTGCAGTTCCCCATCTCAACCTCCCAAAGTCCTTTGCAGGCGCACCCCCCAATAAAGGACTCAGACACCGGTAAAAGTGGATAACAGCATCGGGCCACATTTATTGATTCATGCCCTAGTCCGAATTATAAATTTCTATTGGTAAAACGACCAATCATAATTCTTAAGGCAAGCAGGCCGAAGTAACACTGGTAAGGTACCACCCAAAATTGCCAACAGCAATTGGTTACAATGTATCGATTTGTATCAATTTGTTTGTTTACAACAAACAAATTGTTGACCGTAGTCAATATCTAACTAATGACCCCACCCTCTGACGCGTATCCGTGGAATCACGGGGTGATGCATGCTGGCTAGCTATCGCCATCACCCCGTCGCCTAGTTCGTCGTTGACCGGACAACGTTTAACCAACTTATGCCTGTCTATTGTTGTCCAGTCAATTGCGAACCTGCCGGATACCTGTGGGTCATAATGTTTACCTTACCAGTGATACCCGCCCATGTGACCAAGTCAACAGCATCACAGAAACCCCTATATCAAACCATAGCAACAGTGTGGGATGGGCGAAAAAACCAGGACCCGAGAGCCAATTGTGGGTCCCAGCCAAAAATTCCCACCCGGCCCCGAAGCGACCAAAATATCACACTGTTAACTAGGGAGGGGGTGGAGGGGAAAAACTTCTCCGCTCCGTCGCTTCGGAAAATGGCAGCTCGGCTGCCTCATGGCCACCCCTTTTATAAGGGAGCTGGCCACGCCCCTAACTACCCGGATGCCTTCGTCCTATGGGGGGGGCCCCGCAAAGGGCGCGGCGGCCATTTTGGCACCGCGCTTGCATTGCAGGCGCACTCCCCAATAAAGGACTCAGACACCGGTAAAAGTGGATAACAGCATCGGGCCACATTTATTGATTCATGCCCTAGTCCGAATTATAAATTTCTATTGGTAAAACGACCAATCATAATTCTTAAGGCAAGCAGGCCGAAGTAACACTGGTAAGGTACCACCCAAAATTGCCAACGGCAATTGGTTACAATGTATCGATTTGTATCAATTTGTTTGTTTACAAACAAATTGTTGACCGTAGTCAATATCTAACTAATGACCCCACCCTCTGACGCGTATCCGTGGAATCACGGGGTGATGCATGCTGGCTAGCTATCGCCATCACCCCGTCGCCTAGTTCGTCGTTGACCGGACAACGTTTAACCAACTTATGCCTGTCTATTGTTGTCCAGTCAATTGCGAACCTGCCGGATACCTGTGGGTCATAATGTTTACCTTACCAGTGATACCCGCCACACGGGGAGGCTTGCAAAGGCTCACCGCCCCCCCCCAAGACCGTCAGCTCGGTCGACAGGCCTGCTCGCCAGTCCAGTAATCCAGAGGTCCATACCTCCCTGCGACAGATGGGCCCCATCCCCTGAGTAAAGCTCGTAAATTTGCAGACTGATGGCGGGTAGGCTAATGACGCATCCCCCGCCCTTGTCAAGGGAACCGGGCAATAGCCCCGTTCACGGAGCGTCGGCTCAGTCAAGAGCCCCGAGGCCGAACGCCCCCCTGTAAGCGTACCGCGGTATCGTGTCCGACGTGCGGATGCACCCTGTCCCAGTCGGGTACCCACTCTGTCGCCGCAGCGTAACGCGCTGCCCCATGCAGCGTAACGCGCTGCCCCGTGCACCTGGCTACGACCCACCAGGCATACTGTCACCAGTGTAAAACGACACCCAGGGTCTGTCAAGTAAAAAAAGGGAAGGGGGGGAGAAACAGTGCAGTGACTAAAACTGGTACTCACAGTTGAGGAGGGCGAAGACAAAACTGAAAACATTGTGATCCCGACCCTCCCTTGCGGCGTATTTCAGCCCTGTAGTACCCAAAAAACAACTGCAGCAGAAGCCGCCCCTATGCAGAGCGAACGGGCGCCGCAACGAGCCCCTGAGAGGCCAACACTGTCTAGTGCCTTCCCACCACCCTCCAAATTGGGATTTAGGAATAGAAGACCCACCTCGGTGACAGAAAAAAACGTGCCATGGTGCGTGCCACAGAGTGCACGGAAATCCTGTAGGGCACCAACCGGACAGATGTCTGTCGAGGAACATCGTAGCAGTCTATTCCACTGCCTACGCCGTGCTGATTCGCTTTAGAGGAGCGTATCCCCAACTGAGCCCAATATTATCCACACAGACATCTTCGAGTTCCAGTGCCCTACGACTTGCATCCGCCTTATACAGCATCTCAAGCTCGCTGATGCGGAGCGCTCCAAAAAGGCCACCGTTGTAGCCGCATGAAGTGGGCTGCCTCATTTATCCAAACAGAGGCCAGGCCAGCCCCGGGCCAATTGGGTAAAAACCCTGGGAAAATCTTGCATCCGCCTTATTCAGCATCTCAAGCTCGCTGACGCGGAGCGCCTCCAAAAAGGCCACCGTAGTAGCCGCATGAAATGGGCTGCCTCATCTATCAAAACAGAGGCCAGGCCAGCCCCGGGCCAATTGGGTAAAAACCCTGGGAAAATCTTGCAACCGCCTTACCCAGCATCTCAAGCTCGCCGATGCGGAGCGCTCCAAAAAGGCCACCGTTGTAGCCGCATGAAGTGGGCTGCCTCATTTATCAAAACTGAGGCCAGGCCAGCCCCGGGCCAATTGGGTAAAAAAAAAAAACCCCTGGGAAAATCTTGCATCCGCCTTATTCAGCATCTCAAGCTCGCTGATGCGGAGCGCCTCCAAAAAAGGCCACCGTTGTAGCCGCATGAAGTGGGCTGCCTCATTTATCAAAACTGAGGCCAGGCCAGCCCCGGGCCAATTGGGTAAAAACCCTGGGAAAATCTTGCATCCGCCTTATTCAGCATCTCAAGCTCGCTGCTGCGGAGCGCCTCCAAAAAGGCCACCGTAGTAGCCGCATGAAATGGGCTGCCTCATCTATCAAAACAGAGGCCAGGCCAGCCCCGGGCCAATTGGGTAAAAACCCCTGGGTAAATCGGGTGGCGGTCGCCCGGGAAACGCCCGCGCACGCACACCCACCCTTCCCAAACATGTCTCACACGGAAGTCATTGGTGCTGTCCACACGACCTCCCACTTTGGCCATAAAAGCCAACCCTGACAGCTGAGATGCTATGGTGCGTGGAGCAAGGCCCTGGGCATACAGGTAAACCATGAACCGCAGAACATGGGCTACTGGGATCGGCCAGGTTCCTGGCAGTCAAATTGGGTACATAATGCTCTGAGGGAACTAAATGCGTGGTGATACGCCTTACTCGTGCATGGCGCTAGTGACAGGCCAATCGCCCGGGTCACTTCTCCTTGCCAACGTTCCATCTCTCGTCCGGGAGTGGCGAGGGAAAGTCCTCCGCATCCGGGGCCGAGGCCCGGAACCGGGAGATCTGTAGGCGGGACAAAGCAGCAGCAATATCATTATCAACCCTTGGGACATGCCTGGCCCTGAAGAGAACGTTGAGGCACAGGCTGCATAACACAAACTCGCGCACTAGGTCAATAACCCCGGGTGATTTGGAAATCTGTGCATTGACGATGCGGGCAAGAGCCGCATTGTCACGCCAAAATTGCACAACCGAGTTGGCCCACTCCTTGCCCCATAGCATCAAAACACCCAGGATAGGGAAACATTCCAGATACGTGAGACCATGCAGGCGACCCTTGCCTGCCCAGGATGGTGGCCACCCACCATAGGCCCACTTCCAATTGAAGTACATCCCATAACCCAGGAATCCTGAGGCATCGGACTGCATCTGAAAGCAAGGGGGAGCCAGGAGATCAGACCCCAAAATGACACCCCGTTGAACTACCTCTGGATCTATGGCCAGACAAGCACGTCTGCCCTGATACCCCGGGTAAATCTAAGCCTATGGTGGGGCCTGGATAATCCTGCCATGGCGTTGCACCAGCGCGGAGCAAATGCCCTGCCCGGTGCGACGGCCCTGCCAGCGGAATTGGGGTGACCATGTAGCACCAGAAGTTCCCTCAGTGATGCCATGCACTCGGCCAGCAAGTACGAGATAAGGGCCACTAGCCTTGACACCTTATCCCACTGCAACCTAGAATCTTGCGCTACCGTGTCACTCTCCACCCCAGGAATACTAGCTGTGGAGATGGGCCCTCGGTCTTTTCGGGCGCTAAAGGGACACCAAGTTCCTCCATTAGCGTCTGAAATGTGTTGAGGAGACTGTGTACGTGTCCCAGCCCCGTTCAGCCCCGAATAAAACCATCCAGGGAATGGGCTACAGACCGGGACCCTGACCTGCGGACAAAGGCCCACTCTAGGAAAGTGGTGAAACGCTCGAATACCGAGCCCCAATGGAATAGCCAAAAGGCATGGCATCATTGAAATAATATGCTCCCCGGGACGGGGGTGCAGGGACAGGGCCAACGACCCTGCCCGCATAGACCCTCTTGTCAAAGCTGGCAGCAGCCACCTCCTCCCTCCCCCCAAGGGATAAAAAATCGGGGGCATCCTGAGGGGACCTGTTACCCATGAAAGGGATCCGGAACCCCTGCCTAGAACCCTGAAGGAGATAACCCGCATCCTCTCCCTTCGGGTACAATGTGAGCCAACGCTCCAACATGCCCACCTTAATTTGGGAGGGAGGCCTTCGGTGGACTAAATCCATCTGCGGCAGTCTTGCCAGCCCCCTGTTTGCCCCACCCTCTGCCCCGCATCCCTCTAGGCCTGGGACAGGCAGAGGCTGCATGGGGGCCAACACAAGTGGGACACTCCTGTCTGTATTTGCCATTCTTCCCATTGCAGGAGCCATTGGACAAGAAAGTCCAGCACCGCAGGCGGGCTGGAACCCCCCACCCCGCCCCCTGGCCGGTGACCTGTGCTGGGGCCGCCTGCTGGACCCTAATCTCGGGGTGCGGGGAAATCCGCCTACGGCATTCCACGTCACAATCCAACCACGATGGGCCCGGAAAGTAAACCATCGCCAGGTAGACGTTGTCCAAATACTGGACCCTCAGAATTGCCAAATCCGGCCGGGCCCTAAGGTACACCGCCATGCATATGATGCAGGCCGGCAACCATTTGGCCCACATACTTGGTGGCTTGCAACGACGTGCCTGCCACTATCCTTCTCATTCTGGCCCTCCCTCTCCTCCTTGGTGGGCCCTCTGTTTAGGAGTGAGAAGATATCCACGTACTCCCCCCGCCAAATTTACTCTCTGTTGGCCTGTGCCAAGTGGTCACTCAGCGGTAAGGAATAGGGGCTTGGACCAACCCAGCCACCCAAAACATTCCCCTCGGGGTAGAGAACACCCCCCACCACGGGGCCCTGGGTGGTAGTTGTCATCGCCGGGTGGGGCGTCAGCGGGTGCACCGCCGCACCACCCACGCGAGGCCAAGGCCATTGGAAAGCCCCCCCCCAACGTGGCCACATGTAGGTGCACTAGTTTGGACCGCATACTCACGTGCTGTACCCCCGCGGCCGCCCCCACCGGGGGTTCCGGCCCACTGGGGGTGTCGGAGCTCATGACCACCGTAGAGCTCGTCACTGGGGGCTGACCCACACCGGCCTGTTGGTTGGGGAGCTGCGAGGCAGTGGCCGAGGTTGTGCCACGCCTCAAGCAGCTCAACCCGTCCCGTCGCCTGCCGCTGCCCAGCAGACGACGCGTCGAAATGAACCCCAAAGGGAGCCCCAGCATGGCTGGCCCGAGCCAAGGGCGCCTCAAGGGCCACCACACGGGCCAGTAAGACCTCCACGCTGACATGGGGCCAAGGGCCGGCCGGCCCTCCTGCTACAGGCACAGGTACAGGTCCCTGTACCCCGGGACCCTAATAGGGGCCATCGCCCCACGCCGAGGCCCGGTAGGGCCGATGTAGGTACCTGCCAGGGCAAGGGGCCACACCACCCCCCAAGGCTAGAAGGCCCCGGGGTGAGCTGCGCCCCCGCTGCTGGAGGCTCAACAGGATGGGAAGCACCAGGAGCGGGGTCCACCGCTTGCGGGCCGCGGGCCACAGCCCTCACTTGACCCATGCTCGGGTCCCCCGCCTCCGGGCAAGGGGGAATAGACCCCATTCCACCGGTCCCGGTGGGTACCAGCAAAGGCGACTGCCGGGGAGGCGCAACCGCGGTCTTCCGACCCGGATTGCGCCTCCTAACAGCGCGAGCCGCGCTCGCGGCCGCCCTCTTCTTCGCAGGCATCGCAAGGAAATCTAAGGGAAGCCAAAAGAGAAAATTCGCCGCCAAAAGGGCTTCCCTGGGAAGGTAAGAGCGACGGAGACAAGAGGGGAAAAACTTCTCCGCTCCGTCGCTTCGGAAAATGGCAGCTCGGCTGCCTCATGGCCACCCCTTTTATAAGGGAGCTGGCCACGCCCCTAACTACCCGGATGCCTTCGTCCTATGGGGGGGCCCCGCAAAGGGCGCGGCGGCCATTTTGGCGCCGCGCTTGCATTCTGCTTTATATATTTTTTATGCAGAGAATGAAAGAAAAATCATTAGGAGATATAGAGAGAAATAGAGAAAGCTTACTTAATCATTTTTCTCTCTGCTCTTTCAATACTTCTGAATCACTCCTCATGAAATGTCCAAATAAAATCACTTGAATGTTTAACATAAAGCTTTTGATCAATAGTAAATGGTGTAAGTGTTCAAAAGTTTATAAATAGCTGCATTGTAAAGCCTATAATCCACAAACTCTTTTTATGTTCATTTATTCAACTGTGCTTTGAATTAAAGCTTCTGTGTCTTGTCAAAAAGCTTCTGTAATTCATTTGTGATTACTCTAATTAAAGAGATCTAATTCTGTTCGTGATTCATACATATTGAGAAGGTTTTGCATTGTGACTTTTGTAAAATCAGTTTCTTTTGGCAAGTGACATTTTCCTGAAGTATTTGTGCTTGGAGTCACAGAAAATAAACAACATGTGTGCAGTTACTTAACTGAATAGTGTTGTTGGCATTATATGATATATCGCCTTCCATATCTCAGTTGAAGGCACACCCCTGTTCACTGAGATAAATAGGAAGCTCATGGATAACTCTTATTCCATCCTTTCTTGCCCCATAGCCAGGTATATCTCTGAGAAACCTTGCTGGAAAGGGTAACATCCTAATCAGTTTATGTGTGTGTGGGGAGAGACATGACATGAGAAGCTGTCAGAGGAAGAACTTGCCCAACAAAACATTTAAAAGAATTATCTTCTCCTTCTAAAACTTTGAGCCCATCCCCATTGGGATGGCCTACCTCAACTTTCTATGGTGAATCTGAGGGGAGGGATCAGACAAAGGAGATGATGGGGCAAGAGGTCTGCATGATAATTATTATTTTAAAAAAATCATGTTAAAACAAATTTCCTCTCAAAATATACACATGATTTTTCTCTCAGCATACATTTTCCAAGTGCATTTTAACATGGTTTTTTAGCCTCAAAATTTAAAAGTGCAGAATCTGAGGAGTAAATGTATTCTGGTGCACACGTTATTCCAGAAAGTATGGATCAGTTTAGCCTTGGAACTCCTAGGTATGATTTCAGGTTACGCTATTCAGCGGTGGCAAACACCTCATTACTGCTCCTGACTCTCTGAGCTAATCCCTTCTGCTATTCCCTCCCAACATTGGCCAGATCTACTCAGGAGGAGGAGGAGTGGCATTGTTTGCATTATTGGTGTTGAATTCAGATCCAACTGTCAGTCCAAGCACATGCTGTATATGCAGTGAAGGTGTGAGCATCAGTTATACTTTAGCTCAGGAGTTCCCAAACTTTTTACGCTGCAGGCCTGACCACACACACCCAGGACAACTGAGCAGGCCGGACCCCTGCACCTCGGAAGCAGAAGTAAATGTGCCCACTTCTGCATTTACATCAGCCATGGGAACATTTATGGCTGATGAAACTGTGTTTCTGCATGCACAGGTGCATTTTATGGCTGTTGTAAACATGCTTGCTTCCACTTCCAGGTGCAGTGGTGGTGACGGCAGGCCACATGAAATAGTGCCCCTGTCCGGGGTTAGCCCATGGGACATAGGTTAGGAACCCCTGTTTTAGCTAAATCAGCAACATATGAGGCTGGCCTTGGTTATATTACATCATTTTATAATGTGTATTCTTTCACCCGTTTTTGAAATGATCCTTAAAATTCCAGTCTCAAAACTTTAAAAAGAAAAGGTATAGCTTATTTGGAGTTTTGAAATTTCTTTACAGGGAGTAGCAGCAAGAAGAAACTGATGCTCCAACCATTACCTTCTACTGGTGTTTCCTAGCTGCCTTTTTCTTCTCCTCACACTTACCACAGTGCACATATGCCATGGCAAGCTACTATAGCTGCAATTATCCTCATTCAGGCTTAGCCATTGCATCCATTTATAGCTTCATTCACAAAAACCCTTTGTGAAGTATCCATAGCATCTTTCATATTTCTGATGAAAAGAACTACCAGTTAATTCTTACAACTGCACAAAACAATTGAGGGATCATAGTGGGGACTCTAGGTTTTTGTTGTTCAGTTGCACAGTCAAGTCTGATACTTTGCGACCCCATGGACCATCGGGTGCCAGGCTTCTCTATCTTCCACCATCTTCCTCAGCCCACTCAAATCTATGCCCATTGCATCTACAATGCCATGTATCCACCTCATCTTCTGGCATCCTCATTTTCCCATCTTTCCCAGCATCAATGCCTTCTCTAGTGAGTCCTAGGAAGTAACTGCTAAAACACAAGAGCTACCTGCTTAGATTTGGGGTTACACTGTTGCAGGTAACATCATTTCCCCTACACCTAAGTTTACGAAGAGGAATTTGGCTGATGTGTTCTTCTGGCTGCAGAAGCCACAATATTCTTGCTCTGAGCTTCAGAAAGAGAGGGAGTAAGTCAGTGGTTCCCAAAGTGAGGCCCACACCCCACAGGATGACTTTAATTCCCAGAAGCCTAAGACTGATCAGTGCTTTGAGGAATTGACCTAAGCTTCTGGAAATTGAAGTCCAAAAACCAAATGTTGGGAAACACTAGAGTAAGTTGTAATCACAAAGCATTTCTTTCTGTCCTTTGTATACACACATCTAAGGGGGAAAGAGTATCAGAAATTAAATGTTGTTATAAAGTTCTTACAGGTGAGTGATGGGGCTGATGATCATCACTGACCATGTTTCATTGCTGGAAAAAGATTAATGTCCAGATTATTTTCCTTTTATTAACATATTGTGTGGCATCTGCACTTCACATAGCCTCTTTTTTTAAAGTTTCTTATAGAGAGAAAAATGTGCTCCATTTTCATTGGGCAAAAGATTTCAATTGAAATTTAATTTAATTTAATTTAATAGTCATATATATATATATATATATATATATATATATATATATATATATATATATATATATATATATATATATATATATATATAAAATAGTCATATTATTTATATAAATTATAGATCCTATAGTGAAAAGACACTTCCAATAAACCTATACTAGTAGTGTGACTTCCTGTACCTTCTTCACATCTTTTAGGGTCCACCAGGACGTTCTGGGCTTCCAGGGGCTGATGGCTTACCTGGACCTCCAGGTACCATGTTGATGTTGCCGGTAGGTGTAATTGTCCCTTTGAAGGTCTGTTCTTTCTAGGAACAAATAAGGTTTGACAAAAGAGTTTGATTTATTGCTTTATAGTCCTATTATATAACTCTTTCAAATTGATGTGGAATCTGCTAGTTCTGCAGATTGGAAAGAATTAGGATTTCCCCCTGTTTTGAAGAGGACATATTAGATAGAAAGAATCATATTCTACATATTCTAATAGACCCTCAAAAATGTGTTGGTGTTTTTTTGAACATGTTTTTGACTAAAAACAAGAGAATCCCCTCATCACTAACAGTAAAATATGTGAGGACTTTGAAACCGCTTATTGGGAAATGTATGAAAATCCAGTGTATATTTATTTATAGAAACACAAAGAAGTAAGGCTTTTACCTAAATAATTTTGTTTCCTTTTTATCTTGAAGAAATTGGCATTTCTAATTCATCTTGTTCTTTTAAAACATATCTCCTTTTATGCAGTTCCGCTTTAGTGGAGGTGGTGAGAAGGGTCCAGCAATCTCACCTCAAGAGGCTCAAGCTCAAGCTATTCTTCAGCAAGCCAGGGTAAGAATGAGACATCCAAAGACTGTGAGGGAGACTGTTTTTCTCCTGTTAAGGTCTGTGTTGTCTTGATCCATGTGTATTGAGTAGGGTTGTCCCTATTCCTGCAGAAGGCAGGGACAAAGCCCAAATGACAAAGAGCCAAACCCAGAGGTGGCTGAAATTGGAACTAATCTGGGGTTCTCATGAAATGAGGGTCAAGATGTCATGTTTTCTCACACCTGCTCTTTGGACAGGGAGGTGGGGACACAGCCATCCATGACTCATTGCTGGTTTGAGTCAAGAGGCTTTATTCTGCTTCGGTGTAAAATCATTTGTGGAATCAAAGTTCCAAAAGGATATGGCATCTTTTTTGTTTCATATTAATTTCTTTCTATCTCAAAAATCAGGTATTTCCTTGTAGTATTTGTCTGAATTTCAAAAAGGGAAGGGAACATCTCTTCCTGACATCTTCAGAGGAGGGCCAAAATTTAGAAGGAAATGAAAATGAATAAAGTCCTACAGACTTTGGAGAGTGGCTGTGCCTCCCCCCCCACTCCCTAACCCCCATCACACTTACCTTTTGCAGGCTGGGTCTCCCCCCCCCCCAGTGCGGCCTTCTGCGTTGTGAGGCGCACCGACCTTTTCTTTCATCCCTGCGGGCATGGAGGCTTCAACGCCTGTGGGGATGAAAGAAAAGACCGGTACGCCTCCCAATGCAGAAGGCCGCGTCAGGGGGGAAACACCCAGCCAGCAAAAGTTAACTGCGGTGGGGGTTAGGGAGTGGAGGAGCTTGGGGGAGGGGTGGTTGGGCGGTGCAGTTACTGGGACCGTGCCTAACCCCCACCACACTTACCTTTTGCCAGCTGGGTCTCCTCCCCCCCGGCATGGTTTTTTTTAAAGCTGGCACACTGGCTGCCCCGCCTCCTCCATGCTTGCATCCTTCAGCCTCATTGGCTGAGGGGTGGCACAGTGTGAAGGATGCTGGGCCTTGTAGTTATTATTTTTTGTTTGGATTCATGGGGCAGTTGCCCCACTCGTGCCTGGCAGACCCTTGCGGTGATGCTCAGACAGTGTTAAGATAAGTGCGGGCGGCTTGGTACGGACGGGATAGTAGAGATGGGTGCAGGCATGTATGCTGGACACCAATGGCCCACGTCCCTCCTTATAGGTAAAGATAATCCAATATTCCTCTACAAAAGCTGAGAGTGTGACTGTCAATTATCATTACCTTTCTTCCCCATTCTTCTATGGGAAGAATTACTTTCCCAGACTATAATTCCTCAGATCTCTTAGCCATCTCTGGCTGTGCTGGTTTAGGACTTCTAAGAACTCTTATTCAACACAGTCACATTTTGCTTCTTCCTTTTAAAGTTTGCTGTAGATTACAAGTCACTGCTACTTTTTCAATAAATCCACTAATGGGTGGGCGTTGCTGCTTCTGTTGAGCAGTTAAGGACACAACTCATGTTAAATGTTTGTATTTCTTTTTAAATCACAGATTGCCATGAGGGGTCCATCTGGCCCTATGGGACTTACTGGAAGACCAGGTCCTGTGGTATGTTAAACTAAGAAGCTATTCAGTATCTTATTATCTTCATTTCAATAGCAATGTATTGGCTTGGAATTTTGTACAAATAGCTCAAATCATGACCCTTGAGAGATTTGATATTTAAAATATTTGAAAAATCAGGATGCCAGTGCAGCAGGTGCTAAATCACCTGAGCAATTTCTCTTAATGAGTATTTCCTCTTTTTACAGAACTGATATTCTGCTAACACAGATAATAAAATGATTCACTTAAACATTACAGTTAGGCATTTCCCTTCTCTTTAGGAGCTATCTGGGTGTATTTACAACAATATAAAATGATAGTTAGTGGAACCAAGATTACAGGCTTTGCATAAACCCAGTAGTCTCTTGAGAGACCTTACAGGTAGTAATTATTGGTGTGTGTGTTTGTTTTGGTTTTGGTATTGGTGGGGGAAAAATATTTTGATAACAAAGCCAAGAGGAATTGTATCATCCAGAATGAAAAGATATATTTTGTTTCCAATGCACTATTCAGTGTCCCTGTTTGCCAACAGCAGGCTAGCCAGCATTTCTTTCTCCACTGAGATCCTGATCCTCCCAGTGAGAATTCAAAGAAAGGAAAACATCATGCTCAGATGATGATTTCACTCAGGTGTTATCCCTCCCAGTTTTTGTGGCAATGGAGAAAGTGGAAAGATATCCCTAGAGCTGAGCCACATCCAGAAATTATTGGGATGTAGTAATGTGAAATGGTCTTTCTCTCTCCTAGAGATTGGAAATACTGTATTCCTGATTATTTTTTAAATGGTAGTTTGGCATGTGAAATTCTGGCAGTTTTAGTCCAAAAATGAAAATGTTTAAAGCCCTGGTCTCTGCAATCCTTCAATGATTTCACACACCTAACCTGGACATAACCATATTATTTATTTATTTATTTATTTTATTGCATTTTATACCACCCATTTGGGCTGTTTCCCACTCTGGGTGGTATACATACAAATATAAAAATTACATAATAAAACATACAACAAATAAAAAATAAACCAACCAAATAAATACATCCTAAAAATAAAATAACGTGTCTGTGGCCACAAAGGATCAACTGACTAATTAATTTATTGCTAAGGGGATAACATAGCCATTATAATAGCAATTAGGGAGCCGACTGTTTTAGTGCAAAGAGTGACATGCAGTAACTAATGTAAGGGCTTACAACTGTGATTTTAATGTCCAATTTGACAGTGAAGACATAGCAGGAGAGAGGACAAATAAAAGAGGTATGGGTATGAAAGTAGGAAGAAACCAAAGCATGTGCAATTATGTGGTTTACACTATGTTGTGGTAGATTCATAGGGGTCAACCAAGAGAATTAGCAGAAGAGGTTGGCTATGTTTGATGAGGTTATAAAGAAAATGAAAGTCATGCATAAAGGGAAAAGCTATTGCTGGTCTCATTAGGATTCCAGATTGTTACTACCATTTGGTTTGCAGACAAAGTACATATGAACAGCTACAAAATGTGCACTTTGCTGATAGTAAAATGGAACTGCTTCCCATCTCAATAACTTCTTAGGTCTGTACAGTTCTGTTGCAAATCCACAATATATAAAAACATTTTTTGGAAACAAACCTGCCTCTTCTAAGGACCATTTATTTGCTTCAGACCCATATTATCAGGATAACTTTGTAGATAGCAGCTGATGACAGAGCCAAACCCAAAGTACCTGGTAAAAGCTGTCTTGCAACCGGTCAATCACTCTGCCAATCTTTCTCACACTTTAGTCAGACAAAAGGAACTGTGGAATGAACCCACCAAAAGGTGGCTTCATTTTGGCAGTTTCACGTCTGGCCTAGACATGGAAGAAGACGATGACAGTGGAAGAAGAAGAACTCTGCCTTCCGTTGCTGAAAGTAGTCTCTAGCGGCTGCAAATAGCACCCTTTTTGTTTATGGCATTTTTTTCTCCACTTTGTAATAAGAGGACACTTTTAATGGATGGTTTTGAAGGGACTGTGTATATGTCATGACTGCCAAGCTAAATGCAGCCTATGGGTAGTACATGGCCCCTTGTCTTGTTGGTCTGCTCTGGCAAAACAGAAGGTTTTGTTGAACCACTGATGAGCCATCACCTACGGCTAGTGTGCTTTGTTATGTTTTTCAGGTCACGAAATTGTTCTCGCTTGTTAGAGAATTTTAGTATTATATTTAAAGCCCTATATCTAATTGTATATATTTCACAACTCAATCCTAGATGCATTTCTTCTATTGAGAGATATGTCCTTTAAATTTCAGTAGCATTTCCTTCTAACTAGATATCTTAAAAACTAAATTCAGGGTTAATAGTGATTGCATACAATCAGATTAAATTTCATATAAACAGAGATTGCATATAAACAGAAATCAGTTAAATTGCATAGAAACAGAGATGAGCACTGAACCCTAGAGTCAGATAGGAGGACCTTTACCTTTACAATCTACTGTGGTTATCTTTGCCAATTTCCCCTCAAGCCACTAGGAGGCTGTAGAAATTAATCTCTTGTGATTTGGGAACAATAACAAAAAGTAACAAAAAGGATTCTTTGAAAAATGATGAAGTCTTTATTTATCACTCCCTGTATTATGCTCCAGTGGTGCCTAAGTGTCAAATAAAAAAACATTCTACCATAATAAGCCATGTTGAGAGACTTGAGTGCCAGTGCAAGAACTATAATTTTTATTTTTTTCAATACCAAGGTCAGGGTCAAGTGGATTGAGTGTGGAAAATGTTGTGATGTTTTAAACACAATATTAGCCTCCCACTCCCTTACATAGTTTTTACATAGACTGGCTGAACTGATTCCTTATGATCTGGGACTTGACTGAGAATAGGAAAGAGATTACATTGGCATTTAGCCTACTGTTTGATCCACTGTAGGGACAGACTGGTTAATTCCTAAAGATGGAATCAGACATTGGTGAAGAGAACCAATGCACCCACCCCTTACAAAAGCATTACTTTCCACATCTTTCTGCTCTCTGTCAGGGGCTTCTACATTTTGGTACATTTTGCTCCATTTTTGGTTCATTTCCAGTGTGTGTACAATCATTGGAAATAAACCAAACTTTTTTCTCAGAAGTGGGAGGAGACAGGAGAGGACAAGGTGTGTTGTATGTGGTTTGCTAGTCTCCTAAAGGTCTGGTCTCTTCTTAAGCCCTTTCATGATACTGGCAAATTGAGGTCTGTATGCAATTTGGATGTGAGGACTACACCAAAGGACATGCCGGATCTAGTAGAAGCCTTATTTATACTCTGCCAGCCTGCTCCAGCCAAGTCATGTAGCCAAGACGCTTGACTGATCACCTTAACTCCAGCTGATTCTTAACAATCCTTCTTCATTCCCCAAAGGTTACAGAAGGGCCAATTACCTTGGTTAACATGGAGGGAAGAGCAGATAAGGGAGAGATCTCATTTAGTCAAGGGACCCTATTTTCCCGTAGAACCTTTTCCATACAGAAAAGGAACAGTCGATTGGCATCACAACCCATTTCCCCCAGGCTAGTCTTTCTTTTGTCTTGGAAAAGCAGGAAGAGAGAATGTTGATTGAATCAGAATTTCCAAGTATTCATATTGAACTGTCAAAGACTCTGAAGAGTTAAGAATGTTTGGCACAAGTGCTCAAACATCCAGAGATGGGAAAAGGACCAGAACTCCCTGAGTTTTGCATTAGAACAACCAGAATATCATAGCCACCTGCCATGTCCATTGGTTTTACCTGCTGTCAGATTTCAGGAACTGTGACAAGAAAAAGGTATATTTTCTCATCTCTATAAAAAAAATCTCCAAGAGAATGGAAATGGAAGGGAATTGGGTATGCAGCAATCCTCAAGTGCTCAATTTGGCACAGCAAAGCTGGGAGTTTGAAAGTTTGCAGCTGTGCTCTAAATGGGATAATGAGCCCCTCAAGTAGTTAAGAATTAAGGCCTTTGTATACCAGGAACATGTCCCAAATTATATGTCTGCTGTAGTGCAAAGGTATTCATTGTTCCTACAACTAAAATATGATTTAGACTGAGCAAATGTATTGCTTTGCCTTTGTTGTATACAGGGTGGCCCAGGTGGTCCAGGTGCCAAAGGTGACGGCGGAGACCCAGGTCCTCAGGTAAGACACTTCATTATAGCACAACCCAACATTGCTAACAATAGGTTGCAAAGAGAGCCCTAAAGTATAATTGCTAATCCAGATTGAAGTAGAGCCTTTAAATCAACTAGCTACTGAATGGTGACTCTGTCCTTTATGTAAAATCCCATTCATTCAATGGCTGAGTTATTGTTGCACAGTTTCTGCCTGGGCAACAGGCATGATGTCCTCCTCAGTGGCAAATACACTGCTGACTAAATGGCAATAAAGTGTGCAAAACAGCTTGTAGACAATGCAGAAAAGTCTCTCCCTGTGTGTGTGTCTCTCTCTCACACACACACAAACAAATTTTCAAAAAACACCTTTTATCAGCTGTGATTTGCCTATATCAATGGCACCCTCCCTACTGCCTGCATAGTGCCACCAAACAGCAGCCAATATATCTAACCTTGGATTAGTCATTGAATTCAAACTGCAAAATTTAGATTTGTAGTGGTACAGTATGACGAAACTGTGGTCTAGAAAAAGGCAACTGAAATTTCAGGTAGCTGTTGTGATGCAAGAGGCTGAAGGAATTGAAGGCTGGGAACTCAAAACTTTGTTTTGTTAGCAACATAAGCAGGTTTTGTCAATTTGGTCCTAGAAAACTGGGACTGTTAAGGGTCTTCCCTCACCCATGGCTGCTATTATTATTATTATTATTATTATTATTATTATTATTATTATTATTATTATTATTATTATTATTATTATTATTATTATTATTATTATTATTATTATTATTATTTCGATTTCTATACCGCCCACTCGGCCAAGGCCAACTCAGGGCGGTTCACTATCACAATAAAAACATAATTTAAAACTGCATAAAAACTACCCTCCCCCTAAAAATGAGTGCAGGGACTGAGGGGGCCGGAATTACACTATACCAGCCACCCAACGGAAGTCACCCTTCCACCTGCACCCCATACTTGTCCTGCCAGCCAGGTTTTAAGTTTTAGCCTTCCTGAATATTGCCATTACCTGTTGTCACATTTAATAGTGGCATGACTGATGCTTTTTAGCTGGACTTTTCCAAGCCTCACCATGTTCCTTGCCACCAAAATTTCCCCTTTCATCAGTGGAATCTTCTGGCTTCCAATGAAAATATGACCCTGGTTTCATTTCCCCTTTTGTTCCACCCCCTTTCATCTGTTGTTCTGCCCAGGGAACTGCCACATTCTTCACATCTGAATGATCTTTTTGGTAAACATTCTGCAGGAAAGATGCCATTCTGTATCGTTCCTCCTCCAAAACCTCAGTTGTTTGTTTGTTTTTAAAATGTGCGCTGGTCTATTTTTAATCCATTGCCCTTTCAAACATGGATGCAACTATTTTGTTGTACCCTGTTGTCTGTACTAAGGACTGATTTGTTTATTAAAGCAAATTTGTTGTTGTTCAGTCCAATCCGACCCTTTGCGACCCCATGGACATTCATGTGCCAGGCTTCTCCGTCCTTCACCATCTTCCTCAGTCCACTCAAATCTACGCCCATTGCATCTACAATGCCATCCATCCATCTCATCTTCTGCCGCCCTCTTCTCCTTTTTACTTCTATCATTCCCAGCATCAATGCCTTCTCTAGTGAGTCCTCTCTTCTCATTTGGTGACAAAAATACTTGAGCTTCATCTTCAATATTTGTCTCTCCAATGAGCAGTCAGGGTTGATTTCCTTCAGGATTGACTGATTTGTTCTCTTCTCAGTCCAGGGGATTCTCAATAGTCTCCTCCAGCACCACAATTCAAAGGCATCTATTCTTCTGCGCTCAGCCTTCCTTATGGTCCAGCTTTCACAGCTATAAATTACTACTGGGAATACTATTGCTGTGACTATGCGGACTTTTGTTGGCAGGGTGATGTCTCTACTCTTTATTATGCTACCTAGGTTTCTCATTTCTTGTCTCCCAAGAAGTAAGTGTCTCTTTATTTCTTGGCTGCAATCACCATTTACAGTGATCTTAGCAAATAACTAGACTCAAAACCAAAAAGACTTCTAACAGAAGGAAGCAGATGCTGTAGTGGGAGATTTTACAAACTGGCCCATCTGAATATAGTAGTCCAGCCCAATTTTTCCACTGAACCAACTCCCAGAATCCCAGTACCAATGCTGCTCATAGGATTTTTGATCCCATGCACGCATACAATTGGCCCTCGCTGACTATTTGATCTCCTGTACTTGCTTTGCTGTGTTCTAAAGATTGTTCCTTCTGTGGTTTTACAACTGAGCTCAGCATTCTGTCCCATCAGAAGTGTCTCAAAGTACCAGAATACCTTATCCATGTGTCCTGCTGTCTCTGTTGATGATATCCTATGATTGCATAGCGTTGATTCCATCCTTTCATTCATTTTACATTGGTACACACATACTTACATGAGTGGGCAAGTGTACACACACACACACACACACACACACACACACACACACACACACACACACACACACACACACACACATCCATAGAAATACCAAACATGCTCTGAGGGGCTTCCCAATTCATTCTAACAGCACTACATATCAATATCTAAGTAGACAATTAATCAGAATGTCTTTATTGTCCTCTTGAGAGTCACTATGTCTTCCTGCTTTCCTTCCTTCCAGGGCCCTCGGGGTATACAGGGTCCAGCTGGTCTCCCTGGAAAACCTGGCAAAAGAGTGAGTATAGAGCGTGTCAAGGCAGCTCAGATTGGTGAAAGGACACATAGTGAATTTCAGAATGACAGCAAACATATTCTTCATTCATTGCCCTGGGTTTTTAACTCCTACCTTTAAAATTTTTCTAGGGTCGTCCAGGTGCAGACGGATCCAGAGGAATGCCAGGGGAACCCGGATCCAAGGTTAGTAAATAGGAGCTTGAAATATTATACAGGAAAGGGGCACTTGCCAGGTGTGCATCGGTTAGAAACCAGATTATCTTCCCCCTGGATTTACGAATCCAGTTGACTCTGAACTGACTTTGCAGGGTCCTGTTTGAAATGAATGAGGATTAATCCATTGTTAATGAAACATTGAAGTAGTTTCACTCTTCATGCTCTGCTGCAGCTGCTGCAATGCTTTCAGACACATTCTTGCTGCCACCATGCCGAAGGAGCCTTTGTTACCAGACTTTGCCCAGTGGAGGAAACAGGGTGACTTGTAGCTGCATCCGGGGGTGGGGGTGGTGCTGTGTGTCACTGTCTACTTTTGATATTTTGCTTCTCTGAAGTGTCCATAAATAATGCTACAATATGACTGACCATTGTGACCATTGCACATGAGTTTGCTAGGCCAACTGGGCAGGTCCTCAATGGTTTTAAATGCACAGATTCAGGAGGGATATCTAACAAGACATACTGTAAGTGGTTAACCTTATCTTATCTCAAAGGTATCATCCCATAGTGATAATATCATCTTTAGTCACCTCAAATTTTAGAAAGTGCTTCCCTATCATTGCAGTCAGGCTCTGAAGAAGAGGAACATTTTTTATTTTTATTTATTTTGCAGAATATCTGTGTAATTAGTCAAGGGTTTTTCAAAACTCAACATATAATTGCTACAGTTATTATTTTCTTCTCCTTACTAGGGCGACAGAGGTTTTGATGGCCTTCCTGGCCTACCTGGTGAAAAAGGTCACAGGGTAAGTTAAAAATGCATATTTTATCTGAAAACCTTTGAGTGTGGGTACCATGGTATTGCACATTGTCTAAAACAATTACGTTGTTTTTCATACCTTAGCTATTTGCCCTACAATCTATATACACCTAATCAGAGGTAAATCTGGTTGGTTCAAATCATGTTTGTTAAATAAACGAACATGAATAGTCATTAAACAATTCCCCTCATTCTTTGGCTAGGTGTTTGTTGTGCTGGCTGGGTAGTGAAACTGGGTGTGTGGTTGATTTTGCAACTAGCAACCTGAAGAACATTCACTAAAAGTTTGGTGGACAACTTTACCAATTTCTTTTCCTTGTGCAGTTTTTCCCCTTCAAAAAAACAAACAAAAACATTCTAGTCTGAGTTTAATAACATCTACTCCTAGGTACACTATACGAAATAATGATGTAATGAAAATTTGCATATTTTCCATGTTAAAAATGTGTTTTAAAATCCTTGAACCCTTTTGGTGCAGTGGTTAAACTTCCAAAATGTGTTTTTCTTTACTCTCTGTGACAACAATATAAGTGAAGATGAATAGTAGTAATGTAGGAGCTACAAGCCTTTGATGAGTATTGTCATGCAGATTAAAATATCTTAATGAAATTCAGAGAAAGTATTCTGAGCTTGACTCATGATGATGGTGGCTTAGATTTTTAGTCAGATTCTGTGGACCTTCTATGTGGGAGGAAAAATAAATAAACATGGAGAAATCACTCTGTTGAGGGATTTTTTTTTTAAAAAATGATTTAACCTTTCCATACATTTCCTGGACCAAACATGGAAGGAAACATAATTTGTGGCCAAAATCTTTGCAAGCTCACAATGCATTCTACGCACAAAAAGCAATATATTCAACATAGACACATTTGCAAATTGGTACATTTGTAAAAAAATGTACAAATACAATTTATTCAATCCAGAGTCTGCCTTACAAAAATGTGAAATAATCACAAATACAAAGATTTGGAAAAGGACTTGATGGGTCTGTTCTTGTTATAAACAGACATTTTAACAGCCAGATTAATTTTTGTAGGTAATGTTACTTTCCTGTACTAAAATATCTGAGTAAGCAGTCCCTTTTATTGGCCCCTGAATGTTCATAATGAAGATACTGTATATATAAAGGTCCCTGATCTAAGTACGTACTTGGCCTAGCCGTTCTCAGTTGTGTTCCAACTACTTGTTCACATTCATTGTGAATTTTGTGGCCAATCCTTCATGCTGATTTCAGTCCACAGTATCTCTAAAATGAAAGATTTTTCTTTCTAGTTGAAATGTCAATCGAAATTCAACACAATATTACAATTCTGTTGACAGAGCTTTTACAGTCATTGAAACTATCTGATGCAACATGAAAAAGCGTAAGAATGGAAACAAGTCTCATACAGTGTTATACAGGCCTAGGAATTCTCCATGACATTTGGCTGATCTATGTGGATGAATTTTAACTTAAAAACACACACAAAAAACCCTTGATCTCAGGATGGGTGAAAAATAAATAAAAAAGTGGACTTGTTCTGTAAAGCTCAAAGTAATACTGTGGGTGTCCAGCAGAGGGCACTCTATATTAAGCACTAATAGTACATAGTTCATCTGCTACTCCCTGAAGAAGCTTTTTCTAACTGTCCCAAAACAGGGGAGAAATGCTTCTGTGTTTAATCTGGTGCAGCTGAATTAGCAATCTTTTGTGATGAAACCATTTTTGGCGCTTTTTCAAGGCCATTGATGCTGCCAACATGTTTGTTACAAAAATGCTCAGCACTTTTTAATAATGCTTAAGTGCTTCTGTCACATTTCTCTAGGTTTATGATGCAGATGTATTTAAATGTGTTTAAATTAGAGCCTTTCAAATACCCAAAGCATGACATCCATGTTTCCATCAAAACAACAACAACACAGACTCCATTTCAGTAGAAATCATATATCTTATCACAATGAAACCAGAGGTTAGGAATTTGATTCCCACACTCAGACTCATTTACAGGCCTGGACTCAATAATCCATAGGGTTTCTTCTAGCTCTATAGTTCTGAGATTAGATTAAATTATGAATTCAAAATCCATGCACAATGCACTTGACATGGGACTTAAGTCTAAACCTACTTGGGAAACATGGCGAAACTGGGAAGTAGGAACAAAATTCAAAACACATATTTTTGTAGCAAGGAGAGAGGAAGACCTTTATACATATTATCACACATGAATATCTATGTACACCAGCAATAGTGCAACTGCATACTTTTAAGATTCCCTGCACAGAACAGGATGCTGCTCTTAGCTTTTCATGCAAAAAAACATGTGATAGAACAGTGTTTCCCAAACTTTAGTTTCTGGACTTCAATTCCCAGAAGCCTAAGTCTATTCCCCAAAGCACTGGTCAGCCAGTGTACTGACTTAGGCTTCTGGGAACTAAAGTCCTTCATGGGGCGTATGCCCCACTTTGGGAACCACTGTATAGAAGATCCTCTCTGTCTTTCTCACTCTCTGGTTATCCTTCCCTTCCATAAACATAGACATCAGATATAATTGATGCTTCAGAACAGCAAGGCAAGGATCATTGGATGCATTGGATACAATGCGAGGTCCTGAATGTAATTGATTGCCACACATTTGGATTTTGGTACACACATGCAAATATAAAGGGTCTATGATCTGCATCTTAGTCCTTCATTCATCCCCTCCACCCGACTCCAGAATCAATGGTTGATATGTGTATACGGTTTAATATAGTAAAGGTAAAGGTTTCCCTTGCTCGAAAGCCAGTCGTATCCGACTCTAGGGTGCAGTGCTGTCTGCTTCTGCAGACGTTTCTGTGGTCATGTGGCAGGCATGACTAGACACCGGGGCGCACGGAACTCTGTTACCTTCCCACCGAAGTGGTCCCTATTTATCTACTTGCAATTTCTTGCTTTCGAACTGCTAGGTTGGCAGGAGCTGGGATGAAGACGGGAGCTCATTTCCGTCCTGCAGTACTCGGGAATCGAACTGCTGACCTTCCGCTTCCCAGTCAGCGTCTTAGCGACTTGAGCCACTGCAGTACTTTAATATACACTGCAGGTTTAATACACTGCAGGTTTAATATAGTCAGTTCATAATGCCTTATGTCAGCAAAGCCACTGAGCTGATGTAGTCCACTATGGTAACTTTCTTCAATTTGACTCTTTTTAAATTTTCTACTTTAGAAATGAATGGCTGCCATTCATTTATGTGGAGAGGTGGGTAGCATTTGTTTCCAGGGCTGATGCTTTTATTTTTTTATGTGTGGAGAGCAATGTGTCTGAAGAGAAGCAATATCTGTAGAGACTCTCCATATCTATCGGGATCCTAGAAAACTAGGATCCTGACTAAGATGGAGTACCCCCATGCATAGTGTGAGCTCTCCAGATGGGTAGAAAAGTGGTAGCAATGGAAACAAAGGAGACTGGGCAGCAGTATACCTATACCTGCAGTTTGAAAACATGAGTTTTGAATGCCTAAAGAGGGTTACTGTCTCATTCCCTGCATATCACACCAATAAAACAGAGAATGGAGGGGTGGGGCTAGGACAGTCTCTATCTTACCAAGTTGTTAAGAATGGCTGAATATGGGTAAAGTTTTAGTTTAATTTGCTATTTCAGAATAGGCATAAAATTGTCTCTAATTACATATTTAAATGCATATTTTGGGAGCCAGTGTAGAGTAATGGATAGAGTGTCAGGCTAGGACTCAGGAGACCTACGTTCTGAAAGAGACCCTAAGGATCAAGTCCATCTCATGCCACGGAGGCAGTGTGAGGAATTGAACTCACGATTTCTGGCTCTGCACACATATGTCTAAGCCACTGAGCTATCCCCATGGGTTTCCATGTATTGTATGTTTTCTTGATTTTATTGGAATGTGTTATGCTATACAGCACAACATAAACTACTACTACTACTACTACCACCACCAACACCACTGCCACCATTAATCACAATCAAATGGTCAGCATATAACACAGAGATGTGTATTTTAACATTTTCTGACACATACTTTAAGGAGCATATTTCATATCAATTTCAAATTCCAACATTTAAAGACTGGAGTTATCTAAAAATACACACATAGAATAAAAAGCTAAACTCTTCCTTGTAGCAGACAGCTTTGTCAGGAAAGCAGAACGTGTAAGTCTGCTGCTCTCTGCAGCTTGCTCAGGCCAATGTCTCAACAAGATTATTGACTGACAGATAAAGGTATATGAGCAAAATTGTTTGCAAAACATTTTGCTTCAGATAATATCAGTCGGTACAGAAATTTCTGTCCAGTGATAGAACTAGGATGGCTAATTTATGCAGACAATCTGCCATTTGATGTTACAATGACTAAATATTGAACATATGTTGATAAACTACCGCTAATACTTCTGAAGAAATTCCAAAATGTTTTGTTCAACCCAGAGAATTCATGAACTAAACAGGACATGTGGAAACATATGAATAGGTAGTGTTTCAATGTTGACCTTTGTTTATACAGTAAGTTGTAACCCCACTCAAGCAAAGAGATTGGCATACATTAGCCCATCTCTGTGTTGAATTATGGCCAGTACTTTATATCTAGTCTTGAATGTAATTTTCTGTAGCTTAATATGGTGAGTAGAGCTTTGCATCTGCTTAGTTAAGATATGTTAAGATTTTCAAGCCTAATGCTCAAATGATTACCTTGATCCTACTTTTTGCATTAGCAGCATCATACTCAAAGTTCTTCATGATAATTATGATTTTAAACTTGATTTATCTTACCTCCAGGGTGATCGTGGACCACAAGGATCTCCTGGTGCTCCTGGTGAAGATGGAATGAGAGTATGTTCCCAGTGTCTTCTCTTACTTAGCCTACACAATCAATACCTATAAGAACGTGGTTGGGCCATGCGTGTCTGGCATGTGTGGCCACACCCATCCCTACTATCATGTAATGAGCTGTCCACACTTACCTTTTGACCCTGCAAGCATTGCTGCAAGGGTCCAGATGCCAAGAGTGGGGCAAATGGCCCACGAACCCGAACAAAAAAACCCTATGCTTCCCAGTGTCCTCTGCGCCGTGCCACCCCTCAGCCAATCAGGCTGAAGGACGCGAGTGTGGAGGAGGCGGGGCAGCCGATGCACGTGTAAAAAAAATGGCCGACATGTGATCAGGGGTTTGCTTCTCTCTTGGTTGGTGGGGGCCAAAGCTTTTGACACTCGCTAACCAAGACAGAAGCGAACCACTTCCCTCTGGGAGACGAAGGCCAAGAATGGCATTCTGTTCCGCCTTTGCCTCCCATAGGAAAGCCATCACCTTCCACTGGTGGGTTTGCTTCTCTCTTGGTTGGTGAGGGCCAAAGCTTTCAGCCCCCGCCAACCAACAGAGAAGCAAACCACTTCCGTCCAGGAGATGAAGGCCGAGAGTGGCGCTCTGATCTGCCTTTGCCTCCCAGAGGGAAACAATCACCTTCCACATTCTTTCTCCAACAGGCAAGGGCCAGATGCGGTGGGGAGGAGGGGGAGCTCATCTTCTCCCTGCAGCCCCAGGGATGAAGGCTGGTGCTGGCCATGCTGTAGCTTCGGCGGGGTTGTGGGGAGGTGGGGGAGCCCCTCTTCTCCCCACGGTCCCAGGGATGAAGGCTGGCGCCGGCCTCGCCATGGCTTTGGTGGGATTGCAGGGAGGAGGGGGAGCCACTCTTCTCCCTGCGGCCCCAGAGACGAAGGCCGATAGCTGCCTCGCTGTGGCTTCGCCCATGCCTGTCGAAGAAATCCACCCCCTTCTCCAACAGGCAAGGGCCAAATGCGGAGCTCCCCCCTCCCACCTCTCTCTCTGTGTACCCCACCCAAAAATCCCCAATGACCAACACACAAAATATACCTGCCCGGCAAAAAATGCTAGTAGAATCTAAAAGAAGGGTTCCTTTCATGGACTGAGTCTTTGTTTTTGGTCTGGTAACAGGGAGAAGATGGAGAGGTTGGACCAAGAGGCCTCCCAGGTGAAGCTGTAAGTGAGATTTTCTGATTGTTCAATACTCATCCTGTATATGTGACACTTAGGCTTTACGAGGGGAAATCTGCTTTATGTATCTGTCTATAACATTAAACACTATATTTGCTCTCATTTCTGAGTTAGTGTAACTAAGCAACAAATAGTCTTTGTCTAGACTTTGTCCACTAAGGGGCCTGTTTTTCTTTACTGAAATGTTGCAGCAGTGTGCTCATTTTTCCTCCTCCTGTCATTCCCAGTATACAGATAACTACAGAGTATATAGATTTGACAGAATTATTCATGCATCTGTTTAATAAGTACAAAGCTTAGAAAAGCTGACCATGCTGGCTAAGGGATTCTTTGAGTTGCAGTTGTTCAAAAAGTAACATTTCTAAGTTCTGGGAAAATACATATTTCCCACCTTATCTGTAGCATTTATACAATCTAAACTGTGGGCTGGTTCCCACAGGCCCAAATTGAGCCTCTTAAGACCTGTTCAGACATCATATTCGGATACCTACCCATCACATTTATGTTGCCCAACCAACCTCATTCATAAGGTAAAGGTCCTCCTTGCTTGAAAGCCAGTTGTATTTGACTCTGAGGTTCAGTGCTCATCTCTGTTTATAGCCAAAGAGCCAGTGCTGTCTGTATCTGCAGATGTTTCCATGGACATGTGGCAGGCATGTCTAAACACCAAAGTGCACAGAACGCTGTTTACCTTCTTAATGTTACCTTCAGATTATGCAGTGAAGTCTCAGTTATGTTAGTGAGAATAGCAGTGTTACAATTATATAAGTAGGAGTTCGTACAGAAGATTGAATGTTTGTCCTCATTTCAATTCCCAGATTTGTTTTATCCCTGCTGTCCTGACTCAGGACCCAACCAAGTGTTGCATAGGGATCAATAGGTGGAGGTGGGCAGTCCACAAACCTGAGTAACTTCTTTCATTTGGAAATGAATGTAGAGCTAATAGACTTCGAGTCCCTGGGCTTCAAGAAATTACATTGTGGTGAAGCCTAGTAGGAAGTTGCAACTAAAGTAGGCCTGCTGAGTGAATGGAACTTACCTAGATGTTAAATTGCCAACTCCCCACTGATTTAATAGCCTACTCTAATTTCAGTTTACTACCCACATTTTAGTCCATGCCACCTAAAGAGGGAAATCTTAATCATGGTTTCACTAAAGTACCTAAATCCAAAGTAGAATTGGAACTAATTCCAGAAAATATCTCAAAATGGCAGAAATATCACTTGATTCCATTGACATTCAATAAAAGCCTATATACCCAAACATCTGTTTCTACCCACAGAAATGTATCATTTAGATTACTTGAGTACTTTAGATATAATGTCAGTCAGGATATTGTAAGTTCCTGTGTGACACCAAAATGAAACTGAGAATGTAGATGCAAAATATAAAGAAGAAATACAAAGGCTTCTGGTTATAGCATTCAGCACATGGTTTGTGAACGATGGGAATATACACAGCATACTGCCTGCATATACCATTTCACCACTTATTAATAGGACTTTTAAATTATCATTTGAGAAGATTTGGTCTCTTGCAGTTACACATCTCTAGTGAGCGACTTGAGGGGAAAAACAGATTAAAACCTGGATTGGCCATCCTATTGAAGTTCTGGTTGATCTAGGAATGGAGAATGAACTGGGTAGTGTCTTAAGTTTGGGCAATGAGAAAAAGCCCCTTGGCTTTCTGAGTTGTTCAGAGAAATCAGGCCATTGGATGTATGACTAGAGCAATGGCAGAGAAAGGTTCAGAACAAATGCAATTGGGCATTCAGGAATTTAGAGCCATTTTTAATACCTATTGCAAGGATGTTTGAACAGTGAATAAGTCATCCTTGCTTCACTCCTTTGCAACAGCAGTTTACCACCTGATACTGTAGTTCTGAATGGTTAAAGGTTTATGAAACTCCAGGGTAGGAAAGAGAAGCTCTTAGAAATACAGCCAGAATCCTGTTGGTGCTCACATAAGTTTTGCAGAAGATGTCACAGCGAATTGCAGTTAGCTGATGAAGTTTTGGAGCATGTTTTAGTAATTTGTTTGATCATAAACCCAACTGTACATTCAAAAAGTGCCTAAGTAACTTGTCAGTTAACCACAATTAACTGTGGCACGTTGTGCAATCCTTGTACAAACACCAATATGATTTTAGCATAGGTGTGGTAAATCTGAAATATATTCTACTTGCATCTGTTCTGACCTGGGGTCCACATTCAGAGCAGACTCTAAAAGTATCATTGAGGCATCTTTTTGTATCTTGTTTTTATTATTTTTATCAGAAAAAATGCAGGTGATTTCTTGGAGGCCAAACAGTTGGTCACTAGATCCATGCATATGCTGGCTGTTAAGATTTGATCAGGAGAACCTAATCAGTTGGGTGAAGGAAGTTATAATAACTTTCTAAAAGAGGGTAATTTTCCAGAAAAGGGTATAAGACCTTTGTTTAGCCATCCTTTGTTGGATCCTGCCATTCTGATATGCATAGGATAGTTTCAAATCTTTTTCAAAATGAGATCTTAGAGCAAATGATGCTAATATGCACACTTTCTTGATGGGGCTGATAATCCCCTCCCCCCAGCTGTGTAATATTACGTTTTAGGATAGAAACAGCTTTGGCAATTATTTTTTAGATGGCAAGTATGAGGAAGCAGTCAGGTAGAGGAGCAGGTTTTGCTGGACTTCTCAATAACATTTTATACTATTGACCATGATATTCTTATGAGATGTTTAGGTGATATGTGGTTTTGAGATACTCTTTGGTGGCACTAACCTTATGTGGTTGAACATTCCCAGATATTTAGATATTTAATTTAATTTTCGCACTTCTATGCCACCCAATCAAGGAATCTGACTCAGGGCGGCACACATGGTAAACAAGCAACATACACAATATACAATATACACACAAGTTAAAACCAATACAAAACAATTAAAAACCCTTAAAAACATAACAATATTACCCCCCACCCCCCCACCATGCCATCTATTATCTAAAAACAAATATAAAATCTACACAATTTTAACATTAAAAATTAATTACAGGAGGGGGAGCCTCAGACAAGCCAAAAAAGGGAGCTTGTTGACAATCCCAGCCCCCAGACCCATTTTGCCAACCACGTGTTCAATTCTTTCCTAAATGGTAGCAACTGGGCCTGGAGGCATAGTTCTACTGGGAGGAGTTTCCATAGTGTGGGAGCTACAACTGAGAAGGCCCTTTCCTCGTGCTGGAGAGGCAAGCCTCCCCAACAGATGGTACCTGATGGACTGTCTGCTCACATATGATAATCAGCACATTCAGGATTTTTAATTAATTTTCCAAGGCCCTTTTGAGTGGAATAGCCAGAACATGAAACAATGATTTTGGGGAGCTAGAATTGCCTGCCAATCTGGACACTGGCTCTGTGTTTGTCAATGAGAAATTAGATTGACATGCCTTTTCAGAAACAGTGCCCCAACACTAAAGTTTCCTACCTAAAGAGGCCACATTGGCTCTAAACCTATTATATTTGAAATGGACAGGAAGAGTTGCAGTTTTGTCATGTCTCAGGTGTATTTTAATGCCTTTTTTATTTGTTTACAAACAATGATCCATTCTGCTTCTGTCTGGATGTTTTGATTTGTTCATTTTGTTATTTTTTTGCTTTGATGGTTTTTAACCATAGTTCATAAGTTCATAGGAAGATCTTCAAGAACTAGACTATAATTGTAATTTCAGCAGATTCTCAGTAAATTGGTAAGCATGGAAGCCATAAAAAGGGTCTGCGACCAAACTCGACTTGAGATTGAGAAGGAAGGTCCTTCCTAATTTCAGATGATATTTTTCTTTGTGAAAGAGAGGAGGAAAAGGTTGGCAGAGATTTTATTTCAGGCACTGGCAGGATGAGGCTGTGTAATTCCTAATGTCTAGCACACTCACTGGGGCTTCCTAATATCCTCTGTATTACTACCATTTTCCTCATGTTTCTTGTTGAAGTCTTAATTAGATTCATGTTTCTTCCACAGGGTCAGCGAGGATTGTTAGGTCCAAGAGGGTCTCCAGGTCCACCAGGACAGCATGTATGTATTTCATTTTTTTAAAGGAAGGTTTTTAATTTCTACACACATGTATTTGTGACCAGTATTTCTCTCTTCTTTAATGTAGGGAATAGCAGGTATTGATGGTCCACCAGGTCCAAAAGGAAACTTGGTAAGTAAAAATCTGGGGTAGAAAATAAGATTTTCAAAGGAAAATAACTCACCAAACAAATTATGCCTTATTTTCACTTTATCAATATCTTAAAACTAACTGTGTGCTCTTCCAGTATGAGAAGAAAATGGCATGTTGTGGTCCCCATAAAGCTTAAGATTTTCTCTTTCTCTGTTGATATATCAAAGGCATTAATGAGGATACAGAATCATGAGCCCTTAATGAATGCAGTTTCAATGTATTATTGTGGAAGGGTGGGGGAGACTATTGAAGACCAGAGTACAGAATGGGAAAAAAAATCTGAATATGCCATTTGCGATGAAAGTAGCATTTCAGTGCCTCCTGAATCATTTTGGCCAGCATTTTATTGGCAATGTGTACATGTGTGAAACTGCATAATTCAGAGCTGTGAAAGTGTTCTGAAAAATAAGATGTCAGTCATGATCCTGGTTTGTGCCCCTTTTGCAACCCGGAAGCTAACCAGCAAATCATTAATTAGCATCAATTTGCTGCTCCAACTTAATGTGATTCCATTCATACTTGCGTAGACTGATTTTGGCCATTTTGAGAAAAATGCACTTTTGCTTCAAGAATTCTTGCACAGATGATACATGTTCCCCAAATGCTATGTATAATAAAATGGCTAAAATATGTATAGTTTTACAAATGGGTACAAAAAGTTTTGATCAATTAGGAAAATACATAAGTATGTGCACAAAAAAGGTAAATTACATGAATAAAAGTGAATATTGGAAACAGAGCATAGAACTGAATATGAATTTCATTGCAGATAAGAAAAGCAATCTCAGAAAAACAGTTAACAACTCAGTATAAAGACTCAGGGAGAAAGAATAGGTGAAAGAGAAAAACAGTGAAATCAAGTCTGGGATACTTTTACATTCAGGAGCAATAGGGTCAATATTGGTTGAGCTTATAGAAGAAGTGGTTGTATGCTTCTAGTGACTGGAAAGATACATAATTTTTTTTTTGCCCAAACTTATACATTATTTGTTTATTTCATACATAACAGGGACCCCAAGGAGAACCAGGACCTCCTGGCCAACAAGGAATTCCAGGCCCACAAGTAAGTGCTCAACAACCCTATAACTCTTCTATTTAACAAGTATTAAATAAATAAAATGCACAAAAAAAACAGTTTTGGTTGTCAGAGGATCTGGGGTTGATGACAGGTCATGCATGGAACCCAAATTCAGCGCTTCCCTTAAACCCCCTTTGTCTCCGGCATTTTGTGGCCCAGGCCGAGGCTTTCTGCTATCCTTGCATTTTACGGCCGGTGTGGTTCTCAGACCTAGTTAAGTTAAAGTGCAATTGAAAAATGACTAGCCTGCTCTCTAGTTGGGGCGGTGGTAACAATTAACATGGCAAAGTTTATATGGTGCAAATTCTCAAAACAAACCACGAAAAACACCCATGGAAAACCCGGCCATGGGAAACCAGCGAGGTGTAAAAATGTAACTTTTACCTCAAAGATGGAGTGTCCACTGATAAGGCTTTCCCAGTCCTGATGGAAGTGAAAGTAACTCCCAAGGATCACAACAACAATCCCTTATCTTTGATTTAAATGTCCCCTTTGAGCTCCTTGCTCCTCCAACGTTATGTTGATGCAGAGTGCAAAGCCTTATTCCCGACTTGCACCTGTTATCTGCGCAGGAGTGCTACTCCCTTCTGTAGCAAAGACTCCAGTCCATTGTTGTCTTTTTGAAGGTTTATTTAAAACATTGTAAAATCCATAACATGAAGAAAAAACATGCGGAGAACCAAACTAATATAACCTAATAAGGAATCTTATTAAATAATAAAGAGAAAATAGCTAATCTCATAGCTGGTAAAATGCAAGCTTCTCGCCCTTATCCAAGACTTACGGAGGTTCCCTGGCTTCATCAGAGAGAATAACAAGGGCTCTCGCTGATCTGGGAAAAGAACCCTCCCAAGAGCTAAAAAGCTCATGTTTGTATTCTTTTTTGGTCACGCCAAAAAGGCTTAGTGTTTAAGACGCTGAGCTTGGAGACTGGAAGGTCGGGGTTTGATACCCGAGTGCTGCATGATGGATCTTGGGGATGTGAAAGGAGCCTCGTTCGGGCATCCCCTGAGTGGAGTTTCTCCAGCAACAATCCTTTCAACCCAGAGTAATTTCTGACACAAAATTTATTATCAAATACAGCACCACCTGCATGAGAAGTCCTTATTGGAATCCTATTACTCATTCACTACCCCCTGAATTAGCCAGAGTAAATGCTCTTCACAAACTCCCTGCTTTCTCTGGTTTGTTTTTGCTCATGGGAAAGCTTTGAACCAACTCAATAGGACATCCTAACAGGGAAAATATGTCTTTTGTTGCCTTTGACATATAACAGGTTCTTCTCTCCTTTTCCATAGGGTCTTCCAGGTCCACAAGGCCCTATTGGAGTTCCTGGTGAAAAAGTAAGTAGGATATTACATTGCTAAGTAACCACTGGATCAAGGTGGAAATCTTTGCATATTTATGTTGTTATAAAGCTTTACTGTCCTTTTTTCAGAGAGAACTGATGCTAAGGGAACTTATAGAAATGATGTAATAGGAAAACCATCCCTTCAGGCAGCTTTTCCCTTAGTAACTGGCTGTCTAAAAAATTGGGATTGTTTGTATTTTTGTTGCTTTAGTAATGTGTCGATCAGATATTTTTAATATTATATATAATATTTTAAAAATATTTCAACAACTTACTGTTTTTAGTTTATAATATTGTTTCTTGTTAATGAGGTAACCTGTCATGGGCCTGTTATTAGGAGAAAGGTGGGGTGAAAATATTTTAAATAAATAAATATATAAAGGTTTTGCACCACTCTTCTGTATTTTGCGCCTTCACATATAAGGGATGACAGAGATAGAGTTAAGTGTAAAAATGGAAGAAGCAGTGCTAAGCTGCTGTTAGAAATGGAAAATGAGATTATTTGGCACGCCAACAGCAATTATGAGTTATCTTGGACATAGCTTTTGTTTTCCTTAGGTTTACAAAGTACAGTATTTAGAATGGCTGTAGCTTGCTTTAATTTACATCCTGACCATCTCCCAAGTCCGGTAATCAAGGTAACTCTTAAACTAAGTTTAAAAAAGAGAAAAAATAGAGAGATTAAACACAGGTCATTGTAATTTTAAAACTCAATTGAACAGATTATTACGTTAAAACAACTTGACTGAGCATACATCTCGATGAAAGGCCCTCCTTAACAGCCAGATAATTGCCGTTTTCTGAATAAAGTGGTACCATACATGCTTTGAATGTAAAATGCCTGAGGAGGTAAACAGAAACAAAAACAGTCCTCCCAGGCACGAGGCATAGCTGGGAAAGATACTTGTCTAAAACCACTGCCCTTCACGCAGCAGATGGATTTGATATACTTTAAAGGAATACGTATCTTACATTTCTACAAAAATTCTGCTTTGAGAAGCATATATTTCCATGTAATGAATTAGTTTGTAGCTTTGAAACAGATACCTAGACTGAAATACAAACATTTTTTTTGTTTCACATAAACTGTACCATTAATGATACCAATATGCTTGAAACATCTTAGGTAGACCTCTTATTCAGGAACAGGTCATGACACATTTAACTTCTTTAAATTTTAGAAGCATTAAATTTTCATCTGCTAGAGGACAGGCTTATGAATGTTTGTTAGCTGGAGGAGTTTGCCATCTTCAGGGGTAGTGTAATTTTGAATGCCAGTTATTGTGGCAAAGCAAGAAAGAATTATAGAAATGTACACACAGATCAGCAGGAATGAATGGGAAAGCCCTCTATGAAGGAAGAATGAAGGAAGATCTCATTGGTTTGCCATGCTACATACCATGCCAGTAAAAAATCAATGGAGACATGGCATTGTGTTTACAGAAATAGTTCACAAGCAATGTAATTTTTGCCACAGCACAGCAGAAATTATTTTAGTCATTTTGTAAACATAGTGACTTAATTTCTACTGTTATACTTATTTCCTTTTCCTGCAATATTTCTCTCTGATCTGCTTTTCTGTTTTCCTCTTTTTTAAATAATGCAACACATTTTTCCTTTGCTAATATAAGTAAAATGTGTATTGTCATTTACTTTTGGTTCTTTTCTTATATAATAACAGTCTTCACTTTATATGTTGTTTGCATCACTATCAGATTAGCTTTTATTTTTTTCTCTCCTTAAGTTTCCTTCCTTTCTTCCTTATTGTAGCTCTTCAAAATGCTTTAAATATATGTTACCGATCAGGGATTTCAGAAGATAAGCAAAAAAAGTCTGTTTTTGTTTACAACATTGTTCTTGTAGGAAAGTTGTAGAACACACAGCAGATGCTTCCCATAATGCATTATTTTACATCCTAATTTGAATTCACAATATCAGAAAACGTTGGCATTTTTCTACATTTGAAATTTTAGCTGTGGTTTTACATCTTTCGATTGCTACATTTGAAGACAAGACATTCCCTTTTCCACCTAGAACCTTTGTGTGCTCTTGGTGCCAATGTTACAATGTAGAAGGAAGGGAACTGTAATGCACATTTGATGCACAGACATATTTTACAGATTAAATTGGCCAAGATCTTTTGTCAGATACAGCACAAATCAGATACAGAGCTCACTTCAGATACAGAGCCGTCAGATACAGCTCACATCAGATTTTGGATATTTTCATTTAGGTGGAATAAACTACTTAGCCCAACAGCTGAAACACTATGTTGAGAAGGATGGGGATATTGGTCTATGCTACCAGGAAGCTCAAGATACCTAGGTGGACGAACCCACCCCAAGATTCTTTTTTGTGATTCCTCTTTTTAAAAGCAGGTTTCTACTATCTTCACATCTTCGAAATTTAAAAAATGCCATTTATTGGCACAGTGAATCCTCACAATTTGTCAGAAAATTAGCACAGAAATCAATGACACACATAAGGAGCACAGAGTGGGTGACAATCTCACTGGAAATAGATTCACACCAATGGGTTAAATGTCTCACCAGCTTTGTCAATCGGCTGCCAACAATTGCCTGTAGTAACAGGAGTATAAAACACAAGGAAAGGCAGATGTGAAAGTCTCCCTTGGCAATGGTCAGTGCCAGATGCAGGGTTGCCTTAGGCTGTCCAGGAGTATATCAGAGAGGAGATTTCTCTTTTGAGGACAATCTCATGGAAACCATATTCCATCCTCCCAAGCCAGTACCACTGGATGTCCCAGGCTAATGAAAAGTCCTGAAAGATCAGTATATGTATTATAAAGTTGAAGAGCAGCTACCTTCCTTAACCATGAATCAGAAGAACTGTGGATTTAAATCAGAGATATTAGCAGAAATGAATGAAAGAAGACAATTGTCATAGTCAAAAGAAAAGAAAAGCCTGGGTGGGTAATTTATGAACAAGAAGCAAAAGTAAGAGACAAAAGGGTCAGGATCCCACAACTTGAAGGCAAAAAGAACTGTTACAATAATCAATGCAAAAATGGAGGAAAACAAATCAAAGCAATATTCAAACATAGGCCAAGATGCCAAAAGATCAATAAGGGAACATATTATTATACTAGGATAAAATAAAAAGGAGAGAAATAATATTCTGAATAGCTCTACAGAAGAGATGCAGGAATAACAGATTCCTTTGAGTAAAGTCATGTACCGAAGAACCTGACATTTTAGCAAATGATATGAATGCCATTGTCAAAGCACTTAGGTATGGAAAAATCACCAGATATGGATGGGTTAGAACTATTCCAAGCTAAAGAGACTGACTATATCAGAAAGAATATGCCAACATATATGGAAAGCAAAACAAGGACCTACAAACTGGAAATGTTCAATACCCATAAGAAAGGATATGCCAAAGAGTACAGTACAGAAATCATAGGAACATTGATTGCATTAATCTCTTATGCAAGCAAAGTGATACTCAAGATTTTGCAACAAAGAAAAAAATGCCTCATGTTCAAACTGGATAAACTAAAGGTCATATAGCAAATATACCCTGGCTACTGCAATGTACCACGAAATTTCATTAAGAAATTATCCTGATGTGTAACCTACACTCTGCTCAAGAAGCTACTATTAGGAAAGAATATGGAGAAAAATAATGGTTTCCTATAAGACAAGATGTTCAGCTAAAGGGTATTTATTTACCTGGTAGTTCAATCTGCATGCAGAACATATCACATAGAGAGACAGATTAGATTCAAAATAAGAAATGAAAATTGGTGGAAGAAATATCAATAATCTAAGATATATAGATAATACCATATTACTTACAGAAAGTTATATTCACATGAGATTACATCTGACAAATGTGAAATAAGAAAGTGCAAATGCAGGGATCCAATTGGACATTACTAAGATAAAAATTATGACTACAGAAGAACTACACAACTCTAATGGTGATAATGAGAAAATTGAAATTGTTAAAAATATTATATATTTTGTTTCAGTCCTCAAATCAAATAGAGATTGCAGGCAGGAAACCAGAAAAATACTGAGACTTAGAAGGACTGCAGTGAAGGAGCCGGAAAAGAAAAGAAATATATAATACAGTTATTAGTTAATAGATTAATTTTGTCTTCTGGTTTTCTTTACAACTGCCTTATACTTATGTATTAATTTGCAACACAAAGCTAAATGTTTTAGGATATAGGAAAAGCAGGCACTGCATTTTTACTATTTCTGTTTCTGACACAGCAAAGATAGGGAATTTAGGCTAGACTTTTTTGTAGTGATATACTTATTTGCACTAATATTAATTCATGTATTCATTCATTTCAATTTCAAGGACAGCCATCTCCAGCCTCCTGAGGAGAGTTTTATGAACATGCATGATTCTCTGTATGGGGGAATATTTGATTTCCCAGAGTTACACTATTCCTTGTGATAATTACATATAGCCCTCAGAATAAAATGTCTTTTGTATATTGAAGGGCAAGTCAAGCCACTCAACACTAGACAGCCAGCCTTGAGCTTCCTAGCTTGATGTGTTAAAATTAGTCTGGCTCTTTGAATAAAACAGTTTTCTGTCACTTCTCTTCAGAGACAAGGGTGAGTGATATCTTCCTTTTTGGCTGGAACCATGTCTTTTGATAACAGTCATGGGGAGGAGAGAGACACTTAGTGACTGGCAGTTCTTTGTCTAGCACATTTGGGAAATTCTAATCCACATTGCCAGAGGTCAAATCTGAAACCTACCATCTCTGAGCAGATTTTTGTGTCCCTCATTTTGGATCTTGCTTTAAAATGAGCAACATAGTGCCTACATCTGGCCATGGGCTGCAGAACATCTTTGTGGTTTTTTTCTGTGCCACTTTCAACTCTGTAATGTCCAGCCTTACAAAACCCTGTAAGGAACCAGAAGCTAGCTTCCCTGTGTGCAAGATTTTAATAGTCAAATGAAGGAATCACTTATTCTTGTCTTCAGATACATGGCCTTTTACATTTTTGTTGCACTTTTTTATTTTGACACACCCTGAAAGTGCCTTTAGATATGAGACTGGATGACTTTCCAGATATTTTTAATTCCTACAAATTGTGCATGTGTGAGATTCTTGAACTGGGACTAGACTATTGTCAGTCTCTTGAAATGAGTCAGACATGGAGACAACTGCAAAATTCCTTTCAGCCAGGGTATGTCCCATCAGTGTCACAAGTGTCTTCACGTAGGACATTCTCTTGTTCCAGTTGAATAGCAGATGTATGGCCAGGCAATCCTGCTATGGTTATAGAGTAGACCATACTGCCAGCAACTCAACCCCGAGTGTCAGGTGGCAGTTAACTAACCTGACAAACCTGAGGACCTTGGTGAAGTCCACAGGGAAGAGTGATGGTCCCCAAGTGGATTAAATCCCACTTGAATCTATCTTGATGGAGGGCAGCAGCTTCATCAATACCGGCCTGGAGCTGAGGAGGACTTTGCATGCCAAAAGGGTTCAGGAGCAGAAAGTGACTCATGGAGCTGGATCAGTGGTACGGGTGTCACGCGATGCTGAAGGCAGATGAAAGGCCACTGCACTATATTCACAGGGCAGCCTTTATGGCACAACAAGAAGAAGTTGAATAGTACAGAATCAGATTATAATTACCAGAAAGCTTTAATATGAATGCATCCACATAATGATTCTAAATGAACTACTTTTCTAAAATGAGCATTTCATCCCTTTTGAATTTTTATCACTCTAAAGGCCATCAACTAATCCTAATGGCCCTTTGTATTTTTAATGCCAAAGTTGTTCCACAAGTGCTCTATGGTAGTCCACTTTAGGGCTTTGATGACACCTCTGCTCTTGATAGACTCCATGGTATTTTCCTTAGGAAACTCCTTCAAGTTTCTACTACAGTGCAATACCCAATTCTATGTGCTGAAACTGGCTCCATTCCTGGCTTGCTCTGCTTTTTAGTGCACCTGCAGGAAGCCTCAAGGAATCAAAAATGTGTGACTAGCTGTTCTTTCTGGTTCAACAAAGTCTCAACTAAGCTTTTGACCATTGGTCGATGTATTGATCAATCAGTCCATTTTGATTGTCATTCAGCATTCCTTTTGATCAAATGCCACTTATTAGATATTGAATCACAAATCTGTAGAGTGGCTTTGAAATCTCTCTTTTTCATTTCCCCTCCATGTGGGGAATGGACCTGCCCTTCTTATCTTTCATTCCTTACTGATGCTCCACTGAGAAGAGCTTTTACACTGGCCATATTAAATCTTTTTCGATCTGAGTACATCCATGGGCAGTGATGCACTGCAATTTTTTTTACTACCTACTCTGTTGGCTGGCCAAATACGTGGGTGTGGCCAAATATGTGGGTGTGGTCAAACATCCTGCATTATGGGCTATGGAGGTGGGTATGGCCAACCAAGTGGGCATGGCCTGGGAGAATTTCTGCTAATGGTTCTGCAGAACCTGACAGAAGCTGCTGCAGTGCATCACTGCCGGCGGGCATTATAACCAAATATCCATCCAAGACAAACTTTGTAATTGCAGCAAGCCAGCTATTGCTTCCATTCCCCACATTCTTTTGCAATGTTCCCTATTGCGTATGTAACCAAATGATCCTCCATTTTCGGTTCTCCTCAGAGTTTAAGTATCACGAGACTGGGGTTTGTTCCATTCTATCTCGAGACACACCAATGGTCTCCAGTTGAAGATCACCCCACTCTTTCCTAAGTTCCAGCAATATATATCAAATAAGGAAAGATTTTAGAGCTTGGAAAAGTCATTTTTTTGGAGTATAACTTGGAATCTCCCACCTGAGGTGACTGGGTTGTTCTGTGAGTTGTAGCAACCACATACAGGCACAGCTCAGGAACATTTTGCAAATACTTCGTAGGCCTTTTATATCCCAATGATAAGTAGCTAGCCTTCAGTCAAATATCTATCAAGAAATGAGTTATAGATTTTCAAATATTTCTTCTTACTGATTGCACTTTTCACTTTGTACATAAGTAATCTTTGATTTGCAGCCATTTATTCCCTGAGAGGCCTTATCTTTGATTAGTTTGTCAAAAATGTTTCTCCTTTTCTCTTCAGGGACCTCAAGGCAAGCCTGGCCTTGGTGGACTTCCAGGTACTGATGGCCCTCCGGTAAGTAGCATAAACCTTGGTCAAATTAATGTATATATTAAGGGGAAAATCACTTTGCAGGTCCCTCATGAATTTCAACAAGGGAATCTTATCACTGATCATAAGAGCAGAACTTGTTACAATATCTAATTTTATCATTTGAACCAGATCTGTTTTTCTCATCCAGGGCTTTAAGTTTCAAAAGGAGTCACAGAAAGATGAGAAATGGCAGCAAAACTAAAGTTTTTTTAAAAAAACCAATTTAGGTGTTAGTATCTGATTAATCAACTCACTGTCAAATAGTGTACCTATACGCTTATATGTTGTAGACATAATGGGCACAGAGCTGGGCAGGTTGAGAAGGATGGTGGAGGAGAGAGGTGCCTGGTGGGCATAGGGTCACAAGGGGCCAGAATTGACAGTGCAACTGAACAACAACAAAACTCTTATGTAACTTTAGAGGATTTACTTTAGTTGTAAACAGTGGTGGGCATAAAAAAATTTACTACCACACTGTGGATGTGGCCATGTGACTGGGTGGGCATGGCCTGTTGTCCATGTGACTGCTCTTCAGTATAGAGCTATGAAAATAGAAGCCTTGGACAATAGAAGCCTTGTCCAAGGCTTTTCCAGGGCTCTGTTTCATCTCAAAGTGCTTCCCCAGCCACTCCAGAGTGGCTGTGGATGTGTTTTAGGGTGAAATGGAGCCCAGGAAAAGCCTTTGACAAGGGGGGGAAATGACTTCAGAGGTTCGCTATAGAGTGATGAAAATAGAAGAGGCTTCTATTTTCATAGTTCTATAGCAAAGAGCCCCCTATGAAGCCATTTCCCCCTTCCTCCAAGGCTTTTCCTGGGCTCCATTTTCCCCCGAAGTGACTCCCCAACCACTCCGGAGTGGCTGGGGAGGCACTTCAGGGTGAAACGGAGCCCAGGAAAAGCCTGCCTTTGATGAAGGGGGAAATGGAGCCAGCCCCCTATGAAGCCTCTTCTAGGAGGAGGAGTGGTGGGGTGGGGAGGGGGCGGGGCCAGCCTTTTTTACTACCCGTACGCACTCACTGGTGTGAACCTGCTGATGCCCACCACTGTTTGTAAATGTGTATATTTGAACTTTAAGATTTCAGCAAGTAAAATTTGATACCAAGTCTCAACTAAAGTAGGCCTATTGAATTAGTGGAAAGCAAGATTCTAGAAGAAAGAGTAAAAGAAAAAATGTAATATTTGAGTTTAGTTTAGTTTAATTCCATTCAGTTTGTGATGTATTTGTCAGTTGTTTGTTTGATTTGCTGTGTGTTGTTGCTATTTGTTATCTGTTTGTTCACCGCCCAGAGTGAGATGCCACTCAAATGGGTGGTATAGAAATACATAAAAGAATGGAAATAAATAAAAGAATGGAATTAATTGAGAAAGCTGCTGTATCAGAATTCCCTTTCAGTTAAGTTGGACTTACTCCTGGTTAAATGTGTATTGGGTTGCAAAAACCACATATAAAAATCTTAATAATTATTCAAATACTTTGAAAATAGTCATAGGAACAATAAAAGGTTTACCATGCTCTTCAAGAGCTTGTGGTTTTAGTTCAAGCAAGAAAATATTCTAGCTCTTGATTTCCACATATGATAAAATATTTCCATTACTGTTTTGTTTCATCTTGTTATGTCATAACTTTAATGATGTGCTTGGCATAATGTTCAGTGACAGATAAAAATAATCAAATCAGATCTCAAGAGAAAATGCATACTTGCAAATGTTTTACATGTGTTTGCATTATTTTGATGGAATGACTTGGCCTGAAAACAAAACAGCAGCTTCAAAAATGTCTTTTTAGTTTGAGTAGTAATTTATCATTTAAAATAAGTTGGCAAAAAAATTTAATACTGTCAATGTGATTACATCAGTCCTTTGAGAACTCATTGCTTTTTCAAAATTAATGAAGAATTTCTATATGAAGCTGGATTCTGTGCCTTATTTCTAAGTGTTTCATCCAATGTGTGTATGAGAACCAGGCTGAATTCATTTACTTGTAGATGTGTGTGCATTCAGTTAAAATGTTCTAACTATTCACATACTAATTGGCCTTCTCCCCTTCTCCCTCCTCCCACAAATATTTTGTTAATAGGGACACCCAGGGAAAGAAGGCCAGTCTGGAGAGAAAGGAGCCTTGGTATGTTTATGCTTTTTAGTATACATGTGTATAATTCTTATTATATATAACATGGAACATAATCTAAGGATGTTTATTATGTTTTAAATCAAGATCAAGTAGGATATCCTGCAATGCACAGAATTATGATAAGAGGGTCTATTTTGGAGTACTGTTTCTTAACACTGTTGAATATCAGTGGGAATACACATTAATTTGCGTCTAGGTAGATGAATCGTAGCATATGTACTGAAATGTGGATTTCCCCTGTTCTTGGCATTTGCTACCTACACACTTCCTTTCTCTTATATAATGTCCCTTGGTCCTCTTGCATCTGTTTGCAATTTCACCTCAAGCTTTCACCTTATTTCTTTCTGTAATTCCAGCTGTGGCTATGATAAAGCATCTTTTTCTGAGGTGAAAGATTGTAAATTTGTTTAACGCAAACACTTATTTCTCAATTTTCTCATGGCACCTCAACTGCCTGAGCTTGCAAAATATTGCAGCACAGGAAGGCTCACAGGCAGGTAAGAGATCATTTGGAAAGGTGAAAAATCAATTTTAATATCCAGGCTGACCCACGAGCAGTAGCAGTTACAGATTTGTAGATCATCCCTTCAACATCCATGAGGATATTTGTGCATAAGTGCTAAGTTATTTTGCCACAGTTTTTCCACTTGGCTGTCTATCTTTCTTGGTACAAGAAGTAAGCAAGAGATCAGAAGTGAGAAATACTTTTTACATTATGCAACATAGCACCTAGAAGCAGAAGAGAGGTCATAGCTCAATGATGGACCATACACTATGAATACAAAAAGACCCCAGATTCAATCCCAGGCATCTTCAGGTATTGCTGAGAATGTCTCCTGTTTGAAACCTAGGAGAAGAGCTGGCCATCAGTCTAAGCTGGGTGAACTGAAGATGATTGAAAAGCAGCTTCCTTGCTCAGATTTAAACCAAGTCTCATAAATGTTTTATCAGGTCCTTTATTTAAAAACCTTGGGGAAAGGAGACTGCAGATTTTCTTCAGCCATCCTTTCCCATCTGCCAACTCATGTTACAGTCAAGAAGAATTTTTGGAAATCCAAGGAAAATCAGTTTGGCAACAAATTGGACTCATCATATTTTCCTCCCTCTCTTTTCTCCAGTATGCACCACTTGACATTTATGGATGTACAGCTCTTATCAACAATTTGATCTGTGATTTAAATTTGTAATGGCAGTGTTCAGGGTGCATTGGGGCAAAGGAAAGAGAGAAGAGGATATTTTCATACTCTGTGTGCTGAATTTCCAGGTTCTTTGCCAATATCGACATGAATAGATCGTGCAATTGATTCACCTCCAGAATTTTGAACTATTGCATAATATAGCCTCCTTGTTGCCTTGTGCTATTGCTAAGAACACCTTACTTTACAGTATTTTAAACTGTAATAATGCACAGCAAAACTTCATTCTAAAGTACAGTGGGAGCTGACATGGTTAAGCATGACATGTCAGGTTTCAGCCTAAATGTGTATTGTGCGATTTATAAAACCAATTCAACCATGAATTCTTCTTTCATCAGTACATAAAAAGAGTGATGTGGATTATATCTTAATCTAAGTAATACAAATTTAAGTTTATGCAGTTATTTCATTTGTGTAGAACAGGGGTGCCCAAACTATGGCCTGGGGGCCGTATCCATCCCCTGATGCTAATTCATCCAGGCCACGAAGCCCTCATTGCTCCTGGAAGCGTAAGTAAAATGTGCCCATACAAGTGCATGTTACTTCTGCTTCCAGGAGAGATGAGGGCTTTGTGTGCCAGATGAATTAGTGCCAGGGGCCAGATGCGGCCCCTGGGTCAAAGGGACCAGCTCCCTGAACCACATGACCAGCCCATGGCCCAAAACGTTTGGGCATCCCTGATGTAGAAGAATGCTTGCTTTTACCTAATTGATTTTTAAAAAATTGTCTGCACTACGAGTTTTTGAGGCATTTGCCCACTAGTTCAGTTTGACTTTCATGACCCTGTCCTCTGTGTCATTTGTTGTTGTTTTTTGGTTGTTGTTTTTATAAAAACTATTATAATGTATAAGTACACATGGATCCTCTACTCTTGATACTCACAATTTCTCCAAGCCTATGGCTTGGAAAGGTACCCTGAAACCAATCATGATCAGTTCCAAATTCCAAATAGGATTCATTTACTGTAATAGTTACTTTTTTAAAAAATAACTATATACTTTTCTTGCACTCAAGTGTAACTAAATTAGGTCCTTTTAAGCAACTAATAATGTGAGGCTCTGTCTACACTGGCCCATATCCCACTCTTCTGTGTATTTGTACAGTGGGTTAGTCTGTTTTTTCTTTTAGCATCTACACCTGTTGGACAATAGAATGGAACAACATGCCACAGAGTACCACATATTTTGAGCTTCTGTTATGGAATTCTACTATTTTGTGGAACTCTCTTTCATCCTATACTTAGCATATGTAGATGTTTAGAAGAGTATAAAAAAGAAGGGAGCAGCTATCAGAGCTACTTTCAGTGTAAACACCCCTTATTGTTCATTGGCTGATGAGCAGGTGATTGATATTAACAAATTAAATACTTCCTCTGATTATCTGGGGATATTTTCTCCTTAAGTTCAGTAGACAATCACTGCAGAAGAACAATGCTCATCTAGGGCAGTGGTGGTAAACTTTTGGCACGTGAGCACACAGAAGCCTTTCTCCTGGCATGCGTTCCATTGAGGGGAAATCCTGTCCCTAGATTCTTGGGAATAAGGAAAAATATTCCTCCTTATTATCCCCATACAGTTTGGAAATGTTTAATTTGTTGCAATCATACTGCCTCAGCAAGAACATGAATTATTTATTTGCAGCTATCATCTACAACAGCAGTAAAGTAAACGCTTTCTTGATTGTCTGGGGATGATCAGCAGAGGTGTAAGATTTCCCCCCCCCTAAAGTTTGTTAGATGATTGTGGCAGAACAGTGATCACTTAACTTAAATGGCAAAAAATACACTACCCCTGATCATTCCAGAAATTGGGGGAGTTTAATCTGCTGTAGTCATAGTTGCAGCAAAGTAAATAATTCACATGTTGCTGTGGCTGTACAATCACAACATATTAAACACTTCTTGATTTCTGGGGATAGTCGGGGTAAGCATAATTAGGAGGAGCAAAATGCCACTGGGATATGAGGGTTGTGCCAAATTGCATTTTGCTCTTCCCCAGCACCCTTTGTCTCATGTCACCCTGCCATAAAATAGAGCAGCATAAACATGCTCTAGAAAGTTTTTGGCTTCCCATATGAAATGAATTTTTGTCTTGTCTATTGTGACCTTAACATTCATAACAGACAGTGTGGTAACAACACAAGACATCATTTAGCAAGCCAACACTCCCACAACTATAAAAGGAGCAAAGTTATTATTTATCAACTTGTATTAATAATATATCTTAGTTATGCCTTAATTGCTGCAAAAAGAATGATAACTAACTCATTTTGAACTACTTATTTCCAAGCTGTGCACAAAATTAGCAAGCACTTGGAAATATTCTGATGTATTGTGCTACAAAATCAAAGTTTTAGTTAAAGAAATCACTGTACTCATTGTGAGATAGATGCTCAGGGGGAAAATGTACCTTTGTGAAATCAACAAGTCCTTGTATATTATTGAACAGTGAAAAATAACCTAAATATAATCCAATATATTTTAGGGGCCTCCAGGTCCTCAGGGTCCAATTGGCTATCCTGGCCCTCGTGGTGTAAAGGTATGGATAATATAATATTTTGTTTATATATATATATTTTAAAAAATTACCCTTGCATTCTTTGTGTCAATTGACATTGTTACCTCTGTTTTTTAAAGGGTGCTGATGGTGTTCGAGGTCTAAAAGGTGGCAAAGGTGAAAAGGTAATTCTTTTATTGTGCTAAAACTATCAGTTTGCATTTTTGCATAAAATGAGCATACACGAGAGCAAAATCAGTAACCATATATACAGAGTATTTATTTATTTATTATTGGTTAGATTTTTACACTGCCCACTCGGCCTGGGCCGACTCAGGGCAGTTCACAATCATAGATAAGATAACATAGTTAAAACTGATTAAAACTACTTAAAAACTACCCACCCACTAAAAAAGGGTGCAGGGACCAAAGGGACAGGAGTTCCACTATACCAACCACCCCACAGAGGTAACTCTTCCACCTGCACCCCATACTTGGCCCACCAGCCAGGTTTTGAGTTCTTTTCTGAGGGGCAGCAATTCCGTCTGGAGAAGTAACTGTTGGCAGGAGGTTCCAGAGGGCCCTTCTAGCTGATGGTACAATTAGAGAGCCCCTCCGGTCCGCTCAGGTTGGTTGGATGGATGGACATCCTTAGGGTAATGCAGTCTCTTAGGTATCCTGGCCCACTACCATATAGGGCTTTAAAGGTCAAAACCAGCACCTTGAATTGCACCTGGAGGCACACTGGTAACCAGCGCAGCTCCCAAAGTAGTGGTGAGGCATGGGCATAACATCCACATTCTGGACCAGCTGCAGCCTCCGAATGGTCGTCAAGGGCAGCCCCATGTAGAGCGCATTACAATAATCTAGTCTGGAGGTGACCAGAGCATGAGTGACCATGAGTAGTGGTATTATATAAATAAATATGATAAGGATCAGAGGCAACAGAATAAATCTGTAAATGTTTAATGCAAGAGAAAAAATAATGCAGGGAAAAAAGAGAGAGAGGAAGTCCTGTAGATTATGGAGGCAGCCAAGTACCATGTTTCCACATGCCTCTGTTTATGTTCTGCTTCGGTCCAGACAGGGAAATCAGTTATATGAGAAGTGGAGTCTCAGGTGATCCATCTGTCTTGTGCGAATAGTTGGCTCACCCAAGTAGCTCCCATGAGGCACCATTTCCAAGGGTACTTCAGCTCTTCCAATCATGCCCCAATCAGGACAGTGGCCTTTGAGAAGTCTGCTAGAAAGAATGAGTTGCCAATGTGGAGGCAGGCTTATTGCATTTACATCTGGTTCTCTTTGTTCCTGTGCAGTCTTTAGGCAGCAGTACAACTCAAGCTAAATGCAAGATTTTAAGAGTGATAGGATACTTCTGAGCTGATCGACTGTGCTTTTATGCTTCAGAATAGATATTTATTCCAGGGACTGTGATGCTGCTGCTGCTTTCGTGTCCCAATCAAACCATGAACTGCCAAAAAGAAGCCACTTTCTTGTGAAGGTTTCATGGACATCTCTTTAAGGAGAAACACAGTGATCCATTGAAGCATTCTTGAGGTGACTCTGTAATGCAGATGTCCAGGCCATTAGCAATTGGCATGGCAGAATCTCTGAGCTGACAACTATTTGGGATTGTGTGATTGCTCCTTAGTAGGTTGCAGACAACCTGTTAGTTCCTGATGTGGAAGTTTTCTTTTTGTAATCCATGTTCTGGATACATCAGCACATCACTGTGAGAATTCTAAAATATTATGCCATTTGTGTCCTGAAATATTTATTTATGGCTTGGAAAAGATCTCATTCAGTACTACTCTCTAAAACAGGAGTTGCCAACCTACGGTTTGTAGGCCTAATCTGGTCCATGATGCTAATTAATCTAGCCTGTGGTGGGAACCCAGAAACCACTGGAAGCTACCACCACCACCAGAAGTGCCAAAATGCAGTGGTGGTGGGCACAATCATGCTTTGGCAGCCTCCGCTGCTTCCCACGGCAGCAGGAGGAGTTTTGGAGCATTTTCATTCCATTTTTGAAACTTTTTGCCGCATTTCCACTGTGTTTTGGCAGCTAAAACAGGGTGGTTTTACACTTCCAGTGACTGGGGGATCTTCTGGCGCTGCCTGGGTTCCCACCATGGAAACTGAAAGTGCCAAACTGCCATGTTTTAGTAGCCAAAATGCAGTGGAAACGTGGCAGAAAATTCCAAAAATGGAGTGAAAATGCTCCAAAAATTCTCCTGCCGCTGTGGGAAGTGGTGACGGCTGCCCAAGTAGCCAAAAAAATTGGCATGATTGTGTCTGCTACTGCTGAAAACATAAGCCTGTGGCAGGAAAAATGGGAACCCCTGCTCTAAAACATGCCCTGCAATTCTTCTAGGCTGCTTCCTATTTGGGCTGTGGCATCACACGTTATGTGTTGCCTGGAATATTTCCCCCAAATTAAAAAAAAATGTGATTGAGTATTCCCTAGGGCAGCAGTGATAAACCTTTTGCACTCCAGATGTTTTGGACTACAACTCTCATGTCCTTTATCATTGTCATTGGAAGTTGGGGATTCTGGTAATTGTAGTATAAAAATCTAGAGTGTAAAAGGTTTCTTACCCCTGCCCTAGGCAGGGATGTTGACAGTATCCCAGAGGCTATCAAGAACTATTTGCCAATGAATGGGAGCATCTTTGCTTGATATGGCAGCCAAGAAAATGGGGAAATGGTCTCAATTCTGAAGAGTGGCAAGAGCATTGTTCTAGTATTGGCAATCAAATACAAGTGTCTTTAATTAGTCATGGCAGAGCAGTCATTTCTGACAAGAGGAGGTTATAAGTTATACAACTGGAGAAGTGCAAAGCTTTGGTTATTTTCTTGATAGTAGTCGGTTCTTACTATCAGCCATTCATTGCAGGCCTTCTTTTCTGACAGCAATTAAAGACTGAAGTTTGTAAATCACTCAGAAAAAATGTGAACATTACAGGAAGCCATTAAATTGCAAGTTTATTCATAACAGTCTTATCCAGGATAACATGATTTAGATTGCGGCATCAGTCTTTTGTGGAATTAGTAGCTAACTTGTGACACTCGGGATTCTGATACCTACAGGTTCATTAAGTTCCTGATGCAACTTAGGGTGGAAATGCAAGTATATTTAGCACCATCCTGGGCTCAGCAGTCTGTTTGCTGGCCTGTGAACACTCTTGGAGTAGATGCCCTAGAAGCCCTTGTAATTGTATTTCACAAGGATCCTGAAACCAAGGACCTGAGAAGCAAACTCCTAAACCCTGCAGCATCCTGGACTATATGCCCAAGCATATCTTGGATGCTCAGCAACATTTACATGTTCAAAGGAGATGCCACTATAGTCTTCCCTGTAGCATCAGCTGGCACAGCCATGTTTTCCTTACAATTCGGTGAGAAAGGCTTAGGAAGGCTGATCACCCCAATTGGAACTGCTATGGGTCTTAATGGAATTTAAAATTTATTTGCATTTGGCTCACAGGAAGTTTATTATCCTTCCACAATTTTACCTCCTCTGCTATATGAGCATTGCATGAAAAACATATCTGTATTTGTTTGCCTTTAATCACAAGTTAATGTTAATACCTTTGGTTATCTGAAACATATGAAGAGAATAGAGCAGGGGTTCCCAAACCTTTCACACCGCAGGCCAGTCACGTGGTTCCTCCTGCCGTAAACGATGCCATAAAATGTATCCGTGGCTGTAGTAAACACATTTATGAAACTGCAGGTGATTTTAAGGCAGCATTTATGGCAGGCGGGGCACATTTATGCATGCATGGGCATGTTTTATGGCATAAATGTGCCCACTTCTGCTTCCAGCAGCAGTGGGCCACATGAAATGCTGCCGCAGGCCATAGTTTGGCCACCCCTGGGATAGAGTCACAACATTTTCAAGTGAAAAATATGAGGAAATATAATAGAAATGAGTAGTGTCATAATAAAGGGCTCTTTGGTGAATTAGGAAGTGAATTTCCCTGTTGCCTTAAGAATTTCCCCCATGATTCATTCCTCTTTTTAAAGGTGAAATGTAATTCAGTTCACTGGCTATAACTTGCTTTTTTCCTGATAGAGAAACTGTTGTACTAAAATTATGTGGTGAGTTATGCTTTGCCTTTAGTAGTATAAACTATTGTAACTTACAGCAAAATAGCTATGGTTAATACATGCATTATTCTTACACAAGCTTTCTGTTTCTTTAACAATTTCCATTTTATCTGCACCAGGAATTTGATCATGTTTCCCTGCTTTCTCATAGGGTGAAGATGGTTTCCCTGGGTTTAAAGGTGACATGGGCCTTAAAGGTGACAGAGTAAGTGTTTATTTCTGTTGCATGCACATGTCACAAACATCCCAGACCAAGATGTGAAGAAACAGCTGTGCAGAAGCGAGGAGGCTTAATCAGAGGCTGGGCTTGCCACAGTTATAGTGCAGGCTTATAACCCGCTCTCTGATGCAATTTCCTCTCTGAGATGACTGGATGTTATCCCTTCATTGTCATGTTATGGGGAAAGGGAAAATGTTGGATAATGCTATGCTGTTCAAGTGAGCACAAACATACTGTCACTGCATGAGTAATTTAGCTCATATTCACAGTGTTTCTGTGCAAAAATGGGTTGTGTTCTCCTTGCAATATAAAATCCATCTACATGATATAGTTGTTTTTCTATTATCAGGTGGGCTGAGAAAACCATCTTGGCAGGCAGAAACCAAAACAGATCAGGGCATGCATAGCAAATTGATCAAGAAAGAGGGATCTAGAAGTAGAGTCAAAGGTAAAGCAAAACTAAAGCAAACGGGGCCTTGTTGGCAAGCTAGGTAAACCAGGTAAAGCTAAAATCCAGGAAATCTCAGAATCATGCTTGTCCATGGTAGCAGATAACAGAAAGAGGATTTCTGAGAGGTGTAGACAAGTCAAACCAAAGCCATACATAGCAGCAAAGGTTGGTATTAAAGACTGCACCAAGTGAGATATGGCACTCCTTCAGCAAGAATGGGTTTGAACTGACTAAAACCAAACTTGGTGAGGAGCTGACATTTATATTACCAAATTGCTGAAGCCCCATCCAGAGCTCATCTACAGACAACTTAATCAGAGCAATTTGGCCCTGCTGAGGTTTGACCTCCAACCTTAACCATGATTAAAATCATAATGAGTACTCACATATAGCATATGGCTTGAATCAGAAGTTCATTGTCTTTTCACTCCACCTGGCAACCCCTATTCTTTCCTTCCATCCTGTGATCTCACTCCACCTCTCTTTCCGTCATGCAATCATGCTCTCATGGTTTATTTTTTAAAAATAGATTTTAATAGCACTATATCACCCTACCATATTATGGCTAGTTCTTTGTTCTTATGATTATCTCTCATATTTATCTCCATGTACATCATTCCCCAGAAAAAATCTGTAAAAGAAACAATTGAGATGAAATGTGTTACCAATTGGTTTTCAAAGGATAACACAGTGTTCCAGAAAAAGCTGACAATATTCCAAACACATCATAGGAAGTTTTCTCATTAGAACAAAGACCTAGCAATTAGAGGATAGGGTAATCTAGTGCTATTATCATATACAGTATTCAATAATTTAATAAAAGAGGATAATCAGGAGAGGAAATACTGAAGCATCTTATCATGGTGCTGAACATCCTACCCAACTGCTTATAGCATTGAAACACCACCTATAGAACCACACGTCCCCATCTTTACATGCATTTGTTCAGGAAAAAAAACTTTCAAAAATAGAAGCCCTCCAATGGCACAGTAATAAGCATTTTGGAAGGGGAAAAATGCTACAGATGGATTTGATTCTGTCTTTGCCTCATGTGGGCAGCAAAACTAATTTGTAGTCCTCCATTCTAGAAGAGGAGCATATTGCAGCATATTTCGTGATGTTTTAGTCACAAAGTCATGCTCATGCCTTTGCAGAATTCTTGAGAGCTGCTTTGGGCTCCAGATTCATTTTCCAATTTTGGCACAGAGCTATCTTTGCCTCTTGGATACATGAGAGTCCAAGGAGTGCAGGGTCTACCAGTTCCTCACCAAGTTTAGTTTTAGTCAGTTCCAACCCATTCTTGCTGAAGGACTCCTTTAACGGGGCAGTAGGAAGGGAAAAATCAAATACTGTTAGATTTGATAGTCTCAATGAAAACATTTTTAAAATTCTTCCTATAATTTTCTATAAGAAGAACCACACTTTGCCCCAGAAATCTGTGTATATATGAGTCTGATGAGCTGTTTCTGAAGAGATAAAGTCCTCACAAAATTAAATACACATTTTAAAAATGAGGATGTCTAAAATGTATGGAATTGCAAAAATATAAAAAAGTACATTTCACTGAATTTGGGTATGTTCTATGGTGGGCATCAGCAGGTTCGCACCAGTTTGCCAGAGCCGGTAGCAGAAATTCTGGCTGGCCCCGCCCATCCAAGTTTTGAAATACAATAGTCCTAATTCGTGTGCAATGCAGGGCTTTCTCCTGGCCACACCCACCATACCACACCCACAGTGTGGTAGTAATTTTTTTGGGAGCCCACCACTGGGTATGTTGCATATAAATCTCATTGATAAATATGTGCCACTGAGCTCTAATAATTCTGTGTACAGCTACCATTTTAAATAAAGGTTGATGGATCAAATTGTCAACCACTGAATGTTCAACCATAATTGGGATCAGTTTAGAATAAAAGGGATGAACGTGTGTGAAATGTCACTTTGTCACTTTAAGTGCAGTGCAGGGGCTCAAACTTACAGAAAGTGCTCAGTTTTGACAATCTGGTGGCAGCGCTCTATCTTCTCATTCACATTCTGAGGTGGTCCAGTCAGGCCTTTGATTTTCAATTTTTTTGTGTAGGGGCTATTACTTTTCCCTTTGGTGTTCATTTCCTTAGCTACTCTGCTTAGGTTACAGGGAGGGGAGTTATTATATGAAGTTGTGTAGGTTTCAGAATTGGCGTCCGTTTTCTCTGCCTGATTTAGAAGTACTTATTACAGTGTCATATTATAAAGAAGGGTAGTTCGTGTTTACATCCTGTGTTTTATACAACATTTCTTTTACAGGGTGAAGTTGGTCCTGCTGGTCCTCGAGGAGAAGATGGCCCTGAGGGTCCAAAAGGTCGTTCTGGCCCCACAGGAGATGCAGGTGGATCTGGTCAAGCTGGAGAGAAGGTTAGTAAAACAATAACTATGCATCTTTGTGGAATTGTGGCTGTCTCCTAATGCACTCCTCCACTGTGTGCTTCAGAATAACACTTTGAAGGAAAAGTGCGTGTAAATGATACAAGACTCCACTATTTAATGTTATCTTATCTTGAGAGGATCCCTCATGTCCAGATTTATATCAGGACTAATGTCCTTGTGAGAAGATGCATACTCTTTAATTAACTTCAACTCCTCTCTCACTTCCGTGGTGTAGTAGTTTCTCTGCCATTAGGTAAAGGTAAAGGTCACCCTTGCTTGAAAGCCAGTCGTATCTGACTCTAGGGTTCAGTGCTCATCTCTGTTTCAGAGCCAGCACTGTCTGCATTTGCATATGTTTCCATGGTCATGTGACAGGCATGACTAGACACCGGAATGCACGCGACACTGTTTACCTTCCCACCTAAGTGGTCCCTATTTAGGGAGTACTAAAATACCTGCGTTGTAAGGTATTTACTTTCAGCCATTTTCTCTCAGTCTTCATCTTCCATCATACACAGGATGGGAACAAAAATGTAGGCTTACAATGAAGACCTGTATGAAGATTATTGCAAAATGAATGTGAAGGGGTTGAGGCATATGAAAGGAAATAATAATGTAGTTGCTGGCACTGTTATTTAATTGAAGAGAAAGAATTTCAGTAAAGGGATGGGATTTGCAGAGACACACTGCCAATTTCAAAGGGGGAATTTCCATCTGCATCTGTTGGAAAGGTGAGTGTATTTGTGCCTAAATGCATTTTAAAGGGGAAAACTATGCATTACTCTGAAGTATCTACTTGATACCTTTTAAGAAAAGAAGAAAAAAAGAGTAATCATGATAGACTGGAGAGAAACCTGGTATGTTGTTTTGTTTTTGGTTTGGTTTGGTTTTGAACTATGCTCCTTTCCTGGTCTGTACTAGGTCTCCCTCCTTGTCATTCTTCTTCTTGTTGTTGTTCAGTCGCACAGTCGATTCCGACTCTTTGCGACCCCATGGACCATTGCTCTGCAGGCACCCCTGTCCTCCACCATTCTCCTTAGTCCGCTCAGCCCTGTGCCCATTGTGTCTACAATACCATCTAGCCATCTCATCTTTGTCCGTCCCCTTCTTCTTTTGCCCTCCACCTTCCCCAGCATCAAGGCCTTCTCAAGTGAATCCTCTCTTCTCATTTGATGTCCAAAATGCTTCATCTTCATCTTTGTTATTTGTCCTTCTAAGGAGCACTCAGGGCTAATCTCTTCTAATATTGACCTATTTGTTCTCCTCGGTGTCCAGGGGACTCTCAAAACTCTCCTCCAGCACCACATCTCAAAGGCATCTATTTTTCTTTGCTCAGCCTTTCTAATGGTCCAGCTCTCACAGCCATACATTATCACCGGAAATACCATTGCTTTGACTATGCGGACCTTTGTTTGCAGTGAGATGTCTCTACTTTGCACTATGTTACCCAGGTTTTTCATAGCTTGTCTCCCAAGAATCAGTCGCCTTTTTATTTCATGGCTGCAATCTCCATCTGCAGTGATCTTGGATCCTAAGAAAGTAAGATCTGTTACTGCTTCTACTTCTTCCCCATCTATTTTCCAGGGACTGATATGGCCTGTTGCCATTATCTTGGTTTTCTTGATATTGAGTCTCAGGCCAGCTTTTGCACTTTCTTCTTTCAACCTAATCAGGAGCTTCTTTAGGTCTTCCTCACTTTCTGCCATTAGGGTGGTATCATCTGCATATATCAAATTGTTGATGTTTCTCCCAGCAATTTTGATCCCATATTGTGATTCCTCCATCCCTGCATTGCACATTATGTGCTCTGTGTATAAGTTGAATAAGCAGGGTGACAAAATGCAGCCTCCTTTTCCTTAAGTTGCCAAATTCTTAAGTTGCCAAATATCAACATCTTTAGTTTCTGCACTCTAAATCTAATGTTGTTTGTTTCCTGATTCTTAGAATAGTAGGACAGATATTTCAACTGTACCTCATACAGAACAAAATGTGTTTTCCTTCTTGAAAATCCTAACAGAGTGAGATTATCTTCATCCTCCAGACCTTATTTGATGGTTCTTGGATTATTCATTCATTCATTCATTCAATTTGTATAGCCACCCCAATCAACATGCGACTCTGGGCAGCGTAAATAAAATCCCCAATGTTTAAACTTTAGAAAACCTTAAAATTCCTAAAAACACTGAAAAACTATTGGTTTCCTTGAGTACCTCTTTTTGATTTCATGGAGGTACTTAAATTTATCCACCTTTACATGCTTTGGCTGAAATCCAGTAGTAAATTGCACTAAAATGGCCTATAGAATCCCTGGAGTTTTGGTAAACTTCTCCATAAGTTCTATTGAATCAAATTTGCCTACTGTAGCTGTGACTCAAAATCATCTTAGAACTACGGAGCTGGAAGGGACCCTATGGATCATCATGCCCAGCCCTTGTCAAGCAAACTCCCAATTTCTGGTTCTGCAGCCACATACCTAAACCACTGAGCTATCCTGCAGGTCATGGTTAGAATTAGCCCATCTAAATCAAATGAACTTGATTGGTTGAATGGGCCTTCTCTAGTATAATTTATTATGCTAAGCAACAGGATTTGTGCTATTGCTTTCACATATTCCACCCAAAACACAAACTGTGGAAATATGTTTTCATTCAGAAGCATTCCTGCTTGACTGCAAAGGCAGCTTGGTTTTGTTTATAAGGATCTTTTTTTAGAAGAAGTCTCCCTACTTGATTCTTCTTCTGTCTTTCACATACATGTGCCTTTGAGGAAGAGCAGAAGGAGGGAGGAAGGAAACCACTGTGTTTGATGCTCGTGTCTCTTGTAAGCTATCATCAAATACTTTAAAAAGTGATATCATTCATTCCAGAAAGTGTTCCTGTCAGAGTCATTTAACTGTTGGGAGCTAATTTGGAATTAATGATCCTACCATTTTGGCAAGACATTTTGCCAGCTGTTAACAAGGTCATGAATCAAGGAAACCAATATTATAATTATGGTTGAATAGAAGCATAATCAGAATGTCATCACTGAATTCCAATTAAATTCTACTTAAATTAAAATAAGACAATACTTTCCAACCACCCCAATTATACTAAACACAGACTAAGCATCTTAGTCTTGCTTAACAGTATAGAAACACTATAGGATGGATCCAAAGAAGTATGAGATAAAGAAACATTGCTCTTAGTATTATTCCTCAATTCTTTGTATGAGTTTTTTGTGAAAGTTTGCCTAGGCTTTTACTAGACAGATGCTATAGGAGGTCTGTTTTTATTTATAGTTCAGTTTCTGCAAGATGCTTCATTAATTTCTTTTATTTCTGGTATATACCACTGAATATAAAAAGTCTCTGATAACTTTACATTAAAATATATGTAATGCAACATACAAATGTAAAGTAATTTTAACAAGGCTTAAAATAATAATTAATAGATTAATAATAAAACACCTCAAATTATAAGTTGATCAAAGGAAATTATCATTTGACAGGGAAGGCCTCCATGCTTAAATGTTCTCCTTCATGTGAAGAAGATCATGAACACAAAAAGTGAGGATATGAAGAATTGTCATAAAATGTTACAAAATGTGAAGAACATGAACACAAAAGTGGGAATATGAAGAATTGTCACAAAATTACTCTTTTATTATGAAATTGACTGGGTCAGTTAAGATAGTCCATTGATGATTTACATATCCTGCAAAAAAATTTTTTCATTTCTAGATCAAGAACAAGAAAAAAGGGGAGGGGGAGCATAAGTTTGTTTTTGTTTTGCAATGAGGTTTTCATTGTTCAGAATACAGTATCTTCTAAAAAACCTAGCATGTTTTTCCTTTGTATAGCATGACACACACACACCGAGTACAGAATCTCATTTATTAATTTGAAAAAGCAAAGTAAATGATATCCTGCTTCTAATTAATCAATCTTTTTAATTTTCTGGAGTTACACAAAATGTTCCTGTATATGTGAGATCTGCCATTAATATGGACAGTTATTGTCCTGTCTTTCTAAGTAGGAAAAATGCTTTCTTGATATTGTGCGTTATAATGAGATAAGCATCCCTGAAAGAAATGCTTCAGTTTTATTTTTTAACTCCTTGTAAGGATAGCACACCCACGTTATCCCACTATCATAGGACTCGTTCCACCTCATTCCAGAAACCTGTACCCATTTGAGAAGCACACATACCTTTGTGCTGCTTCAGAGTACCTGTGGTTCTGCTCCAGGCTAGAGAAATCTATGATAGGTTTCAATCACTGACTGTTTATGCTTACAAACCATCCAGGTCAGGTAGGACATGCAGTGTGAATTTGCTTAATTGCAGAGTTGCCAATAATGAAATACAGAAACTGGAATTCTCCCACTATCTTAAGCTCTATGAATAAGTACACATCTTCAGTTTAATCAGGTTTATTTAGATGAAAAAATAAAAAAGTTCAGCATCAGGTACAAAATGAAAAAATAACATTTTTGCTTGTCCCTTTCCCAGAATAAAACAAGAAAAGCATGTCTAGCTTAGGCCTGGCCTAGCCAGCTAACACATTTGACTAAGTATTGCTATACTCACTAAAAGCAAAAGTCCCATTTTAATTCATTAGACTCCTCTGGTAGGAAGATCAGCCTTAGCGTCAATTAGAAAACAGCCCATCTGTGCTAACAAAATGAGGACACCTTTCTATCCACTGTCAATAAATGAAAAACAACACTGCAAGATAGATGCTTGATAAATAATACTAAAAAGGGTTATTATTTTCTGAAGATAATGACATCATCCCATAGTTAGGCCCATAACATATGCTGCTAAATTGTGCTGCATTTGCAGCATTATGTTTGGTGTTTTTTTTTAAAAGGACTGCGGTGGCTCAAGTGGTTAAAACGTTGAACTCGCTTACTGGAAGGTCAGCAGTTCGATTCCTGGGTACTGTACAATGGAGTGAGCTCCTGTCTGTCCCAGCTCCTGCCTGTCCCAGCTCCTGCCAACCTAGCAGTTTGAAAGCAAGAAATTGCAAGTAGAAAAATAGGAACCACTTCGGTGGGAAGGTAAACAGTGTTCTGTGCACTCCGGTTTTGAGGCATGCCTGCCACATGTCCATGGAAACATCTGGAGATGCAGACAGTGCTGGCTCTTTGGCTATAAATAGAGATGAGCACTGAACCCTAGAGTTAGATATGACTTGCGTTCGAGCAAGGGCAACCTTTACCTTTACCTATCTTTTTAAAAACGAGTTCTTCCTGATTCATCTTTTGAAGATACTTTCTTAGTACCCAATACTACAATTTTAAAAGTGGAGATTTCCTGCATTCTATGTAAAGTAATTTCAGTTTACAGTTTTAGTGTTTCAAGATTGGCACTTCTCCCTTTTTCAAGCACTTGGTGATAGAGTGCTTCTCCTCTTCCTTCCATTGCTTTGTCCTGATTGAACAATAGTCCTGGTAATGAAAAAGCTTATGCATATAGAAAAGGCTTCTCTTTTCAAACAGACTTTCCCCACATACAGAGATAGGGCCCCTCTTTTGCAGGACAACAATTTCGTGAATGGAATACTGGGAAAGAGCTTTTATTGGTGCACATGTGCAATAAAATTGAGATGTTGGGTAAACAGGTAGTGTGTATGAGAAAGTAAAGGGAAAGTAGTTCAACTGTAAACGGACTTACCTTGGTCCAAGGAAATTGTCTGTGTAGCTCAGGGATGGCCAACCTTTTGGTGCCATAGGCTGGCCCATGCCCCCTTCGACAGATGTGCAGGCCGGAGGCCTGGTTCCTCCCACTGCTTCTGCTGCTTCCAGTGGCAGTAGGAGTGAGGGTGGCACATTTTCAGCATTTGTCGGGGGGGGGGGGGTGTTGCCCATTTCCAGCAGTTTTTGGAGCATTTTTTTTTTTGCACTTCTGGCATGTTTTTGGTGCATTTTTCACACTTCCTGTGTGTTTCCAGGACATTTTGTGTGTGCTTCCGGTGCGTTTTTGGGGCATTTTTCTCACTTCTGGCAGCAGCAGCAGCAGGGTCCTCACTATGGGCCAGATTAATTGGTGCCAGAGCTCAGGTCCAGCCCACAGGCCGTATGTTGGTAACCCCTGGTGTTGCGAGTTTGTAAGTTGTGATAGATGCTGTTCTTAAGCTGGGAAACACACAAATAATAGGAAATTCTTTGCACCAACAGTCAAAACCCATGTCTCTGTACATCAAATCCCCATCATCCTCTGGTTACAAGTCAGGAGAAACAGGCTTTGACCTCTTTTTCCTCACATTGATCAATGAGCCATAGTTCTATTTAGTTTTCCTTTTTGAGAGGGGAGGTAGTTGTAGCCTTCTGACCCCACTTTCAGCTGACCTGGAAACCATTGGGGTTGTACTTTTTTTTAACTTCTCATTCTTGAATCTAATGCTACCAGGAGAACAGTGGTCTCAACAAGAGTCATTTGGGAGTGGGTAAAGGAGTAGAGGAGATTTTAGCCTTCTCCTTCTCCAGTGGCCTTCCAGTGGCCTTCCATGGTGTTCCTACTCATTCCTGGGAGGATAGCCAAATTGATGTCTCCCCAGTCCTCCCCAGTTCTTATCCCAGTGTGCTTGTCTCCATGTTTGTGTTTGTATGCAAAAAAAATATCATATCTAATTTGACCAGTTTTATAACTGTTCATTTTTCTGGAGGGAATGTGGTAGGGAACTCACCTTGTTAAAACATTTTAAGAATAAATTGCATTTCTTTTAACTACAGGGTAAACTTGGTGTTCCTGGATTGCCAGGATATCCTGGAAGGCAAGGCCCTAAGGTAAGTTTACAGTCTAATGGTGTAGTATTTGAAAGCAAATATGCTATGTAGAGTATTACAGTTTGGGTTGGAAGTTGTTGTTGTCATCCCGTGTTTTCAAGTGGATTCTAAACTATGGCAACCCCATGATCTCCGCAGGGTCCTGTTATTATCTGCCTTCCTTGGATTTTGGGAAATCAAGGCCATGGCTTCCTTTATTGAACCAATCTATCTCATGCTATGGCTTCTTCTTTTCTTGCTAACTTGCAGCAGTATTATCTTTTCCACTGAGTCTTATCTTATAATGTATAATACTGTCATATATTGTACTCATTGTGTGTGCAGGGTAATTTGCATCAATTCAATTTTATTGTTTACAGCAATAGTTCATGATACTTGAATGGTCAGGACATCCAGATGTAACAGTATAATATCTATAAAGATGTTCAAAATTTATATTAATTTTTTCCATGGGTGACTGATTTAATAATCACATGGGAGAAATGAGATTGTGGAAAAGAACATGATTTACTGATGCTGACTTCTTCCCTGGTAACTACTTTATGTGGAGATTGAGTTAGATACTACCTTTGGCTAAAATCTGCACTTAAAACAACTGCCTTTGGCTAAAATCTACACTTAAAACAACTGCATATATATCCTATGTATGTATTAATTTTCAGTATAGGCAGGAGAAGGGGCCAAATGGTGAATATCCAATCAAAAGCAGCAATACCGTTTGAGGCAGTAAAATAAAGAGAATTTTAATGTACTTTTATAAATTCAAAAAACAGATCCAAATTTCATCCAGTAATAAGAAGTTTCAGTGTAAACCTTCCTCAGGGATCTGTAAATTCTTGTTATAATATTCAATCTTATAACTCTTAGTATTTTTCAATTTTTTTTCAATTTCATTCCAAGCCTCAATTTTTTCAATTGCATCGCAATTGAAAAATTTGAAAAATACTAAGAGATTATAAGAATGAATATTATAACAAGAATTTACAGATCCCTGAGGAAGGTTTACACTGAAACTTCTTATTACTGGATGAAATTTGGATCTGTTTTTTTGAATTTATAAAAGTACATTAAAATTCTCTTTATTTTACTGCCTCAAATGGTCTTGCTGCTTTTGATTTAATTTTCAGTATATACGGTTGATACTACTTTTTAAACTATCTTAGTATTGCAAACCCACATTTCTTGTGGACATCACTTTGCATGGGTAAACTCTTAAGTTTATTTAATTTTATTTCAGTAAACAAATCTGTATTAATGTGTTACACTAGAACTGTTGAGAAAAGTAACCATTATTTTCAAAAGTAGGGATTTGATGCACCTGCCTTTTAACCTTGGTATTTGAGATTTCCATCTTCCCTTTTTGCTTGTCATTGCTTTAAAACTTTGTTTGGCAATTTCCTAAGATCAAAGCGAACTCACATGAATCAAAGGATGAATACAAACTATCTACTTCAAAGAAAAATCTGTGGCCTTTCCTCCTTGAAACAGAGATGTCAGTGTGAATTTTGCTAAGCTAAATCTTTCTTATGTTAAAACCAAAATTAGTCTGCAAGCATTGTCCACGTTTAGTATTTTCAGATGCTTTAACTCAGGAAAAGTATATTGGTACTAAAGGATAAGAAAGCTATAGGTATAGACTTGACCTTACTACAGCTCTTCTGTTCATAGTAGTGGCAATGCAAGAGTTGTGTGAGAATAACCCATTTTAGGTCCTTGGCTACCCCCACCTATTATTAAAAATAGAAGACAGATTTCCATGATCTTGCCCCTATTAACTATAAAAATGATTTCAAGGCTTATAGAGGCATCAGCCTCAGGTTACAGGATTTGTATGTCATATAGCAGCAGCTGACTATTAATTTATTATTGGCGTTGTTGTTGTTTTACTGTTAGGGATTGGGAGAATTGTGGGATTTTCTAACAATTTTATGAATTAGAATATAGTGCACCTTGACCTGTTGTCACAGGCAGGGAAATAGCTTAGCCCGGCTTTGTCCGAATTCTTGCTTGCACTTATCCATGGTTATGTCATACATACCATGAGTTCTCTTTATTCCTCTTGACTTCTTCATATCTGAGCACTCCTTGCCCTCACCATCTTTCCATGAGTTAGAAGTGGGACATTATATAGCTTGTGGGCTGTATATTACCTCTTCTCTTCCTTTTTTCTTTTTTGAGTGTCCCAGTGGTCCCCAAATGTCTAGAGCCACCCACTTTCCCACTAACATTTGGTGTTTTGAAAAGCACTGTTTTGCTTTGCTTTTTTTAAATGACACACACTCTCTGTTTACCTTGCCTATGAGTAGAGTTATTTCATAAACATGTAAGTACTCAAAAGCAAGCCAGATAAAGAGTGCATGCAGAGAAGGGGACATAATTTTATTTATTTATTCATTCATTCATTAGATTTATATCCATTGTTGAGCTGCTCCAGGTGCCCACAGGTGCCCGGGCATCGGTAGCAGAAATTCCCCCAGGCCATGCCCACTTGGCTGGCTGCGCCCACCTCCCTACCCCAGGCCATGCCATAGGGAGGCCAAGTGGGCATGGCCCACAGAGTTAGCCACACCCACAGAGTTAGCCACGCCCATGGTGGGGGTAGTAAATTTTTTTTGCAGTACATCACTGTTTATATCGCTGCCTGCTCGCTACAGTGACTCAGGATGGCTTACAATCAACATAAAATATAGCTTAATTAAAAACATCTTTAAGCAAGCCCCAGACAGTCCCCAGCTAACGGTTATTTAGAGTGATCCTATATAAGTGGGCATCTTCCGTCGTGGCATCCCACACTTGCTGGGCCAGCCAGGTCTTCAGGCCTTTCGTGAATGCTGGCAGATCTAATTGTAGGCGGAGGTCTGTCTGCAGGATGTTCCAAAGAGCTAGGGCAGCCACCGAAAATGTCCTTCATCTAGTGTTAGAGAGGTGTGTCTCTCTAGCAGTTGGTACCCTTAGAGAGCCCCTCCAGTTCTAGTGGGATGGACTGATATCATCAGGGGGATGTGGTCTCTTAAGTTACTTGGCCCACTACTATGCAAGGCTTTAAAGCTAATAACCAGCACCTTGAATTATACCTGGAGGCTCACTGGTAGCCAATGTAGGTCCCGCAGCAAGGGTGAGGCATGGTCATAGCGACCACACCCCATCACCATGTGGGCCGCTGCATGATGCACCAGCTGCAGCCTCCGAATGGTCATCAAGGGCAGCCCCACATAGAGTATGTTACAATAGTCTAACCAGGAGGTGACCAGTGCATGAGTGACCATGAGCAAGGAGTCACGGTCCAGGAATGGACGTAACTGGTGAATCACTCGAACTTGAGCAAAAGCCCCTCCCATGGGAAAGTGCTTCTTTTAAAGGGAAAGTCCCACCAAATTTTGTCTGTAGTGTGACGAGGCTTTGCTCAGGTTTTCTGGTTGGAGTGGAGGAGAGTGGTCCCCACTCATATGATACTCTCAAGCCCTTGAAGCTATTTTATTGAACCCTCCTGCTATCTTTTTTTTTGTTCTTGTTTTTTTCTATCTTCCACCTGCCAGCCTCCCAACCCTTTGTTTTTGTGTAGTACTAGCAAATTTTGCCCGGCAGTGCCGGGCTGTTTTCAATGGTTTTGGAAGGTTTTTTTTCTTAATGTTGGTAAAGAGCCGGGCTGTTTTAAATTGTGTTGTAAGGGATAATTCTTTTTGGTAATTTATGTAAAAAAGAGGTGTGTTGGTGGTTAGGGGTGGTTTTGGGTGTGCACAACCACCACTACCCAAACAATACCACTCCAACCACCAACACACACATTAAAAATTCCTGGCAAGGCAGGAGCAGTGTGTGTGTGTGTGTGTGTGTGTGTGTGTGTGTGTGTGTGTGTGTGTGAGAGAGAGAGAGAGAGAGAGAGAGAGAGAAGCAGTGTGTGTGTGTGTGTATTGTCCCCCCAACCCTTCCAGAGCCAAGGGACCCTGCAGAGCGGGGATTCCCTCCCCCCCACAGGACACCCCGTTATTAAAGAGAAGAAACCAAGCTCTTTCTTCTCTTTTAAAAAGGAGTGTTTGGGAGGGGGGTGTATCCGATCTCCTCTCCCTGGTCCCCTTGGTTTGGTAGGGTTGGGGGGACAAAAGGGGTCTGTCCCCCCAACCCTTCCAGAGCCAGGGGACCCAGCAGAGAGGGGATCATTGCCTACCCCCCCAAAAAAAAATCACTCCGTGTTTAAAGAGAAGAAACCAAGTGGTTTCTTCTCTTTTAAAAAGGAGTGTTTGGGAGGGGGGTGTATTCGATCTCCTCTCCCTGGTCCCCTGGGTTTGGTAGGGTTGGGGGGACAAAAGGGGTCTGTCCCCCCCAACCCTTCTGGACCCAGCACCTTTCATTGCCTCACTCACCCACCCCCTAACCCTTACCTAACACTTATCTTTTCCTGGCTCCCTCCAGCTGGGTCTTTCAAAGTCTTTCCCTCCGGCTCTCAGCACGTGTTCCCAGCTTCCTCTGTGCTTGTATCCCTCAGCCTGATTGGCTGAGGGGTTGCACAGTGCAAAGGACGCTGGGAATTGAAGTCCTTTTTCTTTGTTCACGTTCGGGGGGCTCCTGCTCCACTGCCACATTTCTCAACCTGACAGTTACCTGCGAACCCGGTTCGGGTGAGTGCAGGGAGGCTCGGTCGGGGCTAGTGGGGCCTGGTGCAACATCCTTTGTCACATTCCAACTGTTAACGCACAGATTTATAGGTATAGATATAGATGAAGGATTCTCAACCTGTGGCCCACAGGCTGGATGCGGCCCACAGCACCATTTCATGTGGCCTCCACCACACCAGGAAGTGTGATGTGGTGGAGGAAGGGCAAAATGGCCATCTTGCCCTTGAAGCTGTCTGAGGGAGCGTGCCCCGACCCATGACTTTAAAAGGTTGAGAACTCCCAATATAGAGAATGGCAATAAAGATCTCCCACTTAGAAGATTTTGGATTAATGGATTATTTTGGAAATAATCAGTTGGAAAGGAAGAAGAAAGAAATGATTGTAATGGTAACAACCAGGAGAATAATTATTGTTTTAAAAAATGGCCTGCTGACTAATTTAGTAGAACACACATACTCTCTCTCTTTTAAGCTTTTTATATTTTTAAATTTTTGTCAATAGTTTTTAATGGGTTTTTATTGCTTTTTAAAAACTGCCATTGGTTTTATTCTCTATGAGCTGCCCAGAGTCTTCAGAGTTGGGTGGCAATACAAATTAGAAAAATAAATAGAAAAATAAATAAACAAATAAAAATTGTGAATTTGACTTGGATGATTGGCACAAAGAATTGTGGGAAATGGCAATAAATGACAGATTGACATGCAAATTAAAGTTAAATAAAGGATTGGTAAAAAGAGATGATTCTAAAGAAATATGGAATGAGTTTGTTCAGCATTTCTTAAGTTAAACAAAGGGAATAGGGTCAGAAGAACAATATATAACTTTCTAGAAAGACGGTACAAATATGGAAAATTAAGCTATATACTGATAGCAAGCAGATGGCTTACATTACAATGTCCCATTGGTGGTGGGGAGTACTTACTTGATTACGTAATGGTTCAATATATATGTACACATGCAATGTTGTTATTATTCTTGTTATTATTTTTAATTTTGTTTTGTTTTTGTTTTTAGTAGTATGTTTTTAATAAAATAAATAAAAGATCTTCCACTTAGAATTTCTCTCCCAGTGGTACCCAAAGGACTAGTCTTCTCTGTCATATGGGTGGTTTAGCTGAGCTCTCTTATTTTATTAGGGAAATACTAAATTAGTCCCTGGAATCTCTTTTGGGGGATTATATCATTTAAAGGAGCAGGATAGCATAGTAGTTTTCATTGCAACTTCCTTCATTTAAACAAAAATACAAACATAAAAACATTCCCACATTACTTTGCACCTATTAATCTTCCCACACTTATATAAGTTATGCACTTTGTCCTTATTTACTCTATATATCTCTTTTTCTGTATGTGTCCATACTCACATCCATAAATGATTAATCACAGTAGCCTCCCACATATCCAGTACATGTGTACCATGAGGCCTAAACAATTGTTTTTATTTTTTATTTTAATCTCCCATGTCTGGAAGGTGAATGGCATCCAACTTGTGGCCCTTCCTGTTCTCTGGTCTTTTCTATATCAAACATCAGGGCCGCCATCTGAAATTTCTGGCCCCCATACTGAGCAATCCTATTGCCCCCCCCCCCTCCCCACACACACACACAGAGTTATGGCTGGTGGCGGCAGGGTCCCTGTCAGTTCCAGGCCCTATACAGCAGTACTGGTGGTACTGCCCTGATGGTTGCCCTGTCAAACAGTCACAATAACAAACATTTCTGGTCTGTATTTAAAAATTGTATAATACATAATCCAAAGGGGAAAAAAACAGAGAGGAAAGGAGAGGTTGCATGAAATACACAGCCAGGAGATGTGGTAGACAATACAAAATCACACTGAGGGATCTTTCAAAGTGTTATTTGTAATCTTTTGAGGAGGAGAGACACCTCTATTATTAGGCGGAATGAAGGAGTCACTTGTTTGCAAGGTCCTGAAAGAAGCAGTTGTGTGGCACACTCACTCCATCACTCATCATGCTTGTGACACGTGGGGACTGGTTTTGTACTGCAAAGGTAATGTGAAAAGGTTTGGGTAACACCAGCGGAGCTTGTGTAATGCCTTTCCCCCAGCCAAACCACGCCCTTCCTGGAAAGTAAAGCAACACTTCTGTGAGTGGGGGGACAGCTTGAATCAATCAAGATTAAAGCAATAGAAATGTATGCAGTAGTGGGATTTAGTGGGTTCACACCAGTTCACCAAAACAAGCAGCAGAAATTCTGGCTGGCCCCACCCACTCGAGTTTTGAAATAAAGTAGTCCTAATTCAGGTGCAACACAGGGCTTTCCCCTGGTCATGCCCACCAAACCATGCCCACAGAGTAGGTGGTAAAAAAAAAATGAATCCCACCACTGAATGTATGTATACATTTCCTTTCATTAAACCAAGTGTGGGCAAGCTGTTAGGGCTCACACTGTTATAGACACAGAGCACATTGTTCATTTACTTGATATTTAAACTGCAGCATCACAAGTGAAAAGGATTTCAGATCAGAGGGCAACATTGGAAACATGCTTCCATTCAGAGAGTAGACCACAGGTGGGGCATAGCCAGATCTCGAGATGTACCATAACTGTGAAGTATCCCGTATTGGCCGGGAAATCCTGTATTTCACCCCTCTTTCCCAGTCCTTCCCGTGGCCATCCCACATTTGAATGGCCATAAAAGGGGTTACTGCGCATGCGCACCCAACAAAGGAAGCGGTGAACATTCACGAAGGGGTTACTGCAGCGGTGCACATGTGCAAAGGGTCACTGTGCATGTGCAGTAATCCCTTCGCACATGCACACCATTGCAGTAGCCCCTTCGCGCATTCACACCCGTAAGACGCAGCGGTGCTTCCCATTTTTTCACCACCGCAACTTGACAGGTATAAGATGTACTGGACTATGTATCCCATCAGAGCATATAGTAACTGTAGTCTGTTCACCAACATCTGAAGGGTCACATTTCTCCTACACCCAGAGTAGACAGTGCTGGGCTCAGCAAACCATTCTGCTATATGGTGACATCATATATTCATAACTTTCATGAGAGTCTTTCTCTGCCTTCTGCTTTGGGTTTGGTTTATTTGCTTTTCAAAAGGATCTGTATGTAAGTGCCTACAGCTTTCTGTTGTCCAGATGATTCAGATTGATGATGACATATTTATATATTGAATGCTTTTCTTATCCATGGTTTTTCTGCGATTCCATGGCTTGTTTCTGTTTATGATGATATATTTGTCATGAAATTATGTCTCTATTAATATTTTAATGCACTCCGGACCTAAGTATAATGGTGAGTTATCAAGAAATCAGTTCTCAGTAGCCATTTTCATAACAACACTTATATTGTTTCATACATTGCAGAGTACGTCACATAATTAACCTCTATCTTAGTAGCAGAACACATATTGTGCATATAGAAACCTCTGGTTCAGTCCTTGACATGTCCAGACAGAATTGGGGAACACTCTATCTAGGAAACTAGAGAGCTGTTGCCACTCAGTCAATTATTCTGTACTAGATGGAACCATTGCCTGATTTGGCATAAGGCACCTTGTCTTGTTTGTATATTGTTATCTTCCTGCAAGGTTCCTCATGGAAGCACTGATCCATGATGATAGAGTTATGGTGTGGCCAAGGATACCTCCCTGCTAATCACTCCACTAGTAGCCTGCCTTGTGATGGATAGGGTACTGTGAAGTCTCACTAAAATACTGATCATACTCATTATAATCCATAGGGTACATTTAGTCTGTGAGATATCTGTTGCTATCCAGCTGTGAAGTTTTCAGTAAAAGTCTACATTTGTGTTGTTATTGTTTCCTTGCAGGGCTCTACTGGGTTCCCTGGATTCCCGGGCTCCAATGGAGAGAAAGGTGCAAGGGTATGATACAGTACTTTGCCTACTGTCTTATCTATCTGTTCATATGTAAATTCATTACTAGGAAAATCTAAAACCTGGGCAGGATGGGGAATGTATTTTCATAATAGTGATATAAATCTAACATGGTAGGAGAACTCTCTTCTCTTCCTCTCCCTTCTCTAGCTATTGAAACCACCCAAAAGACCAACCTCAAAATGTTTTCTGCTCCACTATGTTTGTGTTACTTCCACTTGCTTCTCCATTGGTAAGTGGAAGTTTGCTAGTGGATTTCCAGAATTGGTTACAACCTACTGTACAAATATCATGCATATTTGATCCCCAAAATATAAAATAATGGAAAGATACACGTAGTAGTTTAAGAGAATTGTGTAGCATTTCTCCCACACTGGAAAAATGCATTGGTTAGTTGTCTAGAAGTCTTTTGTCAAAAGGACTTCTCAAAATGGGTTACAGATTTAAGTTAAGTCTGATGAAGTTGACTTGATCCACAAAAGCTCACAGTTAAATACAGGAGTTAGTCTTTAAGATGCCACAACATTTTTTGTAATTGTTTTTTTTTGCTCTCATATTTAAGTCAGAGGTGTACGTTTCCAATTCCATCTCTGGTGTTGTTGTTCGGACTACTAATCTTGAAACCAGCTTCTTTTATGGCTAGAGATACAAATAAAAATGTTGCAACTTAAGTCCACACACTAGGTGAGCCAATTGGATCCACTAGGAATCTGTAGTACTGTATAGGGAAACTGGGAAGAGGAATGCTGTTAGCTTGTGCAAGTTTGTCAGAAACAAACAAATTCAAGTAAAAAAGAAGACAAGAACATTTAAATACTAAAGAAATTCAGATCAGTGGAAGAGTAAAATACAACTGTGCAATGTTATAAATAGATAGATAAATCTTTATTGTCATTGTCCTGCACAGAACAACAAGATTGAGGGAAAACACTTATCAACCCAACAAAACCTAAACAAAATACAACTATACAAAATTATCAACATACTCCCACCCCACATATATACATATAACCCCTAAAAAGCTCTAAAACTCTAAAAACTCTAAAACTCTAAAAACTATATACAGAAGCTCCCTCATAGACTGCATTGCACTGCATTCAAAGCCAGAACCACTTTTGGGTAGAGTTCACACAAGGGAGGCAACAAGACCTTGAAAAATGTCCCTGTTCTCATTGATTTTTGGAGTCTCTCGATGCTGAGGCTCCCCCTGCCCCAACATCAGCAAGATCTCCTGGCTTGCCACAAAAACAAGCCCTCAGTTTGTTTTGGCTTAATTGTTTTGTTTTTTTCTAATGAATCGAGTGAAATAAAGATGATGTTCTGCACAGGAATTGTAATACCCCTGTGCCACTTGGCAGGAGAAATGGCCATAATTCTTTCAAGGAATCCCACACGATTTTTCACAAGGTCTCTCAAGGATAGGGAAAGGAACAAGTGCAGAGAAATTTCACTTTGAGGAGAAAGAAAGTTTTCCTCTTCCCCTGGGTTTCTTTCCATGAGCAAGAGGCTTTGAGATTCACTTCCCGCATTCACAGGGGCTTAATTTGATTTTGTGTGTGTATTTATGGTGTGTGCCTGTGTGCCAGAGAGGGAGGGAGGGAGGGATGGAGAGGGACAGAGCAATAAATGTTGGCAGAAGGGCTAATCTGGGGTACAAATTAGAGAAGTTGAATACATCCTTATATTTAAAATGCAGGTTTTAAAAATGCAAGTAGTGTCCCTGGGTGGGGACTAATAAATAATGGCAATCATTATTTAGGTGTTTTAACATGATTTTATATGTTTTTAACTGTTGTACGCCGCCCTGAGTCGGGTTTTTACCTGAGTGGGTGGCATAAGAATTGAAATAAATAAATAAATCATAGCATTTTCCCCTTTGTATTTGCTGTGGTTCTGATAGTGATTAGCCCAAGTTGATGATGTTTATGTGTTTGAAAGCCTGTGCGTTCAATGTAGCAAAGGTAAAGGTTTCCCTTGCTCGAAAGCCAGTCATATCCGATTCTAAGGTTCAGTGCTCATCTCTGTTTCAAAGCCGAAGAGCCAGCACTGTCTGCTTCTGCAGACGTTTCTGTGGTCATGTGGCAGGAAACCAGAGTGCACGGAATGCTGTTACCTTCCCACTGAAGTGGTCCCTATTTATCTACTTGCAATTTCTTGCTTTCGAACTGCTAGGTTGGCAGGAGCTGGGACAAAGACGGGAGCTCATTCCATCCTGCAGTACTCGGGAATTGAACTGCTGACCTTCCGCCTCCCAGTCAGCATCTTAGCCGCTTGAGCCACTGCAGTTCAGTATAGAAACATTTTAATGGCATATTTAGCATGGCCGTGGCTTCACTCAAAAACATTGCTGGGCATTTTTTTAAAAAGAAGAAAAAGGTAGCAAAATGAAGGTGGTACTATATCTGTGAGGTTCACCTCCTTTAAAAATGTACGCCATTGCTATACACTGTGGTTATCAAAGGATGAAGAGACAGCTATAAACCCACCCATTGCCTGACAGAAAGAAGAATGGAAGCAACATAGCCATCTAGCTTCATCCAAGTTTTGCATTGTAAATCAGCTGTAGAAACCCAGGGCATAAATAAGGCCAGCAAGTCAGAAAGTAATAAAGTAAAGAAATAAATAAGGACTGCTTGGAGTCATATGTACAGGCACGGCTGATAAACCCTCCCCCTTCCCTCTCAATTCTCTCATTTTCAGCCTTTGGTAGGAAAGTAGACAGGCAAAAAAAAAAAAACCCTGGGACAACTGGCAGTTTCCTATCCTCAGTGAATTATCAACCAAGCCTACAGCTTATTCTTGAGGGAGTTTCTTTTCAATCTTTCATGCATTTTAATTTACCAGCACTCTTTTATTTACCAAGGACACACACAAACACGCGCACATATATACACAACTGCTCTGCAGTTGACTGGGCAAAAAAATAGCAAGCATGCAAAAGAGTACATATTTAAATAGACACAGAAAGTCAAGACATAGCAGCTTTGTTTAGTTGAAGCTGTTGGAAGGAATTTTTAATGCAAAAGCTTCCTCTTCTTAGAAGGTCACTGTGTCACTATCAACTCGATGTGACAGATAGTTCGTGGTAGAAATAGGATGAAGTTATCAAAGGGGAAAGAGGTGGCTTGAAAATTGTGTTTGATGGCAGCTTAGTCTGTCCATAATTAAAATTCAAGTCGCGTATATCATTATTCTGCCCACCACACCATTTTGTTTAACTAAAAAAACTGGCCGGTAAACTTACCACTTCAAATACAAAATTGATAATAAACACTTGTATTTTCTACATTTTTGCAAGTTTCTTTACTATATTCTTTTTCTCTGAGAATTGTTTTAGCTGAGCCACAGTCATGTTGAATTTTTCTCAGAACGTCAAGTGCAAAGTGATGTTCAATCATCCATTTTATTTATTAACAATATTTTAACCTTGCTCTTCAGCCAGACTCTCAGAGCAGTACAATACAAACAGGATAGCCAATACAAACAGAACAGTCCCTGCCCCAAGGCTTATGATCTGCCAAATGAGGCACAAGCATGAAGAGAGAGGAGATGGCAAGAGTAAAAGGATGTTGCTCTTTCCTCAGCTGCTGGAGCAGGGAGAAACATAAAGGTGGAACATTGTACAGAAGACTGCACTCCTGTCAATTATGAGATGTGCATGTGCCTCATTGAGATATACTGTACTACAGTCTCATTGGTGATACAGATAATAGATTGAAGAGGGATAGGCTCACATTTTCAAACCATGACAAAAAAAAGTTGTATTGGACAAATTGGGACACCTCGTTGAAAACTGCTGCAAGATCTTAAAGTTAGGATGCTTCCAGAATGTTGCTGTGTTAAAATTCAAGAAGCTAGTTGTCAGGGGTAGGGATGCCATACGTAACAGAAAACTGGGAATTTAATGGGTTGAACTTGTTTTTTTTAAAAAAAAAAACATTTAAAATTCCTGCTTTTCAGACCAAGGGGGTTTGAAGGGGGAAAATGCACTTTTTTCTTGCAGTAGAGCTGCACTTCTCTTGAACTGACCAGCAGATGGCACAGCAGTAGTAGCTTGGTGGCTAAGGAAGACAGCAAAATAATAATAATAATAAAAAACCACACCTTTTTATTGCCACCTCTTTTGAAGTTGCGGCAGCAACAGCTTGCGGAATGAGCTCCTGACTTTGTCCCAGCTCCTGCAAACCTAGCAGTTTGAAGGCAAGAAATTGCAAGTAGATAAATAGGGACCACTTCAGGGTGAAGGTAAGCAGTGTTCCATGTGCTCCAGTGTCTAGTCACATGGAATATGTCTGCAGAAGCAGAGAGCGCTGGCTCTTCGGATTTGAAACAGAGATGAGCACTGAACCCTAGAGTCGGATACGACTAGCCTTTGAGCAAGGGCAACCTTTACTCCTGTCCCATTTTTAGGGGAGGGAAATATGGTATCTCTAGTCAGGGATCATGAAGTTTAGTTTCATTCCTGATAATGGGATAGGCCAGTCTTCTCATTTCCCATGTGGCCTACAGGGGCTGACAATGCAAACTCTGGAATCTTTCAACTACCCTCATCTGTTCCTGATCCTCACTAAATTTTGTCCCCAAAATGGCACCTCTTGCTTCTAGGAGTCTCTTTGCCCTCTATTCACCTAAAATTTAACTTCTATTCAACTTGGAGAACAAATTACATGTTCTTGAGATCATTTTATTAGAAGCTGAAATAATGCTTTTCTGGCAGAGATGTTATTCCAGTAAATGTTCATGTTTGAGCATTTATATGTGCAGACAAAGCCTGAGTTTACACCTCCATCATCTATCAGCATTTGAAGAACTCCTCCTTCTAATGTGTTTACATATCTTTTGTGAGAGCTGGACCATTAGGAAAGCTGAGCACAAAAGAATAGATGCCTTTGAGATGTGGTGTTGGAGGAGAGTTTTGAAAGTTCCTTGGACAGAGAGGAGAACAAATAGGTCAATCTTAGAAGAAATCGACCCTGATTGCTCCTTAGAAGGTCAAATAGTAAAGATGAAGCTAAAGTACTTTGGACATCAAATTAGAAGAGAGGATTCACTTGAGAAGGCCTTGATGCTGGGAAAGGTGGAAAGCAAATGAAGAAGTGACGGCCAAAGATAAGATGGCTAGATGGTATTGTAGGCACAATGGGCACAGAGCTAGGCGGGTTGAGGAGGATGGTGGAGGACAGAGCTGCCTGGAGGACAATGGCCCATAGGGTTGCAAATGGTCAGAATCGACTGTGCGATTGAACAACAAAATCTTTTGATGGGGTACACAGAAAGATCATCCTCGGAGATTGTGGTATTTTTGAACCACAGTCGGGCATACCCTGGTAACGGCAACCTTGTGTTATCAGCTAATCTTTCTCACACTGAGTCAGACAAAAGGAACCGCAAAATGAACTCATGAAAAAGTGCATTCATTTTAGCTGTTTCACGTCTGGCCTAGACACAGGGAAAAAAAGAAGAAGATGGTTTGACATAAGGTGCCTTGGGTCTTTTTATAGGAGAAAGTCAGTGTTAAAATATTTTAAATAATTATCTATAAGCTATATACAGAGGATGTCAGTTGAGGAAAGATTGCTCTAGAGACATCTGTCATTATTTCTTCCAAAACCATACAGACAGTTTCAGTATTTGAAATTGCAGAATTGCAAATTGCAGAAGCAATTTGGTATATGGGAGAAGAATTCTTTTTTCAACATTACCATTTCTTTCAGCTGTTTGCAAGCTGAACTTGTTTCTAGTCATCTTAGAGAATTTGCGACAGTCAGAGCTGGATAGAAGGACAGCAGGAAGTAACTAGCATGTAATGGAGAGATTACCCGATTCCCATTTACCAGAAGCCTTCTGAGAATGTTCTGTGCTCCCATATTAATATTATGAGGCAAGCATGAATTGAGACTTCTTAATATATTCCATAAAACAAGTAGTTGATCCTTCCCTGCACATTGACTAATATTTGAAGATGTTTATCAAATGCAGGTAGTCAGACATTTCATAGCTTCTGGTAGAGTTCTACCTTGTCCTTTTGAATCAGCAAACTGTTTTAGGGGACAGAAACTCACATGCTCATACATGCCAAAAACTGGCACTAATTTGTTTAAACTTTTCCTTGGCAGGGCTTGCATGGTAAACCGGGCCCAAGAGGCCAAAGAGGACCAACCGTACGTATTATTTATTTCCCCCCATGCCCTCTACTTAATGTTATCATGTGCTTTTTCACATGAATTGGTACCTGCACAATATTTAGGTAGTTGTCTTTCTGGTTGCCTGTGCTGTAATACACGGTAAAATAATCAATGCTGTACCTTTCATCACTCAATAGGGGCCACGTGGATCAAGAGGCGCAAGAGGTCCTACTGGGAAACCTGGCCCGAAGGTAACTTGGCAGAATCTGGGACTCAATTTCATTGCCAGCTCTCCTGGTGCAAACATTTCATTGATCTTTGAATACATTTTTTTTTTCAGGGCACATCTGGTAACGATGGACCGCCGGGCCCTCCAGGTGAAAGGGTATGGAAAAAAATAATTTATTTTAATTTCTGTGTCTCTAATCAGCATCTTCCTCATATACAGTAGTTTCCTGTGATAGTAATTGTAACCACAGTGAAGCAGACTGTAAACTGAAGTGGAGAGTGTTTTCTACTTCCTGTACACTGGAAATCTCTTTGTGTGTAAATGTGAATGCTAAGGTACATAAGATACACATTTGATTTAGGATACAAGGACATTTGGCTCCTTCATTGGTTTGATCAACATCCTCTTCACTGTTTCATTTATTCCTTTACCTTAAGTTTAACTACTTCTTAAGGTGACCTAAGATAACAGCACATAAAACTGACAGCAAATAAAATTAGAGATGCTGTAGTTAATCAGTGGCAGAAATCGTCAAGGCAGCAACCATTTGGTTTGTTGTCACAAAAACAACAGTCTTAAGACATTTTAAGACAAGCAAAGTTTTGTCTGGCATACACTTTTGCAGAATGTGGCTTATTTCATCAAACACAGCCCGTAAGGATGCAGGAGAATAAGTCCTGTCAACCACTGACACTTCTGGAACTTTGTCATCTAGTCAGCAGATGCTATGCAGAAAAGTGTGACCTTTTAACACTCTTCCTGGAAACCAAAACAAGAAGGTAATGCAGCACATGCACTAAGGGATTAGGCTTCACTGACATGAACATCTCGGAGTCTAGAGGACTAGAGGTCTCTGATGCTTCTGTGCCTTTCATGCACTAGCATCACAAAGTTGTATACAGCTATAAATGTCTTAAAGAGTCACTGAATCTCACCTACTGCTGATGCACAGACCAAGTTGGAGCTGCAGAGCAGAAGGGCCTAGGCCAGTGATGGGGAACCTTGGCACTCCAGGTGTTCTTGGACTGCAATTGCCAGAAGTCCAGTCAGCACTCCTGCTGATCAGGGCTTCTGGGAATTGAAGTTCCAGAACACCTGGAGTGCCAAGGTTCTTCAACACTGGCCTAGGACATGTGAAGCAGATACTAAGGTCTCGGTAGGGCAACACTTGCTTGTTGATATCCAGTGTACAGCAGGGCCCATGACATTTTAATACTCCCAAACTGTGACCTTTTTCCTGACTGCTCTTGCTAACAGATATTTCACAGAATCCTGGCTGAACCTAAGTCCTTTACAGTGTATTATGAGTAAAATATGAATTGGGACCTGATTCCTGCTGACTGATTCTTACACAAAGGATTATTGCAAAGCAAAAGGAAAGGATGTTAAAATTATCGGAAGAGCCCTGTTATACGTCAGGCAAAAGGGCTGTCCAGTATTTTGTGTACACAGTGGGAAACCAGTTGCATGTGAAAAGTCCACAAGTAAGATATGATTGTAACACTCTCTCAGTAATAGTTGCAAGTCTCAGTTCCCAGCCTACTTTTCTGGAGTGAATAAGTAGGCAGCAGCATCAGAAGTTCCTGATGGCCCCAACCTCAGTGAAGAGGTTGATTTTAAACAAATTTTGGCTAGAACTAATATCTCAGAAAAAGAATTTTCTGAAAAAGATGTCACAGCAGGTTTTTTATTTTGGAGAAGCAAATCAGAAAATAACTACAGTGTGGCTAATCTTACAAATTACAAAGAAGAGCTGAATAATAAATGCAAACAAATCTGTGGAGAATTTATACAAATGAAAAGGACATTGATATAGGGCAGTGAAAGACCCAATATAGAAAATGGATTGGGTTTTGAAAGAACCATGAAAGAAAAGACTATGAAGAAACTGGCTGAAGTTATGAATTGTAAAAAATTTGTTCCAAAGGGATGATACTTAAATCAGAACAAAATCCATCTTTTCCTTTTCTTCTTCCCCTCCTTTAGCTCCCCCCGCCCCCTGACTCAAGGTCATTTTGTGTGAGGCAACATTTTCGTGTTTCATGCTCTAATTTCAATGTCAAATTTTCAATATACTTGTTTAGCTTCTGTTTCTTCTTAAAGAGCTCATTTCTTTTCTGTTGTCACAACCCAGCACAGAACACAGTCTTTCAATTTTCAGCAAAGAGTTTTCTGCTTCACACTTTGAAACATTGCCTTCTGAAAGCTTCTTTCCATTCTCTTCTGAAAGTTTCTTTTTAATTTCTTTCACAGTTTTAGACTTTGTTTCCTTAGTGGGTTTATAGATCTTGTTTTCGTCTGCAGACAGGCTTTGGTTTCTTTATGTTCTATTGAGTTCTATTGCTCAACATCAAGCTTTTAATCATGGCAGTTATGGTTTTTTGCACTACATCTTCCTCGCATGGCCGGCCGCATGATTCTTGGAGTTATAGTCCAGTAAAGTAACTTTTAAAATCTACACCTACATCCATGTTGTTGTTCTCCTTTTCAGATCTATGAAACTCTCCTGTAATTTTCTTTTCTCTGACACCAATTTAACCAATGCACTCTATTTTTTTTACTTATATATTTATCCCAGTAGCTCAATGATAATCTCTCTTGCATAGGTCTGACCTATTCCTTCAGATTCTAGAGATGATGACTTATTGAGAAAATTAGTTTTGAGTTTAAGCATACCATTTTCCAAAGTGCAATTATATTAGAGATATCTGTTATTAACTTCCAGATGATGGAACTGATTTTTAATTTATCTTTGGTTCTGTCTTGACCTATGTCAGAGTCTGCACAGGAAAGCTTAGGTTTCTCCCAGCTGCTTGTTAAAGTTGATTTTTTCCCCTTTAACAGTTGAAATTTTTAATTCATTTTTTTAAAAAAAAAATTAAGTTTCTCTTCCAATTCTTTAGTTTCATTTGCAACATGAACTTGCTAACTCATGAGAAAGCAAATATACTGTTGAATGAAGAGCTATAGATCAGTGGTAGGTAAGACTAGGAAACCATGCTTGCAATGCCAGAGTAGAGTTTCAGAGGTCTTGTTGGAGATAACACCACAGCCTAAATTCAGTTCATCTCCTCTAGTATGTTGCAGACCCAGTGAATCACTGAAGCTTACTTTTCTATGCTTCTAAAGATTCAGTGTGCCTTTCCCTGATTGGAATAAAAATTTGGTATCCTATTCATTTGTCTTCTGATGGCTTCTTTTGAGGAAGAAAGGCCTTTAGGCTCTCCTCCTTTGCCTCCTGATCTTTTAAAAAAATCATTTTCTCTCCTGTTTGCTTGCCTGACAAGCAGGAGGTTCACACTTGCAATCAAAAGCCTACCATCAGCTGTGTGATTTGATATATCCTTATAACCTATGGCAGTGGTGGCAAACCTATGGCATGCATGCCTTAGGTGGCATCCAGGGCCTTCGCTGTGGGCACCATGGCACAGAGTTTGCCCTGGCCCTCTGCCCAACAGCCCAATAGGAGTGCTTCATCCCTCCCCCAGCACAGAGTTTGCCCTGCCCAGCAACCCAATGGGAGAGTTCCCCCCAGTGGTGGGCTCCCAAAAAATTTACTACCACACTACACTGTGGGCACAGTATGGTGGGTGTGGCCAGGGGAAAAGCTCTGCATTGCACCCAAATTAGGACTACTTTATTTCAAAACCTGGATGGGTGGGGCTAGCCAGAATTTCTGCTACCAGTTCTGGTGAACTGGTATGAACCTGCTGATAGCCATCACTGGTCTCTCCCCCCGCCCCCAGTTGTCATGTTAGCATTTTGTGATAAATAAGTGGGTTTGGGGTTGCATTTTGGGCACTTGTTATCTAAAAGGTTCACCATCACTGACCTATGTCAGCACTTTTTAATAATAGTTGTGTTTGATATGTTGACAGGCTTTCCATGAACCAATCACGCTGCATCATAGTGCCTAACTCCCAGGCTCACAATTAAACTCACATTGTTTCTTTTGAGGTTGTCATTTCCAGAATTAAGCACTTTGTAATTGTATGTCTGAAAATGCCCTATTCCATCCTTCTTCTGTTTGTTCATCCAAAATATTATCATGTTTAAACATCCAATCTCTTGTTTTACAGTTCTAAGCTAATTTGGATTCATACTTGCCCCCTAGTACCTTCCAATGGTACCTGCTTTGTGGCTTCAAAGTTTCCTTTTGGAAACTATAGTCTTAGAGTGAGTTGTCCATCCTTTATCATAAAACATGTGTGTCTTGTCAGCCTCCTAAACCATATGCAGTGTTTCTCTCATTTTGCCAATTTTTTTTAAAATTCCCAGTGGCTGCCTATACCTGAGCCAGAATAAACACTAGTCAGAGAGTACTACTGTCAACAATAGAACCAGCTCATTCAGTCACTGCTGTTGAAATTAACAGGATTGACTGCTGGGAGAGATTTGTTGAAGCAGCTCACCTTGAACTAATTGCATCACCATGTTTTGCCTCCTCTTACTTTCATTCAGATGCCAGTCAGCAGCCACCCAAGCATCTAAAGAAACTGAGAATGAACCAATTGTAAAGGATTATTCTTTTCTGTATTCAATTTGCTGCATCTTACTTGAGAGCTATCAAACCAGTATAAGCTTTACTATAAACACCTCCTCAGCTCTGTGATGAAATGTGCATGAATATGCAAATATAAACAATACAGCCTTGCTATAAAATAGTTTCATTGAAGGGATGCTAGCACTCTGGTGTTTGGGATGCCTGTAAATACATTGTAGAAATTCCGGTAAAATGCGGTTATCTGATTAGTAAGTCTTTTACCCATTTTGAGCATAGCTCAGCAGTGTCAGATTTATAGTCCTGTTGCAATTCCTGTGTTTGTGATTCCTGTTGATCAGAGAAGGAAAGAAATCAACACTTAAAATGGCCTAAGCGTGTAAAGCATTGTTTCCCAACCTTTGGTTTTAGGACTTCAATTGCCAGAAGCCTAAGTCTATTCCCCAAAGGACTGATCATCCAATGTACTGACTTAGGCTTCTGGGAATTGAAGTCCCCCTGTGGTACATGGGCCTCACGTTGGGAAACACAGGTGTAAAAGGGTGAATGCAAGAAAAATGGTTGCAAATATATGTTTCATAGAAAATCTATTTTTGGCCCGGTGATTCTATGATGTTAGCCACCTTGAGTAGGGATGAATTTTTCCTAAGAGGGGCGGGATATAAGTGCAATAGCTAGCTAGCTAGCTAGCTAGCTACCTAGATAGATGGATAGATGGACAGATGGATGGATGGATAGATAGATAGATAGACAACCCCATTGTAACAGGCATCAGGCTTGCTTTTCACCTTTTCTTTTGGATGTAACATTCTTACTAATGTCCAACTCATGGACTTTTGCAGGTCCAAGAAACTGCTGCAATTTGTTCTTGCTGTGGATTTCCATTTTATTTTCGACTGCAGAACTCAGAAATTTTTAAAGGAACTTTGAGGCAGGCTCTTCTTTGCCATAGTAGCAGGTAGAGGGCGTGCAGTGTCTTTGGCCAATGAGTAAATTCAAACCAAATTAGGGATATTTGTGCATTTCCAGGACAACCACCCATTGGAACAAAGAGTCCAGGGCAGAGCAGTAAAACCCTCTTTCACAGATTCCTCATGTTTAAATCCAGCATGTGTGCAGCTGAAAATATATTAAAAATTCAAAAGCGATGCAATTAAAAGTAACGTAGAGGGAAATTTATGTATCATTATTTTATAAGGAACATGCTGAGCTGGTACCAAAAGAGGAGAAAGATAGCATTTCTTTGTGAGTTTTGAGAGTTCACTTTAGTGCACTTGGGTCTGTCTTCGCCTGCCACTGTCGGTTCTTCTTCTCTTAATGTGGTGCTATAACTTCTGAAGTTCCTAACAGTTGTTTCTAGTTTCTGTTTTTCTTATTTTCTGCAGGCTTAAGGCAGGCAAGTTATTCTACTAGAAATAATTCTGAAGGAACTGTGCAACCCACAATCTCTCTATGTCACAACTGCTTTTATTTCCTCATTTCTGGGAATGGTTTTGTGTTTGTTTTTTTCTATTCTGTAGGACAGACACCAATCAAACATGTGTCATGTCATGCAGCCAGTGCAAATCCCTAGTAGTAGTGTTTACTTCTCAAGAGAGCATTGCTTTACAGATGGCAATGAGGCCATTAAGATATAGGTGGGAAACTACAGGAGAAGATGCATATTAATATTGCAAGCCTTCCTCCAAGAGAATGATTAACGAACACAGCTAAAACAGAAACACATGCAGAAATCTCTCCATGTTAGAGATAGTAAATCGGTCTTGTAGGTTTTTTTCTCTTGAAGCTCCAGTAATCCCACAATGTCCTGCTTCCTAGAATTGCAGGAGGTTGTAGCCAAAAACATCTGAAGGATCACAGTTGTCAACATCCACTATTTATGCCAGGGAGTAAGACCTCTTTAATGTCTGTGGAAACAAGTCTGTCTCCTGGGTTGTATTGTGCAGTTGCTGAACACCACTTCTTATTTTTGAAAATGAGCATATAAACAGAAAGTACTCATGATTTTGATTGCCAGTTTTGTGCTGCAGCTAAATAGTCTATGTCAAACTAAGTTATACAGGAATGGTATTGTGTTATCTACATATATTAGCATTATTGTTAACATTATAAATAGAGAGGCATTAGTTTAATGTTCTGTGCCTGCTCAATGCATCACAGGTCTTACTTTAAAACATTTGGAACCTTCTCTATTCTGCTGCTGGTATACAACTAACAACAATAATCTTTTGGGTTCTGTTTTTCATGTTTGCTATTAGGGGCTTCAAGGGCCACAGGGACCTGTTGGATTTCCTGGACCAAAGGGACCCCCTGTGAGTATTTTCTTAAAACAAATGTAATTATCATGTAACAAAAATAGCATAGACATTGACTGACATTCTTATTAAGTACTAGCATTTTTTCCCCAGCCTTGCTGGGCAGTTTTTTCCTCTGTGTTGGTGGTTGGTGTGGTGTGGTGTGTGTGTGTGTGTGTGTGTGTGTGTGCGTGCGTGCGTGTGTGCGTGCGTGCGTGTGTGTGCACACGTGCGTGCGCACGTGCATGTGTGCACACGCATGCGTGCACACACACACGCACACACACACACACACGCGCACACACACACACACACACACACACACACACACACACACACACACACACAGGGGTGTGTGTGTGGAGCTCCGCATTCGGCCCTTGTCTGTTGGAGAAAGCAAGCCCCTTCTCTGACAGGCATGGGCCAAATGTGGAAGTGGCTCGGTTCCCTCCGGGAGGCGAAGGCAGAGAACGGAGTGCTGTTCTCTGCCTTTGTTTCCTGGGGAAGTGGCTAACTTCCCTCAGTGGGTGTGGGATGAAGGCACCAGTGCCTTCGGCCTCCGCCCCCCCTCCCCCGTGGAAGTGGCTCACTTCCCTCCGGGAGACAAAGGCAGAGAATGGAGTGCTGCTCTCTGCCTTTGCTTCCCGAGGAAGTGGCTCACTTCCTTCAGTGGGAGGGGGATGAAGGCAGCAGTGCCTTTGGCCCCTGCCCCCCATGGAAGGGGTTAGCTTCCCTCCTGGAGGTGAAGGAAGAGAACAGAGTGCCGTTCTCGGCCTTTGTCTCCCTGAGGGAAGCAACAGGCATGCGGGGAGAAGATGGGCTCCCCCTCTTCTTCCCTCTACCCCACTGAAGCCATGGCAAGGCTGGTGCTGGACTTCATCACCGGGGTAGCGGGGAGAAGAGGGGCACCCCTTCCTCCCCAGAACCCCGCCAAAGCTGCGGCGAGGCCGGCGCCGGCCTTCGTCGCGAGGGTGGCGGGGATGGCTTCCCTCAGTGGTTTTTTTATGCACACAGCACCTGACCCGCCTCCTCCGCACTCATGCCCTTCAGCCTGATTGGCTGAGGGGTTGCATTGTGCGGAGGATGCTGGGAACCATAGTTCTTTTTGTTGTTCATGTTTGTGGGGCGTTTGCCCCACTCTCTGTTTCCGGACCCTTGCAGCAATATTAGTTGGGTCTAAAGGTAAGTGTGGGCAGCTCAGTACAGAATGGTTGGGCTGGGTGTGGCTGCTAATCCCAGACACTCACCACCCATCCACCTTCTTATAGGTATAGATTGATTATCACCTGTGAAGAGACTGAATGTTAAAGCAGTGATGGGAAGACATGAAGCTGTCTAGGTCTTTGTTGCTATTCCTGGAAGCCCGGGTTCTGCTAGAAATCCAGATGCCCAAAGGGGGAACAAATTTATGCCGCTGGACCTGTATTTTGAACTGGGATGTAGAGTGCTTCTGAATTTATGCTCAATCCAGGAAGATATTTTCAAGACTAGAATAGAGCTCACAGTTCTTTAATACCAGGATCCACTTCTGGTTTTCTCCTCATGCTCCCCCTGCTCCTAACTCATTAAGTTATGCAGGATGATTTGTGGTACGTAGAGTTAATTAATTAAAAGTATTTTTAAAAATCCCGTGTAACATGTTACAAGTCACTGACATGTTTGCTGGCTGGTCTTGATCTGACTTTTAAGAGGCTTACATGAGACTGAAGATCTAAAAGTCCTGGTTCGATCCCGGGTTTCAGCAGGTAGATTTCCCTTGACATTCAAATTAGTAAAAGAGGAAGTGAAGAAGAAGAAGAAGCTGTTTGTTTGAATTGACCCATGTGTGGCATTAGGACTAGTAAGCAGAATCAACACTGACAAGTGGAGAGTGATGTCCCCCAAAAACCATCCAGAATGGTCAGCAGCCATGCTGGCTGTGGATTTAGTAAGTTATAACCCAAAACCATGATATTCATACCCGTAAAGCACAGCTCTGCAAAATACAGGAAATTACTGCACATGTGTGGATGTGCACATGCAGTAACCCATTTGTGCATGCGCACTGTGTCCACACATGTGCAGTAACTCATTTGTGCATGCGCAGACACAGTGCGCATGCACAGTAACCTGTTTGTGCATGTACATGGTGGCTGCACATGCACAGTAAGCCCTTTCCCCACCCTTCAAATATGGGAAGGTGGTGGGAAAGGGGAGGAATGTGCACAGAAAAATGGGAAAGCCCGGCCAATATGGGATACTTGACAGGTATGGATCTTACCAAGCTCTGTTTCCATTATTGTTTCAGTAGCTGCTTCATTTTCATGATGTGTATAATCCATCCAGCTTTCCCAGAATCAGCTCTGGCAAAGTTAGCAATCGGCAAAATGGCAGCTTACTTGGACTGATTTTTCCAATGTTTGACAGTAACTAAGACAGTGGAGTGACTGCCCAGGGCTAAAAGAGTGTGTGATTTGTGTCTCTTATGCAGAGTGAAGAAATGAATTCAACAGTCATGAAATTAGCCCAGAGCAATTCCCTGTTTAGTGAGCAAGTAGCTAAAACTGGGCTAGTGCCGTAATGTATCTAATGTAGATATGTGATTGCTGGGAAATCTGATAACAGCAATAGAAAATGGTTGGGATACAAGCAGTAGAAATTATACAGATAAAATTCAGACATGTATAAGCTGTACAAAACATACAGTACAGTGTTTTCGGAGCAGCTTGGAAGTGTTAAAAAGTATAGTATGCCCTGTGCTGCTTTTTCTACTACTGTTGCTAAAGTCCTCTTTTGCCTTTCTGTATATTATGCCCTGAAACAGAGTAGCAATTTATTCATCATGCAGACACAGTTAATGTGGCAAATTCTGCACAAGCCCTAAAACTAAAGTTTTTGAAGGTTATCGGAGACAGCCTGCCATGAAAACAACATTCTGCATGTTGTCTGCAGAATACGTTCTAATGTAGTGTCAGCCACCAGTCACTAGAGGTCACTCTATATCTCTAATATGTTCAAAGCAGGGGGGAAATCATAAAATTTATAAGTGTTGATCTTCTATTGGCAGGCTATCATTGAATCAGTGCATTAAACATGCTAGCTGGGTTAGTGACTTTAAAGTGGTGTGTTCATAAAGAGAACTGAAACATTCGCTGACTTGGAATAATGTACAGGCTTTAAAAACTCTTAGGAACCCATTTAGGGTTGCCATAATTCTTTCCCAACTAACTGGGACAGCCATGTGATGTCATTGCATTCTTCAAACTGTGCATGCATCAGATGGGGCTGTCGAGGAGACCTACTGGAGTGTCTTCGTCCTCCTCTTCCCCCACATGCTCCCCTCCTTTTCCTCATTCTCCTTTCAGAGGCCTGGCAGCTGGGAGGTGAGTTCAGTGAAGGCCCCCCCCCCCCACTGCTGCTAGGGACCTCCACTTACCAATGATCAGGTCACATTGATCAACCCAATCTCCTTCTTCTTCTTTAGCCACCAAGCTGCTGTGGCTGCTGCTACAGATACTGGCTGGTGCTTAAGTAGAGGCGCCACTCTATGGCAGCAAGAAAAAGGCAAGATTTTTTTTCCAAACTAAGAGCATGCCCCTTGGTTTGAAACCTTGCAAATCTGGGATTTTTCAATGAGTTTTACGGAATCGGCCAGGACAATCAAAATCCGAGAAATTCCTTGTTTTCCGGGACATATGGCAACCCTAATCCCATTTGCCTTCATGGAATTGATCACTCCTATTTAAATGGGTGGGCTACATTGTTCCCTCTCCTAAAGCAACATTTAGAAAGAAAAAACCTTCCTCCAGCTCTTCTTGTGTACAATGGGTTTGAAGCCAGCTTGAAGCCATATTGATCCAGCATCCATGTTATTATTGCCCTGTAGTGACAAAAGGGTTGGTAGCATTTCCCAGCTTCTCTTGTCTTAGATCATACTCTTGGGATCTGTAAGGTTGTCATCATCAAATTGTAGAATGAAAACCCATTATTTCTTCTTGCTAGCATATATTTGGTATCCTATAAAGAAGTGGAAACATGAGAGAGGGGATTGGAGAAACGACAGACAGCATAATGGTGAAGTTCAGTTGCTCCCTGCCATTTCTCTACTCCAAATCTCTCACTTTCACAGCATCTTCTACTTGCAAAAAATAATAATGATTTATACATGATCATAGATAAAGATAATCTACAACCATTAGTTGCTTTCTCATCTATTTTGAAATTAGATGTTTGGATATCATGCCCCATCATTGTCATACCATTAAATACTATCTTTATTTTTTAAAAAAAATCAAAGTTGTGGCATGAAAAGATCATGGCCCACTTTCCTTCATAGTGAAAAGCAGAGGAACAGCATTTAGTCCTCTTGAGCTGACAGAACACAGATGAGTGGTGTTGATTTTCTATTGTCAGTTTTATTTATAGATAGCAAAGTGTGCTTTGGAGGCTTTAGATCCTACACAGCAGCCTGCAGAACCATCCAGTCTGCATTGAACTCCTTGTGAAAGCAATTGCTTGGGTTCTTTCAGCTCCTCTGCCTCCACCTGCTTCCAATTCACCTGAACACAGGCCTCAAAAAACATCTTATGTCTCAGCCTGAGTCTAACTTTTCATTTGATCCCCATGAACTCTGTGTTTTTCTCCTTTGCTTAAAGGTGTTTCATTCCAAGGGTTGGGAAGAAAGATTTGTAGTGCCCCTTCAGGAAATATCAGTTGATCATCCCTGTCCATGAGGGAGTAAAGCAATCCGCTTCTATCACTCACTCAGTCAGTACCAAGGCAGTAGGTTTGAAAACTAGCTTGTGACACAGGAAATAATCCCCTGTGTGTGTGTTTTGTTTTTTTAAAATTTAGATTGCAACCTGTTTTCAGAAGCAGTATCTGACTATTTATGTTTCTTCATTACAGGGACCACCTGGGAAGGATGGCTTGCCCGGACACCCAGGACAGCGGGGTGAAACAGTACGTGTGTAATTTCTGTTATTCCGGACTGTACACTTTTTAAGGACAGTATGATATTTTGGGCAAAAATGTTGCCTGTTGAATAACAGAAAATGGAACTGAATTGTGCTAATTAATAAGAAGAAGTAACAGAAAAGGACTGTCAGGAAGATGTGATAACATTTTGACAGCATGTAAAGTAATGTGTTTGCAGCAAACATTTGTGTTTAAGCTGAGTTTTATGGCTTTGGTTTCCCAAACTCTGATTTTGCTAGCAGTTTTGTTCAAGTTTGTTTTAACTATGTTCATCCTAATGCCATGATCATTGCTGCATACCCGTCAAGCATGGCTCCAGAAAATACGGGAAATTACTGTGCATGCATGGGTGTGCATGCTCAGTAACCCATTTGCGCATGCACAGAACCCCTTTGCAATGGGCGCACATGTGCAGTAACCCATTTCCACGCCATTCAAAATACGGGATGGCGGTGGGAAAGGGGAGGAACAAGCGCTAAAATACGGGAAATCCCGGCCAATACGGGATACTTGACAGGTATGTATGCTGCATGCCATGGAAAGGCAGAAGTTAAAAATAACTTGTTCTGAATTTTCTTGCCTTTCTGTAAAGAGCATGACTTATCCTGTGTTATCGGAAATCTCCATAGAAATAAAAAAATAGGAAATATAGGATATTAATCCATATAATGATAATCCTAAATGCAGCTTGTGTCCTGAGTAGATGAAGCACGTTATTCAAAACCTTCAAGGAATAAGGTCCCCTTTGCTTTGATCATAATCTCTCTGTGTAAAAGTTCCTTCATAGGTTTTATCCATTGGGATTCTACCCTTTTTAATTACAAGATCTACCCTTGTAAATCTGTTTCAGAATGGTTTGCCATCACTTCCCCATCCCTTATGAATGAATCAAAATTAAAAAAAAACACTCCACACATTCTGTAGTTCTAGATTTGTACCTGCACTCAGAGGCTCATGGCTTGAACCATATTCACTGCAAAATAAGGCAATCTCCACAGCTTGGACAATGGACTGTTGATGCTTACCAAGGACATAAAAAGCATTTATTCCTATTAGTCGTCTGCTACAAGATAAGATAGATAAGATAAATCTTTATTGTCATTGTTCCCTTGCAGGAACAATGAAATTTCTCGGTTGCTATATATCAACTCGAATAAGGCATACCCCTTAATTTAAAACAGCTACAGAAACACCAATTAAGATAGTACCATACAGTACAATTTAAAAACTTCAAAACTTTACAATTTCAAAATTTCAAAAATTTCAAAATTCTAAAATCTTAAAAATTAGAAATCTAAAAAATTTAAAAATTTAAAATAAGATAAGATGACTTCAGATTCCAGAGTTTCCATTTAAGGCCAAAATTGCTCTGGAGAAGAAACTGTTCTTGAGATGGCTCGTTTTTACCTTCATTGTTCTATATCTCCGTCCCGATGGCAGAAGCTCAAAGAAGCAGTGGCCAGGATGTGATGGGTCTCCTACTATATCTAATGCTTTTCTGTGGCACCTGATGGTGTAAATTTGTTCTAAAGTGGAAAGTGGACAGCCGATGATACTCTCCACTGTTTTAATAATTCTGTGCAACATTATCCTATCCCGATGAGTACTACTCCCAAACCACACACATAAGCCATAAGTGAGCACGCTCTCAATAGCACAGCGATAGAAGGCAAGCAGCAGCTTTTGCGGAAGATGGTTACAAAAAGGAGGATAAGGTTTTACAATCATTATTCCTTCCCCGACACTATTTAATCATCTGTCTGTCTTACCTGAACTGATCTTAAGTGCATCTATGTATGATGGTACAATACTTGCTAGTATGCTTTTTAACACCTCTGTATGTCTACACTATAAATTTGAGCTGAATGTGAGCAGTACCATTTATGCAATTACAGCCGTCTAATATGTCTCTCTAAAAATGTGATTGGTGAAACCTAACTGCCCCTTTCAACCACACCAGCAGAAGAGCTAAGCTGAGAAATGATTGGAAATGATAGATCTTTGAAAGAGTCTTCAGTATTTTACATTTAAGCATACACAGCAATAACAGAAATGGCAGTCTTTATTCCTCAAAAAGACAGATCCCCTGACACTGCACTTCTTGCTTGTCATCTCTTCAGTGTGGCTGGAAAAGTCACCATAATATGCATAGGCATTAGTAACCATTTTGTGCTTCTTCCCTTAGGGTTTCCAAGGCAAAACGGGCCCACCAGGTCCTGGTGGTGTTGTGGGACCTCAGGTAGAGTATCTTTGTTTAGCTTTGACCTTTATGAAATGGAAAAGCAATGTTTACTTTGGCTGCAGTTTTCATATACCAGTCTCCTTCAAGATTATTCCCAAGGTTCGGCCTGAGGTCTTGCTGGAAAAGCTTTCACCTTGTGTCTGCCTAGGCTTGACTTACTTCAACGTAGATCCTCCCATGCTACTGTATATAACATATCCAGCAGCTTCCATCTTGGGCAAGTTCTTCAGCCTCCTCACATGTCCTTTCCAGGGTTTCCAATTCTCCTATGAAAGTTCTTCACCTTGTATTTTGAGGGTCTCCTCATTGTCATTAGGAATTAAGAGGGGTCCAACCCATTTCCACCTTAGGGATCCTGTTTTAATCCATATGGAAAATGTGGCCTGCCATTTGTAGTCGTCTTCATGCAACAATATAATTTATTTTGCACAAGCCACTCCTTCAAAGCACCTACTCATTAGTAATGTGGTCAAATAGTGAATCTTTAAAATTCGGCAGAGGTACCTCTGCTGGAAGACGTCTACTCTCCTGTTGATACTTGCTGATGCCTTCCAAGTCTTGCATGCACTATGGAGTCTTCTAAGTCTCTCAGGCATAGATGGCTGTTGGGATCACTATGGAGGTGAACATAACTGTGCTTGACTAGTCAGCAAAATAATTTGTTTGCCCAGAGGGAAGATCCATCTTCTAGTGATGTTTTCAGTAATATTAGAATGTTATATCAAATGTCTTGATATTAGAATTTTGCCTGAAGAAAAATGTGAAGGTAAATTTGCTTAGGATTGACCTGGTTCCAGTTGGGAATGTTCAATTTCCAATATCCTTCAGCTTAGATTTGTTTGAATTCATGACAGCCTTATCTGATTCAGTATGAGCTTAACCAGCCTTGGACTTCAATACGCAGAAGCCCAAGCCAGCACACCTGCTGATCAGGGCTTCTGGGAACTGAAGTTCAAGAACATCTGGAGAGCCAAGGTTAACCATCACTGACCTACAAGTTAAAGTCCAGTTGCATACGCAGTAAACATTACAAAAGGCAACAGACTTAATGTTGTTCTTCAATATCACTTTATGTACAAAGCAATTGTGTGTTTTTACGTGAAGCTGTGAGCACGTGTAAGATAGCCATCTGAAACTGCTGACGTATATAGGATGAATGCAATGTTATACACATCTGCTCAGAAGTAAACCCCACTGATTTTATTGGTACTTACCGCCAGGTAAGTAGGTGTTGGAATTGTTGCCATAAGCATTCATCTTGGAAATTCAGCTGCTGTCTATGGAATCAATAAACCAACTGAATACACACTAGTGTGTGTGTGTGTGTGTGTGTGTGTGTGTGTGTGTGTGTGTGTGTGTGTGTGTGTGTGTGTGGAATAGTACTGAAAGTGTGCAAGGCAGATTTTAAGACGCAGATCCTGGGTAGGAGAGAATGTTGTGGAGGAAATTTCATGGAAACCAGTCTATATGTCTCTCTGTTTCATCTCAGACATAGGCTAAAGGGAAATGCTTATAGTAAGAATATTAAGAATTTTTTAAACATATCAAATCTCTTTTCTGAAGTTCTCTCTGCTCTAGTTTAACTACTGGAGGCTTATGAGTCAGTTTGGTTTCTTCCAGCACTTTAGTGCAGTGAAACAGCAGGGGTCATACTGAATATAAATTTTGTCTGAATTATCTTTCGTTTTCCTGTCTGTTATTGAGTAAACATTGTTTAGATTTCTAATGTCTGAACATGCTGTGTTTCTATTAGTAAAGGTAAAGGTTTCCCGTGCTCAAAAGCCAGTCGTATCCAACTCTAGGGTTCAGTGCTCATCTCTGTTTCAAAGCTGAAGAGCCAGCATTGTCTGCTTCTGCAGACATTTCCGTGGTCATGTGTCAGGAATGACTAGACACTGGAGTGCACGGAACACTGTAACCTTCCCTCCGAAGTGGTCCCTATTTATCTACTTGCAATTTCTTGCTTTCAAACTGCTAGGTTGGCAGGATATTAATAAAGATACTAATATTTTTAGGATATTAATAAAAATAAGTAAAATCACAGCTCACTTAGGTTCCTGGTAGTGATATCTCTTATATTGACTTCTGGTGTAAAGTTTTCCCCCAAACAAAACAAAACTTTTACTGATTTAAGCATCATGTTTGGTTTCACTGGGAAGGAATGTATGAATGGCATAAATCAAGGCAACCATTTATATCATAAGCAACTATATATTTTTGTGCTTATATATCTTACACAGTTGCTTCATATTGATCTTTGTGTTACATGCTGCCAAGTCACTTCCAACTTATGGGGGCTCCAAATGAGGTTTTCCATGGAAATTAAATGTTTATAATAGAAATTTGAAGTACAACACTGTCTACTACTTCACACTGCCTCTCTATCGATTTTATATATGAGTACTTAAAATGTTGGTGACTTTTGTTTTTATTATCTTCCATAAAATAATTCCTCACAAACAGAGAGACTGCTTTGGTGAAGGGATGTAAATTAAATAAATTATGCTTGCCAATAAAGAGAAATATGTTGGTGACAATAAATAAATGTGCTTTTGGGTTTAGGGCCCCACAGGTGAGACTGGCCCAATTGGAGAAAGAGGTCACCCAGGCCCTCCTGGTCCACCTGGTGAACAAGGGCTTCCAGGTGCAGCTGGGAAAGAAGGTGCAAAGGTACTAATGCATTCAGTTTTTATCAGATTGTGAAAATGTATGCTTTCATTAAATATACCAAATGCAGTAGTATTTGTACATTATAACCAATGCTGTATTTGGATTAAACTCTACAGTGTGTTGATTGAGTGGTGGGTTCTGCAAGATGATTTTCAAGGTCTAACACAGGGGAAATTCCATATTAGAAAGATAGTTTTATAATATGGAAAAGTTACTTCCTTGGGATTGCAGCTCTTAGAATTCCCAGTCATCATGGTGAATGGTGTGATTCTTGGGGGAATTTCAGGGAGATTTAGTTCAAAAGTTATTTTTCTAATCTTTGGATGCTCCCAAAGTTAAAACTGGTTTTAAACTAGTAAGATCAGTAAAGAGTCAACAGCAGTTGAAACATTAATTGTTCAAAGGAATTGAACGAAATATGCCCAGTTTCTACTTTAGTATGAGTAATTTGGTTCTCAGTCATAAAATCAAGTAATTGTTTGGTTGCAGTGCCATTAGTTAAGATATAATTTATTCAGGATATAAACCACACAAATAGGTGTGCTGTGCATCACAACTTGAGTCTATACAGTTAAGCATACAGACCCTAACTGTACAGAATAATTTATTGATTATGGGTGCTTTGGTATCTCTCATGCTACCAAAATGAAAAAAGACATGTAAGCTAATACTTAGGGAGGTTAACTTATAAGTGATGAATTTGTATAGGTTGATATCTCAAACTTTAACAGATGGATTAATCCCCCCCCCGCCCGAACTTTACATTTGGGCATGTGTATATATTTTTTCTTACTAAAATTTAAACAAATACCATACTGTATGCTAGTTTACAATCTAGTGTACATGATGGGCAGAATCCTGTTACATAGCTTTTTTATGTAAGACAAATAAGGATGTCAACTGTGGCCGTTTGAAGCGGATTTGGTGGCACTGGCTGTTTTCAAGTGATAAAGAATTCCGCCGCCGTTCCACAACTCCCAAGACTTTCCCAAGATGAATGGGATCCTTATGGATTTCCAAGAACCTGGGAGTGGTAGGAAACATTTCAGTTCCTCAAAATGGCTATGGTTGGTGGCATCACCTGAGTGGCACATATGTAAAGTTCCATAACAAGATTCTAGCTAATGAATCATTATCTCTGTTTGTGTATTAGAATACCTGCTTTCCTGAATAAGCTTGAAGGGGAATACTAGTTCCTTCTGCATTAGGGCAGCCCGTTGTCAGTGCTTTCTTTGTGCAGTGATGGGGAAGTGTGAATAGGAGAGGCTTTTGAAAACTTGCTTACATATGGAACCCAGTCCATCATTCAGCAAAGCAGTATGATGGGGCTAGGTACCTTCCTGTGCGTATGTTCAGGAAACCTAGTGTTCTGACATTGTAGCTGAAATATCTGCAGTTTTTTCAAAAGAGATTTCTTGACCTGTTTATTTCTTGACCTGTTTCCCTAGGGTGATCCAGGACCTCAAGGCATTAGTGGAAAAGATGGACCTCCAGGACTTCGTGGTTTCCCAGGGGAAAGAGGCCTACCAGGGGCTCAGGTAGGGTAATTGGCAGAGACAAACATTTACTTAATGTTTTATGTATGTGAAAGGATAATATCTGCTTTCTCATAGTTTTTGTATTCTATACTTACTCCATGTGTTTAGAAGATTGCCATTCTATTTCTGCAATACTTCTATGGGGTAGATTATGCATGTACAGTAAACCCCCGGTTTACGTTGCATTCGGTCAACGTCGTTTTTGGTTTACGATGTGACTTTTTGAGAAAAGTCATCTCTTGGTTAATGATCTGGCATCGTTATCTGAGGCACCATGTTCATACCTGTCAAGTACCCCGTATTGGCCAGGATTACCCCGTAATTCCGTGCGCATTTTCTCCATTTCCTGCCCGGAGCTGCTGCTACCCCATAATTTGGCAGCGTGGGGGGGGGGGGGGAGTAGTTACTGTGCATCCCTTCTGTGCAGGTCCTTTCTATGCATGCGTAAAACCCTTCTACGCATGCATAGAAGGGTTCTGTGCAGAAGGGGATGCGTAGAAGACTTCTACATATCCGTAGAAGCGACCTGCACAGAACATTTCTGTGCAGGTCCATTCTACGCATGTGTAAAAACCTTCTACGCATGCGTAGAAGTGACCTGCGCAGAACGTTTCTCCGCCGGTCCATTCTACTCATGCGTAGAACACTTTTACACATGCATAGAATGGACCTGCACAGAAAAGTTTTGTGCAGGTCCTGTAATCTCCAGAGCCATGCTTGACAGGCATGTGTGTTTCATCTCCTACCTTCCAAGCTGGAAAATTGCCATGTGGGGTGACCCTATTTCCAGTTCTCTGTCTCCCCAGCAGTGTGTGGGAGGCTTCGGAGGATCTATTCTGCACTATTCCCACCTTCCTAGGTGCTCCCTGTGCCATGCAACAGCTGATAATAGTTGTGGTCGCCATTTTGTTTTTTTGTTTTTGTTTTCAAAATGGCAGCCACAACTATTATGAGCTGTTGCATGGCACAGGAAGCACCTAGGAAGGCGGAAATAGTGCAGAATAGTGCAAGCCTCCTACATACTGCTGGAGAGGCAGAGAGCCAGAAACAGTGACCCCCCCCCATGGTGATTTTTTAGCTTCAAAAGGTAGGATATCTGATTGTAGGGGTAGGCAGAGGCACGGATCACCTCCCCCCAGCCTCCCAGAGGTGGCAGGGGTGGCAGAGACCCAAAAATGGGTGAAATTTTTTCCTCCCATTTTCTGGTCCCAGCCACCCTTGCCACCTCTGCGAGACTCGAGGGTGGCGTTCCAAGCTGTTTCCGACCTCACCGGACCTTTTCCGATGCTGCTGTAAGCAGAAACCTGAGCAGACATGACAGGATTTCCCCCCGCCTATTTTTGGGTCCCTGCCACCTCTGGGAGGCTTGGGGGAGGCGATCCAAGCTGTTTCCGACCCCCACGGACCTTTTCCGATGCTGCTGTAAGCGGAAACCTGAGCAGACATGACAGGATTTCCCCCCGCCTATTTTTGGGTCCCTGCCACCTCTGGGAGGCTCAGGGGAGGCGATCCAAGCTGTTTCCAACCCCCATGGATCTTTTCTGATGCGGCTCCAAGCAGAAACCCCGGGGTAAACCCCTTTGTCTGCTGCAGGTTTCTGCTTCCCAGTTAATGATGTTTACTGGTTAGCGATGTGATGTTGGGAACCAAGAAATGTCGCTAACCGGGGGTTTACTGTACCTGTATTTGTTTCATGGAAGAAGGAGAATTGTTTTCTTCTGTTACAATCTGACTCTCTTATCAACAAGGCTTAAAAGTACTTTTTAGCTTTTTCAAGCACAGGAACTCATGGTGTAAACAGAGTGCAAGCCCACCTCCACACCATTTCTTGGGGAGCCATCCTTTGTTATTCAAACCTCTGCATTGAAAGACAAGGCAATGGGATGTGTAGGGTCTTTTGGAAATACAAACCAAAGAGAACACCCTTTCCTTCTCTTCATTACAGTTCTAATTTACAGGTGAAATATTTTTCTTGTCACCTTCCGACTGTTCAGTTTGATTCACCAATTTGAACAAAATCCACCTGAAGTCAAGTAAATCAGGTGTTTGTACTTATTTCAATGCACAAAACGGGGGAAATGAAGCATCTGATGGGCCACAGTAAATGGCTATTGGGTTATCTTAAACTTTGATCGTAATTTCTGCAAGCCTGCAGTACATTTTAAAATGCTGTTTAAACTGGGTTTGATTAAACTGAAGCGTTTGATGCAAAATGATGGGTTGATGTTCTCAAAAACCTGTTCTGCATACATCTGTGGATTGCAACTTAATTTTTCAGTTAGCTATTTTAGGGATGAATGTGATAGGTGTGATCACTGAAAGTAATCAATTTCATTAAAATGTACTGCAGTGTCAGTCCTCAAGATGATGATGATGCCCTTTCTTTGGTAGGGTCCAGCTGGCCTGAAAGGAGGTGAAGGTCCCCCAGGTCCAACAGGCCCACTGGTGAGTACAATCAGCGCACTCAAATGGCAATATTTTTTTAAAGCATGGGAACAAACATTAGCCTGAATAATGACATCTTTTTAATTTCCTTCATGCTGTTATGTGTTTGTGCTCTCATGAACAATACACAACTGTATGCTGCTCATATCTTTCAATAGTAGTTTCTTGGTAATTATGAGAACTAATGAGTCCATAAACAGAAGAAAGTATATGCCCAAAAACATCAGCCTATCTGAAACCTGCTGTTATCAGCAGGGGGCAAATTTTCTTTTCTTGGTACATTAGGTATTATACAGTAAGGGGGGAACAGTAGCCTCTTGTGGTGGGAAATTGAAAGCAAATAAAAATGAGTTTATTAAGAATACTGAAAAGTCTTCTGTGAAATTCTCCCCAGCATCCATTCCTTTCTGAAATGTTTGGAAGTTGCAACCAAACTAGAGGTTATGCCTGCTCATACTTTTTAAAGGCCATATTTAAACTAGCTACAGTATGTTTGTTTCAGTGGAAGAGCAGTGACAGAGTTCCAATCAAGAAAATATACTCCCAAATTAGATCACAGAGTTTTCTAAATCAGATTTTCTTGAAATACATAACACCTGGGTATCCAATTCTGTGATTTTACAGGGCAGTTTTGATTACAGCTAACAACATCTTCCAGGAAGATGGGATGGGAAGAGAAGTGATTTTCAGAGGGAAATAAAAGATTCCTGACTGAATCAGAAATAAAAATAAAAGAAAAACAACTTCTTTAATTAGCCAACTTGTCCTTAGATTAAATGTGAATTTAACGTGGTTTAGCGGTTGCTTTTTCAGATTTGATGTTAAATTGTTTTCGCAAAATGGTTAAAAATTATGTCACATCATCTGCCTCTTTTAATATGTGATAGTTGTACAGGTATGTATTTATTTGATTTATATATTGCCCATCTAGTATAAAACTACGCTGGGGAGTTTATACCGTAATAATAATAGTATACAAAATATAAATCAAAAATAATAAATGGCATAATAAAATAACAGAATAATCGAAAACATCATCAGAGCAAAACATGACATTAAATGATAATGATGGTAATAAACCAGTAACAGAACTTTAACAGTAACAATAACAGGCAGCAGCCAGAGTGATCAGCATATGTAATATGACCATTTCAGGGAATACATAGCCAAGAATCTCTCCAAACACTTCCCTATAGAGTTGCATTTTCAAAAATATCTGAAAGGACTGATGGGAAGAGGCCAGACATGTCTCACAGGAAAAGGTGTTCCAATGAAATGAGGCTACTACCAAGAAGAAATTTATGGTCATTGTCTTTTGAGCCTCCCTCAGAGGGGGAAACCTACAAGCCTAATGCATGCAAGGACCATGTAAGATGGACAGCAGAACGTCAGTTGTAGTTATAGGTTGTAAAACAAGTTGGGATCCCTCTGAGCTGTCAGGGAAAGTTCAAAAGGGTTGGAAACAAAGTAAAGCTAATGTGTATCAAGAACTGGGCCCCTCTTCCAGGCTGGGAACAGTTGGCTTTTGTCCAAGAGAAGGGAGGCATGATGTGACAACTCTACCATCTGAGTACTGTAGATGTTTCCTCCCAAATTCCATCAAAAACTGAGCAATAAGATGTACACCAGGCGTTCGCAACCCCTGGCCTGTGGGCCTAATGTGGCCCATGCATCTCATTAATCCAGCCCATGGTGGCCACCCAGACACTGCTAGGACCACCCCATCTGCCCCCACCCCTAGAAGTCGAAATACATCACTTATCGCAGCAGTGTGAATCGCAGCAGTTTTGTGGTTCCATGCACAGTCTCCGCCATTTCCCACAGCAGCAGGAGACTTTGGGGACCAATATCACTCCATTTTGGGATCTTTCTGCTGCTCCTCTGTGGCACTTCAGCAGAGTAAGCATGCCGGTTGGTGATTTCCAGTGCTGGGTAGAGCTTACGTCAGCACCTGGGGTCACATCATGGAAACAGGAAGTTGCAAACTGGTGCACTTTCCCTGCCAAAGTGCCATGGAGGAGTGGCAGAAAGATCCTGAAGTGGAGCGATATTGACCCCCAAAGTCTCCTGATGCCATGGGAAGTGGTGGAGACTGCATGAAGCTGCAAAACCAACGTGATTCCCATTGCCGTCCATGATGACAAAAATGTTAATCCAGGGAGGGACCATGCCTCCCTCCCTCCCCCATGTGAGTGGGCATGACTGGCCTGCAGCACACAGATGTTGTGAACCCCTGATGAACACCATCATGTGGTGTAGCTCCATGCAGGATCATGTCATTTTTAGCTTCAGGTAGGAGGCTCACCTGCTTGGTGCGCATTCTTATATATAACATCGTGTACTAAACACACCAAGTTAGAAAGAAGAATTTTAGTCTAGTCTTCTCTAACTCAGATATGTCATATGGAAGAGCTGTACTACAGGAATCCCTTGATCTTGTAAGTTGACTCTCAGTTCTCCCTTCTTAAGAACCTCACTAATATACACCCAGGGGGAAGGATCAGGATGTAAATCCTGAAACACATTTGTTTTATCAGGTTTTCTTTTCTTTTGACGATGTTTTTGTCTGATTGGGATGTCTTATACTTATATGCATTTCGGAACAAATGTGAAAACAAAGTAGCTAACATCTGAGAGATGAGGCTATAATTACCATGAAATTTAATTTTTTCTCTCTGGGAATTGTAATCAAAGCAAAGTAGCATTAATCCTTTTTTCACGCTTTTCAGTCATGCCATATTAATATGAGGCCAACACTGGTTCTAGGACTAAGTCTTTGGAAGTACTGCATCCAGTCAGTATTGTCAGAAAAGAGGGAGAAATAAGAACAGAGGAAGAAAAAAGAAATATCATTTCCATTAGAAGTGTGTTTTTAGAAAAGCAGTATTGATTCACAGAGACAAGCTAAAATGGACTTTTAGAGCTCAGTGAGTCCAAGAAGAACAAAGGCTTTATGAACAGTAGAAATACTTCAAAATATTGAATTGCCTGACACTTGAAAATCTTTAAAATGTATGATTCTTAGTAAAAACAAGTAACATAGCCATTAACTGAGAAGATGCTGAGATTCGCACTACAGAAATAATTATTACAGGCTATGTATTGGAGAATAGTCTGTTCTCCCACTTGCTTGGCAAGTTAATAGAACAATACATTTAGGTCTGCAAGTACTGAAGAGCCAGAAAAATTTGTTCTGCCAGATGCGGATTATATGTTTTAATTGGATCCCGGTTTGCTGAACTAAATGGTTGTGCAGCATTTCTGTGGAGATTTGTTTGGGAGAGGGTTGCTGACATTTGGGTTCTGTGTGTCACAGTGAGCCTAGTGGCACAGAGCTTGCTATGTGCACAGAAGGTTCCTGGTACAGCACCTAGTACCGTGAAGATGAACCTTGGCACTCCAGATGTTCTTAGACTTCAATTCCCAGAAGCCCAAGCCCCCGTCATTCCACATGAATGGGTTTGCTGCGATTCGTCTGGCCTGTGCCACGCCACCCTTGCTGCTCCTGGAAGTGGAAGTAAAATGCACCCGTATGGCACTTCTAGGAGTGACAAGAGCGGCGTGGCGCGGGCCGAATGAATTGCAGCAAACCCATTTGTGTGGATTCATGGGGGTTTGGGCTTCTGGGAATTGAAGTCCAAGAACATCTGGAGTGCCAATGTCTCCAGTGGTTTTACTAACTTTATAACACATTTTTGTGGGTATGACATGGGCTCTTTATCTCATTTCAGAGTAGCCATGGACTAAGTGGGGGATTGCATTCATTTCAGACATTAGTATGACATACCTGTTTGAAATAGGTTTCCTAGAAAATGCTTTCAGTATCAAAGAAGAGGAGGCTATGAGTGCATATCAAATCACATCAGATTGAGGGGCCAACGTGGGCACTGGCACTGAAATAATTCAAGGGCTATTAGTGATCACCTAAATTAAGTGTAGCCATTTAAAAGACTGTGAATCAAGCTGATTTGCCTTGCCACTAAAGTTATGCCCTGTATTAGAACACTGTCTTGAAAGTAGTAAAGTACACACAATCATTTTGTTTCAGTTCATTTTTAAAAAAAATATATTTTAAAATCCTCACATTCCATTGTATTCTTAATGGAAGGAATATGCAATTAAAAAAAGGAAAGTGAATATGAGAGAATCCAGAAAGAATAATATAACTAAGCCTAATTACTTAGATATTAAAAGTCTGGGTTTGTATTCCTGTGTATTCAATTACAGTAGTGATGAATTAGGGTTGCTGCCTTTTTGCAAAAGAGCCTCCTCGTCTTTAACACAGGTATGACAAGGAGATACTCTACAGGCAAGGAATAGATGTGGCTGTTGAATATGGCCACTGGAGGTAAAGTGAAAAATCGATTTTAGCTCATTAAGAATTTTTCAAATTTTACTAGCCATTCATCTAGAATGGAAAGAACGTGAGGTTTAAAAAAAAATACAGCTGTGAGAAAAGTGAAATCGACCGGTTTTCTAATCTGCACCTTTAGCCCATACAATGGTTTTCATTCCTTTTCTTTCTGCCCACAATGATCTGTGAATTTAGGAAACTTTCTGTGATCTGAGAAATACTTTTGCCAGTCAGGATATAAAAGACTGCATAAGATTGGGCTCATAGGGAGGGTGGGTGTTAGCATCTTGTGTCACAGAGAGTTGTGCATTCCACTGGAAGAAATCAGGATGCTTGCATGTCTTCTGGCAAAATCTGACTGTTTGGTAGTTTAATAATTCAATTTCCACCCCCAGGGTTCACCTGGTGAACGTGGCCCAGCAGGGACTGCTGGCCCTATTGGTTTACCAGGACGGCCAGGCCCTCAGGGTCCACCTGGGCCAGCAGGAGAAAAAGGTGCTCCGGTGAGTAATTCTGAAGAGGATGTAATACTGTTATATTACAGACATTATTACTTTTCATATCCAATAATGTTATTTCTTCACACTCCAATACCTTTCTATTGCATATGTGCTTGGCATACTCCCTTTCTATTTACAATTGAGTGCTAGAAAAATTTAATTAAACTCAATGACATTTTTGGCACACTTTATCAAATCCTAAATCCCAGGGAGAAGGGTTAAGCAAAGCTGATAATTACGAGAACAATAGTAGCTGCCTTCGATTATAAAATATTTTGTCAAACTGTAGCTTTGATTTAAACCTAATGCCCTACTGCTCTTCTTTATGAAGTGTCCTCATATTTCTCATTTTCTGATCAGATTTCATTATAATTCAATCCTACCCTCTGTTGTCTTTTTATTCAAGTGTTATTCCTACGTGAAAACCTATATAAAGAATTACCCTTTATAATGAAGTAGTTTAAGACTCTTCATATGAGCTTTTGCTTAGTTCAATGTTACACGATTACAAGGTGTTTGGTTGAACTGAAATGGCATTCTCAATTAAAGTGGTCTTACTGAATCACTAAGGTTTCTGTAAATGTTGAGTCACCATGTAGCAATTAATTCAATGAGTCAGCACTAATTATGCCTAAGAATTGGATTTCAGCAGTAGTCTATATGTCAATTAAAACTAAAAAAATAAATGTGTATTGCCTAATAAAAATTGAACAATGCATTTATAAAATACAGTACTTCTATTTTTAGTCTTTTTTGGAAAACTGCAGGATAACCCATTAGTCAAGGACAGCTGCTAGCAGGAACCAGTCAGACAAATCACTTTTGCTCAAGTAGTGTTTTTTTCTTTAAAAAAACCAACAACTTTGTGGCATGTTTTCATTCAGAGTGAGACAAAGTTTCAGATTCCCACTGGCTTACAATGAATGGGGCAGAAACACAACGTATCCTCTGCAGTGTCTAACAATATAGTATTTCCCAACCTTTGTTTTATGGACTTTTAAACAGACTGATATTTTTTCTTTAAAAATAGTTTGATATTTGTTACAAATGTATGGGATTGTACCTATATAGAGTTATATTAAGTTCCATTGAATGATACAACTTTATCTGGCTCTAACCTAGACTATTTATTTCAGAACACAAATGAGAATAGTGCATAGTATTTCAGCTCAGGCTTCTATCACTTTCTTAAATGATATTGAATTCTTTTCCTCTCCAACCTCAGTTTAGCAGACCTTATGCTAACTACATTATATCGCAGCATTTATCTCATGAGCTTTAAGACTGGAAAGTTGTATTCATGAGATTTTTATTTTCCTTTCAAATATTTCAATTTATATTTATGTCTGCAATCTCCAACAGGTTGCATTGTCAGTGTTCCCACTTCTATTTACTGTCTGTTATTTCCAATGCACTTATCACAAAAGGAATTCAAAACAGACAATAACAATTTAAGCCTTTTTGCTATGTCACATTCTGGGTTTTGTAATCTATATGTATGAGTCCTTATTTTGACTGAGAGAGCAAGAAGAAAAAAGTTCTTAGAAAACTTGTATGTTTTCTAAATGCAAAGTTTTACAAAGTCGGGTTCTGCCTGAGTGGGCGGCATTTACAAATGTGAATGATAAATAAATAAATAAAATAAATACTTACAAGATAGAGGCTACTTGGCTTAGTAATACAGTGATACCTCATACAATGATTTTATTCCGTTCCACGGAACTCGTTGTTGTACAAAACAATTGCTACATGATACATGCATCATATAGCGATTTTCTGTATGGGATGCATCGTACAATGATTATTATTTTTTGCTAAGTGGTTTTCCCTATTGAAAAATTGTTGTATGGTTTTTTTCCATAGGGAAAATTGTTAGGTGGGACACCATTTCCCTCCCAAACCCTAATTGTTATGTGATTTCATTGCTATATGGGCAATTGTTGTATGAGGTTCCAAACTCAGTGATGCACTGCTCCTGGTGCCCACAGGTGTGTGTGCACCAGTAGCGGAAATTCCCCCAGGCAATGTCCACTTGGCAGGCCACACCCACTTCCTTTACCCAGGCCAAGTAGGCATGGCCCACAGAGTTAGTCACGCCCACAGAGTTAGCCATGCCCAGGGTGGGGGTAGCAAAAAAAATTGCAGCACATCACTGGTTCCACTGTATTACTATGTGAGAAGGATTTTGGAACAAGCTGAATAGCAGCCAACAGAGCAACATGGCTAAAAAATAATAATAGACAAATACCTTTTTAGGTTACATTAACAGTAGTACAGTCTCCAAACACCACGAAGTACCACTTTCCCTCTGATCAGCACTAGTTAGATCATATTTAGATTACTCTGTCTGTTCTGGAAACCAAATTCAAGTTCAGATGAGGGCAATAAGGATTATAGGTTTTCCATAGACTGGAAATCATGCCCTCTGAGGAAAGACTGAAAGAACTGGGCATGTTGAGCCTTGAGAAAAGAACACTAAGGAGTGACGTAGTAGCACTCTTCAAATATTTGAAAGAGGAGGATCATCACCGAGTGCAGAACCCATAATAATGGGCTCAAATTTCAGGAAACCAATTGAATATCAGGAAAATTTCTTAACTATTAGCAGTATAGCAATGGAAGAAATTACCTTGGGAGGTGGAGCCAACACTAGAGGCATTTAAGGAAAAAAAATCAGGCAACTATTTGTCAGATACACTTTGATTACAAAAACAGAATAAAACCAGATTAAAAGTAGAAAGATACAATCACAATAAAAATGATATAGAATTTAGTCAACAAGGAAACAGGAGAAAAATATTGTTTGCCCCTCTATTGAAGTGCCTGATGAAAGTGTGGCTCAATAGAACTTCTTTAACAAGCTGTAAAAAGGCTTTTCTTGTGCCATTTTCTCCTCTGATTATCCTTTTTTTCAAGGTGGGGGAGTGTTTTTGTGCTATAGTGCATCAGCACTGACACCAAGATGTTTTCTTATTTTAAGTTTTGCTGGCTTAACCAATTATTAGATATAAAAAGGGTTTTTTGCTTACCCTTCACTGAAGGGAAAAAGGAAACTCTCGCTGGAACCTGTGAGAGCCTCTGCTTCACCCATAGCTATTTTTAAAAAAAAGAAAGAGATTTGCCAATGGGCTTTGCTGTTCATTCCCTGCTGAGTGCTTGTGTAGTGGTCTCTCTGCAGCAGTTCAATTGCTCACACTCCTGGACAGAAATGAATGGATCCATGGGGGTGGGGGGAAGGTCAAAGATCCATCAGCACAAGAGAAAGCTATTGGGAGGGAGGAGACTGGGCTGATTTACATTTCTGTTCACATCATGTGATCAGCAGAAAAATGAAATTCAGCCCATGCCAAATCTGTAGCATTTCCGACATTTCCCCCCAGGATAGTCACATTCTAAAGTGAACACACTGAGAATATGGCATGTGGCCATTTAAATACCATTTATGAATTAAGAAATGTATTCCAAAATATCACTAGGCCTCTTTTCAATATTATATGACTCCAAAGATGGGCACCCTAGTCAAGAAGACTTTTTCTCTAATAGTTACCCAGCTAACATCAGATGGCAGATGGGAACACAGAAGGATCTCCAAACATGACTGTAGATTGCTGGATATGGAGCTATGAGAGAAGAAGCTAATTTTAGGAGATAGTGAGTTGCTTGAGGTCATTCAAAGTGTTCTTAGCAGACCAGCTTTGGTCCAAATTTTTGTCTAGCTCTTGATTCACTGGAACAGCCTGACATTTGTGGATGCTTAACTTGGTTGGTTGGTTTCCTTTAATAAGCTTATTATTCTGTATTATACCTTACTCATTTATAATATTTTGTTGTTGAAAACAGGGTGAAAAAGGCCCCCAGGGTCCAGCGGGACGTGATGGAGTACAGGGACCTGTAGGGCTTCCTGGCCCTGCTGGTCCAGCTGGTTCTCCTGGTGAAGATGGAGACAAGGTCAGTTTTTGCTAGCAACTATTTAGCATTAGTCTAAAGGTTGCTATAGCTTTCAGAACTTCAGGTGCTATTTTGTTCATTCTTTATTCACTTTAACAAGAGTACCAAACAAGAGGCCCCTTGGCAAAAGCCACCAGAGGTATTGTTGAGTAGAATCAACTTCTTCAAACACATGAAGTGTTATTCTCAATTGGCTGTTGAGCATGAGTTGTTTCAGAAGCTACTAATTTGTTTCAGGAGTTGGCATTAAGAATGCCATATGACAGGGAATTTAATATATGTTACATCAAGTGGAGATACCTGTGAAAAGTCCCAATACTCTGGTACCCATAATTGTTCCTGACAGAGCTCTAGGAAAAGAGTTGGTGAGAATTATAGAGCAGAATAAGATAGATGCAAGCACAGGGTTCTCAATCATGCATTTGGGAGCGATATTCTAAGCAGGGTACATGAGCTGTATTTGGAGGGGAGAGAAGCTGAGTGAAAAATTGATTCTTGATCTTCCAGTTGATCATAAACTAGGCAACAATTCCTTTTCTTTTTGGTGAACCCAACTCCATGGTTTTCTGAGTGTTCCAGGAAACAGGACTCTAGCTGGAAAGAGAATTTCAAAGGAAATGTGGGTGCGAACAGGGTTGTGTACTCCCTGTCTTCCCACTGCTTTTCATGTGCAATCACTTCTCTTGCTCTTCCTAAATATATCAGAAAACCTTACAAAGTTGTACGACCTAGTGTATCTCATTAACTGTCTAACACAATGGCGAAGTCATTTCCAATGGCCCATTTCAGACTGTTACATCTCAGTTCAAGGGTTTATCAGGGCAGCACTTTTCTTTCTCTCTCTCTCTCTCTCTATGCCTGGGGTACTCACCCTTGGTGCCCCAGGTGTTCTTGGACTTCAATTACCAGAAGCCAAAGTAAGCACACCTGCTGATCAGGGCTTCTGGAAATTGAATTCCAAGAACATCTGGATCACCAATATTGGCCACCCCTGCTCTATGCTGTACATGGCACAGCAGTAAATGATAGCTTTCCACTCCATCTTGAAGCTATCACCTTTCCAACTAACTAGAATCTATCCAATTTAATGTAGTGGATAAAATAATAGAGTAGGTCTCAGGAGACCCTGGCTTGAATCCCTATTTTGGCCACAGAAAATCACTGTGGTTGGGAGTGGAACTGGTAAAACCACTCCTTAAAAATTTCATTTACCTTGAAAGTCTTAACAGAGTCAGTATAAGTTGATTCTGACTTGATGGCACATAAAGCACACAGAATTTTAAATGAATCCAGGGAATTCAAACTGTGATTGAGTATCATGGCATGAGTTGTAGCTGATAGCCAGCATTTCTCACTGAATAAAATGAGGAACAATAATTAAGTGGAGGTGTTATCATTTAACAGCACTTATCCCAAAGGGACTATAAAGATATAGACAAACTCCTGTTTGTGTCTTGGCTTATCAACTTGCAATATGATTGTCTGAATCTGTCAGCTCTCTTACAAAGTCAAGAATATTTATTTCCTTGGATGCTTACAATCGAAATGTTGTGCTGCATTTCCAGTGAACATTATTAGAGACACTCATATTGATGGAGACACTGGGAGGTACAATAAAAAACAAAGCTGTTTCCTTCATTTAAAATCAATTAGAGTAGGTTTCAACAAGAGGCCATGTTGTTCTTTCAGCCACTGCAGTCAATAGCTGTACTAATTTGTCATCCCAAAATGCGATTGATCAATGCACAGTTGCCTTCTATAGGCCTTCTCCCATAAAGCACTGGCATAAAATGAGGTTAAATGTAGTTAAGAACTGAACACAGTTAACTGAGAAGCAAGCCTTCTAGGAGAGAAACTTAACACCTTTCTTTCTCTTATAGGGTGAAATTGGAGAACCAGGTCAGAAGGGGAGTAAAGGTGACAAGGGAGAAAATGTGAGTGTTTCTTCTTTTATTTTCTTCTAGTTATAGCCTTTACTATATCTCATATTTGTTTGTTTCTGAATGAATAAGTGAATGAATGGAAACACATATTACAAGTCAATATGTTGAGCAAGAAGGAAAAAGGCCTGTGTTTTAGAGCAGGGGTTCCCAACCTATGGCCCATGGCACCAATTCATGTGGCCTGTCACTTCACCAGGAAGTAGAAGTGGACATGTTTACAACAGCCGTAAAACATGCCCATTCATGTGTAAACATGGTTTCATCAGCTGTAAATGCGCCCATGGCTGTTGTAAATGCTTCCAAGGGGCATGGTCCAGCCCAGTCAGCTGTCCAGGAGGGCATGGTAATGCCAATGGCATAAAAAGGTTGGGAACCCCTGTTTTAGAGAGTTGTTGACGTTTCCAGCCAATAAAAAGGTTAAGGAATGGGGCTTCAAGTTCCATTGTTGCAGGTTTAACTGAAAATGTTACATGTTTTCCTGAGAGGTCCAACTTTTCTGTTGCTGGAGATTTTTATTTAGAAGTAAACTGGCAGAAACCTGATCCTTCCAGCCTTAATTTCCTGTATTTGTAAAATGTACTACATATGGGGTAGGAGAAGATAGGAGTTATAGCTGGCTTCAGTGTTTAGTCATTGTTATTCGAAATATTCCACAAGAAAACTTCTTGATCAGTAGGCAAGTTGTTTAATGAAGATGTTTACATCTAACACCAAGAAATTATCCCTATAACTATATCATGCTGGCATCCAAAACTTTGGAATGACTTTATTCTCCAGTGAGAGTCTGCTGTACCACTCAAAACTGTCACTAGAGATCTCTCTTCATGAACTCTGCTCTTCCAGATGAAGTTTCTGGCAATGGAGAAGATGGTCTTCCTAGATCTTGGGATACTCTCCTCCAAAAAGGGAGACTATAATTCTGGGTTGATTCTTTTGGTCAGCTGCAACATTATAGTCATTTCCACTTACCCTCCAACCCCTGTCTTTCTGAATAGCAAGAGCATGACCTTTTTTCTGCTCTGACATCTCAATGCAACCTTGTTGGGTTTAGCCAACAAAGCCCAACATCATTTATAAAAGAAAGGTTGGTTGGGAGAAGAAGGGCTTCCCAACTACCTTCCTCTTGATATAGATCAGGGCTCCTCAAACATGGCTCTCCAGATGTTTTTGGACTTCAATTTCCATAAGCCGTGATCAGCAGGTGTGCTGACTTGGGCTTCTGGTAATTAAAGTCCAAGAACACCTGTAGAACCAAGTTTGAGGAACCCTGGTCTAGACCAAGAAAAGCCAGTGGAGACTTGACCCCTGTGGTGCCAAACAATCTTCAGCCTTCTTCCCAGCATTGGGGCTAGCATGACACCCACCATGGCATAAGTGGCAATTGAAAGCCCACACAATGGCATGGTTGTGTCCTTGTAAATTTTTGGCAGATTCTAAAAAAAAAAATTGTATTTATTTCCAAGTGATATTTGGAAATTTAGTTGCCTAGCCACATGAAAACTATTGTTGTTTGTATAAGTGATTGATTTGTTATTTTAAAAAGATTCACTAGTTTAAGCTGAGCTGCTGTTGTAATTACTTTTCACTTAGTCTTGCTGTGAACATTGCTGCCAGCTGACAAACTATTTGATGATGGATGCTATACTGTAACTGTTTTATTTTTATTTTATCAGTCCCCTTGGACATTTTTTGATGGGGATAAAACTATATTTAATCAAATAAAAATAAAAAAGAGGTATGGTGTGAAATATTTCAGTTCTTTTTTTACAAGTTTCCAAAGCAAGTATTCTTTCCATATGAGAAAAATTGTCAACAGACCACTCTGTCTGTCTCTCTAACTATATAACTTTGACACTCAGGTGAGTAACTAATAACCAAATAGAAATTGCAATTTGTCATTATGTTGTATACTATGATATACATGCTAAACAATGTACTGTCTAGCTTATATTATTATAAACTGTGGTGTAAAAACTTATTTATGATCATATGTGACGGGTGCCAGGAATGCACAGTTGTTTTCTTTCATCATGGTTTCTATATAGTTTACATTTTGGATGTTCTTCATTATCTTTGCACATGGTTAGATTTTTTTCTTACTTTTAGGAAAGAGCTCATAATGTTGCTCTTCTTACCATAATTCGGTTTCTTGTCTCTATAAAAACATGCATGTCAGGGTGTTTTTTTTCTGATTAAAAATATATTTTGTGGTTATGCAGTTAGGTCCTCATTTACTTTTACTAAAATAGAAATGAGAGATCATAAAGGAGATGTATTTGGAAAAAGAAAATAGGTTTTTAAAAAAGAAAAGAAAAAGAAAATCCAGTCCAAAGAGAAATTGTTTAGATTTCTCTTAGAGTAAAGACAGGTCATGAGTTTCATTTTTGATTCAATTTTTTTACATATATGTGCATGACTAGCTAAGAACCTGCTATATTCCTAATGCTATTTCCTAGAATAACATAAATCATTTTACATGTTTGCATTAAGCATGACATTCTATCAGTTTGCCGAAGAGGTTAAGATACGAGGCTAGTTGCCTTAGGTACTTCCTCCCCTTCAAAGAGCATCCAAGAAGCACCCTTTCCATCAGCCTGCAGCAGAGGGAGAGATGAAAAGCAGTGAACTATACTAAGAAACCAACTTTGTTGGAGTTCCGTCTTCTTGGATGGGTTGCTGATCCAGTGGGTTTGATATTTTTTAAAAAAAACAACAACACACTTTTCCTCTTTGCAGATGGGAAGTCTTCTTCTTTTCTGTTTTTAAATTTATTTATTTTTGCAACCTGTCCTGGGTGCTTTTTGAAGCGCAGACATGGTGTAAAACATTTTAACCCAATAAATAATTATGTAAGATAAAAGCTAGTGTTGGGGAGCTTGTTCAGTCACAAGCATAGTTTATGATTATAAAACAGTGATTTCAGCAATAGTACACCATATATTTTGGAGATACAAGGTGGAATTTATACCTTTTTCTTTAGATATTTCAGGAAGGTCTAATATATTTTTTTTCTGGAAAAACTAGGAGAGGCTGTGGTTCATGGTTGGATAGATATCCTTCTTTAAACATCCTGGAACACTGCAAGAGTAATTACCTTTGATAAATGGCAGTTTCCAATATATTGTAGACAAGCCAGTCTAAGACTTTCAGGGTCGAGCAAATAATGCTTGACTGCCCTGAATGTAAAAGACCTAAGAGTAACAGTAATGTCTCTAAAAAGAAATGTGGAGATGCTTATGATTCCTGAATAATGCAAGATACAAACCCACCTCCCAATGGATCCACATCTGACTTTTAGAAGCCAGTTTTACCTTCTTTTCCTTTCTTTTCAGGGTCCTCCGGGGCCACCAGGTCTTCAAGGTCCTATCGGTGCTCCTGGTATAGCTGTAAGTATTCTGCTCACTATACATAGCAAATGAGTCCCTTTTCTCATTAGTTAGACCAAAACCTTCGAGCATAATTTATGTAGCTTAACATGGAGAAGATCTTAAATCATATCTTCAGTGCATTTGCATTTCTCCAACCCCACACTTGCTACGAGCTGCAGTCCTAAGTCAGCCTTTCGCAGGTTCAATATTTCATGAATGTAACAGTTCAAAGACAGGAAGAGTGGCAAAATATTGGACCTTTGTTTTAATAAATTCCAGACTACTTTATGGAATTTGGACAGAATAGAAATTGTTGGGAGCTCCCCTCCCTTCCCCCACCGCTTAACAAATTGATCAGCTGATGTGTTTGAATGCCACAATTAGATGCCACTAGAAGCAGATGACATTCAATAATGTGCAAGTTCTAACTATGGTGTTAGAGTTCACTCCAACATTTAATGCAGTACTTGATGTTGTATTCATCAATTAATGAACATATTATGTGTAAGTCAGCTCCAGGTTTCCTAACAATTGCTGCTGATGCTGAGGTGTGTAACTATAGTCAGCATTTCTATTGGGTTCCTAGATTAGGTTTAGTATCATAGCCCTTTTTCTCCTTTTGTATAATCATGCATTTCAGCTATCAAGTGTGTGAGCTGCTGATTCATAGTATCCAGAGATTTTCTTTTCTTTTCTTTCTTTCTTTTTGGGAGAGGGGACTGTGAAGTCACATCTTGCTCATCAGATGACTCATTCACTTGAAAACTTTTTCTGATAAGTTCTAGAGCAATGAAATAGAAGACGGAGGAACGTTTTGATGTTCTACTCCAAAAAGTAACTGCTCAATAAAAATGTACCATTTTTGTGTCAGTTTCAGGTCACTGTGAAAGACAATGCCAATATTATAAAGTATTATATTTAATCAACTCTCAGATCCGCAAATGTTGTCCTTTCAGTTACACCACATCAGTTGGCATTTTGTAGCCTGGCAAAACTACCTTTGGCATTACTGTGGCAAGCAGCTGAACAGTCATTCTATTTTATAACCTCCTTCAAAATGTGTTTTCCCTGCAAGCGAGTAACTTTTATGGAATTATTTACAAGGATTAAGTAAAGGTTGCAGACTTTTCTGCAGTTAGGTTGCTTATAGAACAAATGCGATTTTTAAAATAGCTTATGGGATGGCAGCACAATCTGTGCAAAGTTTCCCCCCTTACATTTCCAAGAGCAATTTGTTCTGCATAATAAACAGTTTAAAAATTAGAAATATGTTTTTTCTTCTTCCTGTTAACATAACTCCCTCTGTATTAGAATTAATCAGAACCTGCCAACTCCTAGCTCACTATCTGCATTAATCTATAAAGTACATTACAAAATCATATTTGACAACTTTATTTTAACTGGGCCACTTAGTTTAATTGTAGCTGGCGAACAAAGGGCTTATGTTCCCTATATCTGTAAAATGAATGTCGCTGTCTTTTTGATCACAGGGAGATTTACCCTTGTATCTTGCCTTTCTGGCCTTTTGTATCTTGCCTTTCTGGAGCCTATATACACAAATAAATTTCCAAAATGACAATAATGTAACAAAGTGACAGATGCTATAGATAGAATATTCAATAATTAGACAAAACATTATCCAGCCCCTGTGGAAAAATCTCCTGTCCACAGTACATCAGCCTCAAAGTCAATATGTTTTACGGCTTTACTTGAGAACAAATCATTTTGCCAAAACATTCCACCAGGCATGTCTTTTCATGAACTTTATTATTATGGTTTTATTGGATTGTATTATTTTATGCTGATAGTGCCAATTCCCTTAACATTGCCACAAATAAGAAGTAATACAGATATATTGCCAATGAATAATAAATTAATACATTGCATGAAATTTTATTTCAGTGCTATATGATGGAGGATCAGAACACAACTGATGTTGGTGGGAGGTTTTCTGAATTTTACATACTGGGAAAATCTGATTTTTTTAAATAAAAAATGTGTACAATCTAAGGAAAGCAATCACACTTATATATCACCCCATAGTGCTTAGTGCACTTTCTGGGCAGTTCACAAGTTAATTAGCATCTTCTCCCAAAGATGCTGAGGTACTCATTTCACCAACCACGGAAGTATGGAAGGATGAGTCAACCTTGAGCCCTAGTCAGGATTCAATTTACAACCTTTTGGTTGTAGTGCAGCAGTTTAACCACTCTGCTACCAGAGCTTCTACTGAAAATCTATTTCTGTTCTAACCTGGTAGGGAGGTGATGGAGAGCATGGTCCAAGAGGACAGCAAGGAATGTTTGGGCAAAAAGGTGATGAAGGTCCACGTGGCTTCCCAGGTCCTCCAGGACCCATTGGTCTTCAGGTATGTTTTATTACTTGTTTCCTTTTCCTACAAAACAAAGGCCACATCCTTCTTTCAGTTTTCATTGTTAAAAAAATTACCATGCTTTTAAAATTAATGCTAAGGAAAAGTATGTACAAAAATGCAGCTACTCCTAAATCCTAAGTAATGATTTCCAATCTGGTGTGCCAAAGATGTATTGGACATAGAGCTCAATTAGCATGGGCTTTAGTCATACTGTTGGGAGAATGATCGGAGGTGTAGGCCATTGAAAGCAATCAAGTTGCAGAGAGTGTTCCAAGCATATGTCTCTTAGATATTCTTACAAAGAAACAGCAAATTAAGTTTAATAGTATAAGTGAAGGGCTTATTCATAGAGATGTTGGCTGAAATCCTGTTCTATAAATCCTACCACAGAAGTCTAGTGACATCATCAGCTACAAAGATTTTAGAGAATTTAAAAAAATGTATGATCCCTTTAAGGCCATGTGGGTCACCTTGGACTCCCATCTTGGATTCCCACCTTGGATTCCTTTTATTGTGGGGAAGCCATTAAAGACTGCAGTATGGGGGTGGGGGCTCTATACATTCCAAACATTGCTGTTGCTGATAGAATCATTTTGGTAATGGCATTTTTAAAAAAATAATAATAATGACTTTACTTCATCCTGCAGATCCCAAAAGCTTTCCCTCAATTAACGGGATCTCACAAGTAACTCAGAGCTTTCAGGGAGGGAATTGGGAGTTTTCCATTTCCCAAAAAATCACCGTGGTTTAGCTCTGAGAATAATAACTTAGTCATTGACTAGGCCTCCTGATTAGTTCATTAAAGGGAATAGTTAAATCAGAGACTTCCTCTTTAGCCAAAATGATTGAGATGTTAGAAACAAATTTCCTACAATGAACAACTACGCTCAAGCTTCTTTTTTTTACTTTAAAAATGATTCATAGAGCTGACATTATACCAACTTTAAAAATATGAAAGCTACGGAAGAAGTAAATAGATACTTTTTTAAAAAAAAGTTCCTTTGTATTGATTTTCATAATTACAGAAAATAATATTATTTCTAAAATCTCTATAAACAATTGGGATAGTAGCTAACAAAAGCAACAATGAGGTCACAGTTACAGTAACAGAAGTAATAAAAGTTTATTCATTATGTTCAAGCAGCTCTGAAATTATACATAGATGGAATATCTAACCAGATGTTCTTAGATTAAGTGGAATATATGACTTTGTGATACATTCATGAGCCTTGTGGTCATAAGCCATATGAAGCTGAACATCTAGCAACAAAGCTCCAGAAGATGGGCCAGTCAAAGAATCTGTTGCATAGTACATAATATATGCTGGGTGCAGCATTTGATATGAGATTTTATATGCAATTATAAAAATTAATACAAGGTACTTTCAAAAGATTTTTCTACTTACCCTTCCTACAGCTTTCATATTTTCACAAATATTAAATAACAACATTTAGAAGCCCCCCTTTCTTTATGAATAAGCACAATAATCTTTTATATAGAAAATCTAATTTGTTTCTGTTTAAGTTGGAAACATTTTTTAAAAAAAAATATGATTATTTGTAGGTAAAGGTTCAACAATGAAGCTATTAGAATTGTAGAGTGACTGATTAATAGTGCTCTGAAATGTAAGTGCAGTTTACATTTATTCTGCAACAAAAGGTGCAATATATTTCAGATTTGTGTATTTTCAGTTATTGAAATGTTATATGAGTATAACCACCCATTAAGGGGAGACTTAAAAAAAAGAAAAATGTGCTCTTGTTGAATAATGTTTCCCTGAAACATGATTTCCTTCAAGTGTATGTTTTCTATGCACCAGCCTCATATGCTGACTGTAATAAAGGATCATTGAACAATCAAGAGCTCTTGTTTAGTTGCTAATTTAGTTCTCATATTAACAAGCAAAACCATTGTAGAGCATATTCCTTTATAATATTTCATGATAATCACCAAATATATGGAAACGGTCTTCATTATGAGGCTATTTATGCCATCCATTCTACTACAAGTAAATACAATATGAATCATTCTTTTAAAGATGTATTTCTCAAAGGAAGCTCTCCCCCCCCCCCCCCCCCCCTTGTGATGCCACTCAGATATTCCCTGCCCAGAGTTCCTTTCCTTTTCTTCCAGGGCATGAAGTGTTAACCTTTTAAAAAACAATCCATCACCTTTTTAGATCTTGGAGCCAAAAAAGTGATTAGCCATAAATGTTTCACTTTTTAAACAGTACTTCTCTCCACCACCCCCCAATTTATTTGAAAATACCTAAAATAGCTACTAAATAGATTTGGTTTGATTTTTAATCTGAATGCTGCAAAACTGTTAATCTATAGTTTGAAAAAACCCTCCCTTATTTCATGTCTCACAAGAAAGCCAGGTGTGTTGTGTTAAGGTTCATAGGAGATGGCTGATGAATAGAAAAGGCGGGTGAAACTTCTGTATATTGTGGGTCTTTTATTTATGATTAAGAGTGAACTCTTTCAAAGTACTCTGACATATGAAGGAACAACAGTGAAGTAATAAAATCAACAGAAGCAATAGGTGCGGGTGAAAATTTATTCACATTATTCACACATCTGTCCTTGCAGTCTTGCTCTGGTATCCCATTGTGTGGAAGAGGTAGGATATCATGAACATGCTAGCTCCACACTCTTCCATTTCCATTATTATCGTATTTGATGGTTGAAGTATCATGCAGAGAACATCTCACACATAATGAGAATAAGATTTCCAAGATTTCTATGTTATGCAGAGAGCCTTCATGTTTGGAAAAAGCTTTCTGCTACAGATATTCTCTCTTGACATTGCAAGAATGATTGGGTGAGGTGGGGGGATAGGGATTAGGGAACTAGCATGCAAGTGCTATAAGAGGTGTGATTTTAACACCGGTATAAATAAGGTAGAAACAGTAAGGTTGAAAATGAAGTAGGCAATATTGCTACTGGTTTCAGTGGCAAAAACAATTCAGTCCAATCATTTGCAAAATTATTTTTGAAGACTGTGAGTTGGAAAACAGCAGTATACTTAACTGTCAGCATATCTGCTCTCTCATGGTCTTTAATGGTTTTATTTACAGATTTTAGAAGCTGAGTCTCCATGTAAGGTTCAAAATAATGGAGGATTAATAAGTCTGGGTTCCTAAAGACACATTTGCATCTCAATAAATCTTAATAATAAACTGTAAGGCAAGTTGTTAGTGTTTGCCATGACAGCAAATTGTAATTGATGAGATAACTAGCATTCACAAGAAAGAGGTCTTTACCTCAACTCTAGAACATATGTGAACGAGTGATCTATATATAATCATTCATCAAAGACATTCAGACTATGAGAGAGTAAACAAAACAAAACAAAAAGACAAAAACCATTGTGGCAACTTAAGGACTAACTCATGTATTTTAATGCTAGTTTTCATGGATCAAGCCCACTTCATCTGACATAAGAGTGGATTTTCATGGAACACATTATTACATCTTCCCAAAGTAGCTTTGGTTGTTCCAACTCTGCCTAGCTACTGTGGAAAGATGTATAAATGTATGCCATGAAAATCCACTCTTATGTCTGATGAAGTGGACATTAAAATACAGGAGTTAGTCTTTAAGGTACCACAACATTTTTGTCTTTTTGTTTGTTTGTTTGTTTACTCTCTGATATGCTTGTACAGACTAACATGACTACCACTTCAAAAAGTTCAGACTATGTTTACCCTAACCCTGATGATGTCATGTTGTGGCTTGAAATCCCATCCTAAACACAAATGATACAATATAGATAAATGTGAAGAAACATATCCTTTTATTTATTTACAGGAGCTTTTGCTCTCTGAGTATCTGGTTTTTTAAAAATTATTATTATTGGAAGCTTGCAGATCCCCCGTATATGGGCCTTCCACAAATAGATGAGTATAATTTATTTTGTATTTAGGAACAATGGAGCAAACTTACTTCAGCACCCAAGCTGATATATCATATGCATTATTGAATATATTAGAAGACTGAAAGTGTTATGCCCACAAAAGTCATGAAGTAAATAAATCTCTATCTTGTCGAAATTAGTATCTTGTTTTGCAACCCAATTGAATCAAGATCTTACCATTTTGGTCAAGATCTTACCTATTAGCCTTCCTAATAGGACTCTTTGCTGGAATCCAAGTTTGCCAATTTAAACAGGCTGTGCACAACTCACTACTAAATAATAGTGTGGAGTTGATGTCTGCTATAACTGATGCTGTTGTGACTAGAAGCCTTGTCTCTCTCCCCCACAATTCTTTAATTACTTTTCATTTAATGTTGATTTTTCTTTTCTTTTTAAATTTCTGTAGGATTTCAGTAACTGAGCATATTCGTTACTGATTGTGTAAATGGGAAAAAAATATTCCCTCAGAGATCAGCTATCATAAATAGCTCATGATTTTACCTGCTTCTAGAGAATAAGGTCACAAAGTGTATGATGCTGCCCATACAAAGTGGAATTAGTAAATGACAGATTGCAGTCTAAATGTATAACTTACACAACATTGGATCCTGTACTTTGGATGTATCCATAACATAACATTCTAAGGGTGTTATTTTAAAGAGGTCTTGTAATCCTGTAAAGGCAATACATTAGTGAACAGTGTACAATATATGTTTTGGTTGGAATAGTCTGTGGATCCACTATTTGAATTGAAGCCTGCACGATGTTAATTTCAAACTTCAGGAAGTACAGTCCTTTTCCTGTGTGTGTTTGGCCACATATATGCAGAGGATTCCTCAGAGGAACCAGTAGAGGCATCCTTCCTCTTTTTCTTCTTTCCCTTATTACCATGGCACATGGACAGGACATCTAAAATAGGAGGACAGTGTTTTTCTGTTTACTTTATAGCCCTACAGTCTCAACACAGGGTCAAACCCAATATTTTTGTTTGTTTTGTTAGTTTTTTGCAGAGGGATAGAGAGGCAAGGTTTCCTTGAGGTCTGTAGCATTCTCTCAGCAAACAAAGAACTGTATTGTTTTTTTTCTTCAAAACAAATCATCACAAGGATGAAGTTTTTGTGAAAGTTCCAAAAAAAGAAGCCATGTTAGTCTATGATAGCATGCTGGCAAAATTAAAGGGTTGGGCAGGAAATAGGGAGGGGGGGAGGCGAAGCTTTATGTGGATCAAAGTTAATGGGAATACAGGTAGTAGAAAAAAGAAAAATAAGCCTAAATAATCAAATGAAGCAGAAAAATATTATGGTGTGTTTTTTTTTTAAAAAAAACAGAAACAACAATTTGAAGATGTATTAAACAACATGAAAACATAAACCATTGCACGGACAACACTTGAGAAGTAGTAATGGAAAACATGTTAGAAAATGAACAAGTTAAGATCTTGTGGGATTTTCTGATCCAAACTGACAGACAACTTGAGTATAATACATTAGATATAACAGTGATGGATAATGAAGAAATGTCTGAACAACTGACATTGTAATTCCATGGAGTGTCAGAATTAAAGATAAAGAACTGGGGAAATTAATAAAATGCAGCATCCTGGCAAGAGACATGACTTCATCATGGACGGAACACATTTCAGTGGTCCTTATAGTCATTGGGGCATTAGAAAAAATGCCACACCATTTCATAAAATAATGTAACTGCAGATCTCTGAAATAACACCATCAGAACTGCAAAAGACACCTCTAATAGAAATAGCATATGTATTACACTAATATTTAATTGTCACTTGGGTTTTGTATCTGTTATGTAATCAACTAGGGAGAGAGCCTGTTTCTTTGAAATGATAGGAGGTTTGAGTATACAGAAAAAAAACACAACCCCAGAGTGCATTACTAAATAATTAAAACTCCCTGCTAGTATAACTCATTTAGACATAGTAATGTGACAATAATAGATTGTCACTTGCATTCTACAACTTTCCCAATCAGTAGCTCTATTTCAATATGCATGTTACTATCCATTACAGCCCTTTTGTTTAAATGCAACATAGTCTGTTAAACCTCCAAATAAGAACATGTTGAAATGGATGAACTCTACCCATAGAGGAAGTGAGTTTGTCTCATTCATGCAAACGAGATCAGAAAATGCTGGTTTTTCATCTAGAAAACAGTGCACTTTTAAGAGACAAAGACTGTCTGTTTTATTCTGATTTAAGCTTGTATCTCAATCTACAAATGAAGACACCACAGCTTGGTTTTGATCTTAGTTGTCTTAAGCACATAGTGCTGAAACAATTACACTGCCTGGAAAAATGACATTGTAGAAGGAGTAAACACACATTTACCTAATGTATGGCCTGACCCTGAGAATTGTAGTTCTAAGCAATTATTTTTCATGTTTCATTTTATCATAATGGATAGTTTGGTAGCCTTTGGATCTTATGTTTGCAATGGTCTCATTAGTCAGGGGAGAAACAATAGCAAGGACTACACTTGACACACATGTCAAAAACCCTTCTTGGTCCTCTTCTTGATTGAGGAAAGAAGTTTCTGCAAAGAAACTTTTCAAAATCAGGTCTATTTAGACATATCACTGGCACACATAATTACATGGTGTGGAATATTTGATTAGTATTCCGTCCTTAAAAGGAACATGAATAGTTTTTCTTGTGAAGGATTTCTGTGACCTCAGGTGGAAAATTAGATACTGCAGATAGATAAAGATGACCTCAGGTTTCTTTAGTTGAAATCTTGGATGCCAGTAGCTGCTCAGATAGTACTAATCAAATATCACTCATTCTCTCTCTACCTCAAACACACATGCACATATATATTGTTAAGATTTGAAGGGCCTATAAATAACCCCAGTATGGTGCTTAAATTCTGGAAGAAAAGCTATACATGCCCAGAGTTTCTCTGTCCAGGTTTTGGGAATATTTTTAATCTAGTTAGCCAATAAGCAGTACCCTCTGTAACATCAAAATTAGGCATTATTTTAATAGGCTAAAATAGGCCAAGTGGAGCATACTTGTGACTAGCCACATTGAGGCTGCAAGTCAGATTCTATCAAACTTTTTTTTTCTGTTTGAAAGTCAATATGATATGAATATTAGGACCAAGTCACCTGACTTGTAAATAGTGTAGCATTACAATCCTTGGAACAAAATGTGCATTTTATGTTTTGACATATGAACTGAACATATGCTTGCTTTCCAATGGGGCTTAAATAAGGAGAGTGTTTGCCTTTAAAGTACACAGCTGTGTTATTCTGTACAGATATATCAGACAAGTCCATGTCTGAGGGAATGGATTTAATCCACAGAAGCTCACATTAAAATATAGCAGTTAATTTTTAAGGCAGGGGTTCCCAACCTAAGGCCAGTGGGCTAGAACCATTTTGGGAGTCAGGTTATTTACCTCCACCCAACACTCGGCATTGAGTCACTGGCCATTACCGTAGCGGGATGTCAAGCCAGACAAAATGGAGAAGATATACAAATTCGATAAATGAATGAACAAGGAAATAAACACTGGTACTACAAAGGTGATATGATCTATGAGACTTCATACAAGAATTTGATAGGCAGATCTACAAAAGAAGGTCAAGAGGACACTCTAAACTTTTACTTAAAGGTAATTGTAACTTAAAATATTTCTGGAGTGTATTAATTGCTTTTTAATTTTTTTCTTATAACCAGGGTCTTCCTGGACCACCTGGTGAAAAAGGTGAAAATGGTGATGTTGGTCCAATGGTAAGTCCCAACCATCCCTATCTTGATGGAATTATACCACACAGAAGCAGAAAGCATCTTTTTCCTTCTTTATCTTCTTCCCTTTAGTCATAATACTCTCAGGCGAATCCCTGGTTTAGGTTGTTTTGGGGGCAGTTATTCATTGAACCATACCAGCACTGTTCTTGATGTACTACGGAATCAGTTCCTCCATCTTCACAGTCTCTACACTTTTGACTTTCTTTGTCATAGGTATTGGATGTTCTTAGTTGAATTAAGTTAGTTGGTTAAGAAGCTCACCATGATAGCTGGAAGGTCGACATATCGGCAGTTCAAGACTCGAGTACTGCATGACAGAATGAGTGCCCATCTCTGTCCCAGCTCCTGCCAACCTAGCAGTTCAAATGCAAGAAATTGCAAGTAGATAAATAGGTACCACTTCAGTGGGAAAGATCTTGGGGGCATGAAAGGAGCCTCATTCAGGTATCCCCTGAGTGGTTCCTCTAGCAAAACCCAGAAAGCACCTTTGTATGCTTCTGACATGATAAAAAAGTTGAGTTTGGAGAATGGTATACTTAGTGTTGAAGGTTATTGTGCTGCTGTTCAAGATTGCAAACCCAGTTTATTTATTAATTATTACTTTTTTTCTTCTCTTCCTCAAACAGGGCCCTCCTGGACCCCCTGGCCCAAGAGGTCCTCAAGGTCCGAGTGGAGCTGATGTAAGAAACACATCATTGCAATGATTTCTGCATTCAGATTTATTTGCAATTTTGGAAATGAATTTAAGAGTTGTCTTAAATGTTTCCATTACTTTAGGGTCCTCAAGGTCCTCCAGGTTCTGTTGGTTCCGTTGGAGGTGTTGGTGAAAAGGTAAGTGAGCGTAAAACTTGAAAAACATACTATGGAAGTGATGATGAAGAATACACATAATTTTGATATACTGTATGTATGCATTAAGGTGTAGGGAAGTGTACATCTTCCCAATGGTAATACATGTCTGTCTGTTTCAGTGTATAAATCTAAGTTAATTTCCTTTGTTGTTCAGTCACACAGTCGATTCCGACTCTTTGCGACCCCATGGACCACCGCCTTCCAGGCACCTCTGTCCTCCACCATCCTCCTCAGCCCACCCAGCCTTGTACCTACTGCATGTCTGGTGTGGGCTCAGAATTCAAAGCAAATATAATAGTATGTTCCTGTAGTGTCCTTTAGTGGTAATTCAAGAGTTTCAGCTGTATCCGTTAGGGGAATGCAAGGCAGGTATAGGGTAAGAGGAAAAAGTGGGGTGAAGATGTATAAGATGTAGTTCCAGGAATACTAACTTGCCTTTTAAATAGGGGTTCTCAACCTATGGCCTGCTGGCTGGATCCGGCCCACAGTGCCATTTCATGACCCAGGATGACTCCGATTGGACACTAGCTAGAGCTGCTATTAGGGCCTACCTAGTGGCGATGGGGGTGGTGAGGCGGCAATACTTCACCACCCTTATTGCCTCCGCTGATAATCGCCCAGCCACCCTGTTCCGGGTAACCAGGTCCCTCCTTGGTAGGGGGAGATCAGTGCCCGGTTGGCAGGGTTCGGCTGAGGACTTTGCTGACCATCTGGTGGAGAAAATTGATCGGATTCGTTCAGGGCTGAATCCCGGCGTGGATGGGGAGGGTCAGGGGGGCACCGGAGCACAGTCTTGCTGTACGATCTGGGATCGGTTTGATCCTGTTGTCCCTGATGAAGTGGACAGGCTCCTTGCAGCTGTGCGTGCCACTACATGTCCTTTGGACCCCTGTCCCACCTGGTTGGTGAAAGCCTCCAAGGTGGTGACAGGTGGCTGGGTCAGGGCGATAATAAATGCATCATTACGGGAGGGGGTATTTCCTGCACCACTAAAACATGCTTTGGTGCGCCCCCTCCTGAAGAAAATATCCCTTGACCCAGCTGTCCTTAACAACTACAGTCCGGTTTCCAACCTGCCCTTTCTGGGTAAGTTTTGGAGAAGGCGGTGGCACGCCAGCTGCAGAGTGTCCTGGAGGAAGCGGATTATCTAGACCCCTTTCAATCAGGATTCAGGCCCGGGTATGGTACGGAGACGGCATTGGTCGCACTGATGGATGATCTCTGGCAGGAGCCGGGCGGGGGTTATCCATCCGTCCTTGCTCTTCTTGACCTCTCAGTGGCCTTCGATACCGTCGACCATGGTATCCTTCTGGAACGGCTCAAAGGACTGCGGATCCAGGGCACCATGTTGTCCTGGTTTTCCTCTCTTCTGGAGGGCCGTACCCAGTTGGTGTGGTTAGAGAGTGAGAGGTCCAGCCCTAGGCTCCTCAAGTATGGGGTGCCTCAGGGCTCGGTGCTCTCTCCTCTCCTATTTAACATCTACATGAAGCCACTGGGTGAGATCATTTGTTCCCACGGGGTGCGGTACCATCAGTACGCAGATGACACCCAGTTGTACATCTCGGCCCATGGGGACCCCAGTGATGCTGTTGAAATCCTATCTGGATGCCTGGAGGCCATTGGGATCTGGATGGTGGCCAATGGGCTTTGGCTGAATCCCAGCAAGACAGAGTGGCTGTGGATAAGGGGCCCCGTGTTATACAGGGAGCTACCATCTTTGATACTGGATGGGACTGTTTTGCACCAGACAGACCCAGTGCGCAACTTGGGGGTCCTTCTGGACTCGTGGCTGCTGCTAGAAGAACAGGTAGCGTCTGTGGCCAGGAGGGCTTTTGCCCAACTTCGGGTGATTCGCCAGTTGCGCACGCTTATGGTCACCCACGCTCTGATCACTTCCCGACTAGATTATTGTAATGCGCTCTACATGGGGCTGCCCTTGACGACCACTCGGAACCTGCAGCTGGTCCAGAATGCGGCACACTGGGTGGTGATGGGATGCGGACGATATGCCCATGCCTCACCGCTACTTTGGGAGCTGCACTGGTTACCAGTTTGTCTCCGGGTGCAATTCAAGGTGCTGGTTTTGACCTTTAAAGCCCTATATGGCAGTGGGCCAGGATACCTTAGAGACCGCATCGTCCCAAGAGTGTCTGCCCGTCCAACCAGAGCGGACCGGAGAGGCTCTCTAATAGTGCCATCAGCTAGGGGTGCACATCTATCCAGCACCCGAAGGAGGGCCTTCTCCGTGGCCGCACCAACCCTCTGGAACCTCCTGCCAACAGATCTAAGACTTCAAAGAGAATTTCTGCCCTTCAGGAAAGGATTGAAGACCTGGCTGGCAGGGCAGGTGTGGGGCCCGAATGGGAACACGGTCCCCACCTGCTGGCTTATGTAAACAATTAAGAACTCTCTCTTCTTCTTTTTATAGTGGGTGGGATGGGTGGGTGGGATATGGGTCTTTTAAAGTGGGTGGGATATGGGTCTTTTAAAGTGTTTTTATGTGTTTTTAGAACTTGTTGTAATGCCGCCCTGAGTTGGGTTCTACCTGAATGGGCGGCATATATATAAATATGACTATTAAATTAAATTAAAATTAAATGTGTCCCACCACCCTTGCTCCCACAACCACTTGGAAGTGCCAGAAGGAGCAGCGTCCACATTTATGGCTGTCGCAGCCACAGATGTGTTTTCCGGCAGTGTTTATGGAGGGGGAAAACCCCAGTCCAACCCGCTCAGCTGTCTGAGGGAGTATGAGCCAGCCCATGGCTTGAAAAGGTTGAGACCCTTGTATTAGAGCCTATCATGGAGAGTAAATGCATCTCCTCTCTCTTCATTCATCAACCGGTGGCTTTTTTCTCATCAGCAATTATATCTTTTCATTCTGTCAATGTGATATTTTGGTCTGGAGCTTGTTTCCCGGAAAGTGAATACCTGATTAGGAGGGTGAGTTACCTGTCTGGTTTTAACTAGATATCCCAAGGATATGTCAGCTTTACTATCGACTGACATTGCAACAGTAATAGTAGTTTAAATGATGCTGTAAAGAGTGCCTTTGTTAAATGCTTGAGCATGTATCCCAGAGTTTTGTCATGTTTATGATATTGGATCCAATGTAACTATATTTACCCAGGAAATAGTGGCAGGTTTTCAAGTGGAGGTGCTCTTAACAGTCCCCATTGCCACCCTGTCTCATTAGAGTTCAAAATGCAGACAGCTGTTTTGCTCCATATTAGAAATGTATCATCATATTTTTAATCTCTGTCAGGAGGAGCATGTTTGTAAAACTGATTGATGTTAACCATTGAAGGCCAAGGAACCCCAAGACTATTTTGTATAATAAGAAGGTTAGCTCAAAACAATGTATTATTACATTGATATGCCATGTGTTCATATCTGCTGGTACCTGTAATCAGTCTGGTAGCTACATTTTGGACTTGATGCAGTTTGTGTACTAACTTCAAGGACAGTCCTAGATGGAGATCATTCCAGTAGTCTATTTTAAAACCTTCTTTCTCTGGCTTCTCATTACTTATTAAGTAGTAATAACGTAGTCACAGATGAAAAGCTATGGTTAGTTTAATATATTATTTCACAATTGCAGAGTACAGTGGTACCTTATACAACAATTTTAATCCATTGCACGGGGCTTGTTGTTGTATGAAACAATTGCTATATGATGCTAACAGAAAGGGGGGTATAGCGATTTTCCCTATGGGATGCATCGTACAACCTTTTTTTTTGCTAAGTGGTTTTTCCCATTGAAAAATTGTATGATTTTTTCCATAGGGAAAATTGTTATTTGGGATGCCATTTCCCCCAAAAAACTAATTGTTATGCGATTTTGTTGTTCTATGGGTTGATTGTTGTATGAGGTTCCACTGTACTTGGAAAGAAGTGATGTGACATGTCATTATGTAAGTCTTTTGGTACATTAAAACCTAGCAAATTTATTATCCCTTTTATTAGATAGTTATACTGTACTTGAAATTCTTTACAAAATTCCATGTATCTGATCAAGTGGACCAGACTAATGATCATATTGCTACAGAACTTTTGTTGTGTTTTGTGCAATAGATTTAAAATGGCAGTAGGAATTTATAACATGACATTTCTCTACAGTAGTAACGTAAATTTGTTTCATAGCAAACTAATAAAGAGACAGATATTCAAAAGTGTGAGGTTTTGCTTGTTTGGGTTTTCTTTTCTTTTAAACAGATTTCTAAAGAGCCAGGGCCTCCTTGAACTTTCCCTTTTCACTCCTCACAGCTAAAGTCATCTTTAAATCATGTTCCCTTTAAGCATAATGAGTTCTTCTCATATTTTCTTTGGTACGCTACAGAGATCATATTCCTCCAGGTGCAGATCTGTCATAGCTCTGCATTCAGAAACACTGATGGAAGTCACAGATCAGTCAAAATAATTAGGATTTCTCATGGGCCACTTCTTAATCACTCCCAGTAGGCAAGGCAGTTTTGTGTCACAGATCCCTCCAGGTCCTTTTATGTCCAAATGAAGATGCAGCTTATATTTGGATGGTTCCCCCTCGTTTTTAAATCAAGAAAATAAATAACCTGCAATTCACCTTATCTTTCCTTTTCCTTTCCTATTGTAATTATTTTAACAATATTTCCTGCTACTATTGACATCTTCCACAAAACTTTGGGTTCAAAAGACTGTTTTCCCCACCCCATTATTTTTATATATTCCCTCCAAGCTACCCCCCTTTCTGTTAGCATCATGTCAAAAGAAATCAGACTCCTTATCAAGACATCCAAACTATCTTCTTCATAGAATCAGTCCCAATGCTGTGTCTTTTTTTTAAAAAAAATAATCTACTGGTCACTGGTGAGGCACAAAGAATACCATAAATATGATTTAATGGTGGTTTTGAAGAAGAGAATTGCATTGGTGTTTTTTTTAATCTTCTGAGAGAAATGCATTGTGAGCGAACTCTACTACATGTTAGTACGTGTAAAGAATAACCAAATATGCAACTACATTTCAGTAGTAAATAATGATAACCACCAGTTTCAGAACTGCAAGACCTCAGAAACTGAGAGCCTAATTCCTTGAATCAAGAACCACGGTCCACGGGATAGCACAAATTCATGTGTTTTGTTGCAAATGGATGTTCCAGAACACCCATGGTATTTCCATATCTAGTCTAATGAGGACTGTTCTTCTGTCAATTTATAAAGTGAAGTATAAAAGGGAGCATTGAGAGAAGAGACCACAACTTAGTAATAAACTACGTACTTTATGTTTCTAATAGTCTACATTCAGCCCTTGGATTTGCAATAATAATGAGAAAGTGCTCCAGCTGGTGTCTTGAGAAATCACTGACAATCAAATGGGACAGTGTGCGTAAGAGAGGTTGGATTCTAGATGAGGCAGCTTGATAGATTTAGAATATGGGTAGTAGGACTTTTATTATTCAGGCAACAGGGCATTCACTAGACTAGAATCTTATCCTGTGATAAGAAAATACACAAAAGAGGCTTTCATTAGTTTTTTAAAAATAATATTGCTACTTAAAAACAAATTATTTATTTTTAAAAAAGAGATGTACATGGAAATCTGGAGCCTTCCTTTCCTCTCATTTCTCCAAAAGAAACTGGAACATCCACTGGAACCATATGTGAAGGAGAAACAAAGTCTTAGGATATTGAAAAGACTTGTCTTTTATACATATTGATTTGGCCAAAACATGCTGGACAATTTAAATAGTGTTATAAACCAATTTTTCAACATGTCAAGACTTTATTGCTCCTTCACATTTGTCTGACTTTTCTTTTTCCTGGTGTCTGTCAAATAGAGAAAGAAAACTAGAATATGAGGCCTGTTATGAGGAGCCAAACAGAGCATTTAGAACAAGAGATGTCATACTTTTGAAGACCAAATAGGAACTCAGTTGGTTGGAACCCAACAAGAGTGCTTTATTCCATTAGACTTGTTCTTTGTGGGTGTGTTTGAGCTCTTTTCTGATGCTGCCTTTCTGTTAACTCTCTGTACCTGTTCATTTTTAAAAAATCTTGAATCCCACCTCCCCCATTTCTTTTGGGGATTAGTTTTGCTGATCTCAAGAGAATATGTAAATGTGTAGGGGGGATTTAAGTGAGATTGCTTTGTTTGATGGTATGGTAGTGGTTTTTGGTTGTACTATTGCCTACTTTTGGAGTAGATTGATTCTCTGTTGACATAGCTCTGCTTTTTTGGGAGGTAGTTTTTATGGTTTTTAAGTGCTTTTCTGGACTACTGGTGTCATAAAAAATGAATGAGGAAAAGGAAAATGACCAAAACTCTGAAGACAATAAAGGCACTCTCTGAAAGGGTCTAAACTATTTTTTCCTACACAATCCTAGTCTTGGCACTGCTGTGCATCTTACATGAATTACGCAAAGATTTTCACGCTTTGTAGGAGTTGGCTACATTTTGATAATACACATAGCCTTTGCAGGTTGACCCTTCTGTAGGAGAATGCCAGGTAGCTGTACCAAGTAGGGTGTAACAATAGGATGCCTTACTTACGGGTAGGCCCTATTGTCCTTCTGAGTTGCAGCGCCCTGGCTAGATAACCCAGGCATCAGATGTGTGTAGAATCAGGTAGTGTCGAGCCAAGAAATCACTCCAGGACTCCTCAGGCATTTTATAAGTGTATTGAAAGCATAGTAAAATACAGGATACAGTCCAGCAGCAGCAATTCCAATAAAGCAAGCTGCTTCTTTAAGGGATAGCCTATAAGCCAATAGGCCCCCCTTCCTCTCAAAGTTTTACATTTTGGCTGCTTGCAAAGCACAGCATTCCAGAGGGTGTCTAAATGTGTGTGTGTGTGTGTCACAGGGATATATCTCCTCCCACAGAGTCCACCTTTGGGCCACACCCTTAGGGATGCCAACCAATGATCTTACAGTAAGACATGTCTATCACACAATAAGTTTCATTTCTTCTAAACCATGAGGCAAGGATGTTTACATACTTTCTCTGTCCCCCTGACTTGAAATTGCCATATTGAGAACACAGAACAGAGCACACTTCATTCTGTGACACAGGGCATGATTAAAAAGAGAGGAATATAATAATTTTTTCCAGCCTAGAGCCTGTGACAAAATCCTGACTTTCCGTTTGAAAATTCCCAGTACATTTTTCATGGTCACAAGATAAGACCCCTTGTACCATAGTACAATTTTATGTTTATGTAAGCTTTAGTCTTACATTTTTATTTAGGCTCTGTTTAAAGCTATTGCCCCTCAATCTATTGTTCATGGATTTTAAATGCATCAAAACATGGTCAATAATGAATTAAAATAAGAAGAGCCATTCCATCTGTATTTTTTTAAAAAAATTAATCCTGAGTAAGAAATGAGTTATCTTCCCAACCTTCCGCATTGCAGTATGACACCCATACCACTGAGCCAGCTTCGCAAGTCACTTTCTGGTCCTGAGCCCTTTTGGCACACAAAGTCCTCATCGGCCCCAGGCCAGTATTGATGAAGCTGCTGCCCTCCATCAAGATGGATTCAAGTGGGATTTAATCCATTTAGGGACCATCACCCTTCGCTGTGGACTTCACTGCTGAAGGCCACAAGTCCTGAGGGTGGCCAGGTTAGTTAACCGCCGCCTGACACTGTGTTGAATCGCTGGCATTATGATCTACTTTATTGCCTTAGCAGGGTAACCTGGCTAGACTGATGGTAACCTGGCCAGACTGGTAATGAGTTTTCAATAAATTGTTTCCAGGCCCTGTTGTTGCAGCATCTGTGCCCACCATTGCTACACTTACACATGTGGTACTGAACAGACTACCACAGCTACACACCCAGAAAAAAATCCCTGCTGGAAAGGAAAGTGACTTTTATCATTTTACATGATGCAAGCCTTATTGTAGTTTAAAATTGCAGTTAGTCCACACCTTTCTGATAAGGCTATCTCTCTGGTCAGCTATGAACCAGAGGGCCCTCTTCTGCAGGGCTTGCTTGTCTGGTGGGCAGTTGAATGGTGGCAGCTGGAAACATGGTGGTAGCAGCAGTGGTTGCTAGAATGGCCAAAGAGAACTATTGTCACCACTATTGCCACCAGTGCACTCCCAGCCACTGGTACCACAACTGTTTGGTGGTCAGTCAGGTCCAGTGGGTAGCTGGACAGTGGCAGAAGAAAGCCTAGTAACAGTGGGCAGCAGCCTTTTGAAACACACACATTTAAACATGTTTTAAGCAGTTTGCAAATAACCCACAGTAAAAGGCTCATTTTGCAAATATAGGACTCCTACCTATAATTCCTAGGAGCCAATGGGATTAAACACATCTTAATATATAAATCCAAGGTGTCATGGCATGAGACGCATATGTGCCATGACACCTGGCTGCCAAATCCCCTGGAACTGCATCCATTACTTACTTTGCCCCTTAAGCTGTGTCAGCACGGGGTACCAGCAGCCCGCCGTGGGTTCTTTCACCCTGAAAAGGGGCCGCAGGGAGTCCAGTGGGGAAGGCAGGTCTGCGCATGCATGACATGCACACACAACCTGGAAGAGCCCTCCCCAGCGAGGCCGGAAAAGACGGAGGGGACTGTGCATGTGCCACAGTCTGCCAACCAGCCTGTGCCTGTTTTGGCCGGCCACCATGGGTGAGGCAAGCACTGGGGGGGGGGCTCCATGCAGCCCAGCCAGGCAACGGCTGATGCTTCCAGAAGTAGGAGACACAGGCCACGCTGCCGGGAGATGTGGGGTAGCACTGGGATGGGCCACACGGAGGACATCCCACAGCTGAGGTGAGCACCAGGGGGGGGGGGGCTTCTGTACAGCCCAGCCTGGTGGTAACCTGTTGTGTTCTAAGGGTTTTACCTTCCACATGGATTACAATGTATCTGAACCAATGTAACCTTGCCTATAGCAACAATGTAACCTTCAGCTGTATCATATGAACCCTGAATGAGGACGCGAGCTAATGTCCACCAGCTGGCAGCAGCGAGCGTCCAAGCTCTCTTGGTCCGATCTCATCAAAGGCAACAGCGCGGGAAGCTTTCCCGCCACTACCTACACCTGGACAAGAAGGGCGTGACTCGCAATGACGTCACGCAGGCAGTAGCCAATGGGCTACAATGGCACCACATTCAAATGTATTACCACGGTATATAAAGAGCTATCGATCCGCCATTACCTCATGTTCCCTCTGTCCACGATGCAATAAACCTGAGTCAACCCAGCCCGAGGCTGTGTCCTGTGTCTTGGTTTTCATACACCAAATTGGCGACGAAGGTGGGATGATGGATTCCCAAAGTGCCAGGACACAGAGCGGGTTCAATATTACCAAGCCGCAAGACTGGACCATCTTTAACATGGATTTCAAGGCGGCATTGGTGGAACTCAAAGTCAAAGACGACGAGGAAAGGAAGAGGGCCATCCTCACCCGAATGCTGGGTGTAGAGACCAAGCGGACGCTGGTGGGCATGATCGAACCGAAGACGTTGGACGACTTCAAAACCGACGACATACTGAAGTTGCTGCGTGAGCGTTTCCAACCCTCGAAGGCAATGTTTCCGGCTAGGAGTGCGTTTTGGAGGCGAGTCCAAGCGCCGGATGAGTCGGTAGAGGCGTTCGTGGAGGCCCTGAGGGTAGCCGCCGTTCCCTGCAAGTGGGACAACCTGGAGATGATCATGAGGGACGTCGTGCTGTGTGGCCTGAAGGACAAGGAAGTGCAGCGCCGCCTGATGAACAGGGAGCCGCCACCCACGTTGGCCGAGGTCGTAGAGACCGCGGAATCCGCGGAGTCCACGAATGCGGGAGTGGACGAAATACACGAGTGGCGTGAGTGGCGTCCTAGGGCCAGCAAAGCGGAAAGCTCGGTGCGTGGCAAGTCAGGACAGCCGGTGCACGCGACTCGACGAACCTCGAGGTCCTCTACAGATGGCAGCGACGGCGAAGAGGTACAGAAGGTCCGGAAAGGGGGGCGCCGCTGCGATGGTTGCGGGGCGGCCCACGAGCGTGCGAAGTGCCCTTTCAGGAAAGCCGAATGTTACAGCTGTGGCCGGCGCGGGCACATCGCCAGGGCATGCAGAAATCGGAAAGAGGACCGGAGGCAGTCGAAAGACCGTTCGGCCAGACCGGACCGTCCAGCGAGACCCCAAGATGGCGCCCGACCCACGAGGAAGCAGGACGGCGTGGGCCGCGTCTCGGACGGCAGTGAGGACGACACTGTGTTCAGCGTGTCCGCGGGACAAAACCATTACTTCATTGAGGTAATAGTACAAGGGGCCCCCGTTAGGATGGAGATTGACTCGGGGTCCTATTATTCCATAATTCCCCAGAAAGAGTTCTTGAAGATCGACCCCCAAGCGCGGCCCAAGCTTAAGACTCTGAGGTCCACGCTACGAGACGTACAAGGGAACAGCATTCCAGTGCTGGGGGTCGGGAAATTTCGGGTTCACTATAAAAGACATTCCGCAGAACTCCCGTTAGTCGTTCTCAAAGGGGGGAATTGTAGCCTCCTAGGGACGCAGTGGTTTCAGCCCTTGGGGTTGTTCATAGGGGGGGTGCATGCCGTGGGCGCGGATCCGATACAAGCGGTGTGTGACGCGCACCCCACCGTGTTTGAAAAAGGACTTGGAAAGTTTAAGGGACCCCCTGTAGCCTTCGACCTAGACCCGGAGGTCCGCCCGATAAGACTCAAACCGCGCAGGGTGCCTTTCGCACTAAAGGACAAAATAGAGGCAGAACTGGACAAATTGGTGGGCCAGGGGATTCTTATTCCTGTTGATTCCGCGGAGTGGGAAACTCCAATCGTAACAGCACTGAAGGCTAACGGGGAGGTGCGCATTTGCGCTGATTATAAGTGTACAATTAACAAGGCGATTCGCCCTAATGCATATCCGGTGCCAGTGGTCAGCCACCTTTTGGCCAGGCTAAATGGGGGAAAGTGTTTCGCTAAGCTCGACCTGGCACAAGCCTATCAGCAACTCCCCGTAACTCCCGCCACGGCCGCGGCACAAACGATAGTCACACATAAAGGAGCGTTCCAGGTGTCGCGTTTACAGTTCGGCGTGAACTCGGCACCTGGCCTTTTTCAGTCGCTTGTGGAACGCCTCCTGAAGGGGCTGGAGGGGGTGTTGCCTTATTTTGATGACGTATTGATAACAGGGGGGAGTGAGGTCGAACTGGCAAAGAGATTGGATAAAGTGCTAACTGTGTTCGAGAAAGCGGGGCTGAGACTGAGGAAGGACAAATGTGTTTTTTTCGAAACCGAGGTCGAATTTTTAGGGTTTCGGATCACACCCGAGGGTATTAAGCCGTCCAAATCCAAGGTAGCAGCCATTAAGAAGGCCCCTCGCCCCACATCCAAAACCGAACTTCAGTCATTCCTGGGGCTCCTCAATTTCTACCATACATTCCTTCCGCGGAAAGCCTCCGTGGCTGAACCGCTTCATCGGTTACTTAAGAAGGAGGAGACATGGATGTGGGGTGACGAGCACGAGAAGGCGTTCAACGAACTTAAGCGACTTTTAACATCGGACGCAATCCTTACACACTTCGACCCCAAACGGCCGGTGGTCTTAGTCTGTGATGCATCACCGGTGGGGGTGGGGGCGGTGCTTTGCCACGTGTTGGATGACGGTCGGGAGGCCCCAGTGGCGTTTTACTCAAGGTCCCTGTCCCAAGCAGAGCGAAATTACGCACAAACCGACAGGGAGGCATTGGCAATAGTAGCGGGAACCAAAAAGTTTCACGATTTTCTGTATGGCCGCCCATTCAAAATCGTGACGGATCACAAGCCCCTGTTAGGAATTTTTACGGCAGGCAAGCCCACGCCGCAGATACTGTCCCCGAGAATGTTGCGATGGGCCATTTTTCTTAACGCGTACCAACACGAGTTGGAGTACCGGCCTGGAAAGGAGATCAGCCATGCTGATGCGCTGTCGAGATCCCCTTTGCCCTTGTCGGACGACCAAAAAGCCAGAATAGGAAGAGACCGCCAGGTGTTGCTAATCGAAGTTTTAGACGAACCCCCAATAGTACCGGCCGATATAGCCAGGGCGACAGGTAAGGACAGGACGCTAGAGAAAGTCAGCTCATGGGTGCAGAAAGGGTGGCCAGCATCGTCCCCAAGCAAGGAATTCGACCCATTCTTTCGGAAGAAGCTAGAGTTGTCCCTAGAAAGGGGGTGCCTGTTGTGGGGCCAACGGGTGGTGGTCCCAACACCCATGCGGCCGAGGGTTCTCAAACTGCTGCACGTCAGCCACCCGGGCATCGTTCGCTCAAAAGCGCTGGCCCGCAGTTACTTTTGGTGGCCACAGCTGGACGAGGACATTGAGCACATGGTCGGCACTTGTGAGGCGTGCCAGGGGTCCCGTCCAGAGGCGGCCCGGCTTCCGCATAGGGAATGGGACACAGCAAGGGGGCCATGGTCCAGAGTACACGTGGATTTCGCTGGCCCTTTCCGAGGAACCATGTTTCTCCTGGTGGTGGATGCATTCTCAAAGTGGCTGGAGGTCATTCCGGTAAAGAGCACATCCTCCACCACTACAATTAACCAACTACGGAGAGTCTTTTCAACGTTCGGTTTACCTGACACTTTAGTCAGCGATAACGCGAGTTGCTTCACCTCCTCAGAGTTCGGGGCCTTCATGGAGGCGAATGCCATTCGGCATGTCACGTCCGTGCCGTTTCACCCGGCCACGAATGGCCAAGTGGAACGGTTGGTGCGTACAACGAAGGAGGCGCTTCGGCGCATGGGCCCCGGGGACCTGAACCACCAAGTATGTCAGTTCTTACTAGCGTATAGGGTGACCCCCTTAGCGTCAGGGTACTCGCCGGCAGAGCTATTGATGCGGCGGAAACTGACTACACTCCTGTCCAGGCTGGACCCCACAAGAATTGAGGATAAGGGAAACAACGTGGGGCTGGCAGTCTCGAAAGGGTTCGCCGCCGGCGACCCTGTCCATTGCAGGAACTATGCCAGCGCGGGGCCAGCCTGGGTGCCGGGGACGGTTGTAGAACAGACGGGGCCAGTGTCGTACCGAGTCGAAACCCACACCGGTCTCCTCTGGAGGAGACACGCAGACCAACTGAGGCACCGAGTCAGTGGGCCAGTCAGTGAGGATCCCCAACAAGATTCAGCGTTAGGGTTCTCCCCCACCCGCGTAACCCAAGGGGGAGACAGCAGCGGACAACAGTCCCAAGCAAGGGGGGAAGGAAGAAGCAGCGGCCCCGACTCATATCCTTTTGATAAACCAGTTCCGTCAGAGGCCGGGGAAGGGGGAGAGGAGTTCGTGACCGCTGCCCCCGAATGGACTTTAGATTTTGATTTAGCGAGCCGGGGGGGTTTTCAGGAGTGTTCCCCCACCCATCCAAGCGAGAAGAGGGGTTTTTCGTTAGCCCCCAGTGCCCCCGGTTCCTCCCTAAATAAGAGCACACCTCCCAACAACGCCGCAGAGCCGCGGCAAGTCACTAACGAGTCTCCCTCTCAAATTACAGGACAGGAAACCAGGGGACAAAGAGAAGGTAGCAAACCCGGGGAGAGGCAGCCCGCATCGAGACCCCAGCGTGTTCGAAACAAGCCATCTTGGCTGAGAGATTTTGTCTCCTAGGAGGGGGAGTGTCTGGAAGCATGGGCTCGAGACGTTGTCTCGTCCTAGGGGGGAGGGATGTTGTGTTCTAAGGGTTTTACCTTCCACATGGATTACAATGTATCTGAACCAATGTAACCTTGCCTATAGCAACAATGTAACCTTCAGCTGTATCATATGAACCCTGAATGAGGACGCGAGCTAATGTCCACCAGCTGGCAGCAGCGAGCGTCCAAGCTCTCTTGGTCCGATCTCATCAAAGGCAACAGCGCGGGAAGCTTTCCCGCCACTACCTACACCTGGACAAGAAGGGCGTGACTCGCAATGACGTCACGCAGGCAGTAGCCAATGGGCTACAATGGCACCACATTCAAATGTATTACCACGGTATATAAAGAGCTATCGATCCGCCATTACCTCATGTTCCCTCTGTCCACGATGCAATAAACCTGAGTCAACCCAGCCCGAGGCTGTGTCCTGTGTCTTGGTTTTCATACACCAAATAACCCACATCTCCTGGCAGCATGGCCTGCATCTCCAGGCAATGACCAGCACTTCCGAAAGCAGGGCGTTGCCTGGAGACGCAGGCCACACTCGCTTCCGGGAGATGTGCATTATTGCTGGGCTGCATGGAGGATGCCCCACAGGGGAGGCGAGCGCCGTGAGGGGGCAGGGTGTGGGAGGGGCCTCTGTGCAGCCCAGCCCAGCGGTAAACCGGGCCGTTGCCTGGAGACGCAGGCCAGGGTGTGTGTGCATGTGTGTGTGTGTGTGTGAGAGAGAGAGAGAGAGAAGGGGAGAGACAGAGTATCTGAGAGTGGGAGAGAAAGCAGAGTCACAGTACGCCACTGCTCTGTGTGTGTGTGCCCCAAGGAGGAATAGAGAGAGATAGTGTGTGAGAGAGAGGGGGGGAGAGAAAGAGAGTGAGCATGGATGTGCGTTGGGAGAGGGTGCGTGGATGTGTGTGGCTGTGGTGGGAGTGTGTTGTATGTCGAGGGTGTGTGTTGTGTGTGTGTATTGTGTGTGTGTGTGGGAGTATTATGTTTAGGTGTGTGTTGTGTCAGTGTGTGTTGTGTGGGTATGCCATGTGTGGATGTATGTTGTGTAATATGTGTGTTGTGGATTTTTGTGTTGCGTCGTGTGTGATGTGTCTGGGTGAAACTTATGCCCCGGGTTGGGTCCCTCACCCGGGCAACAGCGGGTACCCTTGCTAGTGTTCTTAAACACCTCAGCATACAGATCCACACTACTAGAGTTAAGCACTGAGAAAACACTGAGGAACAGAAATGCTTTTTCCAAATGTTTACCAAGAATGCCCACACCAATTTCAAAGCAAGCTGAAGAAAGCTCACCCATCATTCCTCATTGTAGGAATGATATCTTTTAATTTTGCTTTATTTTGAGTTTTGACTCAAGAGAAGAATGCATTAGCTTAAACATTTTTAAATACTGTGCAAATGTTGCTCTTACATGGATTTTTAAATGTATATCTTGCAAGCCATCTGGTTTGCTAAAGAGCTACCATCACCAATAAATATTGCTGTTTGTTTTTAAGACCTGCAAACAAGATGTTATTGATGTATTATTTAATTTATTTTTACAATATATATTTATTACAGTTGTTTGAGCACTTGACATAATTTTCAAATAATTATATTACTTTGAGGTAGCTTTCCATTAGTGTTTCCTAATTCTCTCAAGGATTTACTTTTGAGCCAAAAATTAAAAACAAAAAGACTATTCCATGTTATTATAAGCAGTAACTATGATTTTTTTCCTCCCAATAAGAAAGATAGGAGTCAATGTTCAATGCATTAACATTATCTTTGATTCCCTTAGGGTGAAGTTGGAGATGCTGGTAACCCCGGGCCTCCTGGTGAATCTGGCACAACTGTGAGTATTCATCCTTTCAATCAGTTTTTGTAAGGCTGGTTATAACAAGATCTTCAAGAAGAGATCATGTCCTATGGCTTTAGCTCAAGGATCCCCTTCCCTCCTTGTCTGGGTCCTTCTAGGACCATGATGGTGAACCTTGGCACTCCAGCTGTTCTGGAACTTCAATTCCCATAATCCCTGATCAGCAGGAGCGCTGACTTGGGCTTCTGGTAATTGCAGTCCAAAAACACCTGGAGTGCCAAGGTTCGCTATCACTGGTTTAAGGGTTCGCCACCACTGGGCATATAGCAGGACACTTTAGATCATATCCTTTCTGAAGTCCATAACCTCTTTGGACAATCCTGTCAAGAAGTATGGATGCTTTATTTATGTAACACTTGTGAAAAGTTATCAGGACCAGTTAATGTTGGCACTTTCAGCCCAACAAGTTGTTTGTAATGGAAGACCAACCTGAAGGGAAGCCTGTTGTAAAGCCTGTATGACAAGCCCATCTGGCTTTTCTGATGTTGAAACTTCCTCATGTTTTGCAGGTTCCTTTTCAATATGTCTTGCTATCTGTGTATTTTTCCCCTCAGTAAGAAGTTACTGGGTAGTCAGAACTTTTGGCATATTATTTTTTTTTATTACTTGTTGTAAAGTGTGTCATTCACATGAACTAATTGAAATTTTGCTTGTCCTTGACAGGGTCCAAAAGGAGAAAGGGGTGAGAAGGGTGAGGCTGGGCCGCCAGGGGCAGCTGGACCTCCCGGTATTAAAGGACCTCCAGGTGATGATGGACCTAAGGGTAATCCAGTAAGTGAACCTGCTTTTGAAGAGTGAAGATATAGTGCAGCTCCATTTTACAAATCTATTATTTGCAACATTTTCTAAAAGCTGTGTTTTGTTTTCACACCTTTTATTGTACTGAGATTTTCATTATTTTTAAAAGTTACCTGTGTTTTTGATTCATAGTTGACATAAAGTGTGCATTGTTCTCTGTTTATCTAGGGTCCCGTTGGCTTTCCTGGTGATCCTGGTCCCCCTGGTGAACCTGGGCCTGCCGTAAGTATCATAAAAATGCAAATTACAGGTTCATTTGTTTCTGGAATGGAATGGAATTCCTGATGGCTTCATCGCTTGCATGAGACTCCTGGAGGTGTTGTCCAAATGATCAGTGATTTTAAGAATTGACTGTGATAATGACATTAATAGAAAAAAAAGTGAAGTTAAACAAAGCTTTTTGTATCCACTTCTGTTTACATATGGTGGTAATTTGAACAATGTCGTTGCTTCATTCTTTGATTATTTCTTTCCTGGCCTTCCATAGGGAACTGATGGTACATCAGGAGAAAAGGGTGAAGATGGAGACTCGGGTCAACCTGTAAGATGTCTCTCTAATATTCCATTATAACAAAATGGCTTAAACTTTATTGTTAAATTCAGTGTCTGTGGAAAAGTATTTTGCAGAATAATTTCTTTTGTAAAATTGCAAGTTGTTCCTTTAGCCATGTTAGGCTTTAAAATTTTGGCTTGCAACCATGGATCCCATTTTCATCATAGATCTAAATATTTTCTCAGTGGTAAAAACTGTCAATAATGGGTTAATAAATATCAGTGTAAGTAATTCATTCTAACACAAATTGCCTTCATTGTTTTCATAGCCCAAACACTTCATAAATTATTTCCAGATTAAACTTTGTTTGGCCTGTCCTAGGACTCAGTAAGACAAGGCCAATGTTGGCCTAATATTTTGCTGTGCATATTCTGTGCACGCACAGTGCTGTGTGTGTGCACAGAATATGCTCAGCAAAATATTAAGCCAACATTGGCCTTGTCTAAGGTAGAAAGAATTTAGAAAACAAAATGGTCTAATGCACACCTTTCTGAACACAACCTTTTTGTCTGATGGGCAGCTCAGATGTTTCACTCTTCAGAACATTCACAAGCTTCATGTGTAGAGATTAGGGGTGTGTTTCTCATGAGCTTGAAAATGTCTTGGAAGAGCTCAAAGGGATCAGTCAAATTTTGAATGATGCCTATTCCAGTACAAGAGCTTGGAAAAGGTACATTTCATGCCAGCTGTAGGACTCAGAACTTGTGATACATAAAATGTAACTTTCTTAAACTCTGGCAGATACTATGGAAGAGGAGCTGCTTTTCTGTTATTATACACTTAACTCAGCTGATCATACAATATGGACATGTTAATAAAAAATTTAGGAGTATGTGAGAGAAAATTGTATTGGCAGCCCATGCAGTTATTTACAAGGCCAGCATTCAGGTGAGCATTATGCTCAAGCCAGGGATTCTTGGCCACCTTCCCCACTGCGCCAAAGTGAGACAGACCATGACTGTTCAGCCAATGCCATCCTCCCACAGTGATGGTGGGGTAGGGAGACCTAGTGAACTTTAAATGAGGCAGTTTCCAAACCCTCAGGACTTGTTAGTCATTTCTGGCAACCCATCTGCCCGCCCTTGGGCTCAGTGTGAGTTTGGCTGATTGCTTTGGGGCCAGAAAGGAATTTTTGGCTCACTGGCAGGTAGTGCAGATTGTAATCAAATATCAGTGAGTCCAAGTTGGGTGCTAGGTAGTCCCTTCCATTCTACCAGCAGTGTGAGAGAGAGTTAGTGGCTGGTGAGTGGGGCATGAAAGCAAGAGAGGTCACTACTTTAATGCACCAGGCTACTGGATGGCGACACCTAAAAAACAGGTTGGCTGACCAGGGGTGGAAGCCTTGGACACATCCAAATATGATGGTGCAGTGGTATGTTTCAATCCCTTGACTCTGGAATTTTATATCTGCACTACACTAGGCCCCCATGCAGATCAGGGGGGGAAATTTGCAGTATTTGGTTTAGTAGATAATAAAGCTGATGTCCTAGTTTTCTCCAATTCTGTGTCCAACTCATTATTTTAGGGTAGGGAGGCAATGATCAGCACACAAAAAAATTCCAGATCAAAACTGTGAAGTTATTTTTTTTGCTAAAAGTGTATAATATGTATAACATGATTATATCATATATCATATGTTTATTTTTAGGGTCCTCCAGGCCCATCAGGTGAAGCAGGTCCTCCTGGACCTCCTGGAAAAAGAGTAAGTCATGATTCTTTATGATATTAATATTATTTCCACTCCACCTATAGTAATGAACACTAACAACTGTTTTGGCCCCATTACATCAAAGTAATCCTTACATAACTCTGTAGTGCTGACTTCTCATATGCATTTGTAGGATTGGGCTGCATTTTATGTTTGTTTTCCAGAAATAGGGCTCAAGGTGGCTAAAAATAAAACATTTTTTTTTTGCTATCTACCAACATATCATTTGATTGAAATACCTCGTGACATGTTTCGACTCATGAAAATGAGCAGTTGTACAAGCAAAGTGTTCTGTGGTTTGATTCAATCAAATGGAACTCTTTATTGTTTCTAATGAAAGGGATGGGCTGATCAAGAACGCATCCATAATCTGGCCATTTTGTTAGTAATTTATCAGCGTAAATTTAAGAAATTGGGATTTCCATTCACAGTTATAGAACTTGAATATAAATAGTACGTATTCTTGTGTCAGAACAATCCCTTTGTACCCATGATCTCCTGTGAGAATGAATATCCTTAGGTTCGTCAATTTACCTGAGTTAAGGAATGCAGAAGCAGTTATAATGAGCAATTACTCTATGTTACAGTAGCGTCAGAATTGCTGTAATGCACGTTGAGTGCCTTACATAATGAGCGCATGACAATTTTATGTTTTAAGAGACCCAATAGTGCAGATAAATTATTCAACTCATCCCACTCTTACACTGTAAAAGAAAGGGAAAAGCAGCTGCTCTTAATCTGTTAATTCATTTAAACTAGGGTAGCAGTCTTTGATCCATTCCATTATTATACTAATCAACTTAAGCCTTAGTTGATTAATTAGGCTTTAGGATTAATTAATCATTTTAACTGATGATTTGAAGGTCCACTTGCTCATTTTCGACACTATTTTGGTTTCAGTGTGTTACTGCAAGAGGAGTAAAAAAATTACAATATTAATGAAGATTCTTTCTCCTAACACTGAGAACAGATATTGTTTATCAACTTTAAAGTATCATGTCTAAGTGGTACTTCTGTTGAAGTTCTTGTATTACATAATTCCATTAAAATAATTGCAATCTTTAACTGTTGACAACATTTTTAAACTAAGGAAATGAATTTCATAAAATAAACTTATCTTAGAACAACTACAGCAGCAAAAAGTTCAACATCCTCCTTCTAGCATGGTTAGCAAGGCTCCTTATGGCTGCTAGTTATACAATAATTGAAACAGTATGCTTGTCCTTTTTGTTTTGTAAATGAGAATATTTACTATTTGTGGCAATTGTCCCATTTTTGGCCTTGCACCTAAAATAACTCCACTTGACTCCTTAATTAGTACACATTTCTCAATTGTAACTACTTTGCATTGCCTGCATCAAAGCAAAACCTGAATCCTGGAGACAGATGAGGCTTCTTGCATATCCACCTTCTCAAATTATGAGAAGTAATGAGAGTCAATGGCCTGAATCCAATCGCTATTACATCAAGAGGAAACCCATTGTATCAACTATTGAATCCTAAGTCGATACGTCTGTAAAAACCCATTGATTCAGCAGTCTACTTTAGTTAGAATTAGGCTAGTGTCAAGTGTCTAGAAGAGTAAGAACTTGTTCTCCCAAAATTCATGGAAGACTTTCCTCACCAGACCAAAATGATTGTCCATACTGAGCAAATGCCTTAGGTATCATGAAGTAGTTTCCCTGCTTTTCTTGTCAGCTTGTCACCAATGTGGTAATGTTCTCAAGGAATATTCACACAAGAGTTAAAACAAAATTTAGCTTGTTCTCAATATATGCTAAAAAATAATGTAGATGCCAGCCTCACAGAAGAAGATGTTGCATGAAGGACCATTACAAAGCTTGCTGATCTGGAACAATGTGGGTTGATGTGGAGCAATATGATGTTGCCTATTTCTACAACAGTAAGCTAGGTTCCAGCTTGGAAACAGAGGCAGAGACAAAATGTCTAACATTTATATGTGAATAGCTATGAGTTAAGAAATCTCCATAGGCATAATCTGTTGCACATTAAGTTCTGCCACTTGATGTGTGGCAAATAATGCCTATCAAGATATTTTTACTTACAGCAATTCTCATCTAAAAGTTATGCCTTTTGTGTACCTGCACAACTAATGTCAAGGAAGATGGATGCAATAAGGAGGAAGCTTTGCAATTAGATAAAGGGCTGAAGGGGTAAGAGTTTAAGGCAGTGGTGGCAAACCTTGGCAGTCCAGGTGTTCTTAAAGTTCAATTCCCAGAAGCCCCGATCAGCAGGAGTGCTGAACTGGGCTTCTGGTAATTGAAGTCCAAGAGCACCTGAAGTGCCAAGGTTTGCCACCACTGGTTTAAGGGTTTGCCACCACTGGTTTAAGGGGGATTGAAAGAATGGTTGAATAGATCACCTTCATTGACCATGGGCAAACTGGCTAAGAATAAGCCATACTCTTCTTCAATTTTGGTAAAGAATTCAGTCTAGCTGCTAGGACTGAACCTGAGGAGAGATGTGATGGTGAGCTTTCATGTATCAGCCAGGATCCTATTAATTGGACCTGTTGGCATATCACCACTAGCATAACTTTCAGCAGTAAATTACCATAAAATGAAAAATCTGGCATACATACAGTACTTTCTGTCATAGACCAACTGTGTTACTCGGTGCTTACCCTGACGTCTCCACTTACAGGAATTTGGCACTAAAAGTTATGCAACAGAATTCTGGCTGCCACTGCTTACAGTTATACTAGGAATATAATCCATTAATTCTAAACATTATTTTAAATAAAACTTTATTCCCAATTAAAGTCATAATACAGGATAGAATAATGTTTATTGCCAAATAAAAAGTAATAGCTTCAGAAAAATAACGATATTTTTAGTAACATCCAAAAAGTTGTTAGGTCTGTAATTATCCCACTATCATTTGTCTTTTGAAGACTTAGAGATACGTACTCTGAATAATCTTTCCAGCCTTCCCTGTCAAGCAATTAGTTTAATTTTAACAGTTTTCAAAGCATACAATAGCATTAAATGTAAGCTGTAATCTATTGAACAAAATGAGATAAACTGTTCTGTATAATAAGCTTGGGTAAGATGACATGCTTAATTAGTTTTATCTATTTTACACAATAATCTATTTGTTCCACCAACTAACTGCACATTTACAATGCTGGAAACATTTATAGTGGCATTAGTAATCTTTTCACTAGTGCTGGACTATAACTCATTCAAAGACTTAACAATGACTATGTTTGTCAGAACTAAGCCAAGAACACTTTGTTTCCAATGTACTTTTGTTTGTTTCAGATTCAAGCCACAAAAAGAAATGAACCAAAAAACATTTTAAAAACCTCCTCTATTTCTTTTATACTCTAAGGAATTGCAGTCCCAGCCATTAGAGAGAAAAAATGTATATTTCCTTCCAATAGCTTTTTTCCCTCCTGAAGTATGATTTCTTCAGAGATATGAGGCTGAGTAATAAGATTTGGGTGTAGAACTGATAAAGCTATTCCTTTATTTTGAAAGTCATATTAGGGTCGCTATAAATTGATCTGACTTGATGGCACATAATACGTACACTCAAACTTGCAAGTAAATTCCATATTTATCTTTCATTCATCAGACACAAAACAAAATTTGCTTGGATATGACAGAATGAAAATACATGCTATTTAGCACTTTTTGGGTGGGGCTTGCTCTGTTTCTAATAATATGAGAAATATGTCATCTACTTTGAGTCTAAGCAAGGGAGCTCAACTTAATGGTCAAATGAGTATTTGAAGCTGAGAAATAAGGGCAAGATCCTCCTGGCTGGCCCAAGAATCTTCAGTTCTTCAACTGAAGAACAGGATTTCTTGTTCAAGTGCAGACTAGACCCCAGTTGGGTCTTACTTACTTCAGTAGTGGCAGTATCTTCTGCTACACAGAGAAGTAGCAGGCTAGCTTGCGGCAATACAAAGAAATGCCAGACCTGGGAAGCATATTGATTGGAAGAAAACAGCATTGCCTGTGTCAAGTATGATTAGAGATATAGGAATGAGAGCATTTTTTCCAGTGACCCCTCTGAAACTTAGGGCTGGTACTACTATATTCAATGCTGATATTTCTGGATATCAATTTCTTTGTGGAATAAAAAGAAATGGCACACACATCTCTGCCTTCCAACACCTCGCTGCTGTTCTTCATCCTGTATCGCCTTTGGCTGACTATTTCATTCTGTTGAGTAATAATAATGGCCCTGCCCAGCCCATCAAACTAAAACATAGCCACCATCATTTTTAATAAATTCTGTGTAAACTTTGCCAGATGCACTGGTAAAAGTTTGAGCTTATTTTCTCCTTCTGCCCGTCACATCCTTTCTGATGGTTGGATTCACCTAAAGTGGCCAAAATCCTCTTGTGTAGACTTGCAGAGCATTAGGTAAACGATGTCATGTGTGGTAGTGAGCCTTAGAGTAGAATTATTTCATTAGTAACTGCTAGCTAGTCCCTCACTCTGTGTAGGTTGCACCGTTGCAGATGATGGTATTTGCCTTATGCTGTGTAAGTTTACTTACACAGTAAACTTACACTGTGTGTTAACATTCGGCTGAGTCCAGAGCACTTGACTGATGTAGCTTTGTCTTTAATTTGGTCTGACAAGCTCTGACACAAAGGGGAAGTTGGGGATTTTGTTTATTTTCTTGACAAGAACTTTCCAAAATCCATAGATTCCATCATAAATGCAACAGAAAGAACTTGACATTTCAAAATTTGAATATGTACTAAGTGAAACAGGTAGGTTTGCCAATCCAGAGAGTTTGAGTGCTGGATTCAACCTCTGTGTGTTCTGTTGTTTTTATGAGTTGCCACTTCCTTATCCTTAGCACCTACAGGGCAGGCAGGTAAACATGACTCTTCCTTCTTGAAGAACTGAATGTGTATCCTGCTTTCAGACAAATGTTGTGTTACAAAAAGTCTGCCAGAGGGACTTCTTATGCAGAGGGTGGTGTTTATGTGATTGCCTTTCCACTCTGCATTTAGGCTATACAATATTTGCCATTTTATCTCAAATTGCATATTTTGAAATATGTTATGCATTCCACTCACCCACACATTATGGGGAGATCTACTATAATCTCTCTCTCTTTTTTTTAAAAAAAAAATACCTCTATGTGAATAGGAGTAATGAGTTTTCCTTCAGTGAGTGTCCTGTAGATGACTATTGGTGTTCACTTATTTTTACGTTTGCTGAAGAATGTTTTTTTTTTAAAAAATGATTACATTCACTGAGCATCTGTACTTTTTCACTGGATTGAGGAATATCTAAGATGGAAAAAAGGATATCCCCACTTCCCAGAAAAAATGAAATTGGTGATGGGGGTGCCTGTCAACCTTGTGTATGTGTATCTGTATGCTGACCAACAGACAATGGAATGCCCCCCAGAAGAGGGAAATAAAGTTTGCAAATCCAATTTTTGGCAACGAATCACATTTTTGATTACTTGGTAAATTGTTTCGCTGTATATTGCAGTAACATGTGAAACTTTAATACCCTGCAAGTAAGTCTGTCTTGTACTGAAGTTGCAGATAAGAGAGACCAAAAATAATAATTAATGTTTTATATATGTGTGTGAGAGACAGAGACAGAAATACAGACAGACAGTATAAAGAATAAATAATTTAACTGGGGCAATGTGCAACATCAAGGCTAAGGAAACAGTTGCTTAGAACCCTGTTGGTGATTTACTCAGGATAGATCAGTGAACTGGGTACCTGGCTGTGGAGCCAGAGGTCAGGAGTTTGAGTCCTCATGGTAACTCCGGGAACTAAAACTAGTCTGTGTATTCTCAGATAAGCTGGGTAGTACTAGGGCATTCCCAGAAGAAGGAAATGGACTTCACCACACATTGGAGGTGGGGAGTGCAATGGCATCATTTACAGAAGTAAAATGCCACTAATTAACAAGGTGGCCACACAGCCAGGAACACACAGGGCATATCATTACTTAATGGCAATTCACTGCTTTGACGTATGCAATTTCACTTATACAAAAATAAATGTATAATAATATTCTAGCTGGCCATTACAAAGAAAGGCCAGTACCCTATGGCTCAGCTCTTTCTGCACAATGGGAATGACATCAGCAGCAAATTGCAAAGGCAAGATTAACAGTTTTTTTGTTGTTGTTCAGTCGCACAGTCAATTCCGACCCTTAGCGACCCCATGGACCATTTTCCTCCAGGCACCTCTGTCCTCCACCATCCTCCTCAGCCCACCCAGCTCTGTGCCCATTGCATCCACAATACCATCTATCCATCCCATCTTTGGATGCCCCCTTTTTCTCTTGCCCTCCACCTTTCCCAGCATCAAGGCCTTCTCAAGTGAGTCCTCCCTTCTCATTTGATGTCCAAAGTACTTTGCAGGCACACCCACCCAAAGAAAGACTCAGACACCGGTATTGGATTAAAGGCATCGGGCCACTTTTATTGAATAATGCCCTAGTCCGAATTATCACTTTCAATTGGTGTATCATCCAATTGTAATTCTTTAAGGCAAGCAGGCCGCAGTAGCACTGGTAAGGTTCCACCCTAAATGCCAATGGAAATTGGCTACATGTATCAATTTGTATCAATTTGTTTGTTGACACAAACAAATTGTTGACTGGAGTCAATATACTATCTACTGACCCCACCCTATTTCTCATTACCGATGCAGTAATCCCTGGCCAGAATAGGGCCATGCCCATTAATCCGGCCCATGAGGGGCTGGAATGACGGTGGGGCGGAAACCCGCACCATGCCTGAGTGGGCCGCTATGACCCGCTGGGCGGAGAGGCAGCGGGGCAAGATCCCCAGTGGAGCAGGCCTATGTCACTCCCCGCCCGACCCCTCAGCCTGGGCTCATTGGTGGCAGTGTGTCTGACAACCCTGCCACCCACCTGCAGGGGTGCCGTCCGAGCCCTCCGGCCCGGTGGCACTCCCAAAAATTGGAGGGGTTGGGCTGAGCCACCCCTCCCCAGGCGCGACCAAGGGGCCGCCTGAGCCCAGGTATCGGGAGTAATCCGCCCTGCAGTACTCAGGGATAGAACCGCTGACCTTCCGAGTCACCCTCACAGCCACCCGAGCCACTGCAGGGCAAAGTGAGCCTCTGGCAAGAGGCAAGCAAGGGAGGAAGCGACGAAGCAAACTTCTCTGCTCTGTTGCTTCTAAAATGGCAGCCAGGCTGCCTCATGGCCACCCCTTTTAAAGAGGGTGGCCACGCCCCCTAACTAACCCGGATGTCTGAGTCCGGGTGGGTGGGGGGCCCGCAAAGAGCGTGCTGGCCATTTTGGCGCCGCTCTTGTATTAGCTTCATCTTCACTATTTGTCCCTCCAATGAACAGTCAGGGTTGATTTCTTCTAATATTGACCTATTTGTTCTCTTTGCCGTCCACGGGACTCTCCGGACTCTCCTCCAACACCACATTTCAAAGGCATCTATTCTTCTGCACTCAGCTTTCCTATTGGTCCAGCTCTCACACCCATACATTGCCACTGGGAATACCATTGCTTTATGCAAATTTTTGTTTTCAAGGTGATGTCTCTGCTTTTCACTATATTTCCAAGGTTTCTCATAGCTTGTCTCCCCATAATCAGCTGTCTTTTTATTTCATGGCTACAGTCGCCATCTGCAGTGATCTTAGATCCTAGAAAAGTAAAATCTGTCACTGCTTCTACTTCTTCTCCATCTATTTTCCAGGGACTGATCGGATCTGTTGCCATTATCTTAGTTTTCTTGATATTAAGTCTCAAGCCAGCTGTTGCACTCTCCTCCTTCAATCCAATCAAGAGGTTCTTTAGGTCTTCCTCACTTTCTGCCATTAGGGTGGTATCGTCTGCATATCTCAAATTGTTGATTTGTTGATTAACAGTACAGTGGTTAAAATATATTCATCTGCAAGTGAAATGGCAAAAGTCACAATAGCAAATTGCCCCAAATTAATCACTGGAAGATTATTGTTAAATGTTGGGGTGCACACAACTTCATCTCATTAAGTGTGAATTGTGGGTACTCCAAAATCAATAAAGGAAGTCTTTAATCAGTGACCACAGATGACGACGACATTCCTGTTGTGAAGGCAGAAATGCCCCAGCAGAACTGTACAGTTTTACTGTACTAGTTGCCTGTTTAATAAAGGATCAGTGTCTACTCAGATGTACTCTGTACTGCAATCAGTGCAGTGTTTATATCTCCTTTTTAAATCAGTGGAACTTAAATGTATTTCTCTTGTGATGGAGTCATATCTCTAAAAGGATAATTGTACTCCACAAGGAAACTGGTAAAGCTTTTGTGGTGCCGTCTATTATTTTACCTGCTGTTTATTTTACACTGCTGTTTTATATGATGAGTGACTGCTATGATTTTAGCACAGTTTTGGAAAGCAATGCCACCATGAATTTATATTTCCACCCACTCAGTGACAGCCTGAATAAGAGAAAATTCATTGCTTTGAAAGGAAAGCTTCTGCCTCCACATTCATATTTACTAATATAGTCATTGTCCTTTCTTTTCCATTCTTTCATTCCGAAATCTTGTCCTATTTTGCCTTCTTAATTCCTTTTTACATTTTCTTAAGCAAAATCCTTTCTCCTTGCTATTTTGACTGTCTCCTGAAATCAATTTCTTCCCCAACTGCTCAGCATCAAAATCAATCAGTCATCTTAAAATGCCATTAAATCACCTCTGTTATTATTGGCAATTAATTCTATCTGCCAAAATTCTCAAGAGTTCTTCACTAGCTATATCAAAATAGCCACAGATGTTGAGGAAGCATATATTATTTTCTGTACTGCCATTTCTAATTTGAACAGGTGGTGATCGGTTCCTGTATAGCAGTGGGAACAAGACCAAGCAGTATACTTCAGGAATTTTGTCATTTTGAGAATGAGCTTGATTTGATATTTCTTGTACTAGAATAAGAAATGTCAGCTCTTTTCAGAAGACAAACAATGATCTATTTGACATGCCAAATTGATCTGTTAAAATCACTGCATGATGACTTCACATTGCCGGACCCACTCCCCAATAACGAGACAGACACTGTGCTGGAGGTTAACTGGGCCACTTTATTAAATGATAATTTAATAATGCAAGTGGGCCGCAATAGCACTGGTAAGGAGCAACGGTCATAACCAATTATAACTGACCCCACAGAAGCGCAAATGACCTAACCTCTGCTTCTGACATATGTCCGGTGAACTGTAAGGTTTTGCACGCTGTGTCTAGCGTGGCATCACCTTTTTCCTGGTCCGCACCCGGTTGATCATCCGAGTTTCCCTCTATCTCATCCTACCTGTGGCCAACCAAGTGCGTACCTGCCGGACTCGTGAGGGTCATCCAGTACCTCCTTACCAGAGCTAGCCGCCGAGCGACCAAAAACCAGAATAAATAAATAAATAAATAAGGTACCCAAAAACTCGACCACCAGTGGCAGTGTGGGATGGGCGAAAACAACAAGAACCAAGAGGCCAATTGAGGTTCAAGCGAAAATTCCCATCCCAAGAATGTCACATTGTCACTAGGGTGGGGGTGGTGGGCAAACGCTGCCTGGCCCAGTCGATCACTGCCGGAGAGCGGTCCGGGCCTCTCCCTTTCAAGGGAAGGCCCGGCCCCCACCCCTCTTCCGGCTCCGTGCCGCCTCTGATGGGGTGGGGGTGGCAAAGCACACGGCAGCGCATGCGCGCCGCCGCATGTCCCTTTTTTTTAAAAAAAAAAAATCAGTCCTCAGAGATTCAGTGACTGTCAGTGCTGAAGAACATATTATATTATTTAGCGCTCTTGCAATATAAAATAGATGTGCTCATATAGTGAGTTAATACAGTTGCAAATGGAGCTGTTTCTACTTTTTAAAAATCATTCATTATATTTTTAATCTATATAAAATGCAATGCTCTAACTATAAATATAATTTTCACGTACTTTGGTTTCACAGGGGAGAATGAAAATATTTAGTTTTCACTCAATTGGTGGGGGAGATTAGTCGAGTTCTTTTTTGCTCTTTTTTAATGCATTTTATTTTGCTTTACAGTGTTCTCCCTTGCCACAAACCCCCGCCCCCGGCTTTATTTTGCACTGAAAGTATTTATTTAGTGCACTACATAAACTTTGTTGTGTGTAAAATGCAAGGGATTTGAGGGCAAAGTACATTTTATTGCTAATGCTGCTGTTGACAAAAATAAGCTCCTGATGTTTTTCACACTCATGCAGGAGCAAAGAATCTTAAAACAGTTGTAAGTATGATACAGTAGTTTTTCCAATAATGTGTCTTCAAGCTATGGATGTAAAATCTTGCGGCTTTGCTTTCAGAGAAAAATATAAATATGCTGCCTTTTCTCCATTCAGTGTAGAGTTGCCATATGTCCCAATTTCCCGGGATTTTCCCAGGTTGAAGCAGTCCCGGCCGGTTCAACAAAAAACATGTAGAAATCCTGGAAATAAAGGGTTAATTTTATAGAGTCGCTATTCCTAGAGAGGGAGGACAGAAAGTGAAGCGTTGTCCATTGCAAAATAAGTCCCTTCCTGTCTCCTGCTTTTCTCCTTCTGGAGGGAAACGGAGGCTCCATGGGCTGCATTGCCGTTCTGGGCCCTTCTTAGAGCATTCTTCCAAGGGATACTTGTGTGGGGTTTGAGGGTGGGTCTACTTCAATGGGGTGTGTATGTGTGAAGGGGAGGGGTGACCTCAGGGGGAGGAAGGATGGTTTAAAGAGTGGCCCAATAAATTTTAAAAAGGTAAAGTTCACCCTTGCTCGAAAGCCAGTTCGTATCCAACTCTAGGGTTCAGTGCTCATCTCTGCTTCATAGCTGAAGAGCCAGTGCTGTCTGCATCTGAAGACGTTTCCATGGTCATGTGGCAGGCATGGCTAGACACCAGAATGCACAGAATGCTGTTTAACTTTCCACCAAAGTGGTCCCTATTTATCTACAGTACTTGCAATTTCTTGCTTTCGAACTGCTAGGTTGGCAGGAGCTGGGGCAGAGATGGGAAAAGAAATAAAAATAGAACCATCAAGAATCATCTTTTGCAAGAAGAATCATATAGGAAACAACTTCTTGACTACAGCTTTTTTTAAACTGCTGGTGGCTGCCTGCCCTGAACCGGGATTCTGTGGGGTCTTAGAGCTGTGATCTCTGTGACACATGCACAGTTTGAAGAATGCAATGATATCACATGGCTGTCCCGGTTTGGTAGGAGATAATTATGGCAACCCTAATTCATGGAGGTTTCTTAATGCATTTTTTTAAAAAAAAATCCTCATAAAAAATATCTCACAACAAACTTTTTTCCTGGAAGAAAATGTCCTGCTGTAAAGGATTATTACTACACTTGTACAAAATGGCACATTTCCTATACAGACTTCGCCTAGAAAGAACAGAAGAAATGTCCAGTTTAATGGGATTATTCCAATCTCTGTGCACAAAGGCACCTTTTCTACAAGATTAACCAAAAATAGCTGTAACTTGCATATGTTTTGACAGTTCCTTCTGTTGAACAGGTGAAAATTGAAACCAAAAAAGAGTTGCCACTGAGGGTTTTTTAAATGAGAAACCAGAAAATTCTGGTGATCCTTGTGATGCCATCATGGAATAAGTTTGAACATGGCAAGACTCAGAACACTGTTTAGAGGAAGAAATGTTTTGCGTATTTGTCACATGTACACTTCAGATAGCTTCTCTGCAGATCTTCTAACTAAAAAATTCCCCACAGTAAAATGTCAAGGTTACCTGAGGTTCTCCAGAAATACCATACTGGAGCATGAGGTATGTAATATTATTGACTGTTGAATGTACCTGTATGTAGAACAGGCCCTCCAGTTAAAAAAAAGTTAGATCCAAGGTAAAATGATTGGACAGTTAAATGCTAGGGCCTCTTCAAGCCTCATGTAGAACTATATAAAATACAGATATCTGAAAGGGGAAGAAGTTTATGATTTATGCTCGATTTGGGATTTTTTCTTAAGAGTAAAATGCTGTTACTTCAGGTGGATGTCTCTGGCATTTGTTAATGAAGTGAAGGTCCCCTCCCCTTAATAAAGAAAGAATGTCTACTAATGTGTCAAACAGATGCAGATTTTTTGTTCGTGTTCATCCTAACAAAGGGCCCTATCATATACACATGTCTGATAAATAATGAGTGGCACTTTTTTTTCTTAGCATGCAAACTCCCCCCCCCCCCGTTACTTGGCTCATTGTTCACTAAAACCTTGCATAAAGAGCACCTCGCTTAGAGACTAACTTGCTTAAAGAGCAGAATTTTCTCTGAATGGTTGCCTCACTTAACAACTAAAACCAACCAAAAACTCGCTTAACAAACAAATTGGGATTTCGTAATACCCCCCCCCCCCCGCCGTGCCAGAAGTCACAATTGGTCACTTACAGTGGTGTTTCGCTTAAAGAGCAAACTCGCTTAAAGAGCAATCCCATGGAACACATTATGCTCTTTAAGCGAGGTACCACTGCATTTTGAAAATGCTTTGGGACTGACAGATAAGCTACTTCTTGATGCTTCCATGCAGTCAGCAAGATGAGAAAGTTGCTTCTGTTCATGTGATGTATGAAATGAAACATAAAATCATAAACCTATAATAAATGTGGGCCTCAGCACACTTTAGCAGCACTTTTCAGTAGTCAGTACCTTCCTATGGACATTGCCCAGGCTCATGTGATTCACTGTCACAAAAGTCTATTCAAGCGTTTGGATGAATCCTTTAATGCACAGAGCACTGTGTCTCTGGAGGGTGTCCATATTAAAGCAGGATGCTTTAAAGGAAGCTATCTGTCACTATTTCTGTTTCTATATTTTATTATATTTTTATTCTACCCTTCCTTCAGGCAGCTCATGGTTTGTTTCTGCATGACAATTTGGTGGCTTGTTAAGATGAGAGACAGAACAAGAGGAGAGAATTTGCCCAGGGTTACTTGCTAAGCTTCATCTTAGCTAGGGTGTCTGGCCAATGTATGCATCACACCTCCACCTAAGATATTGTGTGTGTGTGTGTGTGTGTGTGTGTGTGTGTGTGTGTGTGTGTGTGTGTGTGTGTGTGTGTGTGTGTGTGTCTGGAAATGATACATACATTAATTCCATACTCTTGTTGCTGAGGTATTTTATGGCAATTAAATTTTCCTTTGTGCTATGAAACACAAGCATAGGGAAAGTAAGATAAATAACAGTTAGACACTTTCCATTGTAGAAGCACCATCTGTGCATTGCTGGCTTTCGGAGGGTGTTAACAAGAGCAGTTCATTTACCCACTTGGCATTCAGTGCAGAGTTGGCACTGTTTGATAATGAATTCACCCCCTTTGTTTAGCAATCATGATTCATTGTACTTATAATTTAGCGATCACAGTGTTCTTCAGCTCTGCTAATTGATGCTGCAGCTGCATTCACAGATTACACAAGAAACATGTTTTTAATTATTATGACGTTCTTTGATGGCTTCTCCCACCTGAAGAAATTTGGCTTCAGCCATCTTAGAAGCTTGCTCAAAGTGAATCTTGTACTGCAAAAGAAGGCATTAATTGCCTTGTAACAAAGGACTGGGTCACATGTTACACAACAGCAAAGCCTCAGTTTGCCATCCAGCATGGAATGGAGTGCTACATCCTCTTGCCAGCAATCTGGCAAATGCCTATCTTAAATTGTAAGTTTTTCCCTCCCAAATACCCATTTTCCTTATTAACAATTAATATTTTAATGTATACTTCAAATATCTACATAGAGATTGCTAGAACCAGTCCAGTTTTCTCCTAAGAACCCCATCTGAATTTTTTCAGACTCTTAATTTTTAGTTCCAAAAGTGCATTATTAATATCATATATAGTTCACCTGAACCATACTTCTTCCACACTCTGGGATTTGTTCACTCATTTGATTGCTAACACAAAAGCAATCCACAGAATCTACTTTACCCATTTATGGAAAAACACACTTTCCTGATGCCATATAAATTTATGCCATGGACAGCAATAAGTCCATCCCCACCCCTGTTAGACAAGCATGAGTTCTTTTACTGCTGAAATACTTGAACTGTTTCTTATCACAGAAACAATCTCGTTTTCCAGAAGTACAACTGTGCAACTATGCCACCACCAGCTAGTTTGTAGAAAATTCAGTGAGAGATTTTGGGGAGGAGCTGTGTCCAGTGGACATGGTCACCACACAGTGGCAATACACAGATATTCTATTTGAGGAGAGTCCAGATAGCAAAGTCCAAAGAGCAAGCTGAGGTCTGGTTACTGGTAGTTCAAGCAAGTGTCTAGTCCAAAGGATGGCCAGGGGCATTGTCAGGGTTGGCAGAGAAGTCAGGGTCATGGCAGGCAGGTCAGGGTCTAGGCAGATTATCCAAAATCAAGCAGGGTATTGGTCTTTGCTCTGGATAATTGTACCGATGCTGGAAGACTGCAACAAGCTTGCTTATAAGCCTCCCAGCTAATTGCTATCAGCTGGGAGCCTTTTCTGGTTCTTAGTTCTAGCTTGCCTGCATCTCAGGTGAAGCTGCCTTTTGCACTTTGCCCAGACTGAGGGCTGATCACTGTCAGAGTTAGACCTCTGATCTGACAGGTCATCTGCTGGAGGCAACAGCCTTGGGCCAGAAGCAGGCTCAGGACATTCTCAGTTCCGGGTGCAGGCAGAACTGGGTTAGGCATAGGGAGTTCCCCCTGATTCATTTCATCCTCAAAGTCCGTTGAGGACTTGGTCACAACAGGAGCCTAATTTGGACACCCTAATGCCAAACTTCACCAAACCGGAAGAAGGTTGAGAAGAAAATCAGCAGAATAATCTCCCATTTTTGTGTTTCTTTGTGGCTAGGTGACAGAGTTATGCCTACTCAAATCACTCATTGAATTTTCCCCATAACAACTGGTGGTGGCCCAAGACTTCTACCCAGTAGTGTAGTTCAAAAGCTCATCTGTAGCTTGTTAATTGTGGCTTGTTCACACAGTTCTGCAGCAAATAGGCACTCATTAAATACAGCATTATGGAAACTCTATAAGTAAGCTTCTCGCATGCCACAGCCAGTATGTGTGATGCTGCCCTACTTCCTGCAAAAATGAGACTTTGGCCTTATCCTCCTCAGCTCCTCTTTTTAAAAAAGTTTTGGTTTATGGCAGAGATTCTCAACCTGTGGGCCTGATGTTGCCCACGGCACCATTTCATGTGGATCCCCACCACCTCTAACACACCAGGAAGTGCCATGTGGTGTAAGAAGGGCAACATGGCCATCCAGCCCCTGAAGCTGTCTGAAGGAGTGTGATCTGGCCCCCAGCTTAAAAAGGTTGAAAACTCCTGGTTTATGGCATGGTTTCTCCTTCGCTATTCTCACCTTCGTCTCTGGAAACTATCAAATCCTCCCCTGCTTAGTGCAGTTTCCTGTGAATCTTGCTCTGGACCATTCTGCATCTTCATATTTCTCCCAAGAGAAAAAAATGACCAGAATAGAAATTATGTGTGACTTCCCCCTAGATTTCTCAGGAGCGAGGGATCTTGAGCAGAGATATCTCATTGTAAGGAGAAAACACAGTTCCCCCTCCTCCGCTCTTTTGTCCAAGACCGAGAGGCTATGAGATCGACAAGCCTAATAAAACCAAACCGAATGTCCTTGGGATTTTTAAAAATCAAAGCATTGACTGAATCCTTCAAGTTTTATCTTTTTTAAATAGCTTTTTTGAAAGATGTTAAGCCACTTAGAAAAATAGCCACTTCCTTTCCTTTCCTTTTTAAATTGCAGATCATGGAATTCTTGACACTGTAGTCGAAAAAAAAATAAGGGTGTTTTTTTCTTTCTTTTCAAATTCTGCTTGTCTGCATCATCAAAATCTATCTATGATCAAAAGAGTGCAATGACATCATTCTAGATCTGTAGTTGCTGCTATTTGTGTCCTGCTATGCTTGTCTAATCAAATACATTGTATATTTGAATTATGTGGAAGTGGTTTTAGAAATTGCAAAATCTCACTGAACTAAGCATTTACAGCTTCACCGATAATGTGTTGACAAGAATAGGTAATTGTTTTGCTGTTCCAATACAGATGAGAAATAGGTGGTTTTGTCCCTTATTTTAAAGGTGGTTCCTTATTTACTTTTATATATATAGTAATTATATGTCTTTTGCATTAGAAAGTAGATTAATCAATATTGTTACTTTTGCTGCTTTTTTTGTTTTATTTTTTGCTTTTATAAATTTTAGATTTTTGTGTGTGAAAAACAGTTGTCCACAACCACTCAATCTTTTGTTTTTTTAAAAAAAACACCACAAAGACATATAACAGTGATGGTGAACCATTTAGAGACTGACTGCCCAAACTGCAACCCAAAACCCACTTATTTATTGCAAAGTACCAAGTCCAATGCAGGTGGAAGGAAACACTCCAATAGGGCTGCTGGGCAGAGAGGCGGGGCAAACTATATCCTGGGGAAAGGGAGAAAGTGTTCCCATTGGGCTGTTGGGCAGAGGGGTGGGGTGAACTCTGTGCTGGGGAGGGAGGAAGTGCTCTCATTGGGCTGCTGGGCAGAGGGGCGGGGCAAACTCTATGCTGGGGTGACTGCACAGGTGCCCACAGAGCATACCTGTCAAGTTTTGGGAAATTCCTGTCAAATAAGGGAAATTTCCCGTCCAAAACGGGAAACTGGACAGCTATGCTTATCCTGTGCTGGCCTTCAGTCTAACTCCAGTCTAATTGCAGTCTAACTAATACAGGATGACGGTGGAAAAGAGTGTAAAATATGGGGGTTTGACAGAAATTTCCCCAAACTTGACAGGTATGCCACAGAGAGGGCGCCGAGTGTCACCTCTTGCTCGCATGCCATAGGTTCGCCACCACTGACATATATGGTTGCTTTTTCAGAAATGTTTGCTTTGAGTATAGCAGGACAAGTCCTAAGTTTCAGAGGAGTAATTAAAAAATGCCCTCTTTCCTATATCTTCTATCATACTTGGCACAGGCAGTGCTGTCTTATTCCAATCAATACACTTCCCAGGTCTGGCATCCACTGGTCCAGGAGGCAAGAACAGCTATTATTGTTCATCACTACCAATTGTTCATCACTTTATTGTTCATCACTACCAATGAAAGAGACTGAGGCCAGGTATTAACAATGGGCTGAGCTACTTCGTTGGTGACTCTGGCTAACAACTCCTGGTGGTCACCAAAGTTATAAGAGAGGAGATATATAAGAGAAACATTGTCTGCAATTTGAAAAACTTAATCACAAAAAAGTTAACACATCATTGCTTAAGTATGTTTGTTATTTATTTAAAATTTTATTAAAATAGTATTTTAAAAATTATTTGTTTTTTTAAATAGCCAAACAGACAATTAGCAGGAAAGAAGAAAGATTAAAATGTCTGAGCAATAGTGACAGTTGCAAAGTTTGACTAATCTCACGAAATGGAAAAAATAAAGGTTTATATGAACATAGTACTGATGTAAAACACAGAGGTTGATACCATCATAATAAGAGGATAAAGAAAAAGGGGCATATCTATATCAGCTCTTCAGTTTGTAGCCTTGTTGCCATTTAGTTGTTAAAACCAGGAATTCAGAAAACATTTTTTTCCCTTCAAAACTGAAGGTAGGCTAATGGAGGTTGAGTTCACAAGGTTTGTTTCTGAACATAATTGATGAATGAAGGCCAAAAGCAATCTATGTTTCTATACCTTTTACAGTACACAGCTGACATGTTGTTCCTAATATCGCAATTTTCCATGTTTTATTCATCCATCTTTTCACAGAAAAATTGTTTGCATAATTTCCAATGAGTTGTGACTTTATTCCATAGTAAGACAGTATTTCGTACCACTGTATTTTGGCTCAGAAGGTGGAAGGGAGGGTGTATTATCATAGGCTAAGTTTACTCCCTTCTCTTCAGTCCTTCGCTGCACCACTGGGTCATCATAATATTAAACAAAGTCTTAGAACAGAGCTTGAGCTTGGAAATATACTTTTTAGACTACAACGCCCAGTGGTGGGCTGGCCCATCGGGCAACTGGGACTCAGCCCTGGGTGCCAACCCAAAGAGCCTCACCAAGTTGTGATGCCCAGAACAATTGAGCAAAAGAGCGGGGCTCTGTGTTCCTCTGCCTGCCTTCCTCCTCCTGTGCTGCCAAAGATAAGATTACAACAGCAGATCCACTGACAGCAGAACCACCATGGCTTAGTGGTTGCAATTTTGCCTCGTAAACAGGAGGTTGCTGGTTCTAATCCTCAGAGGGGAGTTGAAATTAGAAGGCGAGTGGGAATGTATATATTTTGTTAGGGTTAGATGCCCTCATCACTCCCTGTCCAGCGCCCTTTTAGCTTCGCCAGGACACCCCTGACAACGCCCAAAGGTCCTCAGCCAGCAACTGTTGCTTACAGACTTTGGGGAATTATAGCCCTAATAAAGTAACATTTTCAAGTTTTCAGCTCAACAACATTGACTGTATGTAGTCTGTCAGCCTGCTGAAATCTTCTGGACATTATCAGAAATTTCTGGGCATCTAGTAAAAACCCGTTTTCTTTCAGCATTTATTTTGCTAGTTATGTGTGTTCAGCTACTGGTTTTTGTGTTTTAAAAAAAGATTACAGCATCTTTACCATACAGGAATACTAGTGGTACAGTATAACACTGGTAGTTGCAATCTGTTCTCATGTTGTTATTCCTTTGTAATGTGTTTTATTATAAACCACTTTAGAGTTTTTGTGATCAATGGAATATGAAATAATTGTTTTAAAATATGTATTTCTAATTTTATAAGCCTTGAGCTTCTAAGCTTTTAGTTGAGCCCAGCTTTTGTCTTCTAGGAATGGGAGGCTTTTAAATCAGCACAGGGCAACATCAGCAAACAAACCTACTACAACTTTCTATATTGGGTTGGAGGTCATCCAACCCTCTGGAGAAGATATTGGGAAAACAGAATGGGATGCAGGGAAGATAGGAAATGAGCAGAAGTTGGCTCTGCCGGTGGGTTCTCCCTACAAAGTCTGGATCCAAGCCATTATATTTGTAGACAGCAGTAGCAATGACACTTACACACCATCCTATAGTATTTATAGCACTCTCTGGGTAGTTTAAAAGATAATTAACATTTTGCCCTCAACAAACTGGGTAATCATTTTACCAAAATCAGAAGGATGGAAAGCTGAGTCAACCTTGAGCCCATTGGGATCAAACTTGGATCATAAGCAGAGTTTTGGTGCAGCTTAGCCATTACACCACAGGTGCTTTTATAGATCCATCTATAACTCACATTGAATACTTTCTTTTCCTATAATAGGGGCCTCCAGGAGCAACAGGAGCAGAAGGAAGGCAAGGTGAAAAAGGAGCAAAGGTAAAATTATCCTGCTTTTTTTGCTGCAAGAATACTCTACTGTGTGTCCAAAGTACATGCCTCCTTACAGGTGCTGGAAACCCATATATCTAGCATTTCAAACTAAGAATAAATATTATCTATTAACTTCATATACTGAAGAAAATGGCACTTGATGGCTCAACACTACCCCAAACCTCTTATTCTGAAATAATGAGTCATCATTTTAAAGTCTGTTGTATGTACCAAACTTGAATCATATGAGAAACAGCATCTGTGAATTGTATGTAGTAATTAAAGATCAAAGGTAAGACTGAGAAATTTGGAAATTTTGTTAGGACATTCCTTGAGTCATGAGTGCATAAGATCACAGCTAGACCTATTCTATACTCAACAATAAACATTATCAACCTCCTTTGTTTGCTTCAGCTATAAAGAAAATGACAAAAGAGTCTACAGATATCTATTCTACTATTTACTACTGTGATGAATATTTTTGTAGGGTGAACCTGGTATAGAAGGTGCTCCTGGAAAAACAGGTCCAGTTGGGCCTCAAGGCCCCACAGGAAAGCCTGGCCCAGAGGGACTTCGGGGTATTCCTGGCCCTGTGGTGAGTGGATTGCCTAATGTTTTAAACCTCTCTTTTCTTGTCTTCCTTAATCAGCACTTATTGAAGAATCATATTTTATCTCTTTCTTATAGGGAGAACAAGGTCAACCTGGAGCAGCAGGTCAAGATGGCCCACCAGGACCTTTGGTGAGTACCCTTCTTTGAAGGGCCTTTTCTAAGCTGGCCCACCTACACTTTGGTTGACTAGGAAATCCATTCAAAGACTTAAACCCTCTAGAATTCAACCGACATTCATTTAGACAATCAAATGGCTGCTAAGGTAATTTATTCTTTTAGGTTAATTCTGAAAATGGTCTCATGAAGAAGCGAACATTGTGCAGCAGCTACCCATCTTTCATTTCTTCTTCTTTTGTGTCCCAACCAAACCCTGGACTGCCAAAATGAGGCCACTTTCTTCACTTTGCCTTTGCCCTACCCAAGTCTTCATCGGTGCCTGTCTCTGGCAGCAATCAGCAGACCAGTAAATGAGCTGGATTCTGTGTCTCTCCACATTCTCACCGTGTGTTGTTGTCTGCCAGCAGCTCCCACTTGAGCATGTTGGTCTTGCATTTAGGGATTCCAACCCTCAGCCTATTCAGGATCCTCCAAGTGGCATAGAGGAGATCTTCAGCTAGATAAGATCAGATAAGATAAGATAAATCTTTATTGTCATTGTCCCCTTGCGTGAACAACGAAATTTCTTGGTTGCTATATATTTATTTATTTATTTATATATTTTTCACGCTTATATACCGTCCACTCAGGTACAACCCAACTCAGGGTGGTTTACATAGCGGACAGTAAATACGTAAAAAGACACATGATAAAACAAAGTTAAAAGTTTTAAAAAAACACCCCTAAAAGGTGCACAAGTACCGAAGGGACCTTGGGGGAAGGCACACTTCTCTATACCAACCATCCAACGGTACCCCCATCCCCACCCGCACCCCAAACTTGGCCCGCCAGCCAGGTCTTTAGTTCTTTCCTAAAGAGCAACAACTCTGTCTGGAGATGCAGTTCCACAGGCAGGAGGTTCCAAAGGGCCGGTGTGGACACAGAGAAGGCCCTCCTCCTTGTGCCAGAGAGGCGAGCCCCCCTGGCTGATGGCACAATTAGAGAACCCCTCCGGTCTGCTCTGGTTGGACGGACAGACATCCTTAGGGCGATGGGATCTCTGAGATACCCTGACCCACTACCATGTGGGGCTTTAAAGGTCAAAACCAGCACCTTGAATTGCACCCGGAGACAAACTTGTAACCAGTGCAGCACCATCACCACCCGGGCCGCGGCATTCTGGACCAGCTGCAGCCTCCGAATGGTCATCAAGGGCAGCCCCATGTAGAGCACGTTACAGTAGTCTAGTCTGGAGGTCACCAGAGTCTGAGTGACCATGAGCACAGAGTCCCGGTCCAGGAGCGGGTGCAACTGGCGAAACACCCGAAGTTGGGCGAAGGCCCTCCTGGCCACAGCTGCCACCTGTTCTTCTAGCAGCAGCAGCGAATCCAGGAGGACCCCCAAGTTGCGCACCGGGTTGGCATATAAGAGGATAAGGCATATCCTCTTTTAATGTTGTTCCTTGTCCAGTGAGCTCCTTCCTCCCTCTTCTAATTTGGTTTTGCTCTTGTGTACCCTCAAGAATGTTTGTTCTTACCATAAAGTTCTTCCTGGATCTGAGCCAACGGACTTGTGGCTCATATCAGTTCAGTGGATGTCAAGGGTCATTCTCTTGCTTAGTTCTCCCATCTTTCATGAAAACCGTGTTTTGCATTTGCATGACTTAATTTAATTTAATTTAATTTTATATTCACATTTATACGCCACCCACTCAGGTGAACCCGACTCAGGGCGGCATTACAACAACTTTTAAAAACATTTAAAAACATATAAAACCCCTAGTTATCCCAGCCAACCACCCCACCCACTGTAAAAAAAAAAAGAGAGAGAGAGAGCTCCTGATTGCTATCTTGTTGTGAGCCAACAGGCAGGGACCATATTCCCATTAGGGCCCCACACCTGCCGTGCCAGCCAGGTCTTCACACCTTTCCTGAAGGGCAGCAATTCTGTTTGTAGTCTTAGATCTGTTGGCAGAAAGTTCCAGAGGGCTGGTGCGGACATGGAGAAGGCCCTCCTTCGGGTACTTGATAGATGTGCCCCTCTCGTTGATGGCACAACTAAGCCCCTCCGATCCACTCTAGTTGGACAGGCAGATACTCTTGTGGCAATGCAGTCTCTAAGGTATCCTGGCCCACTACCATATAGTGCTTTAAAGGTCAAAACCAGCACTTGGGTTTGGGCAATAACAAAGTGAAGATAGTGGCTACATTTTGGCAGGCCAGGGTTTGATAGGGACATTAAAGAAGAAAATTTGCATGTTGGACAGAACGAAGGACCTAATGGCTGAATAGGACCCAGAGGTGCCCTAAATTCTTCTTTTCTGTAATGGCATTCTGGGGAGTTATTGTAGGTGTCTTCATGCAAAAGGAGGGAAGATGAAACCATTTTTCCATGAGATTCCTGAAATAAACTTACGTTGTGATGCAAAGATGTATTCCTGGATGTGTGCTAACGTTGAAAGTAACATGCAAACTAAGATATGGTGGGTCTTCCTTGCAATGTGCATGGTTCTGTCTCTGAACAATAAATTTTACAGCCAAACATCTGTAGCCCAGTTGATTTGTACATCCAATTCCCACTCTTTCCACTTTGCATACCTTTTTGTCTAAAAGGAACTTAAATGACCTTTGTGATTCTTGCAGGCATGATTGCCTCAGGGTAGGTTTGAAAGGAATGTTAAACCAGAGGGGAATGAAATCACTGGCTTCCATTAATAATATTAAAACACAAATCTGGTATGAATATGAGAGGGGGGGATAGGGCAAAGAATGTTATTAATTAGTTATACGTTCTTAAAATTTTAAACTTTGATTCCCACTTAAGGTTTAGCTACTGTAGATGTTGACTTTGGGTTATATTTAATGCACTGTGTCTGTGAGTGGAATAGCAAACCTTAGTTAAAGTATGAACACAAAACCTGCTGCACGTGAATAGAAGCTTAATTCCTTTTACATAATTCTGATGGTGACTACTGTCAAAACTGATATTCCAGTAATGGTGTGTTGGGTGTTTTTCTCATGGATCAGGAGCACTGAATGTGCATTCTGCATTCAGTATTGCACAATATAAGGGTGGTTAAAAATGACACCAAGAGAGGAGGAAAACCTGCAGTGCTTCAAAACAATTTGTCAAAATAGTTTATGCATTAAATATGCTGCTCAGGATCACACATAGAACATTAAATGTCACTTAAGGTAGGTTCAAAATGACAGATATCCCTAGTTCATCAAAGTATTCCTAACATATGGTTAAGTATCATGTTTTCCCCTGTGGTGGACAAATAGACATTATCTGCTGACTGACTCAAAATGTGACTATGTCTGCACAACTGTGCTTAAAAGTAGTGCTTTGAATCACAAAAATACTGTTGTCTCCAATTTAAAACATTTCTTTTGCTGATTTTATCTTTAGGGTCCACCTGGCTTGCCTGGACTAAAAGGTGATCCAGGCTCCAAAGGTGAAAAGGTATGTGAAAATATGTCCTTTAGTATATAGCCTACACTAGTGATAGCGAACCTTGACATTCCAGCTGTTCTTGAACTTCTATTCCCAGAAGCCCTGATCAGCAAGGAGTGTTGACATAGGCTCCTGGTAATTGAAGTCAAAGAACACCTGGAGTACCAAGATTCACCATCACAATAATTACTACATACACTATAGTCCCACAACATATCGCTGAACTTCGTATTATCCTTTACATTTTGTTATTTGGCATGTTGAGGACTATTACATTTTGTTATATAAATATGTGTATTCTGCTATAACTCCATGATTTGGAATGCCTGGCTATGGAGTCAAGGGCCAGGAGCCTTACTATTCCTCCCAGGTAGGTTGTATGGTTGGTGGGTTTACACGTCACATGCACCCCTATTGACACCAGAAAGAGGCAATGGGAAACCACTTCTGAGTATCCTACATCTACAATACTCTGTGATGGTCGCCCTCCATTAGAATCAATTTGATGAACTATCATTGTCATTATTATACACAACTAAAAAAAATATTATTTGAAGTATTGTGTCATAATCTTATATTATGTATGATTTTCTAGGGACATCCTGGCTTGATTGGACTGATTGGACCTCCAGGAGAACAGGGAGAAAAGGGTGACAGGGGTCTACCAGGCCCACAGGGAGCCCATGGACCAAAAGGAGATGGAGTTAGTGAAAATGCACATGCTCTTCTTGCTTGTTTAATTCCTTACCAAACTAGTAGTTTAATGTACAGTCTGTGTGTTCTGTAGAACTGTTGAACCTCAAATAGCTGTTTATTGGATCCAAATCTTCTCTTATGTAAATGGAAATGTTAACTTCCATTAGCAGAAACAACTGAGCTCTTGCTTAAGGACAGAGCAGGAGGTATAGTGTGGGGAGTTTTCTTCTTGATCTCTCATTTCCACCTGCTACCTCTTATACCTCCTCCTGCCCAGTTACAGAGGGCTCCTCCAACCTTCCTTTGCAGATTTTGAGGTGGTACCATGGCTGTAGAAAGAAGAAGCATTTGGTGAAATTAGACTCCCTCATACTTCTATAAGTAGTGATTCATGAGCCCAGGCCTTTCTGAGCAGGTGAGGTGCCTCATCCTTAAATGGTGGAGGAAGCTCCACCTCTCTGCCCACAATCTGTGACTGGATCACTTCCATTGTGTAAATCTGAGTCAAATCCATCAAGTGTTTAACAAACTAAAGTAGAATCTGTCGGAAGTCTTAAATGAGGTATAGTGGAAACGTGAGGAGTTGTATTTTATTAGTGAGGTAGTACCGTGTGAAATACCTTTATTCAGTTCTTGATCATTTTATTTGGGTTTCATATAGGGAAACTTCCTTTTTGATTGGATTCATATTGCCTTTTTTTGTGAAGGCTATTGAAAAAAATATTAGAGAAAAGTAAAAAAAAATCAAAGAAACCTCCAACAAAACCAAAAAATTCACCCAATCGAAATTTAAAACACAAGAAACTAATCCCAATGAATCTACTACTATCTGTTATAGTAAAGCACAGATAATACAATTCCCAATAGGATTAGTTTTATTTCAATTAAAAAACACATGCTTGATGGTGCTGTATTTAACATGGAATTAATGTTAATTCTTTCTGCCTAAATTAGCTGAAATAATATTGTCTTGTTCATCAGCATCACCTCAGTTTCTTAACCTATACTACCGTTGGGCATCTCTCTTTACTTTTCCAGTTATTTGTTCAAATATTCTGCCAATCATCAGAAAATTCCTACCATACATTGTAGTATGGTTCTTGAAATTGTTTAGGTTTTGGGGTTAAAATGAAATTCCATTCCTTCTTATCTCTTCAATAATAAATTTCCATTCCATATTATGAATAATTTTGTTTTCTTAGCTGAGTTCCATTAATAGTCTATTTTCTATTAAACCTTCCTGCTCTATGGTACAACTGGAATAAGATTTCAATTTGTACATTTTTACTTAATATGAAATGCTAACTAGATGTGAACACATTCTTTTTCAAGGGAATTTCTGGTTCTCCTGGTCCAATCGGTCCTCCTGGGCCTCCTGGCTTACCCGTAAGTAGCTACACTCAACTTGTCTCTTTGACCAAAATGTTGACCTCTTTTGATATTGCCATCTTAATAATGACATGTATTTCTTTTTAGGGTCCTCAAGGTCCAAAAGGCTCTAAAGGTTCAACAGTAAGTGAAATGGCTCTTAAACTATTTTTCCCCAGTTTCTTTTTCCATTTATGAGATTATATTTTTAAAACAGATTGATAATATGGTCTTTCCTCCATGCCTTCATAGGGTCCTGGTGGTCAGAAGGGTGACACTGGCTTAGCTGGACCCCCTGGGCCTCCCGTAAGTAAACTGTCCTCTAGCATAATGAATGTTAAATCAGTTGTGTTTGATGTTGGGTGCACGGCAGAATAAGAATAGGAGTTTCTCAATTTATGACTGTCAAAAGTATGGTTTAAAATGCATGCTGAAAACTCAGAGCACTTGGGTAACAGGGGCCAGGAAGAGAGCCTTCTCCATGTCTGCCCCAGCCCTATGGAACCTCCTACCACCTGAGCTGCATCTTCAGACGGATCTACTCCCTTTCAGAAAGATGCTGAAGACATGGCTTTGTCAGCAGATGTGGGGCATGCTAGACTCCACTAGTCAAGCCCGCTGGCTGATTTAACCTATGCTAGGGACCTTTTCCGGTTTCGTTACTCTGTCTTAAGTGGGTAAGGGTGGGGTCAGTTGTTTTCTTTTAATGATGATTTGCTGTTCTGTTTTAATGCTGATTTTAGCTAGGGTTTTTGGGTTCTTGTTTTTAGCTGTGGTTGTTTTAATTGTTTTTATATTGTAATTTTTTATCTATTGTATTTTCTCTCTCCCCCCTTCCCCCTTTTGTTGTTAGCTGCCCTGAGTGGTGTACCCACCAGGAGGGCGGGATATAAATGCTTAAAATAAATAAATAAATAAAAACAGCCAGGAGCTCAATAAGCAGAGCTGTCCTTACTGTTAAGCAGAGTGAGGTGGATGTCTCCGGTGGTAAAGGAGGAGTAAAGAGTGTTGGCAGACTGCAACACAGGTTCATCTGCTGTCCTCAGTATTGTGGTGGAAGCAGTAAGTCACTGTTGATGGGCTGTGATAGAGCCAGTGTGTAGAAGTTCCAAGTGCCAGGCCAGTTTGCTTCTAGACATCCCATCTGGGAGGAAGTACGACATGCCATCTTCTCCTTTGCCATAGGCAGCAAAACATCTTCAGACAATACTGAAAATGAAAATTTGAGACAAATTTGTCTAATTCATACAGGTCACTAATTTGAGGGGGTGGGGAGGAAACTCTCTTGAGTTGACAGTGAACAGAATTGTTATTGCTGTCTCAAGGAGAACTTACAGAACTGATTGTAAATTAGTAGAAGGCATTTGTGCAAGGTTTGCTTCAAAATTAGGATCTGCTAAAGCTGTGCTGCTATTATTTGAAGCTTACAGCCTAAGTGCCATTACTACAGTTATAGGCATTTTCGTGTCAGCTTTTAAATTTGATTTTATAACCTATAGTAATTGGTCGTCTATCAATGTCTACTTTTCAGTGCTCAGTGCAAATTTGATCAGGCCAGTTTGAAATACATACTTCACATTTAAATAGTGCAAAATGGCACTTCAGAATCACAGTGGATTGGGGGGGGGACCTACAGTTCATGAAATAAAAGACACACTCAGTCTAATTAAATCCAGCATTGACTCTGGTCCTCTAAGCATTGTTTTGTGTTTTTATAACTACAAAGCAACAAGTAGTTGAACTAATTGTATATCAGTGTGAGACCTGCCCCATCTGTGACCCATCTGACTAATCATCATGTTTGGTGGCTGACCAATGGCTCCTGCAAAATAAATATTTGTATTGCTTTAAAGAAAAGGAATGACTATCGTTTTATTTCTCCCAGGGTCCTCCAGGTGAGGTTATTCAACCTTTGCCTATCCAATCTCCCAAGAAGACCAGAAGATCCTCAGATGCCATGTTATCCGATGCAGCTGATACCCTCCTTGATTACACTGATGGCATGGAAGAGATCTTTGGCTCCCTTAACTCTTTGAAGCAGGACATTGAACACATGAAATATCCAATGGGTACTCAGAACAACCCAGCTCGGACCTGCAAGGACCTACAGCTCTCTCACCCAGACTTCCCAGATGGTATGCTAATACTACGTGACAATGGCAAATAAGTTGAAGTTGTGATTTGCTAAGTGATAATGCTGGATCATCTGTTCTAGTTATGTGGCTAATATAGCTTCTAAAAATAACCAAATAATACTTGTGAAATCCTTTCATGCAAAGTATATATTTTTTTAATGAACACGTTTTGTAGGACTTTTTACTTAGACAACTTAGAAACCTCCTTACTGGAAAAACCATTACCTCTTTATGGGGAAAAATAGGAATCATAATTGTAAAATATTGCTAAATAATGGAAAATAAAGGTCAACCATCAATTAACATAGAGGTTAGAGGCACCAACTTCCCACGCAACCCAAAATCCACACTGTTCTGTGACAGATAATGTCTATGGAGCTTTCTTAACTTACAGCATTCCCCCTCCCCTGCCAGAAGTTACACTGTTTGTATAATTGCCTAACAAGATTTAGCCATTGCTTGTATCTTAATATAATGGAAAGAAGAAAATGTATTAGAGAGACTGTGTAAAATTTTATTGTTTCAATAAGGATTAAACCTGTGTGAAAATTTACTTGTTTCAATAAGGATTAAAAACTGTGGATTTGAGGAGGATGTAAACAGAGTTTGCAGAGGTTATTACTTTAGCATTGTAAGTCGCAGATAGAGCAGGCCCATTTGAATCAATGGAATTTACGGAGGAGTTGGCTTCCTAAAACCCTGTTAATTTTAGGGACCCTACTCTAGTGCAATTTACTGTATACGGCAGCAGGATTTGGGTGTGTCCAACTTCATCACTTTATTTTTAATCTCATTTAGATGGTAGTAAAGCTAGAGAACCAGTCAAATGAATAATTTCCAATAATTCCTTTCTTTTTAGGAGAGTACTGGATTGATCCCAACCAGGGTTGTTCTGGGGACTCTTTCAAAGTATACTGTAATTTCACAGCAGGTGGAGAAACTTGCATCTATCCAGATAAGAAGTCAGAAGGAGTAAGTACCAGTCATTAACTGTGTTTAGTATAGATGATTCCTGCTGGGTTGCTTCTGGACTTTGACGAAAGAAAAAAAAACCTGACACGCACATCACATTTTTGTTCATATATCTATTCTGCAAAATAATTATTCCTATATTTACATAAACCTGAACAAAGCAGTGAAGTGATTGTACAACAACAGCAAAATGAGTCCCTTCCTCATTGGATTCAAAAACTCATTTCATGCAGATGTTAGCTTGCTGCACCTGCTTGCTAGCAACATTTTTCATGCCCATGCCACAGCTGTAGAGCCATTTTTAATGAAAACATAAAGCTCATTCTGATTCCTGAGAAATGAATTCATTTGTTAAGCTTTTTTCTTCTTCATGCTTTCTACTGAATGAATCACTTCAAAAGTGCATCTCTGAATTGCCATCCACTAACTGAAAGATGCCACGAATTTGTACATGTATATTCAGTTCTCAAAGTGAGATTATTTTCTCCCTGGAGTGAAACTATGAATGTCTTTTATTCTCTTATACAGTACAAACATTCTTTTATAAATAGGAACTTCATTAGACTGTTCAGGCAATGAGAAATCCTCTAGTTAAATACACTACAATCCGGAAATTGGCCCACAAAATATGTAATACAGTAAAACCTTGACTTACAAATGCCTCGAGTTACATAAAATTCAACTTACACAATGATTTTGTGCTAAAACCATGTCCCTAATTATATGATTTCCTATGAGTTTGCTTCGAGTTACATAAAAATTCATTTCCCTATGGGTTTGCTTCGATTTACATAAAAATTTCATTTTTCCAATGGGTTTGCTTCGAGTTACGTAAAAATAATTTTTCCTATTGGTTTGTTTCAAGTTACCAAAAAAATTGATTTAAGCAAAAGCCCACAGAATGGACTTTTTTCATAAGCAGGGATTTTACTGTAGATCAGTTTGTACAGGGAGTCCATAGAAACTGAATTTGCCATGTATTGTTCTGTGTTATTTGTTTGAATTGAGATCTCAAAAAAGAAGTAATGTGACCATCCAGATGCATATGGTAAGGAATTTGATCCAGGGTGCCAGACGAAACAGTCTTTTCATCTGAGCCAACATTGATCTTCACAGATATCCAAATTAGTTGTTCTCATAAATTAGATCACAGAATATTTAGTGAATATTTAGCATCAAAATCAAGAGAGGAGAAATCTGAAAAGCAATAAACAGATTTCCAGTCATCTGTGTTCCAACATGGTCCCCCTTCTAGGCTGAGACAATACAGCTATAATGGATGTATGTTTGCTAGTTGTTCATGGCCTTTCTCTCTGACTTAGAGAGAGATATACTGTAATGGGTTATCTGAAATCATAAATCCATAAGATTTAAAGGAGCGAGATACATGGGCCAGCCCTCTGCAGAATGTCCACAAGCCGTTTATACAGATGTGCCTGAATAATTCAATTAATGTGTTTGCTTATTTAGTATGTAAACTGGCAATTGGATATCAATTTCACCCTACACAGTTCCAGATATGTTAAGGTAGAAAGCCCATGTCCTCATGCTTTCCATGCCTCTCCACCTCACTAATACTTTTAATCTCCTCTGTTTTCAGAAGATGATTAATGTAGCATTTTAATGCAAATTATTGTTAACTCCCACTCATTTTTGTCTGACACTTTTTAGAATGATTATCCTTTCCCCATTTATCACAGGTAAGGATTTCGTCATGGCCAAAAGAAAATCCAGGAACCTGGTTCAGTGAATTTAAGAGAGGCAAACTGGTAAAGTATCATTATTTAATTTTCTGAATTAATAAGTTAATTTGGTGAATTTGGTGGCCCAAACCGATGGAAGATTTCTCCATTCATTCTTAGTTTTCCAAGGGGCAACACAACTACATCATATACTATAGTAACCAGTGGTGGGCTTCAAAAAAATTTACTACCACACTGTGGGCATGGTATGGTGGGTGTCGCCAGGGGGAAAGCCTTGTGTTGCACCCAAATTAGGACTACTTTATTTCAAAACTTGGATGGACAGGGCCAGCCAGAATTTCTGCTACCAGTTCTGGCGAACTGGTGTGAACCTGTTGATGCCCACCACTTGTAGTAACCCTTGCAACTCAATGGATCCCAGCTTAGGCATCAGATGTTTTGTAGTTAAGAGTTATGCCTAATATATTATAGCTCATCCCATCTCAATGGATTTGGAAAGGTAATAGATCCTCAGACTTACGCTTTTCTGAGTATTTACAGGAAGTATATTCTGCAGTTGAAGGTTAACTGTTATGAATTCTTTTCTGTGTATCTTGTTTGGGGTGGTGGTGGTTATGGATGATATTTCATATCAACCTTAGAGCAGAAATTAGATATAATACATTAGTTTAACATATCATTGTTAAAATCACTACTTTCACATTAAATAGGAGGTCATGACAACAGATATATTTAAAGAATTATATTTTGAAAGTAAAATTGTAGTGTTTGAATATTACTTTTGAAAAAAATTTCAGAGAGTCAATTCAGTTTTCCAGATTTGAATACATATCATAGGCATTCCTTTTGGCATGTACAAATAATTGGCAAACATATCCTGATTCAACTAATCCTTTATTAGGAATTATGGGATGAGCCTACAGACAGTACTTTTTTGCTTGGACTGCTTTAGTATGTGTCCATTCGGCAATGAAAAAGATTTCCCCTCCTGCCATCAGCAGCTAGGCTGGCTTGGCATATGAGTTGTCATCAATTTACTCTATGGAGTAATCCTGATCTGATGTTGGAAGACAAATATTTTTATGGAAAAAATGAGTTAATTGTGGGATATACATGTTAGACCATATGGTAGGCCTGAACCATTTTTTAAAATCCCTTTTCAATATTCCACATTTTATGTACATTATGGAGTGATATGGCAAGATTTATAGTAATAGCATCTTTTGATGTCTGTAAATGGGTAATTGGGTTTAACTGCCTCAGCAGCTCCTGCCATTTTAGAAGCATTAATTGTATCTTCTGCGAATGTGCAAACAGAAACTATAGTTTATAAATGTCTATTAGAAAGCACTGAATTTGATGTTAACGAAATGAAGTCATTGGCCATTGAATAACGGATGACACATGTTTATCTTTCCATTTTTGAATTGGACAGTTCAGTGCCAATTAACCAACTGAAACTTGCCTGAGCTCAATGCCTAAAATCTCTTTAAGCATCAGTTACACTTGATCTCATGAAACTGATGATTTGGCATATTGGACACCACCTTATTTACTTAGAAAGAAAATGGCCACATTAGATGAACATTGATGTTCTCCATGCACTTTTGAAGTCTTGGTCCCTAGATTGATTTTCTCCTCTTTCATTGCCAAATGGCTTACAGCTTTGAGTATAAAGTGGCAAACTTCATGTATGAGGGCAGTACCTCCACATGGTTAGTGTCTTATCTGTGGCCGCCTCAGTCCTACCAATTCTTTGTTCCTGGTAGCATCCTTCTGTGTTTCAAAACCAGTTCTCTGAGGGCCAGCAGTTTTAGGAACTGATCCTACATTTGAGTATTATATTTTGATGTAATTTTTGTTTTCCTTGCCTGCTCTGTGCCCTGAAAGTTAATAAAATCCGTTCATTCATCCTGTTTACTTCAAAGAGACAAAGGTAAAGTTGAAGTTAGTTTCCAACAGCAGTTCACAGATCCTAAATTTTTAATGACTTGTTCTGTATGCAAATCTAAGCTGTTTCAAAAGATGGATAAATTACACTTTAAAATGAAGTTTGAACTGAAGTTCATTATCCCTGGGGAAAGTCTGAGAAATATTTTATATTCCAGAAATAGCTTGCATCTGGTTCCCAGTGGATAGCAACTTTTTTTCAGTTTGGTCAGAAATGTCAGACTTGCTCTTTCATTATATCAGCAATACTATTAAATTCCAAATAGTTATTTTCCTGAAGGCATTGCAGGTGTCTTTATGGTTTTGCTACAAAAAACAAAGACTGGATTTCAAAACACATTGTCACTATACAAGTTATTTGAAATGCAATGCTGTATAAGGGTCCTTATCTATCTCTCTTTCTCTCTCTTTCTGTGCGTGCATGTAAAAGGAGCTATATCCTATGCAGGACGTTTTTTGTGCAGGATACATTTCTATCTTGTGTGCAGGCTGGGAAAAAAGTCTACTGTTTTCTCTGCAAAAGAATTCTATCTCAAGAAGGATACCTTTCTGCCTTATGCAGTCTAGGAAACTGTCTTTAGAGATTTTGTCAAAAAAGGTTTTCATGGATGTAACTCTATTTACTTCCATGAAGTTCCTCCTAAAGTGTCATTCTGTGGCCTTTCAGTGGTAGATGTAATAGATAGGTTGTTGTATTTCCACAAAGAAAGAGAGCTCTGCCCTATATAGGATATGTTCCTACCTTGCACAGGTATCTTCAAAAGCTCCGTTGATATTGTTTTCATGCATTCCTGCAAGAATCTGTTTCCTTTGCTCCACAGTTATATGGCATGTGCAAAGGGACTACCTGATTTTGCACAGGATTTTGAGGTGTGTGGGAGTTTTTCTGCACACAAAAATAGTAAAAAAGCAGGAGTAAAATTAGTATTGATGAAGCATCTTGTAGGAGCCAGTGAGAGGTTCAGCACAGAGCCTTGGTGTAGTGAGACAGAGAAATTTGCTGAGAATGAATTTTCAAAAACTCTCCAATGGCAGGTATGCAGTGTGTTCTCTAGCATAGAAAGAGTGCCCTTCATCCAAGTGAACATCTAACTCAGGGCACAGAGTTACAGTGAACTAAAGTTGTGTTCTTTTTGCAAGGTTACAACACTCCATTTGGGATATTTTCTGTCTTCTGATGACAGTAGGCAGCATAATCATATTGTGCAGCGTACAGAAAAGCTGTTTACTGATTCATAGGCTGACTGCATTCTTAATGGAGCAATAAACAGGCATGTGTCAGATGACTTACAGAGAGGCTAGTTAATGCATTTTTGAGTCAAATGTAATCTTGTTTTGCACTTTAAAAAGGGGAAGCAACCCATTTTTTGTGCCTCTTTGTGAACCTGCATTTTAATTCTTGCTGCTTCTTTTGACTTCCTTAGCTTTCCTATGTGGATGCTGAAGGCAATTCCATTAATATGGTCCAAATGACATTCCTTAAACTACTGAGTGCCTCCGCCAGGCAGAACTTCACGTATAACTGTCACCAATCAGTGGCATGGCATGATGTCTCTTCCGACAGCTATGATAAAGCACTGAGGTTCTTAGGCTCAAATGATGAAGAGATGTCTTATGATAACAATCCTTACATCAAAGTACTTCATGATGGCTGTGCGGTAAGTATAAGCTCAGGACACCCCCCCCCCCTTTACAATGGCAGGTTAGTTTAATAATCTAATGAATTCAAGCTTAATGCCATTCTCAAAGCATATCTTGAAAGTTCAAAGTATCCTTTCATTTTTGCTGTTTGTTCTTCATGTACATAAAATTGCTCCCTTAAAAAGAAAGAAATAATTGAAGTGTAAGAAGAAGAAAAAACATGCTTTGGTGTGCCCCCTCCTGAAGAAAATATCCCTTGACCCAGCTGTCCTTAACAACTACAGGCCGGTTTCCAACCTGCCCATTCTGGGTAAGGTTTTGGAGAAGGCGGTGGCACGCCAGCTGCAGAGTGTCCTGGAGGAAGCAGATTATCTAGACCCCTTTCACTCAGGATTCAGGCCCGGGTATGGTATGGAGACTGCATTGGTCGCACTGATGGATGATCTCTGGCGGGAGCGGGACGGGGTTTATCCATCCGTCCTTGCTCTTCTTGACCTCTCAGCGGCCTTTGCTACCATCGACCACGGTATCCTTCTGGAACGGCTCAAAGGACTGGGGATCCAGGGCACCGTGTTGTCCTGGTTTTCCTCTTTTCTGGAGGGCCGTACCCAGTCGGTGTGGTTAGAGAATAAGAGGTCCAGCCCTAGGCTCCTCAAGTATGGGGTGCCTCAGGGCTTGGTGCTGGATGACACCCAGTTGTACATCTCGGCCCGTGGGGACCCCAGTGATGCTGTTGAAATCCTGTCCGGATGCCTGGAGGCCATTGGGGTCTGGATGGGGGCCAATGGGCTTCGGCTGAATCCCAGCAAGACAGAGTGGCTGTGGATAAGGGGCCCCATATTATCCAGGGAGCTACCATCTTTGGTACTGGATGGGGCTGTTTTGCCCCAGACAGACCCAGTGCGCAACTTGGGGGTCCTTCTGGACTCGCGGCTGCTGCTAGAAGAACAGGTAGTGGCTGTGGCTAGGAGGGCTTTTTCTCAACTTCGGGTGATTCGCCAGTTGCGCACGCTCCTGGACCGGGGCTCCTTGCTTATGGTCACCCACGCTCTGGTCACTTCCCGACTAGATTATTGTAATGCGCTCTACATGGGGCTGCCCTTGACAACCATTTGGAGGCTGCAGCTGGTCCAGAATGTGGCAGCCCGAGTGGTGATGGGATGCGGACGATATGCCCACGCCTCACCGCTACTTCGGGAGCTGCACTGGTTACCAGTTTGTCTCCGGGTGCAATTCAAGGTGCTGGTTTTGACCTTTAAAGCCCTATATGGCAGTGGGCCAGGATACCTTAGAGACTGCATCGTCCCAAGAGTCTCTGCCCGTCCATCCAGAGCGGACCGGAGAGGCTCTCTAATAGTGCCATCAGCTAAGGGTGCACATCTATCCGGCACCCAAAGGAGGGCCTTCTCCGTGTCCGCACCAACCCTCTGGAACCTCCTGCCAACAGATCTAAGACTTCAAAGAGAATTGCTGCCCTTCAGGAAAGGATTGAAGACCTGGCTGGCAGGGCAGGTGTGGGGCCCTAATGGGAACACGGTCCCCACCTGCTGGATTATGTAAACAATTAAGAACTCTCTCTTCTTCTTTTTATAGTGGGTGGGATGGGTGGGTGGGATATGGGTCTTTTAAAGTGGGTGGGATATTGGTCTTTTAAAGTGTTTTTATGTGTTTTTAGAACTTGTTGTAATGCCGCCCTGAGTTGGGTTCTGCCTGAGTGGGCGGCATATATAAATATGACTATTAAATTAAATTTAATTTAATTTAACCATTACTTTGTGGCAAAGGAAAGACATAGAGTGACAGATAAATGTGCTGGCAAGAGAAGTCACTGGTGGAAGATTACTGAGATGTGTGACTGTATATGAAAAGCATTTGTATACTACAAAGTGCTGCAGAAGAGATGAATAACAATAATACTGCAGATAAAAGGTCTCCCTCTCCCCTACTTTAATATAATTTCTCTCTAAATCAGATAGTGGAAGTAACAATTGTTTCAAAGCATGGTTTTTTTCTTTTAATTTTGCATCTCATTCTCTTCATATCTAAGAAGCTGCTGTTTGAAGTGGTACTAAAATCTGATAAGGATAGAAGAGTATTGGAGTGAGAATAACTGAGAAATTTCACAAGCATTCATTCATTACTCATGCAACCAACCCCTAAGAACCCTAGTACTGTATGTTAAATAACACTAAATTAGTAACATAGTATAATGGCTTCAATTTTATGAATTATTCTCTATAGATAACTTTCAGACATTTGCATTTCAGTGACTTCCTTCTCGTTACTATCCACTATTCCAACAGTCCACAACCTTCACCAGTCCCATCCTTACTCATCACTACTCTGCTTCAATGATTCATAGTAGTTTCCACCATTACTACCACCCTCCAGTTTGAATTTTAGCAGAAGCAACTTCAGCAGTTGACAGGAACTCTGATACATAAGAAGCAGGAATTAAATGGAAGTACACTGTGTCCTCCCTTATCTCTCCTTTAGAGCTTCATGACGATTAACATTGAGGCCACACATTGGCTTCCTCAAAAAAATAAATCTGCAAATCGTTTTTCTTCAAAGTTTAACAAGAGAACTGGCTATATAAATATAGATAATGATATTCATCTGGAGACTTATTTCAATTAACCACAGCATCAAAAGTTACTTCTTTGGAGTACAACTTTCAGACTCTAGGTAGCATCACCCTATAGCAGTGGTTCCCAAAGTGGGGCCCATGCCCCACATGGGGACTTCAATTCCCAGAAGCCTAAGCCAGTACATTGGCTGATAGGTGCTTTGGGGAATTGACTAAGGCTTCTGAGGAATGAAGTCCAAAAACCAAAGGTTGGGAAACACTGTCCTATAGGCATGATGACTAAAGAAATCTGAGAGTTGCAACCCAAAAAGTAACCTTTTCAGGCTCTGGAAACAACATATGGCTAATGATATTTTGATCCAATGAAAATCCTAGATAGTTTTGATTCAGCTGCACAAGAAGTAACTCAATGGTAGTTTACCAATCAGCTTACTGAGTGTACCTCTTGGGCTTTTTGAGCATTAAAGTAACCTTTGAGCTAGTAAGTTACTGTTGGTTTTTTGTTGTTGTTTTTTTTGGGACAGATGGCAATAACCTTTCTTTATTCTGAGTATTGGTTCACATGAAGAATCACACACAGGTTAGATAATGAGCTCATTGGCAACTTAATTTCTCATGATTCAAAGAGAATAACAAGATCTTTACTGCATCAGTAAGCTGGCTGGATACTTCAGTGAGTTGGGTATCTGACTGCAGAGTCAGAAGTTGAGAGTTCAGTTCCATGCTGTGCATTCCAGAAGAGTCAACCTGTGTGATCTTGAGCAAGCTGCACAGTCTCAGGATGCCCACAGGAGAAAGGAATGGTAAACCACTTCTGAATGCTCTCTATCTATAAAACTCTGAAAATGTTGCCATGAGTGAGAATTTACTTGACGGCACACAGTTATCATTAATATTATTGTATCAAATCACACCAGAATTAATTTTGTTGCATGTCTTTGTTTGTTTTTACAGTCAAGAAAAGGCTATGCAAAGACTGTTCTTGAAATCAATACTCCCAAAATTGAGCAAGTACCTATTTTTGATGTGATGATCAATGACTTTGGTGATCAGAATCAGAAGTTTGGATTTGAAATTAGTCCATGCTGTTTCCTTGGTTAAATTTAATGCTTTGAGAAGACCATCAACAAGAAAAATGCACCTTGGTGTACCAGCAACTCACTTCAAGCCACATGCAAGTTTTGAATGAGGATAGATTTTTTAAAAAAATTGCATCTTGCAATCTATGTATGTGTTTCTTAGGAAAAGCTCAGTGCCCCAATCACATGGCTTAGAATTATTTTGCAAATTATGAAGGATTCTGTGGTGGAAACAAGCAGCTTATGGTTAACTTTATGAATATCTTACACCACTGTTCCATCCCACTCAACACAATTCCACCTTCCTTGATTTTTTTGGTGCTGTAAAATTGAATGTCAAGGTGTTCCTTCAATTTTAACATAAGAGGTGCTAAGAAGATATGTTTAATAAATTGTAATTATTCTGTGTACAGTACAATGCTGCCCTTTCTGTGTCCATTTCCAAAACTTGCATGTGTCCCTGAATTGCAACTGGCTCTTACCTTATAATAATTTCAAAACTATGTTGTCAATACTGTGTATGTATTATGAAAAAAATAAAATTGTAATTTCCAGTGAATTCAAATCCATTTTTTCTGATTTAATATTATTATTAATATTATTATTATTAATAGATCCCTTTGTATATATTGCTATTCAAGAGATCTGTTATTTGAAGTCACCAACAAAAAAACCTCAGGTGGCAAAACTGGAAACATTTGAGTAGCACACCTGTCTGCTGTTACTACTTTATGTTAAGAAATTCAAGAAGGAAAAGTACTGATTCAGGTGCTCTTCCATGGTGCTATACCTCAAACTTCATTACTTTCTGTTTCTGATGCCAGGATATTTCAAGAAATGTGTATGTGTGTATATATTAAAAATATACCTAAGAGAAACAAGTTTTATGTTTGGGGTAGGGAAACATACATACAGTATGTGTTTAAAATAAATATGTGAAATATATATCAATCAGGAGGCTCCTTCTGAAGTAACCTTTAAAGGCTGTAAAAGTTGCAGCCACATGACCTCACCCCTGCACCATTCTGGTAATGCTGGAATGTCTTGAGCGTGTTGAAGGAGGTTCTGGCATGGATCCTTCCCACAACTGCTTCTTCCCCTTCCCTCACACTGGCATATTCCTGGTGCGTGGACCATGGAGTTGTTGAAACATTAACTCATTTCACACAGCTAGATCCGCAGATTTTAGCATGGCTTTTCAGAGAAGAAGGGGTTCCCTCTGGCTGACCTATAGGTGTCATCAGAAGGGGCCTTCAAATGACTAATCAGACAATCAACCCTTTTTTATAACACATCTGAGCTTTGTCACCAGATTCTAAATACTTATTTATGGATTGTGCCTCATCTGTTATTTTACCTGGCTCTACAACGAGTATACTTAAATTATATGTGAATAATAGTTAATCTTTTCCCTGAAAGAGACATAATGTGATAAAATAAATCCCAGATTTTTGTCTGCCCATCCCATCAATGTATTTTCCCCCAAAAATCACTCCTGTTACTTCAGAGTAAGGCTAAGGACCTCCACCCTGATTAAAAGATGTTAGAGCACAAAGAAGGCTGTATCCTCCCCTCACTACTCTTGAAAAGAAAAACATGAATGGTATTAGCTCTGAAGCATAGTGTCTAGTATGAGGCTTGCAGCTGTGCCTTTAGCAGAAGCTGGATCTGATAATATCAGGCTGACTGGAAAGGATTCACCAAATCAAGCTTCTGTTGAAGACCCTCATTCAACCAGGTCAAGGATCTGTTTGCTTTCTGGCTGCTTAGCAGTCCAAAGCAGGTGCCATACACATCCGATGTTGACTATGATGAGTGATGATCCTCTTCTGAGTAATGAACAGACCGTATGGGAGGGGACCTGTCTCCTGTTCTGGTTTGGTATTCATAGAAATCTATTTGCTGCCCTACTAAGAGATGCAGAAGTAGAACCTGTCTAGTGATGGATCCCCTTTTGCTATATTGTTTCAAATAAGCCTAGGCCATGGGATTCGGGCTAGCTGTCAGCCAATCAATTGAAAAACTGCTCTCCATGGAGTTTGTTTTTTGATTCAAGAATTATAATTTTTGACCTGTTACCCTTCCACCCACCCCACCCCCAACATGGCTGTTTTGTCCTAGCCTCAAGATCCCCCGCCCCCCAGGTAGTCAGAAAGAGCTGTTAACTTAACCCAAATCATTTTGTACTTCTTTTTCATAATATATGTAAGACTTGGTGGTGGAGGGTGGGGGGAGATAAATGTTTGTTATTATTTCTTATATAAATTGGTTTAAGTTAATTGATATAAAATTCCACTAGCTCATTTCCAGATGTTTCTCCAGATGTTTCTTTTTTTAAATCATGCAAACATTTTATATGTAAAAGAGTTTTTAAAAACAACAGTTTGCTGTTCAGAAAGTCAGTTTTTTTTTTAAAAAACCAAAGTTTGTAATGGTCGCCTCAAAGAGGAAAAATATACATTTTATTAATAAAATCAAGTCTTGTCTACCTGGACTGATCACTTTGTTTCTTAAACATACATGTTATATTTCCTCCAGTAATGCAGCAATATTCTGGCTCAATAATCCTTCACATGGACCAAGGAATACAAAACAGAAGTACTCTGAAATATGACTGGAAGCCTAATTATATTTATCAAATGATGTATATCCAGATATTTCACTTCAAAATAGTTTGGCTAATTTATTTGTTCCCCTTATTTCCTGCAGTGTAAAAATGCTTGCCAAATATTTCATTCTGATCTATTTAGGCTGTTTTTATTCACATAAAAAGCTTGACAAAGAAATTTAAAAGTAGGATTCTTTCCCTCCAGGCAAGACTGAGGCAATGCTAATTTTTTCCCTTGTCATTTTTTCTATAATTTGCACAACCCGTTTTCTCTGCAAAACTGGTGAGCTTTTAAGAAGCAACACTCATACATGAACTAAAACATGCACATAGGAAGCTACACATTAAGTTCATGAAACTGCCTATGAAAGTCACTTAGAAACAGAAATTTATCTGGTGTAAATTTTATTTATTTCATTAGAAGCAATTCTTCTGCTCCCAAAATCTCAAATCAGTGCACCACACAAAGACAACACATACAACTTTAACAATACACATAACAGTAAAGAAGTCCTCAACTTACTATCATTTCATTGTGATACATTTCAATATATAAAGCATTTAGAAAGTAATAGAGTATGCTGGCACTCAACATCAAAAAGGCTGCAGAGCAGCTTTTAAACTGATAACTGGGGGAAAGCCGACAGGAGCTGGGCAGCATCTGGTTCGGGTAAGTGTGTACTTGAGTAGTGAGGAGGATGCAAAAATTACTGAGCAGAGCGAGGAGGTAGTCACCAGCACTCTAGCAGAAGGATGCAAGAGGCAGTCTAACAATGCAACTGGACTCAAAAGACTGTATCAGGAAAGCATATATAAATGCTTGTATACAAATGCCAGAAGCCTCCGGAACAAAATAGGGGAGCTGGAATACTTAGCAATAGATAAGAATATTGATATTATTGGTATCACTGAAACCTGGTGGATGGATGATAACCAATGGGATACAGTTATCCCAGGCTACAAACTGTACAGGAAGGATAGGAAGGGGCAAACGGGAGGTGGTGTAGCCTTGTATGTCAAAGAAGTTATAAAATCGTATGAATTGGAATATCTAGGTGATTTGGAGTCACCATTAGAAGCTCTGTGGGTAAGAGTACCAGGCCACAAGGATGGTCTAACAATAGGCATATACTATCGGCCTCCAACCCAAACTCTTGAGGGAGACTGGCAGTTGGAGAATGTTGTAAAGGAGGCATCCAAGAAGGGAAGCCTGATTATAATGGGGGACTTCAATTACCCTCACATAGACTGGGTGAACTGTTGTTCAGCACATGATAAAGAGATAAAGTTCCTAGATATGCTAATGATTGTTCCCTGGGACAGATGGTTGGGTCTTCAACCATCTGTCCCAGGGAACAATCATTAGCACAAGAATCCTTGACTTGATCCTGAGTAATGCTCAGGATCTGGTGCAAAATGTTAATGTGACTGATCCAATAGGGAACAGTGACCACAACTCAATTATGTTTAACTTGATCATAGACCGCAAGTCACTGAAAAAATCTAACACAGAGACCTAAAATTTTCAAAAAGGAAATTTCCCAAAGATGAGGAAACTAGTAAAAGAGAAGCTGAAAGGGAAAATTGAGAGAATCCAAACACTCCAAGAGGCATGGAGGCTGTTTACAAAAACCATAACAGAGGCCCAATTGGAATGCATTCCCAAAAGGAAAAAGGGCACTGCCAGGTCCAAGAGGACTCTGATGTGGCTTACAGGAGCTGTTCGAGAAGTGATCAAAAGCAAGAAAAGCTCATTTAGAAGATGGAAGGCTTGTCCGAATGAGGACAGCAGACAGAAACATAAATTCTGGCAGAACAAATGCAAGGCAACAATCAGGAAAGCAAAGCAAGACTTTGAGGAGCGTATAGCTAAAAATACTCAGAGAAATAACAAAGACTTCTTTAAGTACATTAGAAGTAAGAACCCAACTAGGAAGGCCATTGGACCATTAGATGACAATGGAAGGCAAGGGGTTATTAAAGAGGAAACAGAGATTGCAGAGAGACTCAATGAATTCTTTGCTTCAGCATTCACTGAAGAAGACAGAGACCACATGCCCAAAACAGAGCCTATTTTCATAGGGAGGGAAAGCGAAGAATTAAGCCAGATAGAAATAACCAGGGAGGAGGTCCTTGCATGTCTTGTTAAACTAAATGCTAACAAATCACCAGGACCAGATAGCATCCATCCATGAGTTTTCAGGGAACTTAAAGATGAAATTGCTGATCTCCTAGCCAAAATATATAATCTTTCCCTCAAATCAGGCTTTGTGCCTAATGACTGGAAGGTAGCGAATGTAACACCAATTTTCAAAAAAGGAGCCAGGGGTGATCCAGGAAATTACCGACCTGTCAGTTTGACATGTGTCCCAGGTAAAGTGATGGAAACCATCCTAAAAGATAGAATCAATAGGCACATAGAAGAGAAGGCGCTGCTAAAGGAGAGCCAACATGGCTTTTGCAAGAGCAAATCATGCCTCACTAATCTGTTGGAATTTTTTGAGAGTGTCAACAAGCATGTGGATAAGGGGGATCCAGTTAACATTGTTTATGTGGACTTTCAGAAGGCTTTTGACAAGGTCCCACACCAAAGGCTCTTGAATAAACTTGCCAGTCATGGAATAAAGGGACAGGTCTTGTCCTGGATCAGCAACTGGCTAAGGGACAGGAAACAGAGGGTAGCACTAAATGGACACTTCTGCAAGTGGAGTTAAGTAAAGAGTGGGGTCCCCCAAGATTCAGTACTGGGACCCCTGCTTTTCAACCTCTTCATAAATGATCTAGAGGTAGGAGTAAACAGCAAGGTAGCCAAATTTGCTGACGACACTAAATTATTCAGGGTAGTGAAAACTGTGAGAGATTGTGAGGAGCTCCAGAGGGATCTCTTGACACTGGGGGAGTGGGCAAAGCAGTGGCAAATGAGCTTCAACATTAGTAAGTGCAGAGTGATGCATGTTGGGGCAAAAAAACCCAATTACATTTATAAAGTGATGGGTTCTGAACTCTCTGCGACAAACCAGGAAAGGGACCTTGGTGTCCTGGTGGACAACTCAATGAAGGTGTCAACCCAGTGTGCCTCAGCAGTGAAAAAAGCAAACTCAATGCTAGGGATCATTAGGAAGGGTATAGAAAATAAGTCAGCAAGTGTCATTTTGCCTCTTTACAAATCTATGGTGAGGCCCCATCTGGAATACTGTGTACAGTTCTGGTCGCCATACCTCCAGAAGGATATTATGGAGTTGGAAAAAGTGCAGAGGGCAACCAAAATGATTAGGGGACTGGAACACCTTCCTTACCATCTGAGGCTGCAACGGTTGTGCCTTTTCACTCTTGAACGACGGTGTCTAAGAGGTGACCTGATTGAAGTGTATAAAATCATGCACGGTGTGGACAAAGTAGATAAGGAAAAACTGTTTTCCCTATCGCATAACACTAGAACTAGGGGACACTCCATGAAACTTTTGGGTACTAGTTCTCAAACAAATAAGAGAAAGTACTTTTTCACCCAGAGGATTACTGATCTATGGAACTCCCTGCCAGAAGAAGTGGTGACAGCTGTCAGTCTTGACAGCTTTAAGAAAGGGTTAGACAAGTTCATGGAGGACAAGGGTATCAATGGCTATAATTATGGATACTTAAGGACAACCTCGGGGTTGGAGAGATAGGCAGGATATCTCTCAATGCCATTTCCAGGGAATCCTAAGCAGGTGAAGGCATCTGCTTGGGAATACCCTGAAGGAAATGGTGAGCCACTGTGTGAGACAGAATGCTGGACTGGATGGGCTGTGGCCTGTTCCAGCAAGGCTGTTCTTATGTTCTTATGCTTCTCTCCAAATGGGCATGTGATCCAGAGGTCCAGAGGTCCAGAGGTCATGTACAAATGGACACTATACATGCATATCCAATTTGTTTCAGTGGGGTATCAGCTCTCTGTGCACACAAAAACTGTATGGGCCAATTATGTTCAAAACTTCACAGAGACTAAAAATCATATACACACAGGCTCATTGTATAGTACAACAGTCTGTTGGGTTCCCTCACATACTTTTAATGCATTGTCCAGAATCTAATTACAAATTTATACTGATGTAAGTTAAGAAATCACCATAAGACATCTGCTGTTGCACTCTGAGGTGTGATTCAAGTGCAGTAAAGCAAAGGCCAACATACAACAGCAAATTGCTTACAATGACTTCTGAACTTCACTGACTCCTTAACTTGCTGCTAAGATTTACTGTATACTAATTCATTTACACCAGCAGGCATAGGTGTTTGTTTATATTCTATCTTTCTGGTAGAAAAAAGTGTTTGACATGTATTACAATCTTTATAAAAGAATAAGTACAAGAAAAACCAAGATGAACTATGAGATCAAATAAAATGAGCTGCATCTCAAAAACCATTAAAGTCAACAAAGAATGCAATTAAAAACAGCCTAGCAGAGCAGGATAAACATCATATGTCAGTCTACAAAGATGAGTTTTGCACACTTCTGAAAATCAATCAGCATTACTAATAGGATTCTGGCCATCTGCTTTACACAAGCTCTTCTGGATACTCTCATATAATTATGATTGCTTGTCAGCTCCATTGTTTTGTTTTCCACATATTAGGGAGCATCCTTTCTGGGTGCATGTATGCAGGCTTTCACACAGGACTTTCCCCTTGAATGTGGAACACTGTGGGTCTCTGACTAGAAGGGCCCCTCTTCCTCTCCAATGGAAAATAGCATCAGAATATAAATACTGTACAGTACAGGCATTTTGGAATCGAGGCCTTGGTCCAATAGCCTTTCCCTTTATTCATGTCAGGTAGAGAAGACCCATGCATGCCCATGTCTATGCATGAAACACTTGAACTCACATTATGTGTTCAAATAGGCCATGTGGAAGAGTGTCCAATGCTCCATGAGAAAGATAATTCTCATCTGGCTAAATGTTTGAGTTTGTGTTTAAGCATCGTTGTCACCATTGTTATTGTTAGAAATAGCAATTACCGTATTTTCCGGCGTATAAGGCGACTGGGCGTATAAGACGACCCCCAACTTTTCTAGTTAAAATGTAGAGTTTGCAATATACTCGCCGTATGACTACCCCTCTTCCAACGGCGGCGTCTTCGGTTACTCTGGGTTGAAAAGATTTTTGCTGGTGAAACTCCACTCAGGGGATGCCCGAATGAGGCTCCTTTCATGCCTTTGGGTATTGAAACCCAACCTTCCAGTCTCCAAGTTCAGCGCCTTAACGACTAAGTTTTGTCCCCAACATGCTGGTTACATATGCTCGCGTCATCCCCTCCCCCTTCACCGGTGGGGAAGGTAAAAGGAGCCCTGTCGGGCTCGGAGCCACCGCGAGCCGCACCTCTCCGCCCCCTTCACCGGCGGGGAAGGTAAAAGGAGCCCCTTCAGGCTCAGAGCCGCTGCGAGCTGCACTCCCCGCCCCTTTCACCGGTGGGGAAGGTAAAAGGAAGGTGCAGCTCGCGGCATCTCCGAGCCTGACGGGGCTCCTTTTACCTTCCCCGCCAGTGAAGGGGGTGGGGAGGTGCAGCTTGCGGCATCCCCGCCCCCTTCACCGGCGGGAAAGGTAAAAGGAGCCCTGTTGGGCTCGGAGCCACCGCGAGCCGCACCTCTCCGCCCCCTTCACCGGCGGGAAAGGTAAAAGGAGCCCTGTCGGGCTCGGAGCCACCGTGAGCCGCACCTCTCAGCCCCCTTCACCAGCGGGAAAGGTAAAAGGAGCCCTGTCGGGCTCGGAGCCACCACGAGCCGCACCTCTCCGCCCCCTTCACCGGCGGGAAAGGTAAAAGGAGCCCTGTCATGCTCAGAGCCACTGCGAGCCGCACCTCTCCGCCCCCTTCACCGGCGGGAAAGGTAAAAGGAGCCCTGTCAGGCTCGGAGCCACCGCGAGCCGCACCTCTCCGCCCCCTTCACCAGTGGGAAAGGTAAAAGGAGCCCTATCGTGCTTGGAGCCACCGTGAGCCGCACCTCTCCGCCCCCTTCACTGGCGGGAAAGGTAAAAGGAGCCCTGTCAGGCTCGGAGCCACCGCGAGCCGCACCTCTCTGCCCCCTTCACCGGCAGGGAAGGTAAAAGGAAGGTGCGGCTCGCGGCATCTCCGAGCCTGACAGGGCTCTTTTTACTTTCCCCGACGGTGAAAGGGGCGGGGAGGCGCAGCTCGTGGTGTCTCCAAGCCCGACAGGGCTCCTTTTACCTTTCCCGTCGGTGAAGGGGGCAGGGAGGCGTGGCTCGTGGATACCACCACCCCAGCCGGGGTTGGGGGGTGAAGAGGAGGAGCAGCAGCTGACCGGCAGGGGGGAGCCAGCCGCAGCCGCGAGGCTGAGGGTGGTGGTATCCGGGCGGCCCCTTGCTCCGGAGGCCTCGCAGCGGCAGCTGATTTTCCCCGCCAGTCAGCTGATGCCCCTTCTCCTCCACACAACCACCCCCAGCCGGGGGTGAGGAGGAGGAGGAGGAGCAGCAGCTGACCGGCGGGGAAAGCCATTCACCACCTCCGCCGCAAGGCTGGGGGTGGTGGTATCCTGGCGGCCCCTTGCTCCGGAGGCCTCGCCGAATGGCTTTCCCCGCCGGGCGGCCCCTGGCTCCAGAGTAACCGGGCATATAAGTCGACCCCCAACTTTGGCACAGATTTTTTGGGGTTAAAAAGTCGTCTTATACGCCGGAAAATACAGTACATTTATTTTGTTGTTGTTCAGTTGCACAGTCGAGTCCAACCCTTCGTGACCCCATGGACCACCGGACGCCAGGCACCCTTTATCCTCCACAATCTTCCTCAACCCTCTCAGCTCTGCACCCATTGCGTCAACAATACCATCTAGCCATCTCATTCTCTGCCACCCCTTTCTCCTTTTGCCTTCGACCTTTCCCAGCATCAAGGCCTTCTTGAGTGAATCTTCATCATCTTCAATATTTGACCTTCCAAAGAGGTCAGGGATGATTTCCTTCAGGATCCACCTATTTGTTCTCTTTGCTGTCCAGAGTACTCTCAAAATTCTCCTCCAACACCACATTTCACATTCTTCTGCGCTCAGCTTTCCTTATTGTCCAGCTCTCGCAACCATACATTACTACCAGAAATACCATTGCTTTGACTATGCAGACTTTTGTTTGCAAGGGGATGTCTCTACTTTTAACTATGTTCCCCTGGTTTCTCATAGCTTGCTTGCCAAGAATCAGTCACCCTTTTTATTTCATGGCTGCAATCCCCATCTGCAATGATCTTGGATCCTAAGAATGTAAAGCCTGTCATTGCTTCTACTTCTTCCCCTTCAATTTTCCATGGAGTGATAGGGCCCAATATATATATAAATATAAAGGGCAATCTGCTGGTAAGCTACAGTCACAAGGAGAACCCAAAGAAAGGGAGCGGCAACCACTTCTGTGTAGTCTCAATGTAGAAAATTTCAAAAAGATTCACCCTAACTCAGAGTTGATTTAATGGAACACAGTTTTTTTTATTAACTTAAATTTACAAGGAGGAGGAGGATGAAAAGACCTGACAATTATGTTCATTACAATTCATACAAGTGAACTGGTATGATAATTATAAGATTTTTATATGGTGAGCTACTAGTCATGATTCTAGCCACTTTTTGGGCATACATAGTATATATCTACATATTTCAGTAGAATCATCCTGCCTGCCAGAGAGAGAAAATGGTGGTTAAAAAAGCTATGTGGAGTTGCTGATTCTATTAAGAAATGTTTTTATTAAATTGTGTGCCAGACACAAATTGAAATACTCTGTCGAAACCTAATGCTTAACCTTTCTACAATAAACATAATTGGTTTCTGGGGGGGAGAGTGGGTGCCTTTCTATTTGTGAAGCAGATGAAAGGCCGTTGATGTTGTTTTTACATTTGTTAATATAATTTATTACTGGCACATCCTCTTCAATTCAGAACCCCACCTACATGCCAATGAAAGTTTTATTTAGCAAGGAATAGAAATCCAGGTCACTTTCAAAGGCTATTCTGCCCACTGTTACAGTCCATTCAGTTTCAGCATTATTTCAAACAGGGGTAGGATTATTATTTTCCAAATGCACTAAATCTTTATGTGTTTAAATTTATCTTTTCTCAAAAATTCATATATAAATCTCTCCCTTTTTTTCTGCTTTTCAGCTGTCAAGAGTTGCATAGACTCTTCAAAGATATGTGAAACTTACGCAGTCCAAGGGCTAAGATTCAGGATGTTCCACTTGCAGGCTGGGCTTGCAAAAATTAAATCCCTACCGCCAGAGCCCTAACAAGGAAGGCATCTGTAAAGAAACTACTCTTTGGTACCATGGTGTTGCTTTTCCCACTAGACTGGATTTAATTTTAATTTAATTTAATTTTTCAATTTATTTGCTGCCCAGACTGGATGCAAAAGCTGGACATTTTAAAAAAAGAATTGGGCAAGTGAATGGAGCATGAGTCATAATGGTTTAGATTGGGGTGGCCAACCTTTTCGTGCTGTGGGCCCATGGGTTAGCCCAGGGTTGGCCCATGGACTATAGGTTGGGAACCCATGGTTTAGATATTATCACAGATATCAAAGGCTGAGTGCCTCATTCTGTTATCTGCTGAGCTGTGCTCAGAACTTATATTTTTAGTTGATGTGGTTAGGGAATTTTGGGAATTGTAGGCAGTTTTCCAACCTATGTGCAAGAAAGTGCTACTGGCCTATTCTAGATTTCACAAGAGACAACTGTTTGGCTACTATGAGGAATATCTTGTCTGGAATAGTAAAAACTCAGCATAGTTTCTTGTCTAAAATATCTGAGGTTGCTGGAATCCCAAATTTTAAGGTTGGTATCAGTGTGACTGGCACCAAATAAGCCTAAGGTTGAGATTCTGTCTCCAATTTGTAATTAACACATATTGTGCTGGTAGAATACAGTATGGGCTTTGAACCAGCAACTCTGAAAGGGTGGCATAATATCTTCTGATGTCAGACTTCCTGTCTATTCATCCTCATGTTGAACATCCCTTTTAGCACTGAAGAAGAAGAACCTGTAGAAGTTGGGAGATAGTTCTCATGATTACAAATATATTTGGAATATCTAATTTGTATTCATTACTCTAACACCTTAATCTAAGCACAGGTTACAGTCCATTAAATTTTAGCAGCAGTAAACATTGAGATGGTTTAGGATGTTTTTAAATTATTATTTTAGAAATCCTTTACTAATTTAAACTACAGAATGCAGAATGTCAGATACAGAACACACAGTAAAATTTCAAGAGGTGTAATCTTGAGAAGAAAATTCTGATTACAACTAATGTTGCCATATCAGAGAGTATCCTAAACTCAGTAGCTCCTATTTGAGAAAGAAAGAAAGAAAAAGGTGTGTGTGTGTGTGTGTGGGGGGGGGGGCAGAGTGATTGTCAACAGAACTCGGCTTTCCTCATATTCATCCAGTATTTTCTCCCTTGGATCAAGCAGAGGAGTGATCATCACTCCCACATCATTACGATTTTAAAAACAAAAACATCTGTGCAAAGAGGATTTAGTCAGATAGCATAAAAATGAGAAATTAATCATTTGCCCAAGTATACTGTAAACACCAGACGGGACAACATTTATCATCATTTTGCCTTCTGTTTATCTAAGGAGAGAGTAGGCTTAATTATTCTCCCAATACTTTTTACTTTCAACACTTTATATCCATAATTAAAAGTATTCACAGCCTCTCTTTGATTTTATACATGCCTATTCAGAAGCTCTAGTTAGTATAGGGAGACGTACTCCCAGGCAAGTGGCTGTTGGATTGCAGGCCAAATGTAGTAAAATTGAAACTATTGACTCCTCTGTTCCCCACTATAAATTGTTGGATTCTTATCTGCAACATTACTAGTCTCTGGCCGGACATCCCGTTATGGTAATGGAGCAGACCATACAGTCAGCGACTCAATGCTGAGTGTTTGTGGTGGTAAATAACCTGACTCCCTGAAGGGGCCAATGGGTATGGATGGATGAGCCCATTTCCTCCCTCAGTGAAGGAAATGCCAGTGGAAACCATCTTTGGACCCAATGGAAAAATCAGCGGAGGAGGAACTCTGATTCCCAATAGTCATGGAGGTGGAAGAGGCCATGCCAGATGGACTGGCTGTGAAGGTGCATCTTGTTAATATCCACAAGGCTGTGGCAGTCCATTGCAATCCTGGTGTTGAATCCTGCATGTCTCATTTCGTGTGAGCCGCAGGGGGTGCCTCTGTAATCATAGTGTGTGGGTTACTTCATGGCAAGCTGGGATCCACCTTAAACAAATTCACACCTATGCTATTTTTCCTGCTTCAGGGGAAAAATGCATTCTCGGATATGCGTTGCAGCTGATGACGACCACGACCTGCAACCTTGCATGCTGCCTGTAGTTGGAGTGTTTTGGAGGAACCTTTCTGGGTTGGGATGACTGTCTATCTATTCAGCCCTAACCAATCAGTCCTTCCAGCCTCTGAATTAAAAAAATAACCCCACCTCACTCTGATCTGTGTTCTTTACTTCACTGCTGACACAGGTGGTATCAGTTGTTTGTTGCTTGATGTGTTTGGTGCAGAAAAGAAAGAAGCTTGCTCACGATTATAATTCCAAGTCACAGTTAGTAAAGAATTTTTTGAAAATTATTTTTCCTACAAATCTCTCAGAGTGAACTATTGGAACTTGGAGTGATGGTTAATGAGAAAGGAGTAGACTTATTCTTCTCTGTGAATCTCTGCACTTCTACTGCACAACTAAAGGGAATTATACCAAAAATTCTGCAATATGAATAAGTTACAGCTTAGCTCTGGATGCTCTGGTTTGTTAAGCAGGTTGAAGCATCTGTGAGGTACCAAATGGATACTTACTAAGGAAAAGAGCCATCATTGGTCTCATAGAAATATGAAAGTAGACTGTCAACATGTCAGTGGAGTAGGGAATGGTGAGAGAGTAAATTGCTTGCTATTTTTAGGAAAAGAAGGTTACAATTAAAGGTTGCCGGCTACAAATGCAAAATCTGTCAGAAGCTTGGGAAGGATAGGGCCCCAACCTCTCCTTAGTGGAGCAGACAGAAACAACAACTGAAATGGTAACAGACTTAGGCCAGAGTGGGGGAGGAGATGGGGCTTGATTTATGGTTCTAGAGCTCACAATGATATTGCAGACTGGGACCACAAGCTCAGATAGTGGCACTAAATTAAATGGTCAGTTTCAAAGAAATGTTCCTTGTGAGAAATGGATTCCGCAGCAAGAAGCAGCAAGTTCGTTAAAGGAAAACTAGTTCTCCCTGCACTGTAAATCATGCAGCTCAACTTCTTTTTCCTAGGAAAATCATGTATCCAAATGCCTGCCCCTGAGTTCTAAATGGAGCTCCCAGCAGCTCAGCTATATCAACCTCAGCTCTGGATATGTGGATTTGCAGGCAACAACACTTTTTCAGAGCCCTCTTGTACTTTTCTATCCTAACTAAGCTACAGCACCTCTGCTTTGTGTGATTTTGCACTGGTTTCATGATACAGTGGTACCTCAGATAAAGTCTGATTCGGATAAAGTCTCGGTTTTCATGCACACATGATGCATCACATAAAGTCCAAAACCACTAAAAATGGACGTTACCCAAGGTATTTGGTATAGGAACTTCGGATAAAGTCCATTTTTTGGACTTTAATTTAATTTAATTTAATTTAATTGTTGGATTTCTATACCGCCCACTCGACCAAGGCCGACTCAGGGCAGTTCACAATCATAGATAAAACAGATAAAACAGAATTAAGAACCCGCCCCCTAAAAAGGGTGCACATACCCAAGGAACTATGGGGGAAGGAATAATCCTCTATACCAACCACCCAACGGAAGCCACCCCTCCACCTGCACCCCACACTTGGCCCGATGCATTGCCTATTTGATTTGGATAAAGTCCAAACTTGTGGAACGGAGTTTGGACTTTATCCAAGGTTCTACTGTATTTTTTTGGAGTCTGCTTGCTGTTCTGGCTGTACATCCTTGACTCTGGATTTCTACATGAATTTGATATCAGATCCCACTCACCTGATTTACTCATTGAGTAGGACTTTACTCATTGACTTCTGTTTGACCTTAAGAAAATGCTTCTGGGAACCTTCCACCTGGTCTGCTTATTTGCTATACGTATCCTGCCTGAAGGAGACCTCGGACTGCCCAGACCTTACCACTGGAACCCCCTGACCTGGGAACAGAACACTTTTAAAGCCATCCAAGTGGGCAGCCCTTTTAAGCCCTTCCATGGCCTGACTATGTACTATCTGAAAAAATACTATGTCTTGTCTGATCTGGATAAGATCACTGAATCCAGAATTTGCTGGATACCACACCCATACAAAATAAAAAGAAAAAAGTGATCTCCAGAGTATTGTCTGAAATTCAACACCACTGGCATTCAACAGAATTCTGGCTGCTGTATTCCATGTCTACACAATCTTTCTAGTACCAGCAAAGGCAAGAACTCAATGAGAAAACAGCAGCTAGTAGGTGTGATTGCTCATTAAATTTAACAAGCAGGTTAGGATTAGCTCTTATGAAAAATAAGATGAGAGCAACATCACACCTTTGAAAACTGAGCTAGAAGTTGATTGGAATGTAGGCACATCCAATTAGTCATATAATGACCTGGGAATATGCACGTTGCTAAAGTCATCTTAGGGACCTACAGACAAATTACAGGCATGTAATTCAACTGGAACACAATTGTGATTGTAATACATTTTAACTCTAATGGGATACACAACTTGCAAGAAAAAGAAGTATGAATATGTTCTACTTTTTGGAAGTGCATCTGCTCTGCTATTCCCAATACCTGTACACTCTTCTGATTTTCAAATACTTTCTCCTGACAATCCTCATTTGCATCTACAACTTACATCTGGAGGAGCATTGAAGGTGAGCTGTTTGAAAAAGAAGTGTTAGCAAATATTTTAGGTCAGTCCTGGACAAGGGTTGGGAGATTTTTGCCCTGTGGCTACTCTGGCCTACAACTGATATCAGCCCCATCCAACACAATCAGGAATAACAATCTCTGGGAGTTGTACTTATAGCCCTAGAACAGCAAGAAATCCCCTTCCTTGGCCTAGCTTTCATACCTCAAATCTGAAAAAATGTGTCTGTCTATACACGCACAAGTTTTAAGAGCTACTTTCTTCTGGATGGACAATGCTGTAGGCAATACTCTTCTAGGAATAAAGTCTCCAAGCACTCAGTAAATGTATGTCCTATTACACTCTTTGCAGCCTTTAAGCCTCATGTATTAGACTGCACTATACAGCTCCATTTGCTGAACTCTCTGTACCATCTTATCTTTAGTGAGAAGGCAACAAGATTACAAGTATTAAAGAGTGCCTTCCTTTTTACTAGTGGGAACCGTGGGACACAAAGTGTGCTTCCCCTCAAATAAATACAGTGGTACCTTGGATAAAGTCCAATTCGGATAAAGTCGTGGTTTTCATGCACATGTGATGCATTGCACAAAGTCCAACACAGCTTAAAATGGACGTTATCCATGGTATTTGATATAGGATCCTCGGATAAAGTCCATTTTGATTCAAATAAAGTCCAAAATCAGATAAAGTCCAAACTCGTGGAGCGGAGTTTGGACTTTCTCCGAGGTTCTACTGTAAAAGAAAAATGTTCTATGAGTTGCCATTTAGGGTGATAATGACCACTATCTGGTCCAATTTAAAAGTAAATTGAACAAAATGCCAAAATATAGACTGAATAAGATGTAGCAAAATCTGACTCCAATTTGTTTTGATTTAGGATGGTTACTCTCTCTCTCTACAGAGCATGTTGTATGATAAAAATGAGGAGAAAGCTAAAGGCCACCCAAATGTTCTATGTCCCCTTTGTAGTTCACCTGCTATAACTTCTGGAAACATATTTGGTAGGGACATTATTGCTGGAAACGCAGAACACTTCTAGACATTATAAACTGGAGTATGTATTCATGCCAGAAAGGTGGAGCACTGGAGGTGCTCTTGTCTTCCCCAATCCAAGGGAAGCTACAAAAATAATGCAAAGCTATATTATTGCCATTGAATTTAAAAAGTGGTTAAATCTTGTGGAGTAATGCTGTAAAAAATAAAGTGGAGAGTCTCTGTGTCCACTTGCTAAGGAACCTCTGGATCATAGGCTGGAATGACAGCCTTGAGGAAAACATCCCACTGGACCTTATCTGAGTTAACAGATGCAGGATCTGTAGGTGGAGGGTGTAGGAATGCATCTGGTTTCTGTCTTGCCTGTCCTCTGACACATTTTGTAAACAAAAGCCTCTTTGCTTGCTATTCTCCTTATCTCTCTTTCTTTGGGTTCTGACACTTCTGATTGGCTGTAAGCACTCAGCTTTGTCTCTGCGAAGTTTCGTTTCTGCTATACAATGCTTGCTAGTTTCGTTTCTCGCTCACTCTGCCTAAATAAAGAAAAGGCTTCAGTAGCGTTTGACCAGCCAAAGAGAGCAGTCGTGTCTGCTTTTGTCTGTCTCTGTTTCTCCCTACAAAAAGCCTAATGAAGCTGGACTCATAGGTACCTCAAAAGATCTGAGAATATAAACTGCTGCTAATGAGACTGGCTGATCGAGACTAGATCTTTACATGAATCAAATCCCAACAAGTGGTGCCCCGTGTGAGGCTTTGAACTACAATGAGAGAGCCTGCTTTGAACTCTGATTCAGCAATTAACACCTCATAATCGACCGGGGAAGGTCTCATTCACCTACGACCAGGCAAAAGGTCAGACCGGAGGAAGGTCATAAATTGAGCGCTCAAAATTCATCCAATTCTACATTGGGTCCCACATTAGGTGAGTGAAGAAAAATATTATTTTTTTGAATTATGGGGTGTTTGCTTTCTTCGCAAATGCAGGAACTTTGTAAAGATATCTCAGATCTTTTGCATGAGAATGGGCGAAAGGCTGATGATAAAGAGATACAGCAGCTGGTTAAAGCTATAGCAAAATTCTGTCCTTGGTTTAAATATGAAGGTCTGGACTTAAAACAGTGGAGACAGATTGGGAGAGAAATGCAGAAGCATAATGGAATTTCTAGATCAATATTATTTACATGGGAGGGAGTTAGGGACTGCCTTCAGAGACTTACTCCAAAAAATATTTTATTGTCTCAAAGACTTGATGGCCCCTTCCCACAGCTTTTGCCTCCAGAAAAAGGGGGGGCCATGGCAACTGCTCTTCCATCATATGAGAAACAACAGCCTCCTGATGGGGGTGGAGGTGGAAATGGAGATGGGACATTATATCCTGCCTTGCAATTATGTCCTGACTTGCAACAATCAAGCACTTATAGCCCTACAAAGACACATTTTTCTGCTGCTTTAACGGCAGCTGTGCTGGACATGCAATCTCCTGAGATATACCCAGTGATAAGGGGGCTCCGCCTGTGGGCAATGCACCGGCAGTCCCAGATAGATATGAAACCCTCCATTACAAATATCTGAAGGAACTAAGAGTCAGCATACGTGACTATGGATTTAATGCACCTTTTACTAAAGCTTTGTTGGAAGCCATTGCTTCTCAAAAATTGCTACCAGTGGATTGGAAACAGATGATCAAAGTGCTTTTGCCTCCGGCAGAAGCAATGCTCTGCTTGCAGGAGTGGAGGGATGTGGCTTGGGAGGTACATCATACACGCCCTGCACTCACAATGGATATGTTATGTGGGGAGGGAAATTTTGCCAACCCCACACAGCAATTGGCACTCACGGATGCCCAGCTGGGAGAGATTGCTCAGATAGTCATGCGTGCCTGGAGTAAGATTCCTTCCAAAGGGGATAGCTCCGTTGCTGGATTTGCAGCAATTAGGCAGGGCCCTAAAGAGGATTACACTGAGTTCATTAACAGACTCATGACTGCTCTCAGCCGCCAGGTGGAAAATGTGCCGGCACGGGAAATGCTCATGAAACAACTGGCTTTTGAAAATGCCAATGAGGATTGTAAAGGGGCTCTGACAGCTGTTTATGCTAGGCCAGGAACATCTATAGCAGACATGATGAAAGTTTGTCAAAATGTGGGGACTCACAGTTACAAGGCTCAACTTCTGGCAGCTGCAGTTCAATTGCCCACAACTCAGGCTCAAAACAAACGGTGTTTTGGCTGTGGGAAGGAAGGACATTTTAAAGCACAATGACGCTCCTCTCAAAAGCAGGCAGCACGCCCTTCAAGGAAGTGTCCCATTTGCCAGAAAGGGTACCATTGGGCCAATCAGTGCCGCTCAAATCCTAATGCCAACCCCTCAGCTGCTCAGCACAAAGACTCTGACTTTTCTCCACAGCAGCAGGGAAATGGGAGTGCGGGCCAGGCTCGGGCCCAGGCAAAATAATAGGGCTACCAGAGGTCAGTGAAGAGGCAATAGAGGAGGTTTTGCAAGACATGGCAGAAGATATGGAACTTGCCCAAGAAATGATTTCACGATATAGAAAAAACCATCCTCTAAAAGAAGGACTTTTATTGAGGTTATCTAAGGACTGTACTTTTACTATGCCAGGGTGTGTGGAGGCTCTTCCCACACTGGTTGATGATGTTATTCCCCAGGGCATGATGGGCATTGTTCTTCCTTGCCCAGACACCTTACCCGCTTCTGTACACATTGCAGCAGGGTCAGTTACATTGGGTCACCAAGAAATTGTCATCCCTGCTTCAGCCACGCAACATCTCACCCTGCCTAAGGGACAACCTGTAGGACGCCTTCATCTGCTCCCACTAGGGACCACTGCAACTCCATCCCAGGAGGGGACTGCAACAGCGGCTATGGCGGTGATACAAATCACCGAGGATAGACCGACCTGCTCGCTGCTTATGGGTGGACGTTCAGTGTCTGGATTGGTCGATACAAGAGCCGATATTTCAGTGGTGGCAAAAAAAAGATTGGCCGACTGGATGGGCCGTCCGCCCCTGTAGGGAAGTTTATGGGGTGGGCGGGTACGAGCCAGCACAGCAAAGTGTTCATCCAATCGTCTTTGAGACCTCAGGGGGAACAAAAGTTTCTCTTCACCCCCTGATTATGGATATTCCTATTACTCTGTGGGGCCGGGATCTCCTGGCTAAAACAGGGTGTACCTTGCAGACAAATTTTTGATACGGGCCTCCCCTGCAGCGCCGTTGCATGCACTTCCACTACAATGGAAAAACACCCCACCAGTGTGGACGGATCAATGGCCGCTCTCAAGAGAAAAGCTCCAAGCGGCGGAGGCCCTTGTACAGGAGCAATTAAATCTGGGACATATTCAAACAACCACTAGTCCTTGGAACTCTCCGATTTTTGTGGTGAAAAAGAAGTCTGGAAAATGGCGATTGTTACATGATTTGAGGAAAGTTAATGAGCACATCTTGCCAATGGGACCTCTACAATCTGGACTTCCTAATCCGAACATGATTCCGGAAGATCATCAACTCATGGTTATAGATTTGAAGGACTGTTTTTATACAATCTTGCTAGCGCCACAAGACAGAGAAAAATTTGCATTTACATTGCCAGTATACAATAATGAACATCCTACTCAACGGTTTGAATGGTGTGTCTTGCCTATGGGTATGGCCAACTCGCCGACTCTATGCCAACATTTTGTGAACAAGGCTTTGGAACCTTTCAGGCAACGTCATCTAGAGGTTAAAGTCTATCATTACACAGATGACATTTTATTGCATGGTCCACAAGTCACGGAGAAACACCTGCAGGACCTAGCAGACATTTTGCAACAAGCGGGCTTGATCATAGCTCCTGAAAAAGTGCAGCGGATGTATCCATTCCAATATCTGGGACATAGGCTCTCAGCTACAGCTTCAACTCCGCTATTGCCAACAATAGCTATTCCAGAGCAGTTCACTCTTGTACAATTGCAACAATTGCTAGGGAACATAAATTGGGCTCATCCTTTCTTGGCCCTGAGCACGGAGGAATTATCACCACTCTTTGCTGCTCTTTCTGGACACACTTCTCCAGCGGACATCATTCCCTGCACAACGGAGATGCGTACAGCTCTTCAACGCCTCAACGAAAAGCTGCATACCATCGCTGTGGATCGGGTGCCCTCAGGCACCATTGCGCTGGCATGCGCTCTTCTTCCTACACCGAGGCTGCCCACTGCGGTTTTGTTCGCGCCTGTCAACGCTCAGAAGGTGGCCATCGTGGAATGGCTGCACTTGGCGCACACTCCCTCGAAAAACTGTTATCGCCTGCCTGATGCGATTGCTGATCTTTTCCTCAAATGCCGTACTAGGGCAAAGCATTTGACTGGCTATGACGTTGACTTTGTTTGTTTTCCTTTTTCACAGGATCAGCTAACCGCCTTGCTACAGCATTCTGAGGCATTTCAGGTGGCCATGGCGGACTTTGTGGGACAAGTTAAATTTAACCCCCCCAAGGATAAGCGGTTTACCTTGCTGAATCTCACTTCTTACTCCCTGTCATCCCCGCTTTGCATGCAACCTATCTTGCATGCCATTACTCTTTTCTCAGATGGCTCCCCCTCCCGTGGAGTCCTTACATGGCAGGGTCCTACTGGGGAATGGGAGGTTGTTTTTACAGGACCTCAAGCATCGGCCCAGCGGTCGGAACTGGCAGCGGTCATACTTGCTTTCTCTACGTTTTCTGATGTGCCTTTTAACCTGATTGTGGATACTCAATATGTTTACCGCCTTGTTTTTACTTTAGCTCAAGCTTATTTGTCTCCATCGATGGATAGGGATCTTTTTGCTTTATTCCAACAGCTTCAAGGTTTTCTTTCCAACCGTACGGTCCCATTCTTTATTGCCCACATACGCTATCACACAAGGATCCCAGGTTATTTGACGGAGGGCAATGCACGAGCAGATTCTGCTCTCCGAGACTCTGCTGAGGTTTTTTCTCTCTTTGACAACCCCATTGACAGTCATGCAATGTTTCATCAATCTGCTAAGGTTTTGCATAAACGGTTTTCCATTCCTATGTCACAGGCTAGAGACATTGTGTCATCCTGTGCTTCCTGTACGAAGTCTCCTATATTCCTGCCATTTGATGCTGTTAATCCTCGAGGAACAGAAGCTAATCAGCTATGGCAGATGGATGTCACGCAAGTACCTGCTTTGGCTCCGCTTTCTAAGTTACATGTGACTGTTGATACCTTCTCTGGATTTATATGGGCTACACCCTTACAGGGTGAAACATCCAGACATGTTATACAACATTGCATTCGTTCGTTTGCGGCAATGGGTAAACCTAAAAGCCTTAAGACAGACAATGGGTCATCATATGTTTCTTCTGCCTTTCAGGACTTTTGCCGTCAGTGGGACATTAAGCTAACCCATGGAATACCCTATAACTCGACTGGACAGGCGATTGTTGAAAGAGCCCACCTGACATTCAAAAATTTGTTACACAAGCAAGTGGGAGATAGAGGGGTTCCTGTGGCTGAAATACCTACAGCTGTTGCTAAAGTACTGTATACTCTTAATTTTCTTCTTGCTCCCCATAACAGGTCACACTCTCCAGTCGAATTGCATTTCAGGACCGAGGAGTGTCTTCCTAAGCCATTGGTCGTTTATCGGCAGCAACCCGATCCTGAGTGGAAGGGTCCTGTACCTCTAATCACCTGGGGACGAGGATACGCAGCGGTTTCTACAACCTCAGGACCTGTGTGGATTCCTGCCCGAGCGATCCGCCCATGGAGAGAGAAGAAGGTTACTCAGCTCCAGGATGGTGGTTCACCAGTAAACTAACTTTGCTGACATTTGTTTTCTTTCTTACTGTGCTTCCAGCTGTAAGAACAATACCTCATGGGGGCAACCCCAACTTTTGGATTCGTCATGCTAACTATATGTTTGAAGTTCATGGTAAGAATGCAACGTTATACTATGAGCATCCACTGGCAGTGTCTCAAATGGCTTTTCTTCCGGCATTGTTCAACACACCTGAGCTGGTTATTGGACATTTGCAACATCTTGATAGGTCTACACTCTTCTCTAATCCTCCAGAACAATTTAACAACACCCGCTGGCGAAGCATGACATTCAAGAAATACACTAAAGGACTTTGTTTCTGTTGTCATAGTTCTGGAGTCTGGAATAGTAAATGGAAGTACTGGACTCAAGCACGAAGGGTTTTGCAGAATAAGGGAGACATCGAGTTTTGCACGACGGCAATTGTATTCAATGAGGTATCAGCCTCCGGAACAAAGTACCAGGAGTCAGGAGGGGTACGATGTCCAGGAGGACAGTGATGATGTATATGGAGGAATAGTTATGGAGTATGATGACATGCAGGGGTATGATTAGCCGTCCCTCTCTCAAATTTAAATGAAAAAGGAGGACATGTAGGAATGCATCTGGTTTCTGTCTTGCCTGTCCTCTGACACATTTTGTAAACAAAAGCCTCTTTGCTTGCTATTCTCCTTATCTCTCTTTCTTTGGGTTCTGACACTTCTGATTGGCTGTAAGCACTCAGCTTTGTCTCTGCGAAGTTTTGTTTCTGCTATACAATGCTTGCTAGTTTCGTTTCTCGCTCTCTCTGCCTAAATAAAGAAAAGGCTTCAGTAGCGTTTGACCAGCCAAAGAGAGCAGTCGTGTCTGCTTTTGTCTGTCTCTGTTTCTCCCTACAAAAAGCCTAATGAAGCTGGACTCATAGGTACCTCAAAAGATCTGAGAATATAAACTGCTGCTAATGAGACTGGCTGATTGAGACTAGATCTTTACATGAATCAAATCCCAACAGGAGGGGTGGCAATGGCTGTCACCACAGCCAAAGCAAACCAGCCTAAGAACAAGTATCTTCTTGAGATTATGGTGGAAAAGGACAGCTTGGACTCCTTTCTCATTCATGCCAAGGAGCTCCTCTAAGCCAGCAGAAAAGGGATGGGAAAATAATCCCCTAGTAAGGATTTCGTAACTCTTGGCCCCCTGCTGTTCTTGGACTTCAATTCCCAGAAGTCCTGATCAGCAGTTATGTTGATTTGGGCTTCTGGTAATTGAAGTCCAAGAACACCTGAAAGCCCTAGTACCTTGTCATTTGCATAAGATGTTTTTAGTGCCCTTTCCTTTTGAGCAGGAAAGGATACACTTACAGATAAAATATAAAAGACCAAGCTGATGGTTAAGAAAGATGCAAACAACCCATCTCATGCTTTAGATTATTAAATCAAACCGCAGATACCTGATATTTTTGGCAAATTCACAATATTTGTTGATTTCATCACTCTTGTGCAGTTTTGTGCAAAAGTTGGCATTTTGGTTTGTGTGTGTGCATGCATGCATGCATGCAAATTGTCTTTTCCAAAGCAAGAACTCTTTTAGAAGTAACTTTACACTGGAACCATTTCCAGTTAATCTCCATCTTTGAATAGCTTTCCTTATTAAACTGGAGGAATATACAACATTGTATGGCAAAAGTTTCATTCAGTAAACTTAATTCCCAAATTAATTGATGTTACAGCTCATCACCCAGCATAATGTTTCCAGAATCCTTCCTTTATTATCCTATGTAGTCAGGTTAAATTTATCTTTTCGACATTAGAGTTGCTAAACAGTGTACAAAAGGAAGATCAAGAGCGACATTAGCCAGAGGGGTGGGGTGGGGGTGGGAGTCATACTATTAGATTTAATAGCTCTGACACTCATTGTGTTTTAGTCATTGTGGTTTGTTTTCCATGAAAGCAATCAATGACTTGATTGAAAAATATGAGGTAACTTTTTTTATTTGGCTGAATGCCAGAGGAGGATGGTTATTGTTGTTAAGGCAGAATAAAAGATTCTCCCTTCTACCTTGCTTCTTTCCAGGAATCACTTCTAACCATGACAGCAAAGATCTGCCACCTGAAAATGGAACATAATCGGCAAAACATAGCCTTTGATACACTTCACATTTTATATGCAACAACAACTACTCACTGGCCAAAATATGGGTGACATTGCCTCTTGAGATATTTCATCTTTGGCTATCTGTCTGTGAGGTTAATTGGTGTTGATGAGGATCCTGTGTCAACTGGGTCTCCTAACAAAACCATACCAGGAAGGAATGCAGGAGCATTAGAAATGGGCACTATGGTTGAGTTCAGATTTGGGATATGAAATAGGATAGCTGGAGGGCCACATTGCAAACAAACAGAGAGCAGTAAAAGGGAAATGGCACTGGTGTCAAAAGCAGTACAATTCTTCAACTCTTAGCCCTGTCAGCCATATGCAATAAAGCAACAGTAGGCAACTGTGACAGGTGTGGCGGTCCTGAGGGGTTGCACTCAAATTTCATTGCATTGTTGACATTCACTTACCAGCAACATAAACCAGCTTTTTTTTAAATCTCTTTCTGCATGAAAGAGATTTTCCATGAATATATATATATATATATATTCATGGAAAACAAACCACAATATATATATATTTAAAAAATTAGAACATGCCACTGCAGTGCCAAGGGGTGGACACGCTGGGCAGTCAGCAAGTTTGCCAAGATGAAGAAAGTGACAAGCAGACCTGAGGCAGACAGGATTTCCCCCCTCCCTCTCTCCCTCTCAATGCCCTGCCTGCTGTGAGTTAGGGCTTGTGAAAAACAAATATCTGTATCCTTTTCTCCGAGGTTCAACTGCACTGTCTGGATACTAAGTACAAATACTATCTGCTGCCTATCAGCTTTGATTTATTTTCCCTTTCCAGTTTCCAGTATGATATAATTTGCACCGGCGACACACAGTGGAAAGCAGCTTTGCATACACATACATGGACAGACAACACAGCCTGCAATGTCACGCCTGACCCACAAACCTAGTGGGTGGCCATGAAAAGCTCATGGATAGGGGGAGCAAAGTCATTATTTGCTCAAAGCAGTTTTTCTCCATGGACCAGGCCAGCATCACTGAACATACTTTCTTTCAAAATATACCCCATTAACATTTTCCCTCTCAAAACGCATGTTTGAAATTGGTTTGAATTGTGAATTTCAACTGCAAATGTTGCAAGATTTAAGGCATTGTGAAATCTAACAAGTTACAACAGTCCAAGCCACACATATGTATCCCATAGCAGAATCGTTAAATCTCAGCCCACCAGGTCAATTCACTCTCATTAATAATAGAGCCATCCCTACCGTCCAACAGCTGCTATCTAGACTGATGTTTTGGCTCTGAAATCTCAAGGTACCAAATGTCCCTGACCTTGCAATCTCCCTATCTAGGAAGTCTGAATCAGGTCATATAGGAATGCATGAATGGCACCTCCCACATAGATGGATAGTACCTATATATTCAGAAGAAAGCTCTATGGATTATACCAAACATTACTTCTGAAACTAAATAGACTTGTAGTCTTGTCATTATTATAATTGTGGTTTTGTTTTTTCTTTCCTTAATCCATTTTACATTGAACAATAAAGATTATATATTCCCAAGTAAGTAACTGAATACATTTTAAAAGCATGTAGATATGGCTGATTATGCTACACCAGAAATGGTTCCAGCCCAAGACATATGGCTGCCTGAAACAGATATTAACTTGATATCCTGCCTCTTCCACATACAGAATACAATCAAGCGGAGTGTTGAATCTTCCTTCAAGAATTGTGGTGGGACAGCATCCTCCATCTTCCTTGAAGCAAAAAGGTTCACTCAGGGTATGCAGTACAGTCTACATGGCACCACCATCTCTACAAGATATCACTACCAACACTAGCATTTGCTCTTGTTTATTGAAACAGAGATGAGCACTGAACTCTAGAGTCAGATATGACAGGCTTTTGAGCAAGGGAAACCTTTACCTTTACTAATGGTAGAGCTGGCCCATGGTAAGCCCTGATTCCATTTGGTTTGCTAGTTTAACCCTAATTGGAAACTCATTCTTAGTGCACAGTAACAGCAAAAACAATCCCGTTCCTCCTCCAGGTTGGTTGATTTAATGCTATTATAATATATTGCATTGCTAACACGGATCACAAGATGAACATTTGGATGCCAATAAATCTGTGCTTTATATATATGTGTGTGTGTGTATTTTCTTTAGCAATGTTAGGTGTTCCAAACAACCTGGAGCTTGATTCTTCTCCAGACACCCTTTGCCTCATTTTCTAGGAAGGAAGTTATGTTCTGAGCCATCGGCTTATTTTGACAGTCGCATTGGGAACGCAAGCAGTGCCTTGACAGATGCTAATAAAGCCAATCAGCAGAACATGTCTCTTTCCCAACCTTAAGGCTGTGGGCAATCAAAGAAACTCTGAACATCTGGCTCCCTTCTCCTGATTGCTACACTCATGGATTTAGTGCACCCAAACAGGCAACAATTAGTCAGTACAGCTTGTGTCAAAAGACCCATCGCGTTAATTCAAATTAAGTCAGGATAAATTGAATCCAATTGGCACCCATACAGACTTGTATGCATTGCTTTAAATTGGTTTTTGCAGCACTCCATGTCCCCCCTCCCCCCAGCTAAATGTGAAGGCAAAGACACATTTTCTTTTTAACCCTCCAGTCTTGTAGGACATTGCTTTGAGGTGAAGCACCATTGATGATTTTACTATTATAAAATCCACCAATAGATTCACAGTCAAAGACTGGTATAAAATTAACAGTTCAAGACCTAACCAAGAATCTAAGAACCATTAATGTTACATCTAAGAATATAGGCAGTTCTTAGTAAAGTTATATTTGTAAAGTTAGGATATTCAAGTCCAGAAAATTCAAAATTTCCAAGTATCTAGAGCAAGGGTTGCCAACCTTTATTAGTCAAGGGCTGGGTCATGCTCCCTCAGACAGTTGAGGGGACTAGACTGATGCCCCCCTCATTTACGGCTGCCGTAAACACGTTTGTGACTGTCATGGACTCATTTACGGCTGGCATAAATGTGTTTACGACAGCCATAAATGAGTCCATAGCAGATTCCAGCAGTAACGGTGGTGGCAGCTGAAGCAAGGGCAGGGGCCGGATTAATTGGGTCCATGGGCCGGATCTGGCCTACAGACCATAGGTTGCCTACCCCGATCTAGTGAGTCCTTTAGGTATTGCTCCAAGGGCTTTGCTCACTATGGGTATAGCAAAAGATTTCTTCCTCCATAAACACTCAACTTCAATTTGCATTGCAAATCACAATAATTTGTGATTTTCTCCAATTGTTTCTCCTCAATTTGTGCATCTCCTGGTTTGTTGTTGCCACTGCTGCCACTGCTGTTGCTATAGAACTTTTAACATTGAACCTAAAACTTCTGTTATAATTTGTGTTTTAGGAGCAAAATCAGAAGACCTAGAAAAGCCACCTATATACTTAAGGCAGTGATGGTGAACCTTTTAGAGATTGAGTGCCCAAACAGAGGTGAACTCTGTGCTGGGGAAGGAAGTGTTCCCATTGGGCTGCTGGGCAGAGGGGTGGGCCAAAACCTATGCTGGGGAGGGAAGAAGTGCTCTCATTGGGCTGCTTGGCAGAAGGGCAGGGTGAACTCTTTGTTTTTGATACATCATAGGCCTCTGATGCATGCAAGTCATAAAGGGGATCATGATATATCAACTGAAAAGAGCTTTCTGATTTGGTGATTTGGAACAGGATATATTTAAGAGAATTGCTTTGAATATCTGTGGTCCTCAGGAAAGACCAACAAGTCAAGGAACTAAATCCAGCCAACATTCAATGGGCTATGTATAATGAGAATAGGAATAATAACATGAACCTCAAGGACTGATTTACACAGTTTTGGATAAGGAGATGTCATAATGAAGTCAACATTTAATGGCACATGTTGAAAGAATAATGTATTTCTTAAAAACATGGATATATACATACAGGTAAGTACACACACACACACACACACACACACACACACACACACACACACACACATGAATGATCAGTGTTTAACCACAGGGACACCCATTATTTAACCATATGGTGGTATAATAATTTCATGTCAGAAATTATTCTGGGTTGAAAGGATTTTTGTGGAGAGACTCCACTTAGGGGAGACTCCTTTCATGTTTCCAAGACCTTTTCCCACTGAAGTGACCCTATTTATCTACAGTGAAACCCTGATTTACATAAAAAGTCCATTCCGTAAATAGGGGTTTTATGTAAATTGATGCATCTCCATAGGGATGCATTGAAAAATAAAAAACAGGCTTGAAATTGGTTTTCAATGCATCCCTATGGAAAATTGTGCTTTTTGCCCCTAGTGACCAGGATAGTAATGACAGGCATTCCCTCCACACACACACACCTTTTAAGCTCTTCTCTGAGACACATTCACAACTAAAGCATGCACCCCAGAGAAACCTCATGCAAACAGCAGAAGGGAGTGGATATTCCCCCGGCACTCTCCCAGTCCCAGCAGAAGCAAGCATCGTTGCTGCTGCTGCTGACTCCACTGGTGCCGCAGTAAGTGATGACTTGCAACTTTCATCAGTGGGGTGGGTGGCGTCGGGTGAAATTTTAGCTTTTAAAATGGTGGTGCCACCATTTTAAAATCTAAAAACACCTGGAAACCCCTTAAATAACTTGAGTTTTTTGCATAAATTGGGACATGATTTACGCAAAAAACTTACGTAAGTCAAATTTTATGTAAGTAGAGGCATATGTAAATCGGGGGTTTACTGTACTTGCATTGTCTTCCTATCGATCTGCTAGGTTAGCAGGAGCTAGGACAGAGACAGGCGCTCAATCTGTCATGCAGTATCCTGATCTTGAACTGACGACTTGCTGGCCTTCTGGCTAACAAGGTGAGCTTCTTAACCACTGAGCCACTGCAGCCCAGGGCCAGTAGTAAATCACAGAAAGTTGAATTGCTGAAAGCTGTTTTAAATTAGAAGTTTGACATACACAAATATAATGACAGAGGCCCAAATCATCTGAAGAATAATTGTGTAGCAAGGCAATCACACAAGGGTTTCCCCCTCTGGCCAGCTGTCCTTCGTGTGGTCTTTCAACTCACTCAGTTTTGATTGAACGTGGGACTGGTTGTGCAAGAGAGATTGCTGTGGTTTTGAGGGACACTTATGCAACTATTATATAAACATACAGTATAGGCAAAAAGGATTCTGCCTTAAAAGTCACATTTTATTTTATTTGTCATGTTCCCTGAATTGAGAGGGCTCAAAATATCTTTTTATAAGTAACACTGCAAGCTGTCATCTTAGATCAAAGTCTTTGTCATTCCAACTGATTGACCAGGAGAAGTATGCCAGGTATCTTGTTTATTACCATTTTGAATTGGCAGGGGGGGGAAGTACTGTATAAAGCAGGCAGCTATACTGCTGAATGTTTTGCCACTATACTGATGTGATAGGGCAGGATAACACAACACTCAGTATTGTTCCTTTAAAACATGGGCAAGAGATGAGTCTTTTGTATTTTAACAAAAGAAATAAAACAACACAAAGAAGTTCTACTTTCATTTTATGTTCTCTCATTGATTCCCAAAAGAGAGCCTCTAAAACATGAATGAACCCTATTAACTTTTTGGTGTTTCCCTCTTTCATTTATCTTTTTACACTTTGTCAAGCAAATCACCCAGGATTTTTTCTTCTTCAATAGTGTCATGAAATCTGCTCTCAGCAGCCAATCAGTACAATCAGAAGGGAGGGTAGAAGGAAATTTGGATTCTGTACAAGGGTCTGGACTGCCTGGAACTCAGTGTTCTGCTTCAGTCATTCTTGAGGAATTACTTTGTGTTAGCTCCTGGTGAACTCCATCTTGGCTTGTGCTGCTTCTGTGCCTATATTTTGAATCATTTCCCTTTTTTTGCCTTCTTTTGAGAGAGGGAATGTCATGGTCATTCAAAGGATGCCATTTATTATTTCCATTTACTATGTGTTATAGTAGAATGTTTAGCTAATTTGAAGCGAAGATGCCTTGTCAATCAAGTAAGATTGTTGTAAACCCCACATGTGCCAGTTAGCATACACGCTCATACACACTCACAGGTGACAGTTCAAGGACACCCAGTCTGAGAATGTGACAGTTTGATCCATCACATGAAGATGCCATCAAGATGGAATCTAAGATAAGCACCTCACATAACTTACAGGTGCATACACAGCTGCATGCCCAGATGTCCAGTCAGCTGTCCCCAGACATCATATTAGGGGAATTTTCACATATTTGAGATGGGAGGTGTGAGTGGGTAAAAATATATTAAAAAACCCAGGATTTTATATCTCGCTAACAGACTCCCCAATACTCTGCCCATTTTCCTTTCACTATGCCTTGAATGGGAGACCTCAAGTCAAACATTCATGGGGGCAGGAAGATGCCCGCTTTTTACTTATTTAGCTAGCTTAGACATTACTATTCTTTTATGTTATGTGTTTTATTTGATCCTTTTGAACTGCCTTTATCCTATACTTTGTATACTTTATTTTTGTAACAATAAACGCTGCTATATTTGAAGCAACCTAGTAGTGTCTGTTATTCTCCTCAAAAGAGAAAAGAGGGGAATTTCCAGGGGTCAGCATATAGGCCAACAAAGGACTATTATTCAAAGGTCTCTAATGAAGGAGGGATTGCCAGAAGAAGATAGAATGGCCTTAAGTGTTTCGTTTCCCTGCAAGGAGTGTTATCTACATCACAGTAGATTCGTTTTGGTGAGGTAACTCCCCTCCAACTTCAAGCTAGCTGATCTCTGCAAAGTGTCATCAAAGGGAGGGGTGGCATTAGACAGGCTATCTAGGAAACTGGACACCTCCAAGGTCCAGAATTTCCATTTTAATTACCAGTTTAATTCTGGGAGCCGAGAGGTCCGCACAGCTCAAAATGTGGTCTGCCAAAGCAGTAAAACCTCTCCTAAGCCAAGTTAGCCCTGGTCAGACCAGAAAGGTAAATTCCAGGCCAAAGACAGGCCCCCGTCTATGTCAGCCTCGACACTATAATATATTGCATTCCCAACAGGTAATTCCTCCAATTTATTTTGATAATTCTTGTGACTGTCTACTGGAATCAAAGGAGACAAGACAAGATGGGAGACATCACATTTTATTGTATTTTTCTTTGTCTGTTCACCATTGGTGGTGTTCACTTAGGGGTGGGCACTGCCAAAAACCTTATTTCTTTAAATACATTCACCTGCATAGATCTGATGATGATTTTTTTCCTGGTCTATCAGGAATATCTATTCTTTTTTAAAATATTTTTATTGAATTTTCCAATATAATACATGTGTAAAGTAAACTGAACAAAGTAAACTGAACAAAACAATAAATTTAAAAAAATAAAGAAAAAGAAGAGAAAAATAACATTCAATGTTAAGTAAAGTAAAATACGCATTGAGTGATTGATGGGGGCTACTTAATTTGTTTAAACTTCGTATTGTATTTGTATAAGGTTCCGACATACTCAATAAGGTTCCACGAGTCTTAGTCTTATCTGATTTTTTAACCTTATGTGATACATTTATCGCACAATGTTAAAAAAAAAGCCACCTTCCTTTGGGGGAAGCCCGGGGCAAGTGCACCCATCCACTTTCCCCCAAACCGAGCCAGGAATCACAGCATCTGATCCCCAGCTTGGTTTGGGGGGAATGCATCTGATTTACGTATACACACTCCCCTGCACTTAAAATGCACCAGAAAAAGTGAGTGTGTCTTGTGTGCCGATAATCAAAATTATCAGATTGAAAATTCAGTCAGCCTACCTCTCAGGTTTAAAAGACTCTGTCCCCCATCTCTGTCCACAACTGATCCCCACCATCCAGGGAAAGGCGATGGCTAGAAATGGGGAAAGGGCAGCTTCAAAAAGACCCCTCCTTTTCCCTTTCCCCGTCTCCAGCCACCCCCAAGCCCCACTAGCCGGGGGGGGGGGATCTTTTTGAACCTGCCCTTTCTATGACTGTAGAAGCCTGCTTTTTAAAATGAATGATACTTTTGAGGGGCTTTTGGCTTGAAAATCATTTGTGTACTCACCATCCACCCTGGTGTAAATGGAAATTGGTAACATTTTCAGTGGCAGAGGAAGGAATGAAATGGATAGAACAATATAGATAGAACAGTATTTAGGATGGAGAGTGTACATTCTTTATGTAAGGTACTGCTCTATGGTGCTTTCTAAGTAAATAATTGGCAACATTATTTTAAATCTCTATTTCCCAAGTGCTACAAAGGGTACTAATTGCAGTACTTGAAAGCAACTTTTGACAAAAGCCACAAATGTAAGAAACCACTTCTTCTTGCTTTGACGACTTCATCTGACTATTAAAATCATAGAACTTTACAAGATTTCTAGTAATCTCTGACACAAAAACAAATGAACCTCCACTGATCTCTCTACTGTAGAACTGAAGAAGAGAATGAGCAAAGAGCCAACAGAAAAAAACAGGTACAGCAAGACAGGACTTAAGTGACAATGACCAACCCATTTCCTCAAAATGAAAACTGCATATCCCCAGGAAGGGGCCACCATTGCTCAGGACACATTTGTCCAGAGGGTTCCAGAGGGTGCTAGAGTTTTTTTTTAGGGGTGCCCAAGATTTGGAAGGGTGGCAATGCTTCTTAAGAAGCTTTTCACTATGGTATGTGGTAGCTAGCTGGCATGAACAGTCCCTTTTAAAGTGCCTCCTTTCCTAGTAGAGACACGGAGCGGAACAGGCCGCTTTTTGGGAAACAGCTTCAAGACTTTATTTTTACTTTTTGAAGATTATAGGAAACAAGCGGTCAATTCTTCCCAAGCCTCAAACTAAGGGTGAAGGTATAACTCCTCCAGAATCACCATGGCACCCCCTTATCTTGCCTTTATCAAGAAATATTATTATTCACACTCCGATCCTACACTCCCTCTTTTACCTGTCTGGCCTACTCAAGGTTAATGGTGTAGAATTGTATCCATAGTCCTTCTCCTTCCTCCAAGCTTATCTCCATAATGGCTTGGATCTGAAAATCCTCCCCTCTTTGTCCAAAGATGAGGCAGTTTGATGACTGGAGAAGCAGATGTAAAATTCAGATACACAGAATAAAAAAAATTAGATGCACGAATCTAGCTAAAATAACTTTTGCCCTGACTACACTATCAATGATCCGAGACCTATCTCCTAAATCTACACTAGACTTAAGAATCTAATAAAATAAGAAAGAACTAACTTTTCTTCTCAGAGGCTAAGAGCTTTGCTCGGCTGGTTACAGCAAAGACTTAGAAAATGTGTCGGGCGAGATGGCTCCCATAGTTTTCCTTTAGCTAGGTTTCCATTTCCGAATCTGGGTAACAAAGGCTCCCACAGGATCTGGGTAAGGTCCCTCTTAAGCTCTCAATTCTGAAGGTTTATATACTATTCTTATAGGTACCCTCTCCCCTTTGGAATGGGAGTTATGTGAGTTTCCATAAACAATTATGTCACACTGATGTCAAACTTTCCTCATAGGTGTTCTTCCCCATGATATAAAAGTCACATGCAGGTGGCTGCTCCTGAGTGGGTACCAGAATGCTTTGTATGTCCTTTCACCTCTCTCCCTTGATGTGAGAGTATAATGTGCCTGTCAAAGTTGAAATGTGACAGGTGAAACGGTTCCATCCTTTGGAACTATGTGGTCATCCCTCCATCCTTGGAAGGTGTGAATGTTCACTAATGACCTAGGGGTTTAGCCACAGTCATTTCCTTTCAAGTGCTAATTGTGCATGCTTGGAAAGCCTTGATGACTCTGGTGTCTGAATCTGTGTATTGCATTGAGTGTCACTTTCCCTTGCTTTCTCAACCTGCAGAAATCTGACTATAACTACAGAATAAATGAATGCATTAAAAAGTAACTCAAAGGATTTGTAATAATCCCTTGAATTTCCTGAGAAAATATTTTTCAGGCAGGGCTCCAGGGCCATATCATGTAGATATTAAACAATAACAGATATTGATCAACCCCTGTGGAACACCCCATTGGAGGGTCAATGGGGCTGAAACAAACTCCCTGAGTTGAACTCTCTGGGTCCACTCACCAAGGAAGGAGCAGTGCCACTGTAGTACAGTACCTCAGATTCCCAGCCCTGATAAACATCCAAGGAGGATACCATGCTCAACACTACCAAAAGTCACTGAGAGGTCCAGGAGCACCAGGAGAGATGAAGTTCCCCTGTCTGCTTCCCAGGGAAGGTCATCTTGCAGTGCAACCAATGCAGTCTCAGTGTCATGGAGAGGCATAAAACCCAACTGGAATGGATCCAAGTACAGTAAAACACTGATTTACGTATGCATCGATTTACGTAAAATTCAACTTACATAATGGTTTTTGGTGGAAAATGCATCCCATTTTACACAAATAATGGGTTCCCTTGTGTCTTGTAAGTCTAAAATTGTGACAGTGCCATTTTAAACTCAAAAATGGCAGCCCCATGCCATTTTAGAGTTAAAAATTTCACCCCGCACCACCTGCCCCCACCACCAGAAGTCATAAGCCATCACTTACCATGGTGGTGGTGGAGGCAGCGGAGGCAGTATAGATGATTGCGGCAAGTTTGCCACATTTTCCACATTCACCGCTGCTTCTATATACACTGGTAGAGTGCGGGGGGCATATCCACTTGGTTCCACTCTTGGTCTGAGGTCCCCCTGTGACATGCTTTAGTTGGGACAAAAACCACTGCATCTTGCTCTTCATCCAAGGTTTCTCCGTGGTGCACTTTAGCTGGGAACGCACATTGGACAAAGAGCAGGATGGAGCAGTTTTCATCCGATGCACTTTCCCAGCTAAAGTGCACCACAGGGGGACCTCAGACGATGAGCGGAACTGAGCGGATATGCCGCTTGCACTCTACCAGTGCTGGTAGAAGCAGCGGGGACTGCAGCAGCAACACTGGTGGTGGTTCGCGCTCCCCTGATGACCAGACAAACTGCTCAGGAGGAAGCAGCAGCAGCAGCATGCAAAAGGTAGGGAGATTGCTCCATTTACATTCTCTTTGTGCTGATTTTAAAATTATTTTTGGTCTGGTTGGGACTGTTCTCTCCCCCCCCCCCCATGCATCCCTATGGGAATGCCATGATTTACATTTAAAAAGTATTACATAAAAAGCTGCAGACTTTACGTAAATTGGGATTTTACTGTAGTTGGTTTCATCCAAGAATGCCTGCATCTGATCCACCACTATCCTCTCAATTACCTAGCCCAAAAGGGATATTTGCTACAGGTCTATAGTTATCTAAAATTTCTATAGCTAGATTTAGCTTCTTGAGAAGTGGGCAAAAATTGTATTTTTCAAACAGGAGGGCAGCTTGCCCTATTCCAGTGAAGAATTGACACTGTTTTGCACCCACTCCCCAGCAACCTCCATCCAGATTATGCTGTTAGTCCCACAATTGATAACAGAATGTTGTGGATCTACTTCTAACTGCAGTTTTAGAGATGGATAAGTAGTATGACAATGGAATATCTTGCATAGAAATTCAATCAGTCAGAAAGATTACCCTGATTTCCTTCCCATCCTACAACTTAATTATTAGGATAGATGACACTATAAAACCAATGAGGAGTTATGAACAGTTGGTAAATTTGTATGAACATATTTCAAAAAATTATGTCTGTCTTTTCCCCAACGACTATTGATTTTCTTTCTGCAACCCTTGATCAAGACTGTAAAAATGGATAAACCAGAAAATGATTTGGCCACATGTCAAAGCACAATAGTGGCTGCAATTCATAATTTCAAAAAAAATAAACACCAACAACTTGCTCTGTATTTCAACTTACTAGTTACTCATTTGTTTGCTCCAATTCCTAGCAGGACTTCTGAATCTCTAAGATCTATGTAACTGGTGGAAAATCAACCAATGAGGCTTTTTCCCGCTCCATCATTGAGTTGTAGTAGCAGTAGAAAACTTCAGACTTTCTGTTTTTATGGCCACTTAGATGACGAATAATTGTAGCAAACATTGAGAAACTGGTATAGAAGCAAAAGTAACTTCTTTTTTTCATTTTAAAAAATTTATTTGATAATACAAAAAAAGGATTAAAATAAGCAACAAAACAACAAAAAACATAACTACAACATTATGCAATAACTAGCAGGGGTGCCTGGTTTTGCCCGGGTGGCGTTTGGGGGGGGGAGGGCGCTGGCCTACCTCCTGGGGTTGTGTTGCTTGGCTGCTCCTTCTCCTGGGCTGACCTCTGTCCACTAGACTCCTGCCCTGCCCTGCCAGCTGCCCTGCCTGGCCAAGGGGCGGGGCCCTGTGATATCACATTGGCTGACCACTCCCAAGGGCTGACCACTCCCAAGGGCTGGCCAGGGCTGAGCAAAACATCACAAAGGGTATGACATCAAAAAGGCCCAGATCTGGTCAGCCCTTGTGATTGGTTGAGGACTAAAGGATCAATTTGGGGGGCATAACCCTCCATGGGCTTCGGGACCCCAACAGTGAACTGCTCACGTGCGCAGGGTATGTGTGTGCTGAATTTCACGTGGTTTGGTCAAGGGGTGTGGCACCCCATTCCGGATACGGCACCCACATGTGCACCCTGCACACAGCAGGACAGTATATTACTTCTTTACTTTGTTCAATCAACAATCTCTTTAATTAATAATTTTCCTTCTTCCCAAAATGATGTGTACTCTTGTCCTGGTTTTGTTCAGCAAAAGTAACTTCTTTGGACTTTAGCTCTCAGAATCTCCCCCAGCCAGCATATCACAGCGAGTACAGTCAGTCAGTGACCAGCACAGTAAAAAGGGTTTAAGGGCATGAGTTACAATCAAAATGCACCACCAAAAACACAACTGCTTAAGTTAAAACAAAATAGAATAAAATCAGCCCTGTGAGTACATTTTTTCAAGGTTCTTGAGCACATATGTTTAAGACATGAAGAAAATGGGGTTACTATGACTCCTAATATCACTAGGCCTGTGTTGTTGGAGTGGGGAGAGATCTACCCTGTCATCCCAAACTGTTTCCATACCAGTTTCTCAACAGTTGTTACAATCCTATGTTATTCATATTAAGTTTTTATGCAGCAGCGGTAAAGGGGAACAGTTATACAAGCAGCTTCAGTTTGAATTGCAAGTTTTCCAAAGCTTATCTCCCTATTTTAGCCCAGCAATTAAACACTCCACACTATGTTTAGAAAGATAACAAAAATAGTTCTTTACTTACAGTTAACTCAGAGAGATAAGCATGTGCTCTGCTTTGTTAAAGTCCTTTCAGAAAGCCGGCCACATGGCTGAAACAAAATGGTGATCTCAAACATACCTGCTTCTGTTCATAAGGCAAAAAAAAAAAAAAAGCAAGAAGAAGAAAGAAGTGAAGAAAAGTGTACAGCAAGGCATTAATAGATGGAAAAAAACATGTCAGGTGACCCTAGAGCTGGGAATACAGAAGACTTTTTATTGGTTAGTCAGGGATAAATTAACATTAACAACCCATTGCATGCTGGGCTTGCTCTAAAATACTCAACAATTTACAAGTTATACCACTATATTCTACTATTAATACATGTTGTATCTACCATGGTTTATATGATTTGAATGCATCACAGGGTGCTCTTTCCTATGGAGCAAACTTGCACACGTGAGGCTGGGGAAATCAGAGAGAGAGCCTTAAGGTTTCTGTTCACTGTGCAGAAGAAGCTAATATAACATTTATCCTCCCTGTGGCTGCTACTTGAGCCATTTTAACATCTTTGTTTAGCTCTTGTTTACTTTAGAAAGAAAACAAACTCCAATAATAGAAAGTTATAAGAGGTTCATGTTGGTGGCTTTGATGACAATGGTCCTCTCACTTTTCTGAGGGTTGGGGAGGAGTCCTCTTGAACTCAATCAGACACACTTATGGGTAGGTGAGTGGACTGTTAGATCACATTATTGAAATTATTGTTTTCTTATACAGTGCTTGAACAAACTTTCCCGAACTGGTCCAAGTCCTTTTTGTAAGTATTTCTTTAAAACACCCTGCAATCTAGACTGGCATAAATGCTGTTTTGAGGCATGATGTTTTGCTCAGGATCTCCCATAGTCTTGAGCTCTGAGTTAAATCAATGGTTTCTTCATCCCAGTTCATTGTAGAGCATTCTTGCTACCTGAGGTGGAAAAGTCAAGCCTACCATCCTACAGACATTGCATGACCCCCATCACTTTTGCATATGATATCTGTAGAACAAGACACTTTTTTCCCCATGTCAACTTTATCAATGTGAATTTCCAAGTGAATTTGCCACCTCTGTCTGCTGTGTGAGACATCCAACATACTGAACTTCATGGTAGGGTGAAAATCAAGAGAACCAGTGTAGGCATTAAAGTGAACTCGGGGAGGCAGGACTGCAGGCTTTGTACTGAAATGCCTGTCTCCTACCTCACAATATGGATGTAAAAAAATAAAGTATAAAATGGAACATTTGTGCCATCCAAGGTTATTTGGAAATGCTTTCTACTATGCTGTTAACAGCCTCAAGTGCTTTTATCAAAAATGAAAAATTAAGAAGTCACACTACTTTCAAACCAGGTTGAAAATTGCCCCATGAGGACTCACCAACACCCTTCGCTGTTCCAGATTTTAGGCAGCAAAGAAGGATATTATAGTAGGAATAATTTCATGTCAGAAATTATTCTGGGTTCTAAAGATTTTTGCTGGAGAAACTCTTCTCAGGGAATGCCTGAATGAGGCTCCTTTCATGTCCCCAAGATATTTTCCCACTGAAGTGGTCCCCTATTTATCTACTTGCAATTTCTTGCTTTCCAACTGCTAGGTTGGCAGAAGCTCAGACAGAGATGGGTGCTCTATCCGTCATACAGTACCTGGGTCTCAAACTGCTGACTTGCCAGCCTTCCAGCTAACAAGGTGAGCTTCTTGACCACTGAGTCACTGCAGCCCAAGAAGGATATTGATAGGTTGAAATAAGAGATTTACTAGTAGCTGCATGATTCTACTGCAAGCCTGGGATGTGTTTTTAAAATGACATGGTCACTTATCTCCTGAATTTCCAACTTTAATTAGTTTGATGTAATGCTTCTGCTGATGAAATTGGTAAAAGAAGATAATGACATTCTACCTGGACTTCTAGAAGCAGATGGATGTGTGGGTTCCGCGCACACAATTGGCATACTGTCCCTGACAGAACGCTACTTGGGAGAACGCTACTTGGAGCTTTGGTTCCGAAGGGACAGAAATTGGGGAGCGGATTAATTGGAGTTTAATTCACCGATCGCTGACCTGACAGGCAGTTTGGACAGGAAAAGGCAAAACATCACCAGGTGGTGATCTCGATAAACATGTAATGGATAATCTTGTCTCCGCAGAGACTCTGAGCCCAAGAGTCAATTTAGGCAGATGTTTACTCCCGATAGCAGTAGACAATGCATGTCCCCCTGGTAGGAAATTAGATAGATAAGGAACTTCCCCCCGATGAAGCCACCCCTAATGTGTAACTTGTGTAATCTTAAAGTGCAGACTTGCAGTTTTCCTGTAACAGCCATGCGCAACGTATGCACGCGGTCAAGCTAGGAAGAGTATAAAGTTCAGTGCCTTCTGATCAATAAACGCTGGTCTTTGCTCCATCTTGCCTCGCGTGACTTACTTGACTAGTCTCCTCCGGGACCTTCCGGCCCGTATCGGGCCCCGATCCAACAAGGATTATTCCATCTCCATCTCCACCTCCACCCCACAATCTCACCTCTTATACAATTGTACTCCTGGAAATATGATGAAGCAAAATATGTTAAAAGTGTTTTGCCAACATATTTATTGAACCCTTCCCTGTTGCCTGTTTGTTTTCCCTTTGGAAGAAATTCTGACTGTGTCTTTTCCCCCTTTGAAAGCACTTACAGAGCAAATGTTATCCAGCCTAATCTCCAAACATATGGCAGTAAAAATGAATCTGACTCAGTTAGTTTGAGTAATTCCCCCAAGAGACAGATTTTACAGGCATGTTAGATGCATAGAGCTATTTGATGCTAGGAAACTTTAGCCATGTTTTTCCCCAGAACAGCAATTAACATGGAAACTTAAGAAACAGATTGGGCTCAATCGACAAGCATGCCTTTCACCAAGGCAAATGCTGAAGCTTGCAGAAGATTTTGGTTGTGCTTGTTTGCTTGTTTTGGACCACCACAAACAGTTGCCCCTAACCACTGTGGCCAGTAGCCATGTTGACTAGGACTTCTGGGAGTTGTAAGCCAAAGGTAACATTTCTGAGTTCTGTAACTTTGCAGGATTCCTTTTGCTGAGCCAGGGATTTATATCTGGAATCTTGAGCATGCTCAGTGGGACCTTTGACTTTTTAGTTAAATATAATACCCATGCTTATCACAAAGTGCTCTTGGAAGTCCTTCCACTTTCAGGAGTGCTTTGTGATGTAGCACATTAGACTGCTGTTCCAAAACATGGAGGAAAACTATTATTATTATTATTATTATTATTATTATTATTATTATTATTATTATTATTATTATTATTATTATTATTATTACTACTACTACTACTACTACTACTACTACTACTACTACAAGACAACACAAAAACAAACACACAAACACACACACACACAAAACATTACAACACCACATTACAGGTAACAGCTATTACAATAACAAATTATAAATATGTAATTTAATATTAACAAAACATTCCTCTATGTGCTCCCCACCACCCATGGGACTTATAATTTTCAATTTATGATTATTTTATTTCTATTAACAACATTGTAAATATTCACCCCTACTTCCCAAAAAGGTATGTATTCCTGTCCTGGTTTTGTTCCTTTCACTTTAATTAAGACAGTTTCTATAAATTATCCCCAAAACTCTTTGAAGTTGTTTCTTTTTGTTAATCCTTTTTTAAACTTTAATTTGCATGTCCATCTGTTATTCATCGCTATGATCCATAGTTCTTTGTACCAATCGTCCAGCTCGAGTCCACAATATACTTTCCACCTTTTAACAATAAGTAGTCTCATGGCTGTTACCATGAAAGAGAACTTTCATGAAAGATTGAAAGCTAGTCATGAGAACAGTGCAGGGATCTTTGCACCCTTTACATGTGTTTGGCTTCTGCTCCAAGATATTCTAGTGAGCATGTTCCACAGTACTGAATGGTTTATGGGGATTGTAATTCAACACGTCTGTAGCAGTTC